>CM057148.1:1073783-1673783 GCA_029964075.1 Patiria pectinifera | reverse complement strand
CCTATCAACCTCAACATTTCTTCGTTTGAATTTGCCCTGATCAGTGATCACAAAAAATCAATCATATTTGTGTTGATATACAGACCACCACCCTCTATGGCTAACAACCTGAGACCTGCAACATTTCTGACTGAATTCGATTCGTTCATCAGTGAGTTATCCACCATGTCGGCCAAACTTGTGGTAACTGGTGATTTCAATGTCCACATTGATAACCTGAACAAACCAGAAACCAACAGATTCATCACATCCATCTCAAGTGTGGGTCTTCGGCAATTTGTGGAATCGCCCACTCATAGACTTGGCCATACACTTGACCTTGTCTTGGCTCGACCTGAGGATGACTTAGTAGTAAACTGTAGGGTGATAGACAACACCATGTCTGATCACTATGCTGTACATTTTGAACTCAATCGCCCAAAACCCACTCCGTGTAAGACTCGCACTACAACTCGTAACTTTCAATCTGTTGATATGGAAGCTCTAGCAGATGCTTTCAGCGACCAGCTCAAACCCTTGCTGCTCCTCCAAGATGTCGACGACCAGGCCCAGTTCTTCAGTGACACTGTCAGCAAGATTCTTGATGATTTTGCCCCAGTTTGTACTCGCATCCGTGTCAAACGACATAAGATGCCGTGGTACAATGATGCAATTCATCAAGCTAGACGTGTAAGGAGAAGACTGGAGCGCCAATGGCGGAAGACCAAGCTACCTGCTGACCGTGCAGCATTTAACACCCAATTAATTGTTGTCAAAGATCTTATTAATGATGCCAAACAAGTAATTTTCTGTAGTAAGTTATCTCATTGTAATGCCAAGGACATGTACAAGATGGTTCACACTTTGTTAAACACACCCACTAGTACGTTTCCATCTGGTGATAAGTCTACTATGGCTAATAATTTTGCCAAACTTTTTGTTAACAAGGTTATTAATATTAGGCATGGTATCCAGAACAGCATGACCCCGTCCCCACCTGTCCGTGTTATTGTTCCAGAAACAGTTGCCAGTGTTAACACTCTCTCTGTTTTTCCTCCTACTCATACAGAGGAGGTCATCCAAATCATAAAAGATTCCCCCAACAAGTCTTGTGCTCTGGATGCCTTGCCGACCTGGTTACTTAAGGCCAATGTCAACTGCATTGCTCCAATGCTGGCTAACATCATGAATAATTCGTTGTCCTTGGGCAGATTTCCGAACTGCTTCCGTCAAGCCATTGTTACACCTATCCTCAAAAAACCAACTCTTGACCATAATGATATGAAAAATTACCGTCCTATTTCCAATACCTCATGCTTGTCTAAATTACTGGAGAAAATTGTTCACAAAAGACTTACTGAACATGTTGCCCATAACAATTTAGAAGTCCCACTCCAATCTGCTTACAAATGTAATCATAGCACAGAAACAGCCCTTCTCCGTGTACAAAATGACATTCTCCGAGTCATTGACAACAAGAAAGTGGTTTTGCTGGTCATGCTTGACCTGTCATCTGCATTCGACACTTTAGATTATGAAATACTTCTTGATAGGTTGTGCAAAGTGTACGGGGTCCGCGACATGCCCTTATCCTGGTTCACCAGTTACCTTTGTGATCGCAGATACCGCGTCCGGGTTGATGGTACCATGTCTGATGAATCTAGGGTAGCTTTTGGTGTACCCCAAGGGTCTGTACTCGGGCCTGCACTTTTCACATATTACATCAAACCTGTTGCTAATATCATTGAACACTTCAATTTACAATATCACATTTATGCAGACGACATACAGCTTTACACTCATTTCAACCCAGCTATTCCTGGTGATTCTGCAAGTGCTCTTGAAAACCTCTCCAAATGCATTTCCCAAATACATGACTGGATGGCCACTAATATGCTTAAACTCAACAGTGACAAAACTGAGTTTTTTGTAGCAGCCTCTCCACGTGTACTTAACAAGCTAGATGGCAATCTCACTCTTAACGCTGGTCCAATGAGCATTTCACCTTCCCGCACTGTAAAAAACTTGGGCTTTATATTTGACTCGTCATTTTCTATGTCCAACCATGTCTCTTCCATCTGTAGATCAGTTAATTTTCACCTACGTAACCTCTGGCGAATTCGTAAATTCATCGATGACAACACATGTCACCATGTTGTTCGTACATTTATAACATCTCGGCTTGATTACTGCAATTCTCTTCTATTTGGTATAACCCAAGGTGAAAAACTTAGACTACAAAAAATTCAAAACCGTGCTGCTCGGCTCATCTTCTCTGTCAAATGCACTGTGGATGCTACTTCTCTCATCACCAATCTTCACTGGTTACCCATCCAGCAGCGTATAGCATTCAAAGTTCTTTTGATGGTTTACAAGTGCCTACATGGTATTGCTCCTCCTTACTTGTGTGAATTAATCACTTTGTATCAACCAGGCAGACCGGGATTAAGATCTTCCAATGATAAACTTCTTCTCTCTATTCCTACAGGTTCAAAATCCCTTGGAGATAAATCTTTTTCAATAGCAGGCCCCAAATTATGGAACACTACTCCCATCAACATCAGCGACGCCCCATCTCTCACCATTTTCAAGAAACGTCTTAAAAGTTTCTTATTCAATACTTCCTAGTCCTCTCTTGTAGTTGTACAGCGCTTTGGTCTATTTTGTAAAAGCGCTTTATAAATACTTTATTATTATTATTATTATTATTATTATCACATCTGCTAGAGGCATGCTTCAATGCAACTTTAGTCCAGTGTTCTCCCACACAGTTAAGGGGTTATGCAATTTTCGAAAATGCACCTTTGTATCCCATTTAACCTTATTTACAATTCTGTTCTGCCATTTGAAGGGCATTTTGGTGCCTTTTTGTTTGTTATGCTAATGAAAATTTACATATTAATGAGCATATAGTGATGTTATTCTGGGCAGAAACCTCAATGTTACAGCTATTTCAGCAAAAACTGTTGCTAGAATTTTGGATATTTTGCCGTCATAAATTTCCTTTCTTTGATGATTCGTTGTCGTGTAAAAAATGACAGTAAGCCAATGAGCAACCCCTTCTAACAATTTTTTTCAATGAGCAAATATTTGAATAACAATTTAAGCAAAAAAAACCTAAACTGAACAGTGTCTTCTTGAAATGATATTACAGCAACAGCGCCCTCAGCCGTCAGAACTTAAAAAGCATGGAACTAAAGAAGTGCACTTTTCAATGAAATTAACCAAAAAGGGATGTCAAACAGTTTCCATACATTTCAGAGGAGTAGCAAGTTGCACAAGATGTGTTTTTCAAGATAAGTCACCGTATGCACCCTAGAAAACGTTTGCCTATAAATGCCTCTAACAAAAAACCTGAACTCTCCCACTGAGAATTCAGGTTTCTAAAATTATGCACCACTGTCCCGGCTGTGCACAAACAACAGTCAGTGACTGGCTTGGCTAGCTGTGGGGCAAATATTGCGCGGAAAATGGAAATTCCCAGATGAAGACCATCAACATTATTGATTAACTAATTTTAGAACACCAACATTTTTTTTCTGGTATACGTTTCCGCCAACCAATGATATTCAAAGTCTGAGTCGACGATGGAAGGACTGGGAACTAGTCCAGTCGGATTGGAAATATTGAGACTTGCATGCACTGAGGGTCTATAGCTCACCGGAGACAACAATAGTTGCGAGTCGGTGCCATGGCAACTACTTACTGCTGTTTTGCCAGTTGCTATGTAGGGTCATGTGAGGATGTGAAAGACACACGGGTCCAAAATTTAACAAAAAGAAAAATCAATGCACAAATCATTCGCATGAATAATGGTACGTTATCTGCGTCATACACTACCCGAACACAATATGCAACCTCGCACAAAGTTTTCCAGTCAGTACAGTGCAGACACGATTACTTCCAAATGCAAGTTACAAAGTCTCTGGTATATAATTTTACTGTTGTTTATGATTCTAAAAACAATTTTAATTCAACAACATCACTTAAAGGGGCATTATGGTCTGAAATCCCCTAAAATTTCATGTTTCGGATTGTTTACATATCCTATTTCAAAGGTCTGGGTGAAAGGAAACAAGCCTAATGTCTTACCGCTCTCGAGAAAAAAAAAGCGAAAAGAAAACCCGGTCCTTTACATCGGACGCGGCGGACATTTTGTGGCACAAACATACGTATTTCAAGGCGTGCCCATTCAATGTATCGTGCACGTGTTTGTGTCATGTCCCACATAATACACACAGCACCAATACACAAATGTTGCTTGTCGCACGTCCGCAGAATGCGATGCACTTCCATGTGCGGCAGGATTCAAAACTAGCACTCTACAGCTCGAATTTTGAGAGTCAAAATTTTGACCCTCGAAATTCGTTCTCGCAAGAATAACCCCCCAAACCGCCCAGTTTTTAAAGGTGGCTGTGTCGACGTATATCCTAGTTTTAAATGCTCTTTCCAATTAACATCATTTCCTTTAAAACGCGTTTTGTATCCCTTAAAAAACACCTTTGGCCTATTATTTTTTTATATCTTTTTTCAATCAAAAAATGGTTGGGAGGCGGAAACATTTGCATGACTTAAAAACCAAACTTAATGTGTGCACACCCATTCATGCTAGAATCAGAGATTGTATTTGGCAAAGATTACGCTATATACGCGGCGCTGTAGGTCTAGGTCGAGTGTAGGTCGAGATTGTACGGTCTTGAATACTGTATTTTCATTGCCCTATAACGATCACGTGTTAATAGCACACTCCCTGTAGGATATCACGTACATTTTCATGCCCCAGGGTGGGGATTTTGGTCACTTAAATTACATTACCATTGGCGCACTATATACATGGAAAGACAATCACTAGTACGCCCAACATATGTGGTAGGGGCATGTTCGGGGATTGTCACTTAAATTTTGCCCGAGGGGTGGGGATTTTGCCACTTTAAAGTGACAATCCCCACGTCTTGGGTGGGGCAGCCCGGGGGGGGGGGAACAATAGGCGCATAATCTTAAAATGACCAAATCAAAGTTAAGCAGTGTTATTTCATTGACACTTATTCTGAACACCCACCCTCGGTGCGGGCAATGTATCTGTTTGCTTGTAAAATAATGTTCATTTAGTAGGGTTTTTTTTGGAGTGGTAGCCTCAATTCATTACCACTTGTTATTGGCGATTGAATATGCCTAATGTTTGGGAGAAGGGTTTCATCGTGGCGTTCCCCGTGCTATCTCGAGTTCCACCTCGAAAAATATATTGCTTTTTTAAATTTCTCTTATTTTCCTAGCAAAGTTTTCACTTTTGAATGAGGGGAAAGTCCCTGTTCAAACAAAGCATGAAATGCTTTCGCTAGGAGAAACAGGTATATTATGAAAGTTGTCACGTCCACTTGTTCTTGAGTTCTGTTTCTCCTCTATGATGATCTTGGCGGAAATTTTTGACTTTTTTTCAATTTGTTGATGGAGAATTTGACCCGACATGGACATTCTTGGTTGATAATCAATATTTTTTTTTTTCTTAATCTCCCTGTTTTGCCGTTTTAGGTGATGGGGGCAAAAGTGACCGTCGAGTATACAGCAGATGGAAAAAGGAAACCCGGGTAGCAAATTTTTATTCATTTTTTTTTGGCCATCATTTACTGCAGGCAAAGTTAGAAATACATTATTGCCAACTGACATTTTTTGGAACTAGAAGTGGAATATCCTAACCACTTAATGCCGGAGGATTATGAAAATACTACACCCCAAACTAAAGCCAGAATATCACCCATAGCCATATCGGAGTCAAGCGACTCCTTATACACAGAGTACACTGGCGCCCGACTCTAGCGGTGTCAAGCGACTCTTTATACACCGCGCTTGACTCTCATAATGTTTGGAGTTTTCGTGACTTTTCGTCAGAGTCGTCGGTGCGCGTTGACCCTACACTTACAACAGCATGTTGACCCCGAATGGGAGTGACTCGATTTTGTTAAGCAATATTTTAAAAATTGTATTTCTCAACATAAGGGTTTGAAGTTGTAGAGTTAACTTTTTGATGCTCTTGTGGATAAAGTCTGTTTTTCAAGCCATCCGTTGCCTCAAAAGATAATTAAGATATTCCCAAAAAAATACATTAGAAAGAAGATTATTATTTTTCTCATGTATAAACCGTGGCAAATCAATGTCATACTTGTTTGAGTCCAGGCTTCAACCATAGAGCTAGCTGCATGCTTCAACATAGCTAAGGTACCACTATGAATTAACTTGCTCATTTGTTACTATAGGCCAAAAGGGATGATAGGCTTACACTGTATAACTCACAATACTGATTCATCTCTCATACAGGAGCCATTGAGACACAACCCCAGACCGTACCCCAGCCACAGGCCCCTCAAAGTTAGAAATCGTCGCTTCACAACATAAACGACACTTATTCATCAGACAGTCACTTGAGCCACCGGAGGAGGCACAATTTACTTACTATTTTAACTCTTCATAAACGTTGTGTCAGAATGATTCTGCAATAGTGTAGCTGAAGACGCTTCAAGGTTGTAGTTTGACACTGAAAATTGAGTATTATTTTGGACATAGCTGCTGGACACTATAAAAGAGGATCGAACGGGCAAGACGTGTACGTGTGACTTCGACTTTCCGATTTTTCTGTCGGAAATTGACCCTAAGATAGGACAATCATCTTAAACTTAAGAGTTCACCGCCTGTTCCTGTTTGCCATTGATGAACTGTTACAAATATTTGATCTCCGAGTCTGCAAAGGAGAAGCACCATGACGTGATCCAGCAAGATGGAGACTCCATAAAAAAAGCTAAGTTCCCTTTTTTTCCTTTTTTTCTTTTTTAATTCATCAGTGCATCAATAATTACAAACAAATAAATTGATATTATGATCATACAATTCAGAAATGGCAGAAATAAATTATATATTGGTGACAGAGCGAGAAGGAATCATTGAGTTACATCAATGGATACCATTTTCTTTGATGGGTAGCTAATTTATCCCTTCTAGTTGCTATATAAAATTCAATTCTCTCCATCATTCTAACTAGATTCAAAAAATGGTTAATTTGAGGAGGCTTCCCTTCATACTTACATTTATAAATGTACTGTTTAACCAAGATAATTACATAGTTAACAAAAAGGTCTGGGTCATAAATATTATAACCAAATATAATAGAAAATTCTGCAAGAACAATTTTAACTTTACAAATTGACGTTAACCATTCCTCTACCTTCGTTCCAAAAACATGAAACAAAAGGACAATGAAAAAATAAATGCTCCTTTTTCTCCAGAACGGTTTTACAACATGTACAAAGAGGGGTATCATACAGTCCAATTTTGTGGAGAAAGCCGTTATTTACCTTTAACCTGTACAACAATTTAAATTGGAACTCTCTACACTTAACATCCAACGCACATTTAAAAGGTAGCATAAAAATACGGTTCCAATCATCTTCATGTACCTGATACATCACGGTCCATTTGTCGATACTTTTACACGGGATAGTTCTAATTTTATCTACAAAGAAATTGTAAACTTCTTTGACTAAAAAATTGTTTGTTATAGACAAAATTATCTGAATATAACACAAATTCTGACCCTTAAGTTTGTCTTTCCTCACCCCAAACCCCTACACAAACAGCGGTCGGCGATATCAAGGAACTAACAAAGCCCCGTTCACACTGCAAATGCCTCTATAATGTTTGACCACCGTGATATTTCCACAAGTCTTACCTTAGGCCCCAAAAAATGTCTCCGGTTTCTGGTATGCGCGCGCGTCGCCGTAGCCATGCGCGTCGGCAAAATGAAAAAGTGGGGTTTTTTTTTCAATGAAAGATGGTGTCTCAAAACAGCCAAACTCACTGGTTTGACTGGAATCCTGCTGCTGCACAATCTTAACGTGAAAACACTGTTTTTAGATTGGGTTATGGTCGAGAATAAGCTTTATGTGGCCTCTCTGGACTCCCATATATTTGCACTAAGTTTGGTCGGGCACCATTTGCAGTCATCAGCCGACATTTGAAGAAAAAAAATCAGGCAAAAAAAAAACAAAAAGCCGCGTCGCCGCACCACTTTTTGGGCAAGCTCCATACCAGAAACCGGAGACTTTTTTTGGCCTTAGCTCAGTTAGCCAGCCAAAACCCAAACAGCCAAAGCAAGCAAGCCACCATAATACAGGTATCACCACAGACGCCGCCATATCCCCGAACCCGTCCCATGCCCATCGCAACCTATACGGGTCCACTGTACTAATTCAAGCCCCATTGAAAACAGTGTAAAATCAACAAAGTTCAGTGCCAAGTAACATGCAAGCCAACATCACTGGGGTTTCTGAAACAAAAAATAAATTATTGTCTTGTCTTTCATCTTTTCATTTCTTTTCAATTTTACGTCCATTAGCCAATTACATTTTTAAATATTCACACCCAAATAACATCACCTCCCGAAAAGTGAAAGTTCCCAAGCCTGCATGTAGCCATTTTACAAGTGGCATCCTTCCACTTTCACAGGCAAATAGGACCCATTTTTCATCCGTGATTTTATCAAGCCTGCATGCCCTCAGATGGAAGCCCCCAAACCAGGGAGTTGATCCTTGGGTATATTTAAACAATTCCACCGTTTTTAAAGCCGAACGGTCTCCGTTTTTCAAAAGAAATTGTGGGGGCACTTTTTATGCTAATCAGCTGGCGTAGAAATTGTCGCTTGAATTAGTTCAGTGCACCCATACAGTCACTTACTCCCTTTACTTCGCCAATTCGAGACTTAAATAAAAATACGTCCCCCCCCCCAAAAAAAAAAAAGAAGAAAAAAAAAGAAGCCTCTTCCGATCCCCCTCTCCTAAGTGCCAGCCATCAATCCCATCATCCAATGAAAAGTTTTAAAATCTGTTAAATAGACAAATGGGGTTATTTTTTTGCTGGACCGGTTCACGCACTGGATGGTCAACGTGGACGTCCATATTTAAGTCGGCTTGTTTCACCACAACTGCGAAAGCAGTATTAACAAGACTGGGACGGCCCCAGTCTCGTTACTGCCTTCGCAGGACTGGTGATGGTATTTTCCTGGACTACCGTGTAGGTTGTGTTAAGGTTGTGGTAGAGTGCACAAATCAGTGCTGAAGACTCACCTTTTTAAACAAGCTTTTTATTAATGTGCGTGTGTTTTTGTATTTATCGATAAGCTGTTTTATCAATTACCGGTCCAAGCCAGTCCAGCGGTGTCAACAACCAACCGCTTCGCTGCATTGGCGACGGAGGACGTCCATCCTGTCACCATCGACAATGGAAAATGAAACTCATCCCATGTCGTCCCGGACAGCGTGCACGCTACATCTCAACTCAGCAGGAGTACGTCTACTTGCCACGAACATTATATAACACTTCGCGGGTTCCCTGAAGAACACTAGGCACGACTTCACATTGCATGATTGCATCCCTTGTCAGAGAACCCCTCTCGGGAAGACCTTGTATCTTGACGTTCTTAAGATACGGGCTGCAGCGAGCCGAGATGTCGCGACGGTTTTCCGGATATCCAATCAGTACTACCCGCATCCGAATCAGCATCCAACCAATCTCAATCAGCTACCGACACCCACTCCCCAACACAATATCGAAGCCAGGAATGGACCAAGTAGAGCCTGAAAGTCCGCCATTTTGTCTTTGAGCTTCCGGAACCCTCCGCGACCCTTCTACGGGCATTTTACACGGGGTTGCCCTTTCTCTTGCTCTAATTTTTGACAGAATGATTTCTAACCGTAATCACCTCCGAGAAACATTAATGTTGGAATTTAATCTTGGCATTCCACAAGCACAAAATGATGAGAAATCAGTTGGGGATGGGTAAAACGATTTGTACTTACGACCTTTCACATCCGGATGTTAGTATACTAGGTATCCTTGTTCGATCACGTTTTTTCACAACTTGCGTGAGAACAATAATGATGCAAAAATTTGCCGACCGACATCCGATAGATTCTAGAGTTAGTCGGGCTTGCTTGAATACAGTTCTTATCAACTGTCATTTTAGATTTGTTTGTAAATGAGAATTAGTCCTTCAAGTTTATTCAACAAAATTGTGTGTCCCAAAGATATTTTAGTCTCCTTTAGTTTCAGCTTTCACCCAATGCCCGCCACAAAAAGTATTTCATGCATTTGCATCTTTGTATGAGTACTCCGAGCTCCACTAGTCTACATGTCTTTTATTTTTTTGAAGTGAGAGTTCAATTTCTGGCACAATATTTCGCTTTCACGTCATGCGATTTTCCAGTTTCCATAAATTGACATGCTATTATAACAATTTTACAAACGCCTTTTCCGAGGGTGATTTTCTTAAGAAATCAATGTACCAAAAATTATGGTAAAAACTCCGACTTTTACACACTAATTTTCCTATTCGAGGGGTCCGGAGCTGCGCCACCAGGGGTCAACTTTCAGGCTCTATATATCTCTCACCGGTCATAGAGATGGTCAATCCACAGAATAAGGAATAATAAACTTATCTACAATCAAAGCTCCAAGGGTTTTTCATTCGCTCATCTTAATGTAAGAAGTATACATGTATATCATAAATACATTTTCAAACTATTAATGTCCAGAAATACGTTTGATATCATCTGTTTATTATGAAACGTTCTGCGATGGTTCAATCACCGACAATGAAAAAGAGATCACCTACCCAATAACTTCATTGTGAGGAAAGACAGGAACCGGCATGGTGGTAAGGTTGCCATGTATATCCGAAACAGTTTGACTTTCATTCGCCGTGAGGACCTCCAAACAGATGATATCGAATGCATATGGGTTGAAATCATTTATACACAAAGGCAGTCTGTTCTTATCAGTTCTATTTATAGACTACCTTCAAACTGTGTCGAATTTATAGATAAAGTCGGATAAAGCCTCCTTTGAATGTAAAGAAACTATTGTATGATGTTTCGGAAAATGATGATTGTGTAAACTCGGACCCAATTACATCTGACCTTAATTTGTTTCAAATGACGCAACTCATACATGACCCAATATGTGTTACTGAACTCACAAACTACAATCTCATTTTCAGCTCCCAAAAGATGGTGTTTTACCAGTTCTAATAAGTGACCACTTGTTGATGGCCCACAAACACAATGTAGTTGGAAAGCTATGTCCATGAATCTTTTCACACCACTCACACAGAAACACACTCACACTCGTGAAACACGACAATCAACTATAAGGCATTGAAAGTCCCATTTCGCCAAAAAGAATGCTATGCCAAAAGTTTCGCTGTGAGTGGTGAGAATAATTATTATATGGAATAATTTGCATGAACAACTGAGAACTATGGATTCCTTACGTACATTCAAATCAACTATGCAAAGCCATCAGTAAGTGATATTACTGCCAATAAAAACCACACATGTTCAAAATGCGCTGATCTCCGGAGTTATACACTTGGTTGCCAACTTGACTTTACAAATTTGGAGCCGGATTGGGAATTTCCCCGTGTTTTTTCCCCCAAAGGGTTTGTGCGGGGTTTTCGCCCATCCCGTGATCAGTAAATCATGTCTTAATTATACTTGAATGTTCAAAATGAACTAGTGTGGTGCATATAGCTTTATTTCTGTAATATTTCTGAAATATTGTACTCGGAAACTATTTATTATTAATATTTATTGTATGTTTAACCATATGCACTTGTCCTTAGAACTTTAACTTTACTTAACATTATTGAATTATTTGTAATGTGGAATGTATGCAGGGCCCCAATGGAAACCAGTTTTAAACTGTTTGGGCATACCCTGGGTAAATAAATTGAATAAATAAAGAGTAATTCCGACTCCGCTCTTTCAGATATGAGTGAGCTTTCAAAGCAACACTCATAGTCACATGAAGAACCTTCATGCGTGGTAATATACAGAGCGTGGTCGAATAACATGAGTAGGTTTTTAACAACCTGATGTTGATTGGTTTCCTTTTCTTCAAAATCTTGAACAATTATAATTTCATAATTAATTTGAAAAACTACCATGCTTGTAGAATATCTACAAAAAGAACTAAATTTACATGCCAACCAATTTCTACTTTTAATGTTTGTAGTAAAAATGAATCATTGTACACCAATCATCTCCCGACATTTTACTTTGGACAATATTGTTTGAGGAATTTGCAGATTTTGTAGTTTTATATAAAGGCAACGCCAATAAAAGAATTGTTATTTCAAACGAGAATGCTTCTTGTTATCCACAGAGCCCAGTCCCCTGTCTAACGTCTGATATATCAAAGCACGCAAATTTATGCGATCTCGCGCCTAAGCCAATCGGAGTCGACTTTACTAAATCGTGACGTCATTTCATTCCCAAATCAGGACTAAATGTTTGATTGGTCAATTCGAATACTATTAGTTATCCCGCGAGCGCGAGTGGAACACGGAATAATGTAGTGCGTCTGTGTCCCACATACCACAATTTATCTTCAAGCAAATTTGACGCACTCAAAAGATTTTCAGCGGTCTCGTTTAATGATGAAAATACTGCAAATGACTTTCCCCAGTTTGATTACATATCAGGGGAAACAAATGGGATATGCATGAATTCAAACCAACAGTGCTATTTTGGTAAAATGGTGTATGGCGTGCGCATCTTGGAATAGCGCAATACGCGGAGTGCGGTATGGACCGCGGCCGTGCTACATGGTTATATGTAGCACGGCTTGTTGCCATGGATCGACCAATCAGGATCGAGGATTCAAGTTTACTTGAAGATAAAGTGTTTTGTAATAAAACAACAGCCATAATACAGAGCGCGTGACACAGCCCTTGTTGCTTTGTCTAGTTTTTTTTATTCATTATGTTTATGATGCGACAACGGGCGAATGACCGAAGACCCGACATAGAAAGCGCCCGCTGATTGGTCAAAATCTAGAGGTCAATATGTGGTTGTCTTGCATAATTAATCAGTGAATCTATTCAAATATTATGGACCATAGACTACACTTCTGGTAGCATGCTTCAATAAAACCGAAGAGTTCAATTTATCCATAATAGGGGCCTATAACTATGTTGTGCTTTGACTTGTTCCTTAAATGTATTTTATTTAATTAATTTATTTTTTACATGAAAATGAAAAGGACCTTGTAGAAAACTTAAGGATGATGAAAATATATTTAATTCCTGGACACGAAATAGACAAACTATGTACAACGAAATTATGTATGCGCAAAAAGAAATCGAATTCAATAATTCGATAGAAAAAAAGACAGTAGTTTGATTGGGTTACTTCGTGAATAAATTTCCCAAGTTCACAAAATCCTGCCCAAGTTCCCTTGATATAGGGCAAATGTGAGGTCATCATTGAGTTCGGTTGATTAAGCGCACAAACCAAATAAACTTCCATATTCTATTCCATAATTCAATAATTGATAGGGGCTACATAATTTGGTTATGAATAAATTTTGATGAAATTGGACCCGCGTGTCCTTCACATCCCCGGCCCCAGACAAATCTGCGCGCATATCTGACAAATATAGTGCAATGTACTGACTCGCAACTATAGCTGTGCTAGTCTCCAGTCCCTCCTTCGCCGATTCAGATTTCGTTTATTTTATTGGAAAGTCGTCTCAGTTGGACTTTCCCTGATAATCACGGAAATTCGGAAAGCGGATGATCACTTTAAAAATGCATTTTCTGTGCTATTTCGAGTTTCACCTCGAATTGTGTTTTTCAATTTCTGTTTAACTAGTCATTATTCATTTCATTTTGTATGAGATTAGTTATTGATTTCTTTACATTATTAGCAACCATAAAATAATTCGGCTCGCATCATGCCCTTTTCAGAGGGAGGCAGACGTGAAAAATCGAAGGAAATTATACATTTTTGACATTGAAACAAAAAATTCAAATTCAAACTTCATGAAGAAACAATGTATATTTTTGAATGAAGCACACATCTTTAAGCTCCATACCCAAAGCCACAAAACTTAACAGGTTTTTTTTTGTATTCCTCTGCACACATTAGGCCTACACATTATAGTTTAGATCAGTGAGATTACAATGCTCTTTTGATTTTTCTTAATTGAATCAAATACTGGAACTTACTTAATTTTTGCAACTGTGCGACGTTGCGTCCGAAACCATCGGACTTCGTCAGGCAACTGGTGACCCGGTGGACTGGTCACGTCGCACAGTTGCAAAAATAAAGTAAGTTCCAGTATTTGATTCAATTAAGAAAAATCATCAACTACTACTGGATGACTGATAACATACATTACAATGCTCTTTTATTGCACTAATTTCGACGAAACGCACTGACAAACACAATTGAATTGTCTATGAATCATGATTTCGACGACGAACATGTCTCGTTTGTTTGTTACGTTTGTGGATATACAGAAAATAAGTCTTGCTTCGCAAGCCCTTCCCATCGTCACTTTTTTCCTCTTAAAAAACAACTTTTATATTCTATATTTAATGCAGAGGGAACAGGCTGGCAGTAAACGTACGTGGCCGTAGCTCTGAAGCCCGCTTGCGTATTGTTTTTAATTTTTGTAGCATGCATCGTATTTTAACCAATCACAACACGCACCCTGACATGAATAATTATCACGCAGTGTGGAAGGAAGACATTGAGGTTCTCGTGGTGTTTTCCCTTCAAATAAACTTATACTCTAACGAACAAAAATATTCAATGAAAATGCATAGGTGCATGGCACGAACCATGTATCTTGCGATCCATAGTTCACTCCAGTATGCCTGTAGCAGCTCGACAGAAGCCGTTCTTTGAAATGCTTTATTGTACATGCATGATTGAGTTATAGCAATGGTGTGACGTCATTGTTATTTTCTTATGGATAAATATCGTCTAGCTGAATAATCATGATCCATTGACAATGTGTGCTGCAATAAAAACACCGCAGCCATTTCCGACACGGCGTACAACCGTTTAACTTTGAACTTTGAATTGCGCATGTACGCACCTATCATTCCCGACATGCAACTGATGGTATGGTATCAAGGCGTGACCGTATACCCTGTTCGTGTTTCGGTGAAGAATCACAGGTGGCATATCTGAAGATACCGATTTGAGAAGGCATTACAATCTAGATTTTCGTCGTGACGCTCATCATCATTCGCCGTTGAGTTCATTATAATTGCCCGTGCGAATTACAGCAGAATCACTCACGGAAGTACCGACTAGTATCATGCCTGGCAGCAAAGAAAACGACGTGTGTTTGTTTTACAATGAGCGGGCTGATAAAGACAAAGCCAATGGCATCAGAAGCGAACTTGAGAAACTGAACATGACGGTCCGATCGCATGAAGACCACATACCGGGCACAACGAAGATAGAATGTTGCACATCGGACATAGAAAATTCCTGGACCGTCGTCTTGATTGTCACCGATGCCTTCGTCAACGATGGCATGAATGCCTATGAAACTGCAATGGCACTTACAACAGCAATCGAGAAAGAAAAACGGCAAATGGTTGTGCCGGTGAAGTATTGCGACACGTCAAAGTTTCCTTCTTCTCTTGGAATATACATCTTAATAGAGGGAATATCGAGTTCAGGTGATCTGATAGCATTTGACACCATCGCAAAAAAAATACAAGGAAATGTTGAACTCAACAAAAGTCAGGTACAGTACCCATTCAAATTTTCTCTTTAAAGTGTATTTCAGTTAGAAATTGCACAGCAGTACATGATGATGTAGGTATATAGTAGAACAAGAGATTTCACCCAAATTGCCTGTGTGTCTCATTTTCCATAGGCTGTCAAAACGGAATTAGAGGTCAACGTTTTGCTAGATCGTGCTAGTAAAATACTGACATTCACTTGTACAGCACTGATTAATTACTTCGAAATGGATCAGAAGCTGATAGATCTCCACAAAACATTGAAAGAAGAAATGGAAAACAATGCTCCAGGTGATGCCGATCGACAGGCCCGTTGGATTGAGCTCATCAATGAGAAGATTAAAGGGGATTGGAAACAAGGCCGTGGCAAAGGCTTATATTTTGATAACAATGTGAGATTGAAAGTGAAAGACGAGCACCCAACGGTTGTTGGCGGTCTCGATGGACCAAAGGGATACCTCTGTCTCGCGTTCCTGTTACGCGATGGCAAAAAGCCGTTGGAGGATTTCAATAAGTGCACCAACTTGGCTGAGTATCTAGACCCCGAAGCCATCTTGAAACTTCTGAAAAGATGCCATGTCTTCCCTCACTGGAACGATTCGCAGAGGAAGGCATTCGATGATGTAAGTGTTATGATGTACCAACCAGCATTGGTGCATTTTATGAGAGATTTTCAATATTTACGAGCGAGAATTTCTTAGGATCGTCCAAGACGCGGAGCTATCAGCCCATAGCTAATCTTTTGAGCGGTGGCTCTTGGGGTTTTTTTTTCAATAAAAGAAGTGGACCTTTGTTCTGGGTACATGTTTACTTGTACTTTAGTTAGAAGTTGTTAGAGCACATGATGAAAGAATTTGTAATGAAAAAAAGAAGAAGAAAGTTATTAAGATAAAAGAAAGAACGGCTATAAAATTAGACCCATGTCGACTTCGGGGTGGGTCGGTCCACAGATCTAGCTCTATGGTCGGTGTACCCCTCCACTGGTTACGAGCTTGTTTTAATACGCAGGCTTGCTATTTCGCTCTTTTCCTTTGTTTAAGCTTCAGTATGACCGTATTAAAGATGCACACCAAGCGGTGAAGCAGTCACCTGATAAAAAACGGGAACTGATCGGCAGCATGGCTAAGTCAGCTTTGAACGCTTTCAAGGAATTTGTGGTGTCTCCTTTCGAGGCGGAAATTAAAAAGGTAATTTGGAAGTTGTGTTGTTTGTCAAATTATCTCTCGTGTTTCTCGAGATTGACCTCAAGCAGCCAAAAAATTAAAAACAATATAATTTTAGTTTGAAACAATTTCAAACAGAATCAATCCGGTCGAAACTCGAGCAACCTCATAATGAGGACCTCATAATTATGGCGGTGGAACTGTTCTTGTAAATAATTTTGTTTTGCTCGTAGTTTTAAACGTTCTGGCGATTAAACTTGCTACAGCGAAGTGTATCATCAAAAATTATGTATTAGGCCCTATCGGATAATTTGAGCAGCATTGTTGCTTCAAACGAAAACTACAAAAGCAAATGATCACATGAACCTAAACGTGATGTCTGGAATTCATGATGTTAATGAATTGTCCTTTTCAGCTGAAGGGGGAGCTCCAAGCACTAGAAGATCAGTCCGATGCACCAGAGGATCAACACGATGACACCGCATCTTAATTTGGAGGTTCTACTTCTGGGCTCCTGTCCAGTAATCAAGCAACAACACGCATGCGTGGTAATCTCGATCGCATTTACTCATTAAAATTAATTAATAAAACCCTTCCCCAAAAAGAGCCAAACTCATAGAACAAATTGTTTGGTGACTAATTAGGCCGAATAAAAAAAAACATGTTTCTCGTCCGGGTTTTTGAAAAGAAAGAGGAAGAGGGACTTTTTTTATTTTTATTTTTTAAAATGGCCGCCATTTTAAAATTTCTTGCAATCGTCTGTGTTTCCACTGTTCAAAGACACTTTTGAAATAAAAGACAAATTGGACAAGAAAACTGAACATATTTTCAGTGTCATTTAGAGTTGTTTTGTCTACAATGAACAGTTTTAATAATTTTCCGATGAATTTGTGGACTTTTTCGGTGTTTTTTACTGCATTTTTCAAAAATAAAAAATAATAAAAAAATCGAGGCGGCCTCCAAAAAGAAAGCGGGCGGGGACGAGAAACATGTTTTTTTTTTTTTACTTCGCCTGAGGGACAAATTCTTATGGATTGTAGAGGTGGATGTAGGAGTTTCAAATGGAGTTGTTATAAAATGCTTAAGTCTAGGATTTATGTTATGACTTTATTTAGTGTAAATCTACGTTGCTTCGGACAGGACATAATTTAAAGACAAAAGAATCAGGAGAAACACTCGTATATAATACTTACAACATTATGTTTTTTACCGTTGTTTGTAAGTTAGATAGATGCGCTTCTCTTATTACTAAATTTTAATCAAGTGTATCTGTTAAAATCATCAGCAAAATTAGCTGGCCTGAAGTTTCGGTCGCAAGACCGTTCTTAAAGACAAACTGTTCTGAGAAGCAAAATGATAGCGGTACAGAAACAACCGTGAAGGGGAAACACAAGCAGGACAAGTTCTTTTCAGAACTAATCTTGTAAGCAGTAGTTATTACCACAAGGTGTTACCGCAAACCGAAACGATAACGCAAGATAAATTGGAAAAGGGTGATAGGGTAAGTGTGGCTCGAACAGTCAAATGTGTAACAATACCAATGTGGAGTATTCGCACAAATTCCCAGCATAGGGAAAATGCCAAGCTCGACCAGCACAAAAATATAAGAGGCTTGAAAATCGCACATTTAAATGTGCAAAGCCTCTTTCCAAAAATTGAACACTTGTGTCTCCATTTAGCAGAGAACCCTATCCATCTACTCACCCTTAGCGAAACTTGCAATGGTTCCATGGTGGTATCGATGATGCTGAAATTAGCATCGAAGGTTACACTGTAATTCGTAATGATCGTAAGGGGTGGAGTTGCATGTTACATCTCTAACTCCATTGCTTAATTATCGCAATGATGTCACAAATTCACAGCGTCATCGAATCTTGCTGGATAGATGCACTTGTCCTTAGAAGTTTAACTTTACTTAACATTAGTGAATAACTTGTAATGTGTAATGTTTGCAACACACGTAGTCACTGGCATAGGGAACCTTCATGCGTGGATATAAAGAGCGTGGTCGAATAACATGACTAGGTTTTTAACAACCTGATGTTGATTAGTTTGTAAAATATCTACAAAAAAAACCCTAAATTTACATGCCAACCAATTTCTACTTTTAATGTTTGTAGTATATAAAAATGAATCATTGTACACCAATCATCCCCAGAAATTTTATTTTGGACAATATTGTTTAGGGAATTTGCAGATTTTGTAGTTTTATATAAAGGCAGTGCCATTAAAATAATTGTTATTTCAAACAAGAATGCTCCTAAAATATTCCTTAACCAACCCTCACTTCTGGTAGTCTGAGTATCACCCGTTATCCACAGAGCCCAGTCCCCTGTCTAACGTCTGATATATCAAAGCACGCAAATTTATGCGATCTCGCGCCTCAGCCAATCGGAGTCGACTTTACTAAATCGTGACGTCATTTCATTCCCAAATCAGGACTAAATGTTTGATTGGTCAATTCGAATACTATTAGTTATCCCGCGAGCGCGAGTGGAACACGGAATAATGTAGTGCGTCTGTGTCCCACATACCCATAGATATAGAATAAAAAGACTAGATCGGCAGCGCGTGCATACGCGCGGCCTTGCATGGAGGGTCACGTGCTGGAGGAAAGATACAAATTGCGCGCTAGACGTGGCGAACGCAACGCCGTTGACGCGCACAATGCGAGTTTATTTTCTGTTACTGTACTTGAGACCTTCAATGGGAAAACACAAGAGCATAGATAAGATAACACCGTTCCCGTAATGTTGAAACACCAGTCTACTCTTGTTGTTTATTTCAATCAGTATCTTTTGAACATGAATGGCTATGATTATGACTAGGGCCTACTTAGCTTTGGTTGTCGTAAAACAGGTTTATTTTGCAGAAAATAACTGCTGATTATCCCATAGCCGAAATGAAAAGCGGCACACCAACGTGTAAGCGTGCGTGTACGCATCGCGTAAATACTCGGTGCGCATTTCTAGCTTCGCGCGTGTTGAGCTTGGTCACGTGCTGGAGGAAAGATACATTTAGCTCCATTACTTTACGTTAATTTGTTGCGCGTCCACGAGAGACAACAAAAATGGCGGAGATTTATCGCACAGTGAATGGGTGCGTGTGGACGCGCTGCCGATCTAGTCTTTTTATTCTATATCTATATGCACATACCACAATTTATCTTCAAGCAAATTTGACGCACTCAAAAGATTTTCAGCGGTCTCGTTTAATGATGAAAATAATGCAAATGACTTTCCCCAGTTTGATTACATATCAGGGGAAACAAATGGGATATGCATGAATTCAAACAAACGGTGCTATTTTGGTAAAATGGTGTATGGCGTGCGCATCTTGGAATAGCGCAATACGCGGAGTGCAGTATGGACCGTGGCCGTGCTACATGGTTATTTGTAATACCTCTGTCTTTATACTGTATTTTCATTGGCCCAGGACGATCACCTGACCGGGCGATAAATATGCATGGCACACTCCCGTTGTATATCACATTGTGATATCACATGCATGTAGACTAGTCCCCGCCCCACAGTCCAAACCATTATGCGCGGACCGCGTTTAAACCAGACTATACTTGTACTCACTGGTACCCCGCAGTACTTTCACGTTCCACAATATAATGTATAGCAGTGAGGGAGCAGTGCATTTGCAGACGATATTTACTTTAATTTGGCGGCCAGCGACGAGCGGCATTAAGATTATGTTTACGTTTTGACTGACTCTAGTAACGGTGCCTAGACCTTCAGAACTTCGGAAATGCAGAGCTGACACAGTTAGTTTTTTCGTATACGATCCTCATCAGCCTCAACATGTCAGCTGAGCCCGGAGGCACAGATTCTCCGCCCCAAAAAAGGTTTTTGAGCCGCTCCAAAATTTAATATTTAGGCCCCTACTTATCTCCAGAATTGACAAATATGATGATACTGGATTCCGGTGTTCTATCAGCTGGACTTTCCATGGAGAACTCGGCACCGAGCCTTTGCATTATTTGAAATTCACTGTATTTATTGTATTAATTCATAGTATTTATTGTTATTAAATGGCTGTCAAGCTGTCATTAAAAAAAATGGCCATCGCCGTTTGATATAAAGTTCTTTCTTTTAAGGGGCTGCATCGTTGTCACTACAAACCAGGTTTTTATTCATTGTCCCTACCACTATAAAATATGCCAGGGGATAAGATTTTGTTTTTATAAAACTTGTAAAACCTTTACCCCAAATTTCCCTGAACTTAAGCTTGTTTTAATGCCCCTACATCTATATATGTTGAAAGAAAAATTTTCAAAGATTCCTTCAATTTGCCACCCTTAATTTCCCTTAGAAAAACAAGTAAAACACATCATCAAGACAGAGGTATGACAAAACAGTTGTTGACTGATGTGATTTGGGATATGACGTTTTGAACACCCTCGGGGACGCATAGCACCCTCGGCTTCGCCTCGGGCGCTATGCGTCCCTCGGGTGTTCAAAACGTCATATCCCACATCACATCAGTCAACAACTGTTAAATGTAGCACGGCTTGTTGCCATGGATCGACCAATCAGGATCGAGGATTCAAGTTTACTTGAAGATAAAGTGTTTTGTAATAAAACAACAGCCGGGCGCGTATCGTGTAGCATAATACAGAGCGCGTGACACAGCCCTTGTTGCTTTGTCTAGTCAATTACACTCGTAGTCACATGAAGAACCTTCATGCGTGGTAATATACAGAGCGTGGTCGAATAACATGAGTAGGTTTTTAACAACCTTATGTTGATTGGTTTCCTTTTCTTCAAAATCTTGAACAATTATAATTTCATAATTAATTTGAAAAACTACCATGCTTGTAGAATATCTACAAAAAGAACTAAATTTACATGCCAACCAATTGGATTCAGAAGGGAATATGGAATCTTCACATTTTTTATGTTTTATATTGTCCTGGCCACGTGGTAAACTCACCCGGGGCCATCTATCACCAGATCCTAGTATGGACCATAGTACGTCCTTTAAAGGGGGTGTCAGTCTTGTGATCCTACTGGAGGGGTTGGAATTGGCGGGAAAACCCTGTGTGCTTGTGCACATTTACATAGGCTTGTGTACAAATGCACTATAAACATTGGGATTAGTTCGATCACCCCTGTGACCAAAATGGAATGTCTAATGGGTTATGTCTGTGGTTTTAACGGCTGTTTGGGGCCTGAGAGATACTCCAGACATGCCAGGGGTGAATGGGCTGGTTGTGAGGGTCGGGTGGCTCAAATTACATGTGGTGAAGTTGACATTCCATACAATCACTGCATAGTAAATATTAAAGGGGCTCGCTCCATCAAGAGTTGTTTGTAGTAAAAATGAATCATTGTACACCAATCATCTCCCGAAATTTTACTTTGGACAATATTGTTTGAGGAATTTGCAGATTTTGTAGTTTTATATAAAGGCAACGCCAATAAAAGAATTTTTATTTCAAACAAGAATGCTCCTAAAATATTCCTTAACTAACCATCACTTCTGGTAGTCTGAGTATCACCCGTTATCCACAGAGCCCATTCTCCTGTCTAACGTCTGATATATCAAAACACGCAGATTTATGCGATCTCGCGCCTCAGCCAATCAGAGTCGACTTTACTAAATCGTGATGTCATTTCGTTCCCAAATCAGGACTAAATGTTTGATTGGTCAATTCGAATACAGTGTTTTGTAATAAAACAACAGCCGGGCGCGTATCGCGTAGCATAATACAGATCGCGTGACACAGTCTTTGTTGCTTTGTCTAGTTTTTTTTTAATTCATTATGTTTATGATGCGACAACGGGCGAATGACCGAAGACCCGACATGGAAAGCGCCCGCTGATTGGTCAAAATCTAGAGGTCAAGATGTGGTTGTCTTGCATAATTAATCATTGAATCTATTCATATATTATGGATCATAGACTACACTTCTGGTAGCATGCTTCAATAAAACCGAGAAGTTGAATTTATCCATATTAGGGGCCTATAACTACTGTTAACTTAAGATTGTGCTTTGACTTGTTCCTTAAATGTATTTTATTTAATTTATTTAGTTTTTACATGAAAATGAACCATGATGAAAAGGACCTTGTAGAAAACTTAAGGATGATGAAAATATCTTTAATTCCTGGACACGAAATAGACAAACTATGTTCAACGAAATTATGTATACACAAAAAGAAATCGAATTCAATAATTCGAGAGAAAAAAGACGGTATTTTGATTTGGGTACTTCGTGAATAAATTTCCCAAGTTCACAAAATCCTGCCCAAGTTCCCTTGATATAGGGCAAATGTGAGGTCATCATTGAGTTCGGTTGATTAAGCGCACAAACCAAATAAACATCCATATTCTATTCCATAATTCAATAATGGATAGGGGCTACATAATTTGGTTATGAATAAATTTTGATGAAATTGGACCCGCGTGTCCTTCACATCCTCGGCCCCAGACAAATCTGCGCGCATATCTGACAAATATAGTGCAATGTACTGACTCGCAACTATAGCTGTGCTAGTCTCCAGTCCCTCCTTCGTCGATTCAGATTTCGATTATTTTATTGGAAAGTCGTCTCAGTTGGACTTTCCCTGATAATTCACCGAAATGCGGAAAGCGGATGATCACTTTAAAATGCATTCTCCGTGCCATTTCGTTTTTCACCTCGAATTGTGTTTTCAATTTCTGTTTTACTAGTCAGTATTCATTCCATTTGTATGAGATTAGTTATTGATTTCTTTACATGGCGGGAAAGGCAAAGTTCAAAAAAATTCACGGACAAACCAAATTGAATTGTCTACGAATAATGATGTCGACGACGAACATGTCTTGTTTGCTGATCACGTTTGTGAATATACAAAAAAAAAACCTGGCGCATAGCATGAACCCGCCATGAATTCTTGTTTCGCAAGCCCTTCCCATCGTTACTTTTTTCCTCTTAAAAACAACTATAGGTTTTCCCGGCTATTTTCAAACGTAAATCATTTAAAATCACTTTGTTTAATATTCAAATTTGTCCATCAACATCGATTTAGTACTCTTCCAATGTTTAATATCGTCTTCTGTCAGACAATTTCAAATTCAGTTCTAGCAGATTCAAACAAATAAGCACACGTTTTTGTCCCGGAGTATTCACATTCATCATCGTCTACGCCAAACCCTGTTATATTCAGCAATCAAATCAATCAAAGTGATTGATATAAAGACGAATTCGATCTCTGAATGCTGCCAACAGCTAAGACGAATTTGATCTGTAATGACGAATATTCTCGACCCGGTGACTAAAGAGGATGACATGCTTTGAAATTGAATGGGGAATGACTAAATTGACTGTCTTAAAAACGTGTGATTTTTTTCGTGGCCGAAATTGAATGATAGAGTTTGTGAAATGGAATGAAAAATCTTTTTAAATAGCCGGGAAAACCTATATTATATTCTTTATTAAAATGTAGATGACACAGGCTGTCAGTAGACGTACGTTTGTAGCCGTATAGTTCCGGAAGACGTTTGCGTATTTTTTTTTCTTGGTAGCATACGTCGTATTTTATCCAATCACATCACGCACCACTACATGAATATTTATCCAGCTGGGTCATGGAAGACATTTCTCGTAGTGTTTTTCCTTTAATTAAACTTATATTCCAACGGACAAAAATATTCAATGAATATGCACATATAGGCACATGACACGAACATAGATCTTGCGATCCATATAGTTCATTCCACTATCCCCTATAGGCCACTGTGGCAGCTCGACGAAAGCCGTTCTTTGAAATGCTTTAATGTAGTGACTATGATAGCTATGGTGTGACGTCATTTTTATTTTCTTATGAATAAATATCGTCTAGCTGAATAATCATGATCCATTGACGATGTGTGCTGCAATAAAACACCGCAGCCCGTTTCCGACACGGCGTACAACCTTTTAACTTTGAACTTTGAATCGCGCATGTAGGCCTACGCACCTATTATGCCCGACATGCAACTGATGGTATGGTGTTAAGGCCTGACCGTATATCCTGTTCGTGTTTCGTAAAGAATCACAGGTGGCATATATCTGAAGATACCGATTTGAGAAGGCATTACAATCTAGATTTTCGTCGTGGAGCTCATCATCATTCGCCGTATGAGTTCATTATAATTGCCCGTGCGAATTACAGCAGAATCACTCGCGGAAGTACCGGCTAGTATCATGCCTGGCAGCAAAGAAAACGACGTGTGTTTGTTTTACAATGAGGCTGATGAAGACAAAGCCAATGGCATCAGAAGCAAAATTGAGAAACTGAACATGACGGTCCAATCGTATGGAGACTACATAGCGGGCACAATAAAGACAGACTCTCCCGCATCGGTCATAGAAAATTCCTGGACCGTCGTCTTGATTGTCACCGATGCCTTCGTCAACGATGGCATGAATGCCTATGAAACTGCAATGGCACTTGTAACAGCAATCGAGAAAGAAAAACGGCAAATGGTTGTGCCGGTGAGGTATTGCGACAAGTCAAAGTTTCCTTCTTCTCTTGGAGTATACATCGCAATAGAGGGAATCTCGAGGACAGGTGATCTGATAGCATTTGACACCATCGCAAAAAAAATACAAGGAAATGTTGAACTCAACAAAAGTCAGGTACAGTACCCATTCAAATTCTCTCTTTAAAGTGTATTTCAGTTAGAAATTGTACAGCAGTACATGATGATGTAGGTATATAGTACTAGTAGAACAAGAGATTTCACCCAAATTGCCTGTGTGTCTCATTTTCCATAGGCTGTCAAAACGGAATTAGAGGTCAACGTTTTGCTAGATCGTGCTGGTAAAATACTGACATTCACTTGTACAGCACTGATTAATTACTTCGAAATGGATCAGAAGCTGATAGATCTCCACAAAACATTGAAAGAAGAAATGGAAAACAATGCTCCAGGTGCTGCCGATCGACAGGCCCGTTGGATTGAGCTCATCAATGAGAAGATTAAAGGGGATTGGAAGCAAGGCCGTGGCGAAGGCTTATACTTTGATAAAAAAGTGAGCTCAACGATGAAAGATAAACATCCCGAGGTGGTGGGCGGTCTCGATGGACCAAAGGGATACCTCTGTCTCGCGTTCCTGTTACGCGATGGCAAAAAGCCGTTGGAGGATTTCAATAAGTGCACCAACTTGGCTGAGTATCTAGACCCCGAAGCCATCTTGAAACTTCTGAAAAGATGCCATGTCTTCCCTCACTGGAACGATTCGCAGAGGAAAGCATTCGATGATGTAAGTGTTATGATGTACCAACCAGCATTGGTGCATTTTATGAGAGATTTTCAATATTTACGAGCGAGAATTTCTTAGGATCGTCCAAGACGCGGAGCTATCAGCCCATAGCTAATCTTTTGAGCGGTGGCTCTTGGGGGTTTTTTTTCAATAAAAGAAGTGGACCTTTGTTCTGGGTACATGTTTACTTGTACTTTAGTTAGAAGTTGTTAGAGCACATGATGAAAGAATTTGTAATGAAAAAAGAAGAAGAAAGTTATTAAGATAAAAGAAAGAACGGCTATAAAATTAGACCCATTTCGACTTCGGGGTGGGTCGGTCCACAGATCTAGCTCTATGGTCGGTGTACCCCTCCACTGGTTACGAGCTTGTTTTAATACGCAGGCTTGCTATTTCGCTCTTTTCCTTTGTTTAAGCTTCAGTATGACCGTATTAAAGATGCACACCAAGCGGTGAAGCAGTCACCTGATAAAAAACGGGAACTGATCGGCAGCATGGCTAAGTCAGCTTTGAACGCTTTCAAGGAATTTGTGGTGTCTCCTTTCCAGGCGGAAATTGAAAAGGTAATTTGGAAGTTGTGTTGTTTGTCAAATTATCTCTCGTGTTTCTCGAGATTGACCTCAAGCAGCCAAAAAATTAAAAACACTATAATTTTAGTTTGAAACAATTTCAAACAGAATCAATCCGGTCGAAACTCGAGCAAAAACTCAATCCATTAGATAATGAATGTCACTCTTCTAGTCTTGTCTAGTTTCAGTAGAATAGTGTGAATTTTCATCCGAATAGAGTGAAATGATTTTCTTCGGAAATATGATAACCTTGATATACATCTTGCATGTATGTACAGTTCCCAACCAGACCGCCCCCCCCCATTTTTTTTGTCTATTTGATGGTATAAGTAAAGCCTGTATACCTGTTCATTTTCACGATTCGTACAAAATCAACTAGTGACTACATCAGATATTCACCAGAAGTTTTAACCATGCACCGCACACTATTGGGAGTGGATTCCTGTGAGGACCTCATAATTATGGCGGTGGAACTGTTCTTGTAAATAATTTTGTTTTGCTCGTAGTTTTAAACGTTCTGGTGATTAAACTTGCTACAGCGAAGTGTATCTTCAAAAATTATGTATTATCGGATAATTTGAGCAGCATTGTTGCTTTAAACGAAAACTACAAAAGCAAATGATCACATGAACCTAAACGTAATGTCTGGAATTCATGATGTTAATGAATGGTCCTTTTCAGCTGAAGGGGGCGCCCCAAGCACCAAATCAGTCCGATGCACCCATGGATGCACCAGAGGATCAACAAGATGACACCGCATCTTAATTTGGAGGTTCTACTTCTGGGCTCCTGTCCAGTAATCAAGCAACAACACGCATGCGTGGTAATCTCGATCGCATTTACTCATTAAAATTAATTAATAAAACCCTTCCCCAAAAAGCGCCAAACTCATAGAACGAATTGTTTGGTGACTAATTAGGCCGAATTAAAAAAACATGTTTCTCGTCCGGGTTTTTGAAAAAAAGGAGGAAGAGGGACTTTTATTTATTTTTTTTTTTTTTTAAAGATGGCCGCCATTTTAAAATTTCCTGCAATCGTTGGTGTTTCCACTGTTCAAAGACACTTTTGAAATGAAAGACAAATTGGACAAGAAAACTGAACATATTTTCAGTGTCATTTAGAGTTGTATTGTCTTCAGTGAACAGTTTTATTAATTTTCCGATGAATTTGTGGACTTTTCCGGTGTTTTTACTGCATTTTTCAAAAATAAAAAATCATAAAAAATATCGAGGCGGCCTCCAAAAAGGAAGCGCCTTAGGGAAAATTCTTATGGCTTGTAGAGGTGGATGCAGGAGTTTGAAATGGAGTGGTTATAAAATGCTTAAGTCTAGGATTTTTGTTATGAATTTATTTAGTGTAAATCTACGTTGCTTCGGACAGGACATAATTTAAAGACAAAAGAATCAGGAGAAACACTCGTATAAAATACTTACAACATTATGTTTTTTACCGTTGTTTGTACGTTAGATAGATGCGGCTTCTCTATTACTAGTTTTAATCAAGTGTATCTGTTAAAATCATCAGCAAAATTAGCTGGTCTGAAGTTTCGGTCGCAAGACCGTTCTGAAAGACAAACTGTTCTAAGAAGTAAAATGATAGGGGAAACACAAGCAGGACAAGTTCTTTTCAGAACTAATCTTCTAAGCAGTAGTTATTACCACAAGGTGTTACCGCAAACCGAAACGATAACGCAAGATAAATTGGAAAAGGGTGATAGGGTAAGTGTGGCTCGAACAGTCAAATGTGTAACAATACCAATGTGTAGTATTCGCACAAATTCCCAGCATAGGGGAAATGCCAAGCTCGACCAGCACAAAAATATGAGAGGCTTGAAAATCGCACATTTAAATGTGCAAAGCCTCTTTCCAACAATTGAACACTTGTGTCTCCTTTTAGCAGAGAACCCTATCCATCTACTCACCCTTAGCGAAACTTGGCTCCATAGTGGTATCGATGATGCTGAAATTAGCATCGAAGGTTACACTGTGATTCGTAATGATCGTAAGGGGTGGAGTTGCATGTTACATCTCTAACTCCATTGCTTAATTATCACAATGATGTCACAAATTCACAGCGTCATCAAATCTTGCTGGATAGATGCACTTGTCCTTAGAAGTTTAACTTTACTTAACATTAGTGAATAACTTGTAATGTGTAATGTTTGCAACACACGTAGCCACTGGCATAGGGAACCTTCATGCGTGGATATAAAGAGCGTGGTCGAATAACATGACTAGGTTTTTAACAACCTGATGTTGATTAGTTTGTAAAATATCTACAAAAAAATCTAAATTTACATGCCAACCAATTTCTACTTTTAATGTTTGTAGTATATAAAAATGAATCATTGTACACCAATCATCCCAGAAATTTTACTTTGGACAATATTGTTTGAGGAATTTGCAGATTTTGAAGTTTTATATAAAGGCAACGCCCGATAAAAGAATTGTCATTTCAAACGAGAATGCTCCTAAAATATTCCTTAACTAACTGTCACTTCTGGTAGTCTGAGTATCACCCGTTATCCACAGAGCCCAGTCCCCTGTCTAACGTCTGACATATCAAAACACGTAGATTTATGTGATCTCGCGCCTCAGCCAATCGGAGTCGACTTTACTAAATCGTGACGTCATTTCATTCCCAAATCAGGACTAAGTGTTTGATTGGTCAATTCGAATGCAGTGTTTTGTAATAAAACAACAGCCGGGCGTGTATCGCGTAGCATAATACAGAGCGCGCGACACAGCCTTTGTTGCTTTGTCTAGTTTTTTCTTGTCCATATGTTTATGATGTGACAACGAGCGAATGACCGAAGACCCGACATTTTGATTGGGGTATACTTCGTGAATACATTTCCCAAGTTCACAAAATCCGGCCCAAGTTCCCTTGATATAGGGCAAATGTGGCTTGTGACGTCATCATTGTGTTCGGTTGATTTAGCGCATAAGCCAACTCCACACCCACATTCCATTCAATAATTCAATAATTGATAGGGGCTACATAATTTGGTTATAATATGAATTAATATTGATGAACTTGGAGTGGAGGACCCGTGTGTCCTTCACATCCCCACAATGATCCTGCGCGCAGATCTGACGAAACAGCAGTACAATGGCATGGACTCTAAACTTCTATAGCCAGTGTGCTAGTAGTCTCAAGTTCCTCTTTCGTCGATTCAGATTTCGATTATTTTATTGGAAAGTCGTCTCAGTTGGACTTTCCCTGATAATTCACGGAAATGCGGAAAGCGGATGATCACTTTAACTAAATGCATTCTCCGTGCTATTTCGAGTTTCCCTCGACTTGTGTTTTTCAATTTCTGTTTTACTAAGGGAATAACAGTCAGTGTGAGGAGCCGGTCTTCACTGCGTGATAATGACCGGGTGTGGGGGTGAGCGCTGTTAATGGACCGAGACGAAGTCGAGGTCCCATTAATAAATACCTTTTTAACGAAATAAACAGTTAAAATGCTCCAATTTTGTGACTTTCTTTCGGCGATATTTTTCAGACTTTTTGTGTTCATGTTCATGGGCCATATTTTAGCTTTATTAACAGCTATAACGACGTAAACTCAACAGAAACGTAGCGAAACAAATTACAACACTGTTTTCATATCTTTACCTGATGGCCGGTCCATTATCACCGTTAATGCCCGGCCACGAGATCGAGTCACGAACAATCAGAAACCATCAACTCTCCAAGGTATTTATTAATAGTCATTAATCATTCCATTTTGTATGACATTAGTTATTGATTTCTTTACATGGCGGGAAAGGCAAAGTTCAACGAAATTCACGGACAAACCAAATTGAAGTGTCTACGAATAATGATGTCGACGGCGAACATGTCTTGTTTGTTGATCACGTTTGTGATTATACAAAAAAAAACCTGGCGCATAGCATGGACCCGCCATGAATTCTTGTTTCGCAAGCCCTTCCCATCGTTACCTTTTTCCTCTTAAAAACAACAATAGGTTTTCCCGGCTATTTTCAAACGTAAATCATTCAAAATCACTTTGTTTAATATTCAAATTTGTCCATCAACATCGATTTAGTACTCTTCCAATGTTTAATATCGTCTTCTGTCAGACAATTTCAAATTCAGTTCTAGCAGATTCAAACAAATAAGCACACGTTTTTGTCCCGGAGTATTCACATTCATCATCGTCTACGCCAAACCCTGTTATATTCAGCAATCAAATCAATCAAAGTGATTGATATAAAGACGAATTCGATCTCTGAATGCTGCCAACAGCTAAGACGGATTTGATCTGTAATGACGAATATTCTCGACCCGGTGACTAAAGAGGATGACATGCTTTGAAATTGAATGGGGAATGACTAAATTGACTGTCTTAAAAACGTGTGATTTTTTTCGTGGCCGAAATTGAATGATAGAGTTTGTGAAATGGAATGAAAAATCTTTTTAAATAGCCGGGAAAACCTATATTATATTCTTTATTAAAATGTAGATGACACAGGCTGTCAGTAGACGTACGTTTGTAGCCGTATAGTTCCGGAAGACGTTTGCGTATTTTTTTTTCTTGGTAGCATACGTCGTATTTTATCCAATCACATCACGCACCACTACATGAATATTTATCCAGCTGGGTCATGGAAGACATTTCTCGTAGTGTTTTTCCTTTAATTAAACTTATATTCCAACGGACAAAAATATTCAATGAATATGCACATATAGGCACATGACACGAACATAGATCTTGCGATCCATATAGTTCATTCCACTATCCCCTATAGGCCACTGTGGCAGCTCGACGAAAGCCGTTCTTTGAAATGCTTTAATGTAGTGACTATGATAGCTATGGTGTGACGTCATTTTTATTTTCTTATGAATAAATATCGTCTAGCTGAATAATCATGATCCATTGACGATGTGTGCTGCAATAAAACACCACAGCCCGTTTCCGACACGGCGTACAACCTTTTAACTTTGAACTTTGAATCGCGCATGTAGGCCTACGCACCTATTATGCCCGACATGCAACTGATGGTATGGTGTTAAGGCCTGACCGTATATCCTGTTCGTGTTTCGTGAAGAATCACAGGTGGCATATATCTGAAGATACCGATTTGAGAAGGCATTACAATCTAGATTTTCGTCGTGGAGCTCATCATCATTCGCCGTATGAGTTCATTATAATTGCCCGTGCGAATTACAGCAGAATCACTCGCGGAAGTACCGGCTAGTATCATGCCTGGCAGCAAAGAAAACGACGTGTGTTTGTTTTACAATGAGGCTGATGAAGACAAAGCCAATGGCATCAGAAGCAAAATTGAGAAACTGAACATGACGGTCCAATCGTATGGAGACTACATAGCGGGCACAATAAAGACAGACTCTCCCGCATCGGTCATAGAAAATTCCTGGACCGTCGTCTTGATTGTCACCGATGCCTTCGTCAACGATGGCATGAATGCCTATGAAACTGCAATGGCACTTGTAACAGCAATCGAGAAAGAAAAACGGCAAATGGTTGTGCCGGTGAGGTATTGCGACAAGTCAAAGTTTCCTTCTTCTCTTGGAGTATACATCGCAATAGAGGGAATCTCGAGGACAGGTGATCTGATAGCATTTGACACCATCGCAAAAAAAATACAAGGAAATGTTGAACTCAACAAAAGTCAGGTACAGTACCCATTCAAATTCTCTCTTTAAAGTGTATTTCAGTTAGAAATTGTACAGCAGTACATGATGATGTAGGTATATAGTAGAACAAGAGATTTCACCCAAATTGCCTGTGTGTCTCATTTTCCATAGGCTGTCAAAACGGAATTAGAGGTCAACGTTTTGCTAGATCGTGCTGGTAAAATACTGACATTCACTTGTACAGCACTGATTAATTACTTCGAAATGGATCAGAAGCTGATAGATCTCCACAAAACATTGAAAGAAGAAATGGAAAACAATGCTCCAGGTGCTGCCGATCGACAGGCCCGTTGGATTGAGCTCATCAATGAGAAGATTAAAGGGGATTGGAAGCAAGGCCGTGGCGAAGGCTTATACTTTGATAAAAAAGTGAGCTCAACGATGAAAGATAAACATCCCGAGGTGGTGGGCGGTCTCGATGGACCAAAGGGATACCTCTGTCTCGCGTTCCTGTTACGCGATGGCAAAAAGCCGTTGGAGGATTTCAATAAGTGCACCAACTTGGCTGAGTATCTAGACCCCGAAGCCATCTTGAAACTTCTGAAAAGATGCCATGTCTTCCCTCACTGGAACGATTCGCAGAGGAAAGCATTCGATGATGTAAGTGTTATGATGTACCAACCAGCATTGGTGCATTTTATGAGAGATTTTCAATATTTACGAGCGAGAATTTCTTAGGATCGTCCAAGACGCGGAGCTATCAGCCCATAGCTAATCTTTTGAGCGGTGGCTCTTGGGTTTTTTTTTTCAATAAAAGAAGTGGACCTTTGTTCTGGGTACATGTTTACTTGTACTTTAGTTAGAAGTTGTTAGAGCACATGATGAAAGAATTTGTAATGAAAAAAGAAGAAGAAAGTTATTAAGATAAAAGAAAGAACGGCTATAAAATTAGACCCATGTCGACTTCGGGGTGGGTCGGTCCACAGAGAGACCTAGCTCTATGGTCGGTGTACCCCTCCACTGGTTACGAGCTTGCTTTAATACGCAGGCTTGCTGTTTCGCTCTTTTCCTTTGTTTAAGCTTCAGTATGACCGTATTAAAGATGCACACCAAGCGGTGAAGCAGTCACCTGATAAAAAACGGGAACTGATCGGCAGCATGGCTAAGTCAGCTTTGAACGCTTTCAAGGAATTTGTGGTGTCTCCTTTCCAGGCGGAAATTGAAAAGGTAATTTGGAAGTTGTGTTGTTTGTCAAATTATCTCTCGTGTTTCTCGAGATTGACCTCAAGCAGCCAAAAAATTAAAAACACTATAATTTTAGTTTGAAACAATTTCAAACAGAATCAATCCGGTCGAAACTCGAGCAAAAACTCAATCCATTAGATAATGAATGTCACTCTTCTAGTCTTGTCTAGTTTCAGTAGAATAGTGTGAATTTTCATCCGAATAGAGTGAAATGATTTTCTTCGGAAATATGATAACCTTGATATACATCTTGCATGTATGTACAGTTCCCAACCAGACCGCCCCCCCCCCCATTTTTTTTGTCTATTTGATGGTATAAGTAAAGCCTGTATACCTGTTCATTTTCACGATTCGTACAAAATCAACTAGTGACTACATCAGATATTCACCAGAAGTTTTAACCATGCACCGCACACTATTGGGAGTGGATTCCTGTGAGGACCTCATAATTATGGCTGTGGAACTGTTCTTGTAAATAATTTTGTTTTGCTCGTAGTTTTAAACGTTATGGCGATTAAACTTGCTACAGCGAAGTGTATCATCAAAAATTATGTATTATTGGATAATTTGAGCAGCATTGTTGCTTCAAACGAAAACAAAAAGAAATGTACAAAAGCAAATAATCACATGAACCTTAACGTGATGTCTGGAATTCATGATGTTAATGAATTGTCCTTTTCAGCTGAAGGGGGCGCTCCAAGCAACAAATCAGTCTGATGCACCAGAGGATCAACAAGATGACACCGCATCTTAATTAGGAGGTTCTACTTCTGGACTCCTGTCCAGTAATCAAGCAACAACACGCATGCGTGGTAATCTCGATCGCATTTACTCATTAAAAATAATTATTAAAACCCTTCCCCAAGAGAGCCAAACTCATAGAACGAATTGTTTGGTGACTAATTAGGCCGAATCAAAAATCATGTTTCTCGTCCAAGTTTTTGAAAAAATGGAGGAAGAGGGACTTTATATTTTATATATATATTTTTTTAAAGATGGCCGCCATTTCAAAATTTCCTGCAATCGTTGGTGTTTCCACTGTTCAAAGACACTTTTGAAATGAAAGACAAGTTGGACAAGAGAACTGAACATATTTTCAGTGTCATTTACAGTTGTATTGTCTACAATGAACAGTTTTATTAATTTTCCGATGAATTTGTGGACTTTTTCGGTGTTTTTTATTGCATTTTTCAAAAATAAAAAAATCATAAAAAAAATCGAGGCGGCCTCCAAAAAGGAAGCGCCTTTAAGGGAAAATTCTTATGGATTGTAGAGGTGGATGCAGGAGTTTGAAATGGAGTGGTTATAAAATGCTTAACTCTAGGATTTTTGTTATGAATTTATTTAGTGTAAATCTACGTTGTTTCGGACAGGACATAATTTAAAGACAAAAGAATCAGGAGAAACACTCGTATATAATACTTACAACTTTATGTTTTTTACCGTTGTTTGTACGTTAGATAGATGCGGCTTCTTTTAATACTAGTTTTAATCAAGTGTATCTGTTAAAATCATCAGCAAAATTAGCTGGCCTGAAGTTTCGGTCGCAAGACCGTTCTTAAAGACAAAATGCTCTAAGAAGCAAAATGACAGTGGTACAGAAACAACCGCGTAGGGGAAACACAAGCAGGACAATTAAGTTCTTTTCAAAACAAATCTTCTGAGCAGTAGTTATTACCACAAGGTGTTACCGCAAACCGAAACAATAACGCAAGATAAATTGGAAAAGGGTGATAGGGTAAGTGTGGATGGAACAGTCAAATGTGTAACAATACCAATGTGGAGTATTCGCACAAATTCCCAGCATAGGGAAAATGCCAAGCTCGACCAGCACAAAAATATGAGAGGCTTGAAAATCGCACATTTAAATGTGCAAAGCCTCTTTCCAAAAATTGAACACTTGTGTCTCCTTTTAGCAGAGAACCCTATCCATCTACTCACCCTTAGCGAAACTTGGCTCCATAGTGGTATCGATGATGCTGAAATTAGCATCGAAGGCTACACTGTAATTCGTAATGATCGTAAGGGGTGGAGTTAGATTTTACATTTCTAACTCCATTGCTTATCGCAATGATGTCACAAATTCACAGCGTCATCGAATCTTGCTGGATCATGAGAGGCTAAACAGAACAACTGTAACCCGATTGTTTAAAGTGTTATTTACCTCCAAACAAACGTTGTGAACATCTGCTCAATCTTAAAAAGGTGTTGAATCAATTTCATTTTGGGTATCAGGAATTGCTCATAGTTGTGACTTTAACCTTAATATATTCGATTATGTAGAGCGTTCAAAAATTGCCGATTTCTGTTGTGAATTTCAAGTTCAGCAACTGATTGGCAGTCCAACAAGAGTCACACCAACCTCCAGCACATGTATTGATCTTGTTTTTCCCTCACACCCAGACAAATAAATGTCTCTAATGTCATTCCTCTCGGGCTAAGTGATCACTCGATGGTTTTGCTTAACAGGACAACAAATGTACACGATGGACTTCAATAGTATTTTATGGACAGTGTTTGTGGCTTTGTTGGTTATACTTCAATTTTTCCAACTGCAGTTTGTACTAATTATTGTTTTATCTTAATAGTGTACATGTGTGCCTAAATTTCATATGCAATGGACTTGTTGCAGTTTAATTTTTATGAATGTATCTTAAATCACTGTATTGTTATGAATGTAGAGGTCACAGTGAAAATAAGCTGATGTTAGCTTATTCGTGTTATCCTTGACAATGCCTCGGATTATATAGTTTTTTGTGACCCTTATATTTCAAGTTCGTAGCACCAGTGGAATTACTAATTGCTGTGCTAATTTTGAGTTTAACATCAACAGAGAACAAAAAAGTTGCCCTGAAATTGCCATAAATTGCCATGAAAGAATTGTTTGCGACCCAACAATAATTCAGTCCTTTTTGTGTTTGCAAACCACCCCAGCATAAAACTATTCCCCCGATGATTGCAGACGCCGAATACATGTATAGAGATTCATACTTTTTTTACATTGAGAATTCGGAAGGGAAAAAAAAGCCACCAAAATCACAGACAAACATGGGCTTGTGCGCATAGTAGTTTTATTTGACTGCAACATATATCAACAGCTCAAAAATTTCAAAGGGGTTAAAGTTCAAATTTGCTCAAAACACCACACTGCGTTTATACACCAGAAAATTTATGTTAATTTATGCGACCAGGAAGAAGCGTTAGAATAAACATGAACATGTCGCAAAAACTGCAGGTACAGAATAGAGCATACATATTCTTTACACTCCATACCCAGAGCCACAGCATAACAGGTGTTTTGATTCCTCTGCGCACATTAGGCCTATACACATATACTATGTACAGTTTCGATCAATGAGATTGATCTTTCAGTGCACTAATGGCGGGAAGGGCCAATGTTTAAACAAAAAACTGTAACCCGATTGTTTTAGGTGTTTTTTACCTCCAAAACAAACGTTGTGAACATCCGCTAAATCTTAAAAGGTGTTGAATCAATTTCATTCTGGGTATCAGGAATTGCTCATAGTTGTGACTTTAACCTTAATATGTTCGATTATGTAGAGCGTTCAAAAATTGACGATTTCTGTTGTGAATTTCAAGTTGAGCAACTGATTGGCAGTCACACCAACCTCCAGCACATGTATTGATCTTGTTTTTCCCTCACACCCAGACAAAATAAATGACTCTAATGTCATTCCTCTCGGGCTAAGTGATCACTCGATGGTTTTGCTTAACAGGACAACAAAAGTGCACGATGTTTAGTTACATGTTTTGTGGACAGCTAGTGTCTGTGGCTTTGTTGGCTATACATGTACTTCAAGTTTTCTAAGCGTAGTTCGTACTAATTAGGCCTAATTGTTTTATCTGAATTGTGTGTGCCTAAATTTCATATGTAATGGACTTCTTGTAATACATTTTTTTTATGCATGCATCTTAAATCACTGTATTCTAATGGATGTAGAGGACCACAATGGTAATAAGCTGATATTCGTTTTTGATGTTACCCTCGACAATGCCTCGGATTATATAATATATTGTATTTTTGTGACCCTATCATAGTCTGTTTAATTCAATTCGTAACACCAGTGGAATTTATAACTGATGTGCTATTTTCCAGGTTAACATCAACAGAGAACAAAGAACTAGAAATGAATAATTATTTTACAAATTCCGAAATAATTGCGACCCAACAATACTTCAGTTCTTTTTGTGTGTGCAAAATACCCCAGCATAAATCTAAATTTTTCCCAAAGGATTGCAGACGCCGAATATAAAGATTTTTTTTTTACATTGAGAATTCGTCAGGAGAAAAAAATCACAGACAAACGTCTTGTGCGCATAGTGGTTTTATTTGACTACAACATAGCTCAAAAATATCACAGGGGTCAAAGTTCAAATGTGGAATTTGCTCAAAACACCACACGCGTTTATCATTGAGAACCACATAAGGAAATACAGCAGAAAATTCGGTTAATTTATGCGTCCAGGAAGAAGCGTTAGAATAAACATAAACTTGACTGCAGGTTCATTTTGTATTCCTTTTGGGGGATATTTAAGTGTATAGATTTCGTTTGGGGAATTTCTTTTTACAACCTGACGCCACCTTCGCAGTTGTATACAAAGTCTATGGAGGGTCAAGAAATTTCCTAACAAAATTGCAAATATTTCTCAGTCCCAGATTCATTTCTTATCATCATTTTTGCAATGAATGACCTTCATTGAGATGATATATGAAGAAAAAAGTGACGTCAGGTTGCAACATTTTTTCTTAGTTTGTACTAATTCACCATGAATTTTGATCGGTAATTTTAAAGGGCCCAGGCAGTGTGTATTTTTTTATGCAATGCTTAAAAATGCACTTTTGTGTCCCATTTTTAACTTTTGTTTTGCCATTACCAAGGGTATTTACGTGCCTTGATGTCAGTTCAGGCTAAAAGCTCAATGTTACAGCAATTTTAACACCAAAAGTTGCCAGAATTTGAGATATTTTGCGGTCGTAATTTTTTTCTTTGGTGATTGGTTGTTGTGTCAGTACATGGCAGTAAGCCAATGAGCAAACGTTTCTCACAAATGTTTTCAATGAGCAAATTTTGGGCTCACAATTTGAACAGAGAACCCCTAAAGTGAACAGTGTCTTCCTGAAATGACATCACAGCAACAGCGCCCTCAGCTGTCCAGAAAAGCAAGGACAATTTTTAAATGTTTAACTATAGAAGTGCACTTTTCAATAAAATTAGCCAAAAAGGGATGTTGATAGTTTTCATACCTTTAAGAGGAGTAGAAAGTTGCACAAAATGTGTTTCCAAGAGATTCATCTTATGGCCCCTTCAAAATGTATTCGGAAATGCTGTCATAATGCATATGTTACCAGTACTGAAAGTGCCTTTTGGGTATTTCAAGTGAACCAAATTATGAGCAATTGTACTTTAATATCGAACTTGACAAACTACCATGCTTGTAAACTAACTACAAAATGAAGTAACTAAATTACATGCTTACTAATTTACTACTTTTAAGTATTTGTAGTAAAACTGAATCATTGAAAATAAATCATCTTCCGAAATTTTATTTTAGAAAATATTGCTTGAGGATTATCTGAGTTTTTTCTATTTTATAAAAAGCGGCAATAAAAGATTTCTGTTGTTTTTTACTTCAAGCAAGAATACAAATATTCCTTAACAAAACATCACCTATGGTAGCATGCTTCAATAAATTCCATTTTCCCCACACACAGTCAAGTGTAAATTTCAATGATTTTCCATAATGACTGCCATGAATATCTAGGAAAATGTTTCCTATGTCTTCAACAGGAAACCTGAAGTCAGAATTTCACATTCCCAAATTATAAGTACCTCTTTCCCAAACAATCTTCCCAAATTTGAATATTATGGGAAATTTCACACATCCTCCGTGTGTGTTTGTGCTTCTGTTAATGTCAACATCAAGTTCCTATAATTAGGTTTCCATTTTTTTTTTGAAAGTCAAGAAATTTGTTCTTAGTTCCAAACAGAAAACCCCACCTATTTTTCCCGGAAGACTCAATATCAGTTTTCCAATTACAAGGTGACCCCCCAAAAAAGTTGTGCATGCAGACATCTTTAAATTTCTCAAAAAGTATCCAACATCAGCATTTCATGTTGATGGAGTATATTGTTTGTACTCTTGTGTATGATCACAGCAAAAATGTGATGAAAATCCATTCATGCAAACTAGAGATACAACAGATTATAAATGGCAATGTGTTTATCACCCGCTCCAATGTGATATACAGAGTTAATGAAAAGATCCATTGCTGAGTGCCATGTGTACTTCCCATTGGAATGGTATCCTTCTATAATCTGTTACAGCTCTGGTTTGCATGAATGGTTTTCCATGGAATTTTCACTGATTATACACAAGAGTATAAGCCTTTTCGGAGTTCCAATCGCGCGCATTCGTAACCTGTGACAACGCACATTGTTTGTCTCAAATGCCCTTTAACAGTACCCACAATGCACAATTAGCCTTTTTGTAAAGTCAGTGGCGCGATGTTGTCAAAGGCCATTTGAGACAAACAATGCGCATTGTCACCGGTTACGAATGCGCAGTTGGAACTTCGAAAAGGCTTATTAATATGCTCCATCAAAATGAAATACTCATGTTAGGTACTTTTTGAGATATTTAAAGATATCTGCTTGCACAACTTTTTGGGGGCCAACCTGTATTTTCCCCCCAGTTTATATGAAGGAATTCTACCCATCCCCTGCCAATTTTCCAATGATTTTTCACAATGAATAAAGAAAACATTCTTATTGGAAACCTCATCAAAGTGTGTTAACTTCCCAAATACATATCAATTTCCCCTGACTTTTCCCCCAAAATGTCCTCTCTATCCAAAGTATGTTTAACTAGTTTTCCGTGCCTCTGATATAGGAAATCCTAGATCAAAATTTTAACTTCTGCAAATTTCCATGATTTTTTCCAATGAAAGTCTGGGATTTATTATTTTTTCCCGTGCCTCTAATGGGAAAACCTCATCTCCGGCATGTAGCCTAGTTTTTCCAAGCCTCTGATATAGGAAACCCTCTATCCAAATTTTAACTTCTGCAATCTTCCATGATTTTTCCCAAAGAAAGTCTGGGAATTCTTAATTTTTTTCCCATGCCTCTAATAGGAAAACCTCATCTCCGGCGTGTAGCCTAGTTTTTCCAGGTTAGGCATGCAGGCGTAGTTGATCATGGGCGGCGGTCCACACATCAGGATGAGGGTGTCGCTGCTGGGTGGAGGCATGTGATCCCGTAGCATTTCCTCATTGACGAATCCCCCGCTGTACTTCCAGCCTATGGGAAAAAGTATAGGAAAAAAGGCCATTTCTCAAACTGCGGATGAGTCACCAGCTGTGGCTTCCTTGCTTAGCAAATTTGTGAGGTGTTCTGGCAAAATGAGGCAAAACTGGGCACAGGTCGTAGTGCAGAAAAATGCAAAAAAAAAAAAAAGGAATGGGGGTGACTTTTTTGGATTTTCAGATTTATTGATATTTGTTATCTTTGATGTCCACTACACATATTTTTTTTTAAAAATAGTATAAAATATGCAGTGTTTTTAAGGAAAACAAATTTTCATTTTCACCACTACAAAACTTGAAACTTTAAAGGCCGTTTACTCAGTACAAATGTATTTTACTTTTCTGACATTTTTACATGGTATGGAGCTTGCCCCAAAAGTGGTGCGGTAACCAGAGTTGCTGACTCGAGTCATGTGATTTGGACTCGAGTCGGACTCGAGTCGCTATTTTTGTGACTTGTGACTTGACTTGTAAATACCAGCTTTGACTTGTGACTTGACTTGGACTTGCAAACAATGACTTGTGACTTGACTTGGGATTGCAAAAAATGACTTGTTACCAACCCAAGTCAGACGCTACCCGAGCGACCCAATACACTTTAATTAAGCTATTACACTTTTGATTAGCCTTTTCATTCCAGAAAATCGACCTCAGTGACTGAATCCAGTAAAATGAATAGTTCCCAATAGTTTCAAGAGTTTTCAATAAGACTGTCACAACAAACTACAGTTTTCAATGACCAATTGTCTCTTGCTCAATGTATTGGTTGAACAAACTTTGAAAGGAACCTTTCATGAAAAGAAAGCAGGCCTTTGTCAATTGCATGTAAAATACCGGATAGCCTAACCCATTGGTAGGCGTTTAGTATACATGAAAATTGAACAATAAAGTGTTAGTATACTACATGTAATCGAGTGAGGAAGTCTTTTTTTCATGTCATCTCAACATTTATTTCTACTAAGTAAAGTAAAATTATTAAAGTATACAAAGGGCTAATATCCGACAGATATGTGATAAACTACAAGAATAGTAATTGCAACACATTGAAAAAGGGGAATTAAGCAGGCATGTTCAAAATAACTCGTAAGTTCACGCCAGGTTAATTCTTTTAGCTTATTACAGCTGGACAAAATAATGTGCAACTTGACGTGTTCTTGGACAAAGATACTTGTGACTTGACTTGTTTTTCGACCATATGACTTGTGACTTGACTTGTGACTTGACTTGTGACTGGACCTAATGACTTGTGACTTGACTTGTGACTGGACCTAGTGACTTGTGACTTGACTTGTGACTGGACCTAATGACTTGTGACTTGACTTGGACTTGCAAACAATGACTTGCTGCCACCTCTGGCGGTAACACATGTTTCCCCCCTCCCCCCTACAGTTTTCCTTCTTCAAATGTCGGCTGATGTTGCAGATGACGCTTTGATCCCCTTAAAACTCTCACAAATATCCTTCAGAGTGGAGCTTGAGGTGACCTCAGTAAGGCATGAGAATTTTGCACCCACTTATGATCTCGACCGACACGAACATTCTTTGGTAAATTTGGATAGTCAAGACAAAAATCAGTAATGTCAGACCATACAGCAACATCGATATTGTGCATGTGCTGCCAGGCTGGTCATTAGTCTGCTCCCTTACATATTGCGCTAATTACATAGCATTTACAGACCACCATCGCTCCCTCAGTCTGGCTTCTAGATGCACAATTACAAAATTACAACACCGTCTGCAAATGGTGCCCGATTAAATTTAGTGCAAAATATATGGGAGCCCAGAAAAACATGTTAAAATTGTGCAGCAGCAGGATTCCAGTCAAACTAGTGAGTTTGGCAGTTTTGAGACATCATCTTACATTGAACATTTTTTGTTAAAATTTTGCGACGCGCATGGCTACGGCAATGCGTGCGCAGACCAGAAACCAGAGACATTTTTGGGGGGCCTAACTTGTCAACGAAATGTCCGTTTGAAGATTTATGTGCTAAGCAATAACGAGCAGGGACAATGACATGTGATCAAGGCCCCACCAATCAGATGGCAGGGCTTTTTACCTTCCTCCGGCCGGTCCAGTGTGTACCACAGCTTGAAGCGGTCGCTGTGTTCCTGACTGATCTCCTCCAACTCAGGACGCAGCAGGATATCCTTCTCAGTCTGTCCAAGAAATCAATTCAAGACATCCGACTGGTTAAAGAGTCATTCCCAAAAGAGACACAAAACCAAGGGTTTTTGTTTTAATAAAATAATATCAAAGGTGCGCTCCCCTGCTATTATTGAGTTCCATCCTGAAAAACAGATTCCTTTTCTAAATTGCGATTTTTCTAGCAATACAAAAGGTATTCACTTATGAATAAGACATTGGGGGTGGGGGTGCAGAGGGGGTATTTAAGACTTTTCTCTATTGAGTCTAAACCCCCTTAATATTTTTTAAAGACTGCCTTTTTCCATTCAAATGCCCTTTTTTCACCAGTGTTTAACACCCCCCTAATATTTTGTAATACGTGGATGTGCAAGTGCCCTTTTCAAAACAATTTAACCCCCAATCAAAATGACCGACCGTGCTACGCCCCTGTGGTTGCCCACTCCCCCACCCCCACCCCCACCCGGCAGCACTTGATGCAGGCATAAAACAAAAATAAACCTATTTTTTTAGGATGGTTTCATGCCTCACTGAGGTCACCTCAAGCTCCACTCTGAAGGATATTTGTGAGAGTTTTAAGGGAATCAAAGCGTCATCTGCAACATCAGCCGACATTTGAAGAAGAAAAACAGTAGGGGGGAGGGGGGAAACATGTGTTACCGCACCACTTTTGGGGAAAGCTCCATACCAGAAACCGGAGACTTTGTTTTGGGCCTCCTGGCTTGTAGAAATGTCAGAAAAGTAAAATACATTTGTACTGAGAAAACGGCCTTTAAAGTTTCAAGTTTTGTAGTGGTGAAAATGAAAATTTGTTTTCCTTAAAAACACTGCATATTTTATACTTTAAAAAAAAAAAAATATGTGTAGTGGACATCAAAGATTACAAATATCAATAAATCTGAAAATCCAAAAAAGTCACCCCCATTCATTTTTTTTTTTTTTTTTTTGCATTTTTCTCCACTATGGCCTGTACCCAGTTTTGCCTCATTTTGCCAGAACGCCTCACAAATTTGCTAAGCAAGGAAGCCACGGCTGGTGACTCATCCACAATTTGAGAAATGGCCTTTTTTCCAATACTTTTTCCCATAGGCTGGAAGTACAGCGGGGGATTCGTCAATGAGGAAATGCTACGGGATCACATGCCCCCACCCAGCAGCGACACCCTCATCCTGATGTGTGGACCGCCGCCCATGATCAACTACGCCTGCATGCCTAACCTGGAAAAACTAGGCTACACACCGGAGATGAGGTTTTCCTATTAGAGGCGCAGGAAAAAATACTGATTCCCAGACTTTCATTGGGAAAATCATGGAAGATTGCAGAAGTCAAAATTTGGATAGAGGGTTTCCTATATCAGAGGCATGGAAAAACTAGGCTACATGCCGGAGATGAAGTTTTCCTATTAGAGGCACGGGAAAAAAATAATAAATCCCAGACTTTCATTGGAAAAAATCATGGAAATTTGCAGAAGTTAAAACATACTTTGGATAGAGAGGACATTTTGGGGGAAAAGTCAGGGGAAATTGATATGTATTTGGGAAGTTAACACACTTTGATGAGGTTTCCCATAAGAATGTTTTCTTTATTCATTGTGAAAAATCATTGGAAAATTGACAGGGGATGGGTAGAACTCCTTCATATAAACTGGGGAGAAAATACAGGGTGGCCCCCAAAAAGTTGTGCAAGCAGATATCTTTAAATATCTCAAAAAGTACCTAATGTGAGTATTTCATTTTGATGGAGCATATTAATAAGCCTTTTCGGAGTTCCAACTGCGCATTCATAACCTGTGACAACGCGCATTGTTTGTCTCAAATGGCCTTTGACAACATCGCGCCACTGACTTTACTTTTCTCTATTGAGTCTAAACCGTCTGAAACCATCTTAAAAAAATAGGTTTATATTTGTTTTATGCCTGCATCAAGTGCTGCCGGGTGGGGGTGGGGGTGGGGGAGTGGGCAACCACAGGGGCGTAGCACGGTCATTTTGATTGGGGTTAAAAAATTTTGAAAAGGGCACTTGCACATCCACGTATTACAAAATATTAGGGGGGTGTTAAACACTGGTGAAAATAGGGCATTTGAATGGAAAAAGGCAGTCTTCAAAAAATATTTGGGGGGGGGGGTAAATATCCCCCCCCCTGCTCCATCCAATATATTACTGATGTAAACTAAACAGTAATCAGGACAACATAGTCACATTTTTTTGCCTGTCAAAAAACCCCAAATAATTCCTGGTACCCTGCATCATTGGTTCTCATTGCCTTACCTGGTTGGCAAACAGCAGCCATAGTTGACTCTCATCAGCAGGGTCCTTCAGAACTTGACGGACCAGCTGTAGCATCGGGGTAATCCCTGGATACAAACAGAAATCACTTGTGATGTGATCAAGCTAAATCAGTCGTTTGTCAGGAACTTTCATTTGGAGATACAGGTCAAAATAGGGCCACTTCATCACATCACTTCATCACATCTCTTGGTGTTTCGACTTCCGTAGTTTTTGAACTAAAGATGGTACGAGCATGCAGTTTTCACAGCAGTAATGCTGAGATCGTGCTCTTTTGAAATCAGTGTAAAAAAAAATTTAAAAAATTGACCAGGGTCCACAAACGACTTATGTAGCTTGATCTCAACACAATTTTGATTTAATAATTTACAATTACTCCATCATTTTTTTTGGTACATTTTCACACAAGTCCCTATTAAAACGTCGAAAAGCATGGTGAATTCCCCTTTATAGACCTTTATCATGCTGCCACCATTTCAGTCATGTTCCCTGTATCCAATATCGGCACTGAATGATAATGGTTTCTGTGCAAAAAGGAACCAGACTATTTTTCCTTTCAGCCTCGCTTTGGTTACGTTGATTTGAATGGGAAAAATCAAGATTGCCGCAACATGATAATGGTCGATAGCCTGGGCTGAACTCTTTACCCAGATTTAAGACCCAAATTCCAGACCCCTGACAATGTCAACTCCCATAGGATTTGTACTCTAATTGGTATTACCACAAGGCCTAGCCCTTCCTTTCACGAGACAGGTCCCTGAGCGCATATCTTATTTGATTCAAAATGGCTATTCATGGGAAATCTGTTCATGCATGTTGTCTACTAGTGTAGGGTTGACGTTATGGTTTGATACGCAATAACCTGCCGCCGCGATGACCCGCCGCGGCGAGAGAGCGTTATCACGCCCACGAACTTGTCAGGAACAGCATCTAGGGAAATTCATAAAATCTCCCCCCCCCCCCCCCGAAAAATGGGGGGGAACTAGTGGGCATGCGCTACTTCTGCAGGCAATTACGGTCCATTTTCAGTCCCACGCACACTACACACCACAAAAGAGCTGACCAGTGAACTTGCAAAAAAGTCCTGCTGCATTGTTATTATTACAAGAGTTTGGTTTGGAACTACAATGAAATGTTTTGAATTGCGCGCTGCATTAATTAGTAGGCCAAACAGGTGTGCGCCACTGATCTCTATATAAAGACTGGATAGCTAATAAAGAGCCGCACAATGAATGAATTTGACTCCATAGTGGTGAGACCGGCTGGTGATCTACAAAGGACAAGTTGCCGTCTTTATAGACAGCATGATTTCTTTTGTAACGTCAAGGTTCACTTGACTTATATTTTGACCACCACCACTGACCAAGGTTAACATGTTAACTACAATTTTTCTAACGTCGTGGTTACTAAAATGCCGCAAATATCACTTTTTCGGCGTTTTGAAATAATAATCACTACGGAAAGGTGTCCCTTTTAGAACATCATAATATGTGTACGTGACCAAAATGCACGTCAACTGTTGATACAACGCGCGCGTATTTACGCGTAGAACGTTCGTATTATACGCGGCCATCTTCGTGAGACCGTGGGCGAATTGGTCAATATGCAAAGTCTACTGTGTGAATGGTGTAAGCATATCCGCTATCCAGTCTTTATGTAGGGTGACTGCTCTATGTTCCGACACCCCTATGTTCCGACAACCTAGATTGTGTTACTCCTGGTTAGGGTTAGGGTTAGGAATATGTGCAGTCGGAACATAGGGGTGTCGGAACATAGAGGTGTAACCTTTATATAGAGATCAGTGGTGCGCGCGCATTACACAGCCAGTACAAATTTCCCAAGATGTTGTTCCTGACGGATTTGTGGGTGATAATGCTCTCTCGCAGCGGCGGGTTATTGCAGTAGTAGGTTATCGCGTATCAAACCGTAACAACGTCTATAGCCTCTAGACTAGTGGTCTACACAACGGGTCGGATTGAGCCCATTCATTGGTGTTACACGGTTATCCTATATGACAGCACTGCTCGGTTCACAAGTGACAGTCAGTCAGTCAATGAGTCAAGTCAGTGAGAAATGTGCAAAGTGGACACCGTACGCTGGCCCTCTGGGATCCGCCAAATTGCCACTGATAATTGGCCCAACTTCGATGTCAATATCTTTTGTTATCAAAAGAGGGCGCTATAATGCGCTTACCTGTTCCGCCAGCGATCATCCCTATCTTCTTGGCGTTCCTGGTCACAGGCGCTGCCTTCTTGTCTTCCCTGATGCTGAATTTGCCTGCAGTCAATGCACCGAAACAAAAACCTCAAATGTGGAACAATTTGATAAATTCGGACTAGAACGTGAGCCCCAATGACATGAAAAACGGGGTGAACATTTCTTGAAATGTACTGCAAGGGTGGACCCAAGAGGGATAATTGGGATGGATACTCCCCCCCCCCCACACACACATACATCTCCCCTCCACATCCCCAGGACTGAGAATGATGGACGCCACTTACCGCATCCGTCGTACACTAGGAGCCCATTAGGGCCTCGTACGTCGATGGCATCACCGATGGCCATGTTGTCCAGATACTGAGACATCTTACCCCCCTCAGGGAACTTGGGATGGACGTTCTTGAAGTACACCTAGCGGTGAGTAGTGAGTAACAGGAAGTGAGTAATGAGTAACCCTAACCCAAACCCTAACCCTATAACATCTCCGATGGCCATGTTGTCTAGATACTGGGACATCTTACCCCCTTCAGGGAACTTGGGATGGACGTTCTTAAAGTACACCTAGCGGTGAGAAGTGAGTAACAGGAAGTGAGTAATGAGTAACCCTAACCCTAACCCAAACCCTAACCCTATAACATCTCCGATGGCCATGTTGTCCAGATACTGGGACATCTTTACCCCCCTCAGGGAACTTGGGATGGACGTTCTTGAAGTACACCTAGCGGTGAGTAGTGAGTAACAGGAAGTGAGTAATGAGTAACCCTAACCCAAACCCTAACCCTATAACATCTCCGATGGCCATGTTGTCCAGATACTGGGACATCTTACCCCCCTCAGGGAACTTGGGATGGACATTCTTGAAGTACACCTAGCGGTGAGTAGTGAGTAAGAGCAAGTGAGTAGTGAGTAACAGGAAGTGAGAAGCGAGTAACAGGAAATGAGAGTTGGATCCGAGAGCTCAATCAATCTGAACCTCGCGAGTCACACTGATTCATAGCATAGAGCAAGTTCGGGCGCGAACTATAGTTAAAGGTAGGGTAGATATTTGTCATATGTGCATTTTTAATTTTTCGTTTGAAGCAACAAAACTGCTCAAAGTCTATAGACGGATGCTTAACAACTAGCTTAATGAAGTTTTAGCTCAGTGAATGCTGTATATTCCGAGAAACCAATATTGTAGGATCTCGATTTCAACTCAAAGTTACCAAGTCATGTTTTGAATTGCACCCAAAATCAGGATACGGGACACGTTTTCATTCAGCTAATTGCAGGGACGGGATGTCACGCACCGAATCAATAAAAGCAACCGCGCATGCGTGCACCCATTCAAAGATTCGCCGAATTACAAACCAAATTTGATGTCGTGAAATATTCATTGCAAAGTTTGAAATATATTCGACTTTTGCAAATTCGTAGTATGAAAACATGACATGACGTCACAAATTCACATTTTCGATTGCGCCGAGTATGATCAGCGGCCTTTTACCTGGTCCCTGGCTATACCACTTAAATCACTTATCTCCTTGTAAGAAATCTTTTAGAAATGAAGTCATTTCCACCATATTACCACACTTTTTTAACTGAACATGTTCTTTCTTGTAATCAAATAAATTAAAATGGCAACAAAATATATTTCATATAAATTTTCTGTTTAGGAATATAATGTTTCGCATGCTGCAATACGGTTCCATTTTAATTTAATTTTAAACAGTGGGAATGGTTCAAACTGGTTCCCTCCCCACATTTGAATGGAGGAATCGGTTGGGAACCAGTACGTAGCTTCACTTGTTTGTACAGCTAGGGGCAAGTTCGCGCAAGGACTATAGTTAACCATTGGTCGACTAACGCGTGCCCGAACTCTGTCTAGTCGACGATGGTTAACTACGCTAGTCGACTATTTGGAACCAACCTACCGGGGTTGGTTGCTTCGCTGGTAACCATAGCCGCGCGCGTTCATAACGTACAGCAGGGAGCCAGGATCCAGACGTTTTGCAATGACATTTTGACCAGCGTTTGACTAGAGACGTTCGCACGTTGTTATTAGTGCGCAGGCGTAAGGTACGTCACAAATCAACCACTAGTCGACTAATGGTCCTTGCCCGAACTTGGCCTTGGAATGGCTAATGAGCTATGCAGATGTTTGACATGGAGATCATCAGTGGGCTATACCTTGATAACAAGGTCCATGTATCCTTTATCATCATCGCTAGTCACCGGAGTGTAGGGTCGGATGACCAGCTTTCCATCGATACGACACGTCAGATAGATGTGCTGACCTGCGGGTCAATTCAGCAAATAAAGGAAGACATCAATTGATTTTTCAATCTTAACTCTTAGTCTTAGGAATTTGTATTAAATTGTTTGACACTGTACTGACTCCTACATGAACTACTGGAACCAAAGAGTGCGAGGTGATATGAGGCGGACTTAGGAATAGCAGGCAGCTTGGTTTGGGCTGGTATGAAGACCAACAGGTTAAATCCTTTTTGTGCCAAAAATAAATCAGAAACCAACCAAGGGGAGGAGTCATGACAGGCGTGGTACTAAGGGGGGGGGGACTTTAGCCTCCCCCCAAAACGAGGGGCCTTGTAGCCGAGCGGTTAGAGCGTGGAGCTACGGAGCGTGGTTAGAGCGTGGAGCTACGGAGTGGAAGGTTGGCGGTTCGAATCCCATTCGGACCAAAAACTGGAAAACTCTCTCTGACGACCCAACAGTAAAATGGGTACCTGATTCGTTCAGGGAAGGTAAGACGGCGAGAGGAGAGGACTGGGCCCCGCCACTCATATGCCGCGCCCAAGACACAGTGGACCTCTAACATCCCACTGCCCCTACGGACAATAATGGCTATGGGATGATTGGGATCTTTACCTTTTGAAAAATTTGTTAAACCCCCCCCCCCCCCCCCAAAAAAAAATCCCTTAAAAAAAATGGTAGTGGCATTTGATTGATTTTCTGAGGCCTAATAAGTGTCCCAAGAAAAAACACATCTACATTTCAGCACGCCTTCCTGCACAAATTTCTGGGTCCACCCCTGCTATCCCCCCAAAAATATAGGCTCTAGAACCGCGCCTGAGTCATGAGCCCTCGGACTGAAACAATACTGTCACTCTTTTGAACTAGCTTGTACTTTGATACAGGATGATGTTATCATGACTTCACAGAAGTATGGATGCACATCTCTGTTTCAGGGTTGATGTTCATACAAAGTTTGAAGTTCATGCGTTGCTCCTTTTCAAACAAAAGCTGTGGACAATTATTGTCCACAAACCGCCTACAAACACAACAAAGTAAGAACAAAGACTGGGGAGGAGTTAGATCCCTTTGACCCCACCCAAAATCAGCAAGTGTAAAGTTTCAGAGATCACCCTCTGTACATGTATATTTGCATAGAGTTGCCAACCAATTGGGCATTTTAGAAACCTTGGCTTCGTCTGCAGCTTTGGCTAAATGCCAGGCTTCAAGAATCATAGACACCTTTAATGACAAAAATAAAACTGCTCTAAATGTTGGCCTCGTGTTCGGCCTCGTGTTCGGCCTCGTCAACTTTGCGGATTTACTCTTTCTGGAGCTGTACGTGGACATCTACTCAATGGACCAATCCATTAGCCCCCGCCACTAAGTTGATCTGCAATGCCAAAGCGCATGTTCCAGCTGTGCGTGCCATTCACGCATGTCAGACTTCATGTGCACGCATGCTGGACATTATCACGGCTGTTATTAATTAAATAAGGAACATTTGTAAAGTGCCGGCATCCGCCTAAAAAAGGCGCTCATGGCGCTCGAGGAGAAAGTCAAGTTAGGATTGTGTATTGTGAGAGTTGTTTGTACAGGTGAGATTTGATGTTTGTCTTAAATGTTGTGATGGATGGAGATGATTTGATAGCCAGAGGGAGTTGGTTCCACACTCGGGTTGACGCTGCAGCAAAGGATCTGTCACCCCATAGAGTGGAGGTCCTGTGCTCGTGAAGCATCATGAGCTCACTGGAGCGGAGTCCGGTGCGTGCTGTTGAGTGCGGGTGGACGAGGTCGATGAGATACTCCGGTGCATTGTTGTGGAGGATTTTGAACATGAATAGGCCAAGTTTGTATTTGATTCTGTATGATACTGGAAGCCAGTGGAGATCTGCTAGTACAGGAGTGATGTGAGAATGTTTACTAGTGAGAGAGATTAGTCTAGCACTGATGTTTTGTAGTCGCTGCAAACGGTTTAGTTGATTTAGGTTAGTGAATTGCCCATGTCAATTTTGGATGTGATGAAAGCATGAACAAGTATTTCAGTTGTGTGTTTGTCAAGATATTTTCGTATGTGTCCGATGTTACGGATCGACATGCAGACTGATCTAGAGATTGATGTAAGGTGAGGTTCCATGGATAGAGATGAATCAAAGATAATGCCGAGATTTCTGACTTGATTTGATGGTAAGATGGTGGAATCACCAACCCTTATGAATGGAACATAAACTTTACACGATTGCTGCTTTGAACCAAACATGCCATTAGGCAGGGCTTAGATCGGTGTATTAAGTTGCCTTTACTGCCTGAGTCAAGGGCCTTAACATTTCCTGTAGCTAAACCTGGAGAACAAAGCCCAAATTTCAACAATGTTGTACTCACCGACTGGAAGACCCAGGATGTGATCTTTGGAAGGCAAGGCAAAGCGGAAGCGTCTGGTATCATGACTCACAATCTGACAATTGAAAGAGATAAAAGCAAAGGTGTCCGACTACAAACCAACATAGGCCATTTTCAAAAACTCGGCTGCACATGTGGCTTTGGCTTGTTACCAGTTTCATAGGAGATTTTAATTCTTACACTGAATAGACCTACTTTAACCCTAAAAGGGCCAGGTTATTTTGACCATCTCTCAACTGGGGGGGGGGGGGCCAACCCCCCCAAGATCTCGGCCATCGCGTGGCGAAAAATTGTGAAACTCGGTACATGCATAGAGCAACTCATCATGAACATCCCCAAGAAATTTCATGACTATAGGTCAAAGGGTTTTTGAATTATGGCTAATTAATTATTGTATTCATATGTACGAATGGTAATTGTGCTATGTGCATACGACGTGCGCGGCAACCCATGGTCCGATTTTTATGTTTTTGGTATCAAAAGATGCGCAAGGCTCGAGGCTAAAAAGTCATAGCAGCTCGGGTCACAAAAAAATTTGATATTCAGCAAGTATCAGAATATGGACCCAATACTGAAATTGTGTCCTATGACAGGGGCCTAAAATTATGAAAAACTGGGCCTAAAACCACAGCTGGAAATGAAGCCCAGATTTTGTAAACACCAATAAATTCAAAGTTGGGAATGCACCTGATTGTACATACACTCGAAAAAATTAACCAGTTTACTGTCTTCTTTTTCCCGCTCAACTTTTATTTTTTGACTCGTCCATGATCAATATCTTTTGTCTTTTTATTTGATTCCAGCAAAATTGTAGCTATGATGTATGCAAGTTCAAAATCATGGTAGAAAGGGCCACAGCTCCCTTGGACACAAAAGTATCAGGAAAAGAGTCGAGAAAATGCAAGAATCCATCTGCCATCTTGGAAAATGCCATTTCAGAACAAAAAAGTGCTGCCTCCTTCCTTTCGCCAAAACACTCGGATGAGAAGTTGTTTTTTTACTTGGCCTTATGTTTTCATTCAATTGTACCTAGATTCTACACTGTATGTCATGTATGTGTGTGTATATTGGATAGTAGTGCCATGGCCTGTCTACATGACTCAGACTGCATGGAGGCCAACGATCCTAATCTTTTTTTAACTCTTTTTATCTGCAGTATTTCCACCAAGTACTTGTTGATCTAAATATACGACAAAAACCTGATAAGGAAAATATTTTTAAATATCAGCAGATTTTTATTAGGCATTAACTTTAATAAAATCAACATGTGAGTGGTGAGATGACCTCCAAGCCCCAAAACGCTCAGATTGGGCAATGCCAGCGTTAAACGGAAGTGATATGTTCGTGACAGAGCCAATTAACCATGATATCTAATTAAAGATTCAGAGAAATGATCCAAAACTCCTAGTCTGTAATCTGCTAGACCATTGCTAAATGATATGTATAAGATTTGTAAAATACATTTTCAGAGCTCTTAAAAGCTGTCACGGATATTACATAATGCTGAAATTGCCCATAATTCGTATCAGCAAAAATCACACCACAAAAAGGCTGAGAGCGTTATTCTTTATCTAATCCCTCCTTCCTCCCTGACTAAAAAATTGCAAACAAAAATGTTTCCAACTCTATTTGCCATTAATTAACCCTATACCGCCCTGAATCCTCCAAAATCCTTTTTGCAAATTGGAGGAATTTGCAGGATTGAGGTTACATGGCAAATGTGCGTTGCTGATTTCGGAGTACGCACTGTGTCATGGTCTTGGGCCGGACCTTGTGTTGTTTATGCTCATCCGTGCATACATTTTGTCCTTGATTATACTTGACATCCTCCGCACTGCTCCAGGATGTCACTGCCTCTGCCTCAGCCTATTGACAGTCATAGCCGGAGGATTTTGCAGGATTCAGGCAGTGGTCACCCCTCCATGGACCATATTCAAGAAATAACGGAGGAATTTGCAGGATTGAGGCTATATGCTATTTTTCCATGGGGCCAATTGGAGGATTTTGCAGGATTGATGCTACATCCTAGCAAAAAGGCCTAGGGAGTTAGGGTTAATGTCTTACCTCCTTGTCGACCAGCTCAAATGGGAACTTTGTCTCTGGGTCTTTCAGCGCTCTCGGCGGGCCGGCCGGCTTCCGTTTACCCCCCAGGAAATATTTGCCGATGATGATGGTGGCGGCGAGAACACCAAGGCCCACCAACACTGGCACACCGAACTGCAACAAAATGCACATGAATCAACCAAAATAGGAATGGAATTGATAGCAAATCCGTGCTCTGGTGAAAAAAAGATTACAAATAATGAATGTTTATGAGTGCAATGATGAAAATAATTTTATGCGAAGACAGATGCATTTGCAACATTCCACCTGTCACGAATGAAATTATTCTTTCCATTGCACGAATCGGAACCATTCATTACTTGTTTTATACATTATACAACACCTGACTAAATCCTCGTTATCTGATTGATCAGAGCCACAGGTCAGTTTACCATGGACTATAACTTCAATTTTTGCAGTGCGGTCAGGCCATGGGTTTGAATGAATAATTCCATGACATGTGATCAATGACCCACCAATCAGATGACGGGGATTCATTCAGGTGTTGTATAAAAAAAGAACCATTTCATAAATGAAGTTATACCATTGCACTCATAAACATTCGCTCTTCGTATGTAACATAATGCAACAAATTTGGATATAAAATAGCTCCTAAACTGAAGTCAGAAAGTGGCTGGCTGCCAGTAAAACTGCCCTATAAGCCCTAATAAGGGCAGGCTTCAATAAACATCAGCACTGGCTTGAATGTATCAGCCGAATTCTGGCAAGTACAGGGTACCAGCCTATCTGCTTCCTCTTGGATGACCAGCATGTTCAGCTATGCCTGACAAAGTTAATGAAGCATTTTCAAGTTGAGCATGTTTGTCATTTATCTGACTGAACAATGCGAGATCCACATGGTATCTATTTGTTAAGGTTCACTAAACTCACTCAAGCATACTACATGAGTTTGTTGCTAAAAACAACCCAAAATGCAACGACAATAAAAATATATATAAAAAAAATTATGATTCTCAAATGTAAATTTTTTTTTTTTTTTTTTTTTTTTTTTACAGAAATTAATCCTAACCTTCCTGATGAATCTTCCACTGTGCAAGAAACCAATAACACAGACTTTATTCTTTCGAGGGATTCAGCCCGCTGGGCTCTACCTTTCTCAATCTTACAAAATCTTACAGACTTTGGTGGAATTTGATGGATCTCTTTTCATTTTCGAGGGTTGCAGGCCAGTAAAAAGACCCGAAATTGCCTACGCTGGCCAAATCGCAATTTGTTTTGCTATTAGAGCATTTAATGGGCCATGAACTTGCAGGTTTGTAAAAAAAAAGTGGATGCTGTTAATAATAGGGCTGCCAGCTCATATTTTCCGAGAAATTTGGACGAAATTGGGAGCTAAAATTACTCTATTTTGCAATGGAGTACAGGCATCATTTTTTCAAAATGGCGATGGGCCACAGGACTACTTTTATGGGTGATCATTTTTGGATGAAATTTTCTTCCAAAAATCTTTGTTTAACCATAAAGAAAATTGAACAGAAAATGAAAGATGAAAATGAAATAAGCTTTAATTTGATGTGTGTCTCAAACACTTTGGAGGGTTGCGAGTATTTTTCCTGAATTTCGGAAGTGGACAAATAAGCCATTTGCGAGTGACCTATACCCTTTGGGATTAAAATTTGAAAACGTCTGAGTACACTGACTTGCTCAGAATGCTTGGCACATTGTAACTGTGAATTCTCCAGACCAAAGACACTGTTGCTAATCACATGATTCGGAGCAAGCTCTTGCATAGTTACGTAAGAGACGCTCAGCACCAATACATTGTTCACAATGGGTGAGAATGGCACAAAGAAACCAGACCATGCCGGAGCTGGGGGTTGCTAGCATGAAGGCTTGCCCCGAATCACGTGATATAGTAACAGTCTCTTTGGTCGGGAGAATGCAAAGTAAACACGTGCAAAGCATTGGATAAAGTCAGCGTTCCAGATTTTATTCAAATTTAACTCGCAAATGGCTTATTCATCACTGTGGTCTGTGGCAGTTTATTTACTACTACACTAGTCTGCAACCTAAATAAGGGGGTACATGTACTATGAAATCCACAAAGGATGTATGTAGTTGCATTACATGTTGGAAAATGTATAGCCATGAGGGTAAACCATAAATGCGTAGAGCCGGAGTCAACTTCATGGCGCTGCTTAACAGTTAGCAGAAAAGTTGTGCTTACTTATCATGCTTATAGCAGAAAATTGTGCTAACATTAGCACTCATGGCATGGATGTACTGACGGTTCGGTGCGCATAGAGATTTCTATTGTTTAGTCACTGATTTCTGAGCAACTTTTTCCTTCGAGGTAGCGAGCCTTTTGCCAAGCTTACTGCTTACAGTCTCCGTGAAATAGACAGACGCTCTGTTAGCAGAAAATCATGTGCTTACATGATAGCAGTGAGAAAGGGTCATTTGTGAAATCTAGGCTCTGTCTTTAGCTATGGCTTCAGGCATCATTCTCACAGCATCATGTCCTTGGCATAAATTCAAACTTGTACTCACATCAGGTCCATTTATTACAACAGGAAAGCCTAACTGTAGGCTACCAATGGACCGATCCAGTAAGCACCGCCCCATGGTGTTCTGACCAATCACAGCCGTGATTTATGTCCGACGTGCGTGCACAAAAGTCTGACATGCGTGCACGCGCGTATGATGCGCGCGGCAGGAAAATGCAGTGTGGCATTGGAGAGGAGCACGTGTTAATTTGCCCAGTGTGCAGTGGGCGGGGCTTACTGGATCGGTCCATTGAATCCAAAGTGTGGAGTACTTTTGGTTTGGTTCAAAATGAAAGGATATGTACCAATGGACCTGGGACAGAGATAAAAACCGAAGCTGAGAGCAAGGCCCAGGTTTCAGAAATGGCATGGGTTTGGGCCTACCTTCTGTGCAGATGGTGATTGTGTGCATTCAGGATGGAGCCAGGGTTGGGATGTTTGGCACAAACAGCATGCACGTGGACAGCAAGAAAGCATGGAGGTGGAAAAAAAGACTTGATATTAATCTATTACGCAATAATTTAGCACTTATTTAAGGCCAAATAAAAAAACAACACGTTTAGCATCCCTGCCTGCTTCCTTTTTGGAGGCTGCCTACTTTTTTATTTTATTTCTTTTTTTGAAACAAAATGGAAAAAAATATTAATTTGAAACAGTGACTTCATATTGGCCTCTTTGTCTATTGCATCTAGCCGGTGGCCATTAAAAAATAAAATCTGGCGGCCATCTTGAAAAATAGCCCGGCCGGTCGTTTTTGAAAAAAAAAAAAATCCTCCTTCCTTTTTTTTCAAAAAGGCAGGACTCTAAACATGTTCTTTTTTAATTTGGCCTAACCACTGATTGGGACCTTCATTCTCTGCAGAAAAAAAGGGCACAGTTTTACTCATTAGGCTGAGTATAAAAAAATAAAACAGTTTCTCATCTGGGTTTTCGAAAAAATGAAGGAGGCGGTCGTTTTTATTAATTTTCTTCCAAGATGGCGGATTTTGCAAGATAGCAGATGAAATGAATTCTTCCATTTTCTCGCCTCTTTTGCTGATAAAAATTGTGTCCAAAGGAGCTGTAACCCTTTCTTTATAGCTACAATTTTGTTGAAAACAAATAAAAAGACAACAAGTTGATATTTGCAAAAAATGTATTGCAAATATATGAATTAAAAAAAAAAAGGATGCAGGTGGGAAAAAAGAAGCAAGCAGGGACGAGAACCATGTTAATTTTTTTTTACCTGCCTTATTTTCAACCAACAAAATTCTTCAAAATAAGGCAAAATTGAGGTATGACAAAATGCGTTTCAGACTCATTCCAGCTAAAGAGAGTTTTGGGCGAATGCATGAACAAAACACTGACAAGTGACACAGTAAACGCTGATGTGTGATTTTCAAAGAAAAAGCTTGATACATTGTAATTTGTATGTTGTCAAAACTGGTGATGGGGGAATGTGGGGTTAACAAGGGATTACCAAAATAAGGAAACATTTCGACAATGAAATGGAAAGTTTAAAAAATATCTGAAAATTAACACATTCCCTAAATTTTTAAAGGAAATAAAACAAGTATTTCATGTATTGCAGTGATGAAAAACAATGAAAACAAAGGACTTGCTAAAATGATTAATAATTTTTAGGGCATAAAAATATTTAAAATATGAAGTGGGAAAGAATGTTGCAACCCGACACTGCTTTTTTCTTCATATCAATAAAGGTCAGTCATTGCAAAAATGACGATAAGACATGAATCTGGGACTGAGAAATATTTCCAGTTTTGTTAGGAAATACTTAAAAAAATTTCTTGACTCTCCATCGACTTTGTACACAACCGCTGAAGCAGCGTCAGGTTGCAACATTCTTTAAGTTAAATTCTAGATGTCCAAGTCTCTAAGCCTAGTAATATATTACTAGTCAAATGGCTATGCAGCATGCAGTCATGCAGTCATGCAACAACTCCAGCTCTAGTGCGATATAGCTTGAGTAATTCCAGCTCTAATGCATATATCCCATATGCCTATATAGGCATTAGAGCTGGAATTACTCAAGCTATTAAAATGCAGGCCAGCCGGCCTACGTGCATTTCCAGCTAGCTAGCGACCTTGCCAGCGCTCTTTTTGTACTCGTCTTCTCTTCTCAATTTCAGCAAAATTTTTGGTCTGAAAATTACGAGTTCGTGCACCAATGCTTCTTGCAAAATCAATACATTTTAACCACTAAACTATAATGAGAATAAATAACAAACTATTCACAAGAAATGTACAAAAATGATCGGAATTTTGGCTCACCAAAGACTCGTCCAACCCCATTTTTGCAGATACCGAAAGACGGGGTCAAAGTTGAAGGAAAGTTGAAAAGTAGATTGAATACATTATCTAAATAAATATTCATAGCGTCTGGAAAAACACAGAATGGCTCTTCAATTTTTGATAAGTAGAAATTTATTTCCTATCAATCAATTTTATCTCTTATAAATATATTTAGGGTAAGTAACAGCTAGAAAAAAGAGATATCTTAGCACAAAATATCCGAATAAATGGAATTTATAGGTTTGTGTTTTTATGAATATTCATGTCGGGTAAAAACATTTTCAAGATGGACGACATACAGTTGAATGCGGCGAAGATTGTAAGTGGAAAATCCTTATTTATACTTATTTTATCGATGTTGTTAATTTAACAATGGAACTGTGGTACTAATTATGCAAATGGGATTGTAGAAAATTAATTTCTTACCATCTTTGGTCGGAAAGTCTGAGGGATATTTGGAGTAACTTCAGCATTTTTGAGAAATCCGAAATTGGCCCAATTTTGGCAGGTCTGGTATCCTAGCGCAATGTGTTCAAATGAATGAAGATGCTTCCAGGGAGCAGGCTTAGGCGTCCATAACAACGAGTTGAAAAGTTAAAATTAATCTCCATGGGTTGATTCAGTGATATTTATACTATATTTATAATGAAGGTTGCTAAAACTAGTTCATGAAGTTAAACATGTGAAAACAATATTATTATTAGTTTTATTACAGTCGTTTTCCTAGTTCCGGAAATTCCACGAATTCAAGTGACATTGGCTAAAAAGTTTACCTTGAGTGATGGAGAGACCACGAAATAATTTTCAAAATTTAAGCTCTTTGTATTTTGATTTTATGACGTCAAAAGTACCGATGTCACTTTTCCTAGTTCTGGATCGGTTCAATCAGTTCCGAATCGATCAAAACTGCTTCACGCGAAAAAAAAATCATGTGAGATAATCTATTTTTTTCAGCCAGAACCAACCAAATCAAGCATATTTTCTGATAAAGTATTATTTCATTTTCCAAAAATAGTTCATTCAAGAGAATTCCAGCAAATTTTAAAAAGAGAAAAAACGTAAATGATTTTGAAACTTTTGTCTGCAGCGCAACAACTCGAACTCACGCATGTCACGCATGGACCGAAAATCTTTGACCCAGCACAGAATACGTCACACAAAATGGATTAACGCGTGTGTAGTTGGGTCGTAAGTGCACGCGCTATCCGGAACTAGGCAAAAGCATACGGTCATTCGTTCGCAAATTTTCAACAATTAGAGACTTTACAAATTGTTTTGATTCAACAAGCATTCGATGGAAGAGTTTATACGACTATAGTGCATGAACAAAATATTCGAAATCACACGGTACAAGTGATATACCGAGGAGAACATTTATCGTCGATTCGCAGCTCCCGCGAAAACCGTCCAAACATGTCTGCATGTCGAGGTGCGAGTCGGAAATCTGGCCAAAATTCATCTTCTAAAGATTTTATCGGAAAAATCTTTGTGCATCAAGGAGCTTAAATTTTCCTTTTCAAAATGCACATCGTCAGAATTGTTTTTATTGGAGACTAATCCAAAAGAGGTAGGTTTTTATTTGAAGCTATCCGGAACTAGGAAAACGACTGTATTAATCATTTCTGGTAATGAAACCAAGGATTCCTCAAAAGCGCCCTAGGCACTGTAGCTCGCAAGCCTGAAGAAACCTGTGAAGAGAAGACAGTGAGAAGAAGTTACAGTTTTAGATGTGGGAGGAAAAGCCTAGAAGAATATTCTGGGTAAAACCCACGGAATCAGGATGGGACTGAAAACCCAATCCACATATTGGCCACATATCAGGTAGGGACTGAAAACCCAATCCACATATTGGCCCAGGCGGGATTCGAACCCGAGTCACAGCGGTGGGAGGCAAGGAATGTACCGCTACGCCAACCTGACTCCCCTGAATATCGCCCTGAATAAAGGGGCCTATAAATAGTGTTCAGTGGTCAGTGATGTACTATGGTGGTTTTTTGAACATGTTGAAGGGACATCACAAATTGTGATGATGACATGACAGTTTTGATAATACTCACACAAAAATTCAGGACTTGCCTCAATTCCCAAATCATGAATATTGATGTCAAAATTTGCATAATAAATTTCACGTCTTGCTCTGCAGTCGCAAATGCTCCCTGGTCACAAATAATATTGTCTCAATATTCACGCCAAACATTTCCCGACTTGCTATCGGTCTCAAAGTTTTGTCGAAATGTTTTATCTAGCAAGCGAGGCAGGCTTTCATCATGTACATCTGAGTTAAACCTGTAGACTTGATTTCGTGTTGGTTCAGTTTGTACAACGCTACAATCGGCAATACCAATGGGCGGCACCCACGGATAAACCCTGACTTCATGTGATGTCATGCAAACTGCAATCCCCTGCCATGTAACCGCTTTTCAATCCCCATTTACCGGTCTGCCACCCGCCCCTTACAAATAGAGTATACCGCCCTCACATTGACCTTTAAAAACTCATACATGTATCATCATGGCGTGGTTGTACTGCAAGTCATCATTTGTGATGTCCCTTCAAAGCCACCATAGTGATGTGCTCTTCGGTCCACCGAAACTTTAAAAAAAAAAATTCAAAGTAGATTGTTAAACCCAAAGATTGTTACTTGTTAGCCTAAGCTGATAATGTTACAATTGGACTAGTCTTGGATTGTGCAAAATCAATTTTGTTTTATCAGTACAACTGCTACACAGTGACAATGATTGATCACGTCAATTAAAACAGACTGTCCCACGCTAGCTCTTTATTTATTATTACCAATCCCCTTACTGTATGTGCAGAGCCTATCTCCCTGTTTTTACCTTTAGATCGCTGCACAGAAGAAACGGAATAACCGTGCCAGGTCTCCTGAATCAGAAAGCAACTGGGACAGCTCGGAACCCGAGGATACGCTGCCGAACGTCAGCTCAGAAGAGGAAGTCAGCGTGGTGTCTAGTCGCAGTAGGGGCAAGGACAAGAGTCACATACCACAAGGTATAAATAATCCAACCCAAATCTGAGACCTCAATTAATGTGGTCAATCTATGATCATTTCAGGGTAATGTTATGCAAACCCCGACCCGAGACTGACCCGACCCGAGTCTGACCCGACCCAAAACCGACCTCAGGCTGGGTCGGGTTGGTTTTAACATCATTCAGTTGAGTTGGGCCGGTTGCAGTTTTGTGTTTGCAATTTTCAGGTCGGGTTGGGTCAGTTAGGACGTCATGTGAAAAACCCAAAATAAACCGAAATAAACCCCCCAAACCTGAAACATTTTGGAAATTCACACGGTGCAATATTATTGGAGAGTTACTGTGCCCGGTATGATCAACGTCAACCCACCACGCGAATGTGCATGTGGTTTAAGGTCCTCATGCACATGCAGTCTATAACGTGTAGTCATGTAGGTACACCAGAAGGTAACGTTATGAGTCTTCACCGTACCGTACCGTATGATTCTCTACTGAGAGACGATGATTTTCATGTGACGCGGGTATAAGTTCAGGCACGTGAAGATTTGAGGCTTTGCATGGTGGAGATACTAAATAATGAAAGGTTTGCAGAAACACCATATGCGAATAATTTCTCAAACTAAGAGAATGGTTCTGAAAAGAACCAGAGGTATAAACTTGACGTTCCGGTCAGTATGCTCTGACCGTCTTCAGGAGATTGTGAAGATGTCTCCTGAAGACGGTCCGAGCATACTGACCGGAACGTCGAGTTTATACCTTCGGTTCTTTTCGGAACCATTCTCTTAGTTGAGAAATTATTCACACATGGCTCTGACCTTTCATTATTAAGTTCAGGCACAAAAAGCGGTAGGGTCGGTTTATGGAGTTCAGATCGGTTTCAGTCTGGATTCAATTTATATCTAGAATGGTTTGGGTCGGTTTGGCCTGGTCAACCCGACCCGGCCCGATGCACAACATTATTTCAGGGTCAATCTATAATCAGTTCAAAATACTTGACTCCTCTATTCCCCCATATTTAGCACCAAGACAAGACAGCAAGTCTACCAGATCCCAGTTCCAGCCACACAAACCAGCAAAGTCCAATCGACTCGCAGTGAACGGGGAACAGTTTTCAAACAAATCGTCACCAGTCTCTAGCATCCGAAGGTGAGTGGTGGAGGACGTCTTCTTTTCTACAGAAGTGGTGAAAGGGGGGGGGGTGGAGGCTAATGGGGGTGGCATAGCAAGGGAGGGGAGGGGTACGATGTCGAGGAAGACTAATTTCCAGATACTAGTTGTCACGTCGTTGGTGAGATCTCAAGTTTGAAATCAAGCCGATCTGGGCGCGACAGAGACGGCCACAGATTGTACACACAAGTGAGTCCTGTGGGTCACGATTGGGGTTGTTCAGTTGGGAGGCTAATGCTTCATGCTGCCGTTGACGTCGTGCCTCTGCTGCAGTTGCCCTCGCTGACTCTGCCAACATTTGCCCGGCTCCTACGGCAGCTTGCCAAGCCTTGTGGTCGGCGGCAAGCACTTTCCAGTTTCTGAAGGGTTTGCAGTCTACGTTGGCTGCAACCAAAAACATATTGACCCAGATAACATAGAAAATGTCTGTTGTCTGCCCATACTAGTAAAATATTCATAGGATGTTATTGCTCACGTTGGCGGTCCACTGGAAAATATTCTGCCTATGCTAATGATTGGAACATTTGAAATTGCCTGAAAACATACTTACAGATTTAACTAGAAAATCCTTGCTCAAATTGAAGATAGTACTGCTACCAAATACCCTGTGAAATGCTTCCGCCAGAAATGGTATCATTTGGAAGAAAACAATCATTGAAGGTGGTTTAGGAAAATGTGTCCACAGAAACAGTTTTCTACGTGTGTTATTAGCAACACAATCCAATCACAAGACCCAAAAGTGTGCAGTAACATTTCTCTGTTTTCTCATAAAGAATAGTATTCACTGAGCTGAAACTTCAAAAAAATTTAGCAGTTGTTGTGCACCCCACCGTTCTTAAGATTTTGAGTAATTTTGTTGCTTAAAACGCAAATGATTCTATGTACCTTTGAAATCACAAAACACCTTTTTTTGCTGCTGTTGCATGGAATGATTACCTAATAAATTTTGTTTTTACTGCTAGTGGAAAGGTGACGAAGGCTGGTGTGAACGTGTTTATCGACCACGGTACCGGGGATTCTTCGGATGAGGATGTCTCTGTCGCCAGCAGGAAATCGGCTCCGCGAAAGGAAGAGCGCCCTCCCTACGATTTCAGAAAAGCACTCGATGGTACGCAAAAATTGGGACCACTTTCACTCAGTTATTAAGGCATGGAAAGTGTGGTTAACATTAGAAATAAGCCGTGTCCCAATTACTTGGCTACGGCTGAAAATTACACACGCGCCTATGGAAGTGGCTGCCATAGACCTGTGTGTGTTTTCCAGCCGTAGCCAAGTAATTGGGATACGGCCATACTTGGCCAAGTTCGCGCAAGGACTATAGTTGACCAATGGTTAACTAACGTTTGCCCGAACTCTGTCTAGTCGACGATGGTTGACTACGCTAGTCGACTATTTGGAACCAGCCTACCGGGGTTGGTTGCTTCGCTGGTAACCAATAGCCGCGCGCATTCATAACGCTAGCAGAGAGCCAGGAACCAGAAGTTTTGCGACGACATTTTGACCAGCGTTTGACTAGAGACGTTCGCACGTTGCTATCAGTGCGCAGGCGTAAGGTATGTCACAAATCAACCACTAGTCGACTAATGGTCCTTGCCCGAACTTGGCCTTTGTTTAGCAGAGACTGGTTACCGGCCAAACTGACATGCGATGTTTAGTACTTGTGACTGGTTCCCTGATGACTTGTTCAGCAGATAAATGTACCTAGGGCCCGTCCCAATTCATATCCGGGCAAGTTCCGGACAAGTTCTGGGTAGAATCATTCACTTTTTCTGAAGAAGCTCTGCATTTGTCCTGGACATGTTCCGGGAAAATTTCATTCGCAACTGCTTGATTCGCCAATACTGATAACTTCATTGCGGGAAGATTGCGGGGAAGTTGTTCAGAATCCTGCAACTTAAACCCGATACAATGTGTGGAACTTGTTCAAAACTCGTCTCGGATATGAATTGAGACGATTCCTTATAAGGACTTGTTTTTTGCATAAAGACCACAACATTGGAGCCATTAGTTTAAAAGAACCTCTTGTTTGAAACAATTTCTTTCCTTAATGAAATGAAGTGCATGGTTTCCGGACATATAACCCTGATTATGGTGGTATGCCTGACCCCATGTAAAGCATAATCAGTTAACTAGTGCAGTACTCACTCCAACAGAATCCAACAAAACAAGCAGTTGGATTTTTTAAGGGTTGGGGTGGTTAGGGTTATAAAGAAAATCTTCGCATTTGGTGTTATAAAGTTTAAAACAGCAGTAAATTGTGAAGTTTCCCAACCCCTCCAATTTAATCTTAGTGTAACACTCAAGTATGATATTATTGTTGCATTATTTAACATTTTCATGATACAGAAGCTCCAAGAAATGAGGACCGAGCGTCAGATCGACCTGGGAAAAGTAGGAAAGGAAAAATGTATGATCCAACGCCTCCATCAGGACACAGCCCTCGATCAGGTATCGTAGTGTGATGTACCTTTGAAGTGTTTTTGGTCCTGTTGTCACAATAAAGTCGATGAAAGCCTAATCTTGTTTGAAAAAGCGGTAACGGAAAACTTATTCTTGGCAGAAAACTGCTTTTTGTTGTTAATTTATGTAAATGAGGGGCGAGATGTGTCAGCTTTTTTCCTGATTTAAAGAGTTTTAAAAAATGTCTTTGGATATATCTGCACTTATACTGAGGTTCTACTGTAACATGTTTTGTATATATAGAACAAAAGTAAAGAGTATTATAAGGGGGTCTTTAGGTTAATACAAACATTATACCATAGACCCTACGTTGCTCTGAGGCCGATTATTTCATGGATTTTTCATTTCCCCCCATCTCACTAACGGTAAAGTTACGCTTATTAATGACAGCCTAATCAGTAACAGAATCCGTGTAGGTTTTCAGAGATGACATTAAACAGAGCGTTCCAAAAAAGTTTTACACTTTTTTTTTGAAGCAGATTCTTGGAATTGGGGAGACAATATGTTAAAACTGTTTTAAGATATTCCATAACTACAGCATTGTCGTGGTGTTCATTTGGTGAAAACAGTGCTGATAGTAAAGCCTAAATTAAGAAATGGCGATGGTTTACAGAAAGATGGTCAAAAACCAGTTTGTCCACATTTAAGTCTATGATGAGATATGGTCAATGTAAAGGTCTACATGACTGCCACATAGACTTGGACAAACTAGTTTTTTATCATATTTTTCTCCAAATGGCTGCTATTTTTTCATTTGAACTTCATTTTCAACGCCGTTTTCACCACATACCACCAAGATCTTGTAGTTTAGGAATATCTTAAATCAATTTCAACATGTCTCCCCAATTTTGAGAAATTTGCTGCTGATAAAAGTGTAAGCGAAATTTTGGACCACCCTGTATTATCAAGGGTACTCAAAACAAACTTACAAACTTTCACAACCGTAAGCTATTGGTACATCTTCCTGGATATGCCATGTTGTGAAGTTATGGTAACCCAAGCAAATTATGGAAGTTGTACTTGAAAGCGCAGCATAACTGATAATTTCTAAATTTCCGTTAACAATATTTTTGTGTTATCGCTGAATTCAGACCAAACGCAACTCATTGTGGACGCCCCTGATCGTAGGAAAGCCAAACAGAACAAATGGAAGGTGAACCAGGGATTTCAAGAAGACACGGAAAATCAAGCCATGACGACAGACAACAACAACCTCGGAGAGTCGTCACCAAGGGATGCTACCATCTCAACAATGATGTCGACCACTGCATCAGACGTCCGGCTGACGAAGATGGAGAAGAGCATGATGGGAAGGGTCGAGGACAACGACGAGGTCGACGTCGGAAGATACGATGAGCCAATGATGCCAGGGTCACACTTACTTGTCCAAGAGAACACCCACAGGTTGGTAGCTCAATTAACTTATTTGAAATAATTTGTGACCGATCAGTGGTCTCTGTGCACAAGTACCCCCTCAACGGTAGGAAAGGGAGAGCTGGGGGAGACCACTGGGAGAGACATGCGAACGGATTGCTGACGACGCCTGATGCTCATGTAAAGTCACAATGATTTTATGCCATTCAAAATACGATAAAATAAGTCATGCGCACTTTGCGCTATACGCTTGTGAACCAGAATGCACACATTGTGTGTCCTGGACACTAAAAGGGGTGAAAAGGAGCTCCCTGTGTGGGACGGTATTTCACATTCAGAGGTCTGCGTATGGGCTCTGTGCGCCAACAAATGAGGGCCCGTTTTTACCACTTTTGAGAGCTCCGTGGATGGGACACACAGTGTGTGTACTGTACTGTAGTGGTTCGCACGCAAAGTATGCGCGACTTTCTGAATATGCCAAAGCTAATAGCCACAGCGTCTTCGCTTGAACGTCAGGCGTCATCGGCGCGCAAATACGTCCAAATTTAGCTTGTGATGGTCTCCCAGACTAATCCCCGCCCCCAATAACTTGGATCATTCAAAATACACAGCAGATGGACCGGGAACCAGTCTAGGTCTCCCCCAACTCTCCTTTTCTAGGCGTTGAAGGACTAGTACTTGTGCACAGAGCCCATATCTCTCCCTAGTCTGTGCACCAGACGTTCAAGTGTGCAGAGCTGTTGATGCAGAGCCACACTACGTCTGATATACCCATGCAGCCCTGCTCATCAGCCAATCAGAGCCGCGTTCAAAAGTTGCAACGTCATTTAGAGTAGAAATTCAGCTAAAACTGTTGAGTGGTCAATAGTCGCCATGTTTTTCTCACACAACATCCTGTTACAGAGGACATGATAGAAGGCGCCCGCTGAATTGGCAGAGTGTGGAGGTCTAGACGAAGTGTTGTTTGGAATCATCTGCACACATATATCACTATTCCATAGACCAATCACTTTTTTTTCCACTGTTGAAACTTGTGTTTCTATAATTATCGCAAGAAAGATTTTTGCGGCCCAAAATTTTGACTTTTATAAACTTTCTTCTCTGTTCTCCCTGAAGGTACATATACCACTACCAACATGGCAACACTAAGTACTACGACACCCGTCCAGTAAGGAATGACGTGTACATGACAGGCATAGCTGACAAGTAAGTACCATTTACCTCATTAAATACTCGCAATGAAGTCGGTTGTGTGCGTGCATTGTAGAGGGCGCTGTTTGTTGGTGCAGAGTGAAGGGCACTTCTATTTCACGAGTCTCAATTTAGAGAGGAAGAAACTACAGAGCCTTGTGGCTGTCCCAATTCTACCAAATATTCAAATGTTCGATCATCAACCAAATATTCAAATAGCTTTTTGCCAGTTTGAATATTCAAAAACAACCAAATTCTGCACATACATGCAAGACTGGGATGTTACTTTATCATAAAGTTGCAGCGTTTTATTGTCAAGTGCCACTTTTTTGTCGACGGTAACTTTTTGTCGACGGTGGTTCACTGTTTCTATTCCTTTTAGCGGGTAAAAGCCCTGTACGGTTATATAATACTTAATGCAAAACACTCCATAAAACCTGACACTTTTTTTCAAATACTGCCCGTAATTTTCCAAGTTTAGTTAGACCTCATTTTGTTTGCAATCTGTTACACATCGTGAATGGATGCAAGCCAGCTAGTCTGGTTCCCCGACCTGACATTTCCTCGGCATCTATAAATTGCTCCATTTCATCTGAAGTAGGGTCAGGGAACAAGACTATAAAAACAGTTTTACTTTTTGTTTTTTCCAGCATACGAACTCAAAACGTTAAATAGGTCAGCGTAACAATATTTGCCCGCAAATCCATCCATTTCTAAAAATTGCAGCAAAAGCAAATGTTGTGGATCCATCTTTTGCCTAATAACCAAGAATTGGCTTTAGAAATATTAATATCACAAACATCCATGTGTACAACTTTAACCACCATCCTGTGAAAAATGTGGGGCCGTATCATTAGTCCGATGCCTCATAGGTCCAACGCCTGAGGCGTTGGACTTATGAGGCATAACATTTATTTATTTCGCCTCATAGGTCCGACGCCTGATAAGTCCAACGCCTCATAAGTCTGTTGTCGGAAAAACGAGGCGTTTAATTTGTCGGACCTACGAGGCGTCGGAGCTACGAGGCGTCGGAGCTATGAGTCGTCAGACTTATAAGGCGTCAGACCTATGAGGCGTCGGAGTTATGGGGTTTTATTTGGTTAGGGGATGCAATTTTGTCGGACTTATGAGGCGTCGAACCTTAGAGGCGTCAGACTTACTAGCGGACCCCAAAAATGTTACTAATAACTGAACTGTCTGGTTTGGATTGATGTGTTGTTTCTACACATTAACATTTTTGTGTTTTTCTGGGTTTTTTTTACTCCAAGGTCAGAGAAACTTGTCCGTCGCGGTGTGCAGGAGTTCTTCGCCGCTCTACGCATCATCGTTGACTTTCTACTCATAGTGATACTCGAGCTTCTACGTTTTCTGGCCTATAACGTCCTCGGTTTGCTCTTCGTCGGACTTCTGACCACGTTCGGCGACTATTTCTTCAAGCCCGTCCTGGCCGCGTTGTTCAACAGTATCCTTCAGCCCCTGGCAGTGTTTCTGTACAACACCGGCGTTGCACTGAAGACGGTATTCGATCCCTTGATTGAGATTATACGGGGATTGTTCATACAAGTTGCAATGCTGCTGAGAGCGTTGAGGTTGGTGGAGGTAAATTGGAGGGCGGGGCCTCGAGATTTAAGGGGCGTTGAGGAGGTTTAACCCTCACCCTCCAATTAGTTTCTTAAAAATCTGGTTCGAAATTTGAGAGTTCTTACTAAGAAAAGAAAAAAGGGGCGTGGAGAAAGTTCAACACGTTCAACAGTTGTAACCATCAAAAAAATGGTAGTAATGTACTAATGTTGGTTAAGGCTCCTATTTTATGCACACAATCACTATGTACCTGTATTGTAAAACACACACGTGCATGGCGCCCAGTTGGGGCGTCATGGATGAATGGGCATGCCATCGCGACGCATAATACGAGATTACAGATAATACAAGGCTGTTTTAATAGTCCGCTGGAGCTCGTATTTACAGTTCTTGACTGCACCACCACGAGAATAAACATTGTAAATATGCAAATCAAATGATATTCAAATACAGAAGTAACAAGTGTTCTAAGCACACAGGTTCATGTAGCGCTACACGCCCAGCACATTATAACATGGGGATGAGAGAAAGAGGAGGAAGTCAATGTGCCGTCGAAATACAGGGGTGTCGGAACAAATCTGCATAACAATAGAGACCGTGTGTGAGGTCAACTTACCCTTGGCCACATGTTTTCTTGACCCTGGCCCTCTAGGTCATCCATACTTTGCAATTTAATGCAGCCACTAGCTAGGATGATCCTAGCGTTATGTTTAAAGCGCTATCTGTAATGCTATGGAGTGCTGTACATCCAATGGTTATAGTGTTCAACTCACGTGCCGTGGTACGTCAGTTCATACCCTGACGGGGAACATGGTGCTTGTGTTCTTGGGACAGACACTTTACTACAATTGCCTCTCCACCCAGGAGTATAAATGGGTACCTGTGAAGGTAGAGACTAGAATGCGCTGATCTCAAGCTGCTGCAAAAACTGGTCACATGGTCTGATGAACAGGGGTAATAATTGTGAAGTGCTTTGAGACCTTTGGTATAAAGTGCTATATAAGGCTTATTAGCACCACCTTAATATGTATGGGAACATGGGTTAAATGCTTAAACCGTCAATCTCATCAGGTTGTTTCTGAAAACCTAGCTGGGTTGGTCTCCATCTCGGGGAGGCTATGCTACTGTGGTGGATGTTGGAGGATTTGGTTCATTGCAGAAATGCTCAGGGAGTTTGAGTGGAGGAACAGGGACTGTCGAAGCTGATAAACCCAAAATTATATGTAGCACAAACAATATGTGCTTGACAAGAACAGTTCACCAGCCAAAACTGCATGTAATGCATATTAGTAGTGACTGGTACTTTGCTAATTTATGCTCAGCTCACAAGACTGCTAAGCATTTTTTCCCCTGCTCAGCAGCTGTCAGACATGGATGAGAGCTTAAAGGTTTGTGGAAGTAAACATAAGGGCAGGGCACAGTGGCATAGCTAGCGTTCTCACCATAGAGGAGCAGGGTGGGGGGGTGGGGTGGGGGTGGATGTTACAGTGGTATGTGGGGCGGGTGCCCAAATGTTCAGTCTGTAGCATCCATTCTGAAATTTGTACGCAGGGTTGTTTGACGGATCACAGGGTCTCCGTAATATTAAAAACATTAATGGGACATTAAAAAGGGGCACTCTTGAAAAAGGAGTAACAAATTTCGGGGGGGGGGGGGGTTCACAATTTTTGGGGGCGTGCATTCCATGCCCGCCCCTGGCAAGTGACGAGAATAAAGGGGTTGTAGGGATTTACAAAGATCTGTGTGACACAAATCTTTTCATTACACACACATTTTTTCACTACTTGCGCTTTCACATTTGTAGGTTGAAACAGGGTATGGCTCCTCAAGTATGCATAGCTGTGTGAGATCAGAACTTTTATTTTCAAGACATTTTCACACATTTTCTTTCTGTTCAAACTTACTTACACACGTGTAGCTTGTTTTGTGTAATAATTCAGCTTATTTCATAATAAATTCTTCAATGCAAGTTTGTGTGATGATCAAATAACAGTAACTGCACATTTGTAAAAGATATCAATGCTGAATTTTTTTCATCAGTTTATGTCTTTTATACTATGACAGTAGTAGATAAACAATGTTTGAATACTGACAATATCGTGGGCTGAAATAGATGTATTTACTCAGTCTAACACTGTAAGTCACAGAACTTCATATTGTGTGAAAAAAAGAGTTGTATTTATTTGTAAGTAGAATATGTACACTGTTGTTGCCCTGTTGCCAGTTCTTAGAATTTTTTCATTGATTACAATTATACATTTTTTTTTCAAAGAAACCACATTAGAAAAATGAAAAGGTGAATTATAATTATTTTAAGGTTGAACAAAGAAATGGACTGGAGCGGGTTTTGCACCCGCGACCTCTGGATTGACAGTTTGGGGAACCGTCCGCCATCAAAGGGCTGGATAGCTCAGTTGGTAGAGCACCGGAACGGCAATCCGGAAGTCGCGGGTTCAAGCCCCGCTTCAGACAATTTCTTTGTTTAACTTGCAATTTTTTTTTAACTACGAGGCTTATTCATTTCGGTGAGGGTCCAGCCCCACAAAGTTTGTCATTTTTTGGAATTTTTTTTTTTATTTTAAAAGGGGTGCTGTGGTCCAATGGTTACGGTGTTCGACTCCTGTGCCGTGGTACATGGGTTCGAATCCAGACCGTGGGAACATGGGGCTTGTGCTCTTAAGCAAGGCACTTTACCATTATTGCTTCGTCCTTCAGATGGGACGTTAAGCCGTAGGTCCCGTGTGTTGTGTAACGCACGTTAAAGAACCCAGTTACACTTATCGCTAAGAGAAGGGGTTTGCCCTGGTGTTTCTGGCAGTGGCTGCAATATGCGCCACAGCACCTTGTAAATCCTTATATAGGTGCTACATAATGGGTCTCATAGCTCTCATTAACTTGAGGGCCTCCATGGAAAGCAGTGCCTTGCACTGATTGGAGTTTACCCTCATTAAAGATGACGTAAAAAAAAAAAAAAAAAAAGTCGTAGAGACTTGGAACAAACCTCACTTTTTTTCTGACAGATTAACTTAATCCCATTTTATATTGCACACTAAAATTTCTCTCAAGTTATACAACTTGTATACTTTTCACCATTCAAAGCTCGAAATTTTCCAGAATCCTAGTTGGAAATTTACTGTTGACTAACTTTTCAAAGTTTCTGGTAATTCCTGAATTGTCCCTGAATCCAAAAAAAAAAAAAAAAAAAATAAAAATTTCTTTTAAATACAACATTTTTCCTGAATATCTCGTCCTGTTTTTTTTTAAACCCCCCTTCGCTCAACCACAAATCTAAACAACAAAATGTTCTAAGCTCATACCGTTGAAAGTTGATGTTTTGTTATTAAAGTACCAGTAGCTAGTGAAGTTTCTGTCCGTCCTAGTAATTAAGTTTATCAGTTCCAATTGATTAGCAGCTCTAGCAGTTGTTTTGTATTTCTGCAATATATTTCAAAGTTCCTCAAAGGGAAACTAGTATTTATATATTATAATTAGGTATATAAGCATTGTTTTTGTTTTGTTGTGTGCTATTTTAAACTTCAAAGGGTACCTGTATCTCAAGTATGAAAGGATGAAGACAAACACAAACAATATAATATTCCAAAGAAAAAAAGCTTTATTTCATATTTGTATTCATACAAAGTTTAGACACCTTTTTGTTCAGAGGACGGTCATTTGTTTATTTGGCCCCTGAATTTTTTTTTCTTCAAAAGTTACATTTCTTCACCTTGAAAATTCCTCAGGTTTAAAGCTTAAAAATAAAACACTTTGAAAGTTTGTCTCTGATTTGCATACAAAATTTGCATATATGTTTTTAGACGTGAGGCTGAAACATATTTATCGTTTGTTCACTGTCAAAAGGTTTTGTTATGAAACAAAATCTCAGAATTAAATAGTTTTATATGTATTCATGTTTGAAAGTTATATTTGTGGCAATAAAACGAACAATTAATGTACCATCCCGTGCCAATTATAATTTTTTAAGACCGTACATCATTCAAAAGCCATCCGTGGCTTTTTTCTGGAGTTCATGCAGGGATTTTGTGACTTAACTTCCCAAAGAAAATGCGGGCATCTATGCTATTGTTAGATGTTTATATCGTCCTCTGCCCCGCAAAGAAAAAGCCTAGTCTGGTTCCCAGACCAAAAGATTCCGACTATTCCTGATGAATCTTAGGCTGCGTCCGAATGTTTCGGCTGTGGCTGCTGGCTGCGTCTGCGGCTGTGGACGCGGCTAAACGGACGCAGCCAATGGATCATTCGGACGCGGCTGCGGCCGCGCCGCGCCCTCAAACGTTCATTTAAAACCAATTTGTAGCCAGGCCAGCCGCGCTGGTTGTATAAAATAGTGGGCCTTTCAAGTTCGTCGACGCGTCCGTCCCGTGCATTCTCTAGGCCCTTAGTTATATTTGTGTTGTTGGCTCATTGATGGGCCAAAAGGATGTATAAACTCAAAGAAATATATAAACAAAGAAAAATAACGCAAAAAAACCAAATTTTGTGGCAACTTTTGAGGCTTGATATTGAGCAGGAAATCACCAGATCATTGAAATAAAATAGTCTTGGGCTTCTTGGGCCGAACATTGGCGTATGCAAGTTTTGAGTCTGGAATGAACACAAAATGGGGAAAAATCTGAACATTTTCAAATCTACAAAGGGAGAGGGATGGGCTGGTATCAAGAGGTCAGTAACTGCCAAAAAGTATTCAATGTCAACAGTTTTTTTTAATGTGGTATTAAACAAGAAAACAAATATTTTAAGTAATTATATTACTGTACAATCAATAAAATTATTCCAGCTGAGCAATATTACATAGTAATTATACATGTGTATAATGTCCAGATAATTTTTTTTTTAGAACATTTAAATGCATTTGCTTTGCTAACTATTATAGTGGCAATTATTAAAACTGCAGCCATATTCTTGATGTCCTTGAGGGCTAAGTTTTGGTGGTCTGCTCTTAAAAGACCTTTTTCCTTCAGCAGCCATCTTCAGGTTTTTTTTTTACCCATGCAGATCACTGTAGAACCAAATTATGCACCTCAAAGATGGCTGCATTGCAAAAGATCTATTGCTTGAAATTAAAAACAAAGGGTCCAAGAAACTAATATTACACTGGAGCATATTAGAAAACACCGATTCCTCTGAAATGTATGAGACATATCCCTTTTTAGTAAAACTGTTTTTCGAGTCACACTTTTTTTAACCTTTAAAATGTGTCATGCTTTTCCAGACAACTGAGGGTGCTGTTGCTGTGATGTCACTGTCGGAACACACTCTTCAAAGAACCCCAAATTCTGCTTATTAAAACATTCGTGCATAGTGTGCTCATTGTCTTACTGTTATAAATTGAAATATCAATGAACCACTGAAAGCAGAAAAATAACCACAGCAGACTCCTAAATTTTGGTGACTCTATTTAAGCAGAATGAAGTTTCATATCTATGATCTAAATTATTTAATATCACAGTTTTGCTCATGAATATGGACATTTGCATTTACATAAAAACCAAAAGGGCTCCAAAAGTGTCTTTAAAATGGCAATTTTGAAGATTACAAATAAAGTAAAATGGAACACAAAGGTAGATTTTCAAGACTGCATTTTTTCCTAATCGATTTTGCGGGCCCTTTAACAAAAAAAAGATTGTTGACTTTCAGTTATTTCCACTTAGGCTTAGACATTATTTTGTTCATTCTATCAAAAATCATGTCTCCGATTTTTCATTACGCTTCCAAAAATTTTTTTTGTGGATTTGAGTTAAATTATCAAACAATTATGAATATTCACCTATTTCTATGATAGTTTGGCAGTAAGAAGCCTTCCAAACAAGGACAAGAAAGACTGGTTTTGAGTAAAGAGCATAGTTAGTTTCCTGCTCCTCAGCCTTCCATTTTGTTCACTGATCAAATCAATCAGCTGATAACTTTTCTTCTTTTCTTGTGGTGGGCCGTGGCATGGAGCTGCTCCATGGTCAGGGCCACTTTCGCCAAATGCTGCTTCTTTGTCTGGGAATTCTTTATCAAGGGATGATACCAGGCATGGAGGGATCATCATGGGATGCTCACCGAGAATCTTGTCCACATCCTCAAAAAGACCAGAAGATGGGTCTACATAGTGTGTCACTGCTTTCCATCCCTGTTCCTATTGGTGGATGCTTTAATGCCTGGAGAGAAAAGTAGAAACAGGGCATGGTTTATTCAAGTCATCAATCTTTTTAGACAAAAATAATTCAGTAAATAGTACAGGAAAGGGCTTGGTTTAATACTGATAATTGGCAAAATGCAATTATAAAGCATTGAGTTCAAGTAACGCCTTTAAGTTTGGCATGGTGCACCTGGTGGAGACTGCCAGAGACTGATGATGCAAGGTTTAGAGGGGAATCTTGGGGAGGGGGTTGGGGGTTGACACTTTCCCCGACAATTTTTTTTTTTGGTGAGTTGTAGAGCCTCACTAGTTGGCAATGAAAGTTCAAATTATCAGCAGAAAGATCTGGAGAAATGATTTTGTTTTAATTCCAAGTGGAGAACGAATGAAAACGACTGTTTTAAATACAATATAGACGTACGTCCCCATTTCCTGCACTGAAAATTAAATTTTAAAAATCGAGAGTGCCCCTAGTGCTGCATGAGGGCTAATCCTGACCGATTCCCCAAATTCAACCTGCTAATATTCAAGATGTCAACCTTTCAAATGTGTCAAGAAATATCAGAATATCACTTTGAAGAGTCATATTATTTTTTTTAAGCCGAATGTCAAACCATGGTCGAACAGTGTTTTGTTGAGTCTTGCAACCTTATTTGCTTATAGGAATGGGGTTCTAAAGATTACCGATCACTAGATTTGGAAAACAGTCACATCTGTAATTCATAAATATGATAATTAGGGCATATCAGCAGGTAGGCTAGGCCTACACGTCAATGTTAAAAATTGTGAAAAGAATGTTGCATTCTGATGCTACTTTTTTCTTCATATATCATCTCAATGAACGTCAGTCATTGCAAAAATGATGAAAAGAGTATTAATACAAAAATCTGGGATGGAGAAATATTTCCAATTTTGTCAGGAAATAGGCCTAGCTTACAATTTAACCTGGCTTAAAGTACTTAAAGTTAACTTTAAAATACTATTTTTGTAAGTTACTTAGAAAATGTTCTTGAGACCATGGACATGATAGACTTTGTACAAACCGCTGAAGTAGCAGCAGATTGTATTTTTTTCCCCAAAATTGTTAAAATTAATGTTTGTGCCTAAAATATCCCCCCCCCCCTTTTGTGTACACAGCCTATTGTAATGCACACAGAATGCAGGAACGTACCGCGGCGCCGGCGCCGAGGTACGCACGGTACTAGACCCGTGAACTTTGTATACAACGCCATGTTCACGGGTCTAGCACGGTACATTGTCAAAATAGGCCCTTAATTTCAAATGTAGGCTGCAAGCCGTCATGAAAGTAGAACCATTATTGCCACAAATGACAGAAAGTATTAAAAAATTCCATTGCTCTCGGCTACTTACACTTAAGAGGTGGTTCTCCCCCAGCAGAAGCACGTTGAACATGCCGAGCACAGAGTAGCGTCATTAATTCGTTTGATGTTTTCGTCGCCATTTTGTTTTATGCCTGAAGTCAACTCTTCACGTGGCTTGAAATTCGTGACGTTGAAGCCGCAGCCGCAGCCGCAGCCAACAATTCGGACACGTCTAGAAAATGGCCGCCCTTAGCAACACCGTAGCAACAGCCGAAGCCGCAGCCGAAGCCGGTAATTCGGACACAGCCTTAGGTCCGGTAGCCTCCGGTAATACAATGTATTACAATTTACGTCACGTGACTAAAACGGGAGGAATTCCTCCTTTTTCCGAAAATTTCCGAAGTTTGCCGAAGTCGTTTCGTCGACAATCGGATAGCGCCCGAGTATTTCCGAGTGTATAATATAGGTTTAATTAACTGCTAATTGCTTATTAATTTTATTTTAAATGAGTTGATAATTAATATTCATTGTTTTCATTTAGAAAACTTGAAATTCAACGACGATTTTGTGCATCAAATATACTCGGATGATCGGATCGTACGGGCGAACTTTTTGCTGCGTCATGTACAATTTTGAATTTGACGACCGTTACCCAAGATTTTCCAAAACTCGGTCTTCATTCGGCTCCGCCTGCTAACAGTGCTATTTGGTTCCGTAATTTTGAAGATTCCAGATCAACATTACTCAATGTTATCTCACAAAAACATCAAACTGTATTATCATAACTGTATGATATTACGAAGCAAGTGATTTATTTAAAGATTTGATCAGAACATTAAAAGCTACAAGTGATAAAGCGAAATCGGAAACGAAGCCGCGCTTTGCAAAAAGGGCCATTAATGTCGTCATGTTTATTTTTAGCCACGGAGGCTGCCTGACCTACAATTTAAGACGTGAGCGTCGGGAATAATTGTCAGGTCTGGGAACCAGACTAAGAAAAAGCCTCGACACAAACGTTTCAAATTCTGCACATTGTTACAACACAAAAGACAGGCATTCGATCAACCCCACCCATCCGATTTCATGCATTATTCATGATTTTGGCGCGGATCGATCAGCGTGGTCACGTGACGGAATTAATTGACAATCTCGTGGCCAGGGCTGTGAGCATTTTTATGTGCGCTTTTTAATGTGAACTCGCGATCTCATGCGATATGCGCGTGCGCTGCACGCTCACATTATTTTCTGGTGCTTTTTCGGTAAGTACATGTTTCTCAATTTGTCCTCTCAAAAATTGTCTTGAAAAATGGTTAGAATGTGAAATTTCATTTTAAGAACAATTCAGTAGATAGTGTGAACCTTATAGATATAGCAAGCATGTGACATTTTCCAGAAATGCATGATTAATTCGATGTTTTTTCCCTTCAAAACAGGTGTTGCGTTCGGTGTTTATTGCCTTTGTCGAACAAAAGGTGCGCATTGTAACTTAATTTGGCAAGCGTGGCAAGTGTACATTTTGTACGTGGAGTAGTCATGTAAAATGCTTCGCCTAGTTTTCGGACAGCTGGACCGTGTTTAATATTCAGAGAAAAGTTCCTTAATCTTTCCTCAATGGTTTTAGCAAAAAAAATGAAAATAAATAAATGCAGCAGCCAGCACCACTGCAGTAAAAATGTTGCAACCTGAAAGCTGAACGACGCCAAGTTTTTTTCTCATTTTGGCCAAGGCGAAAATATAAGATAGTGGATATTTTGCCGGAGGTAATGACGGCAAACTAGCGTTTACTAAAGGTTTGCCGGCGGCAATTCATATCAACAGAGGGCGCTGTACTCTTTAAGATAGGGCTGAATTATAAGATGTATTAAATTCCCATCAAAACTTGTGTAGCACTTTTGGTGTAGTGGTTAAGCAGAAGCTCTAGTGAGCGGGATGACTCGAGTTCGAATCCGATCGCGGCCACATTTTTAAGTTTTTTTTTCCCATCCCCAAATAATTAAGAATATTCTTCTTTTATTATTTTATTATGTCTCAAACATTTTATTGCAGAGTATTACACTTTCTTTTTCAGATTTGTGGCTCTGGAGGATTTTTTTAAAAGGGAAATAAAGTCCGAAATTATAAAATGGTCTGAATCCCATCTTGTGAATACGAGGTTACAACGATAATATTGGCATGGAGCCAGACTAAAATTTGTCAGCGGAAAATGTTTAAGTACAAAAAAACAGTAACTGCGCATGTTCAGTGCATATCCGGCAAACTAACGTTTACTAAAGGTTTGCCGTCTTCGGCAAAATATCCACTGCCAAAATATAAAGGCCAAGGCGAATCCCCCAGCTTGTGCAATAATATGGTAGTATTGCAAACAACAAAATCCCCCAGCTTGTGCAATATGGAAGTATCTAGCCCCATGTGGCCTATTTACTGGACTGCCTCCGTAAACATAGGCCACACATCCACATGTACAAAAACGTGTTGCACTTTGCCAAATTTTGATTTACACTTTAGGCTTAGTTTGTAGGGTTTTTTTGGCTTTAGAAGCATACTCACCCTCTTTATAGGCTAATCAGAAAGTGCTGCCTTTTTCAGATGGCTAACTTTTTTGAAATTTCATGTTGAAATTTTGATATGCAAACGTGTGCAAAAATAGACATCTGAAAAAGGCAGCACTTTCTGATTAGCCTATAAAGAGGGTGAGTATGCTTCTAAAGCAAAAAAACCCTACAAACTAAGCCTAAATGTGAAAATCAAAATTTGGCAAAGTGCGACACGTTTTTGTACATGTGGATGTGTGGCCTATGTTTACGGAGGCAGTCCAGTAAATAGGCCACATTTATGGGGCTAGGTGCCAAAATCTCCCAAAACAGGGGTAGGGGCCTATAGATTTTGATGGATTCGGGTACGTTAGAGTTAAAGATTTTTATAGTTTCTATTGTTCCAAACAATGTTTGCTGTCAAAGTTTGGACGTGTACTTTGTGTCACCCTGGAGGTCCAGCATGTACAGTGGCTCCTGGATGGTGCAAATTTTTTCGCCTTGGCCTATAATTTGTGATGTACATGTACTTTTCTTTGAGCAGATAGTTAAGCAACATGTCTCACCACTCACGAGCTGATCTGGACTGCAAGGTTTACGTCGGTAACCTTGGCGACTCGGCCGGCCGACGTGAACTGGAGAATTCCTTCACGAGATTTGGTCCCCTCAAGAATGTCTGGGTTGCCAGGAACCCGCCAGGTTTCGCTTTCGTCGAATTTGAAGACCCGAGGGACGCCGAAGATTCAGTGAAGGCTTTGGATGGACAGTAAGTTAACGCTCATCCTCCTAGAATCCCTCAAAATACATCAGGTGTTGTAGGATTTGTAGGATTTGTAGGATTGAGGCCGATTGAGCCCAGCTACTGTTACTTCTTGCTTGCTAAGGCTTATATGATCAATCAAGTCCAAACCAAACATCAGGTTCTTAACTTGACCCTAACCCTGCCAGACGCAGCACAGTGCATCAGGTAGAAAAATCTGGTGCACTTTGATGCATTCAGCTACCAACTCCAGTGCATAAACGGCCACTTCTGAGACACTGACAGCTAGTCCCATAGAACAATGCCACAGTTGTATCCTGCTGCATTCAGTGACCACAGACTCTGAGGCAGTTTGGTCTTGAGGCTGTTTACCTGATGGATCTTGCTACACTGGGCAGGCTTGTCACTTACACAAGTGTTGCATGTTGCTGCGTTTGGCAGGGTTTCTAGTCAATATACCCTAGAGGGTTAGGGTTAAAGGAGGGGCATGTGTTAACAGAATAATGTCAACAGGAAAAACTGGAAGAGGTTAAAGAAATCAATGTCTTGGAGTGAATGCTTCCTGCACACTGGAGAATTTGGACAATCCTCCAAAATAATTTCCTTGTTAAGCATAGAGCAGCAATTGTTGGCCTGTGATCACAAACATAAGATGCACTATTTCCTCTCTTGTTTAGCACTATTTGCGGTCACCGCGCCGTTGTGGAATTGTCCAACGGGGAGAAGCGCGACAGGAGGCGTGGCCGGGGCCCGCGTCAGGCCAACTACGACGACAAATGCTACTCGTGTGGAGAACGGGGGCACTTCGCACGGGAATGCAGGCAGAAATACAGTGATGGCGGTCGGTATAGTGGCGGCTCTTCCAGCCGACGCCGACCGGCCCGAAGATCTAGGTAAGACCCAAGCCCTCTTGGCTAAGGATTCCCTCAAACTGAGCCAGATTTCTCCATGGTTCATTACCCATTTTAACATAACCCTCTAACAGTTTCTGTTTGTGAACAAGACGTTTCCTAAATACTGAATTCACAATATTTCTGAACAGTTACAGGACCAGCCAGAATTGATGACAAGTATCCTGTAGTATTTTATAATTTGTCTAATTCTTGACAATACATCTGTGGACTTTTCTCTTTAGGACAGTGTCTTCAAAATGGCCACTGGGCATAGGGCGGTGTTGAATCATAAAATATTCTGATATGTTGATGCTTGAAAAAAACTATTTTCATTCTTTTTTCCCCATTCATCCAGGTTATTTTTTCGAAACCAAAAGATTAACAGAAGAAAATCTGTTTCTCAGAAAAAAAAATTCTACAAAATTTCGGAAGAATGTTTCTTCTCGCATGAGACCTTCTTATCAGCTTGTAGTATATGTCACACAAAAAACCCAGCTAGCCTTAATTAGTCAGAGATCACAGGGTATTTAAGTTAAGAACTTTCCCGAGTATGAAAAATCCAACACTGTGGTTGTAAATCACTTGCCTTTTTTTTTTACTTTAAACAAAATTTGTTTATGCAAATGAATGAAGAGTTAAGTCTACGTTCCCTGATCAATTACAAATCCTGCAAAACGAAGTGTTGGAGTTTGACAGATGCGAAGTTGTAAGAGTTACTTCATGACCTCTTTTGAACCTTAAAAACCTCAAAATTACAACTGCCTGAAAATTGGTGTTCTTGAATTTACATTTCAAAAGAAAAAAAACAGAAATAAGCAGGAAGAATCAGAGAACTTGTTTAAGGTTTTACATATTTTTAAAAATGGTTTTATGTCTTTCTTTTTTTAATTGTAAGTCACTGTCATTTCTTAGGGCTGTTTTTGGGTTTAAAAAAAAAAACCCAGTGAGTCTCAAAGATGCTTGAAAGAGGAATTTTAAGGGGATATTCAGTGGGGTGTTTTTTTGGTCCTTGGATTGTTCAGATCAAATCGGAATTATTTTCATCATTTTGTGTTTACACTCGCCCCCTTTTTGCAGGATTCCCCAATCACCATTAACATGGCACATGATCGGCATGTGATCGCCACGTTGTGCCCCATGTGATCAGCATGTGGTCCCTCAGTCATGTGATCTGCCTATGCACCAATCAGAAATCGGCCCGTCCCACAAGTTGTCTGTCGGTCGGCCAAACCAGCACTGCAGGCCACAAAATGCCAACCAGGGCAGGCGCGTCTCAGCTCGTTTCACAAAATTAGCCCAGCACACAAAGTTGCGACCCTACGGCACGTCCAAAATTCGACCCGCCCAAGCCACGATACTGGGGGCGGTATTCGTCAAGGGTTTCAAATGGTGGAAAATCAACCAAGATTCATGTCAGCTTTTATCAAACGGCATCAACTGCCCCACTAGCACTCCATGGCTGCACCAGCAATTCAAAACCCCCCAAAATGAGCATCGCTTCAGTCGACGTTCGCCAATAGTTTCACATACACCAAATTGAGCACTCGTCTCTGCTCATCTGTATGAGGTTGTTGTACAAACTTTATTACTTGTATGTAGTTTGTTTTTTTCTTAAAGGAAGGTATTGCATTGGTAGTCTTTGTTGCGAAACTTGGATTTGAGATTCTTGTGTATTTGCAAGTAGTAGCTGGCACAGTATCCCAGCTGATGTGCATTTGAGAACAAGAATGTTTCCATTTTTCTTTCATGAGATTATTTACCCTTTGTCATCAACTTTTTTCCCAGTGCCTTACTGAAGAAAAATTTAAACCCCTAATTCCTCAGTCTACAAACCCCACTTCAGAATCCTCCAAACTGCCAATAATTTCTTTGAATAATTGCTTTTAGAAAATCCTTCAATCCTCCAGTTCACAATGTTGGTTTTCACGAAATCTTTTAGACAGGATTCCATTAAATTAAACATGTGCATCATGGTGAACTGAATCTATGAAAATTAAAAAAAAAAAATATGAGCGATTTTCAAGGATTTGGGGTGGTGAGGGTTCACCAAAGAGATGTACCTGTGTGTTACTCATAATTAATTGGTTACACTTGTTTTTACTTCAGTGTTGATTCTCAAGATTGGTATTACGATGGGTGGTGGTTGAGAAATGTGTGAGTTTTGTGAGTTTTCACCAGGATTTCTGTCTCATTTTATGATTTGCCCCAGGTCCCGCTCTCGTGATCGTAGCTACTCCCCTCGGAGGAACTCGGATCGCAGCAGGTCTCGCAGCCGTAGCCGCGGCCGAAGCCACAGCCGCAGCCGAAGGTATGCGTATAGCCATCAGTACAAATGCAGCCATAGTCTTATCCTAACTGACATTCCATACAGTGTACGGTGCCAGAGTTGATAAATTAGTGATCAAATAATGATCATGTGACCTAATATTGCTGCCCTCTTCAGTGGCAACCAGAAGTACAATGTTCCGTTCCACCCTCGCATTGATGTTTGACTTAAGCCCATTAATTTTGGTACAGATGTCAAGGTGTAAAAACCTCATCAAATAACCTTGTAGAATTTCTCTATGGGCTCAGTGTACAAGTACATGTTCCCCCTTTACAGTAAGAGGAAGATTAAAGTGAAGAGACTCCCGGGAGAGACAATCTTGCCGTTGACAACTGATGCTCAGGCAAAGACACCATGGCTTTCTGCACATTCAGGATTAAAAAGTTGGGTTTCTTTAGAGCTGTTCATGCTGTCTCATCCTTGGGCTGTCCAAAGTGGTTTTCTTGTTCTTGCTTCAAGCCCGTTCATTACTGGTGATGAAACCACGGAATCATCAAAAGTGTCCAAGCTCACATGCCTCAAGAAAACTAAGGAGAGGACATGATTAGAAATGTTTAGTTTCTGGAGTGGGGAATAATCTCATATGAATACTCTGGGTAAAATCAACAGTATTATAGAAAGAAAACCTTATTCACTTGTCTGGTGGGATTCAAATTCGGTACACAGAGTTGAAAGTCTAGAGAACGTAGCGATCTACCAAACCGATACCCTGCATTTCATTCATTCGTTGCTTGTGATTCTCTTACAGCCGATCCTACTCCAAAGGACGCCGCCACAGCCGAAGCTCATCTAGGGATTAGAACCACGGACCAGCCAAGTGGTGGACAGGAGGACACACCCATGTACATTAACAATGCTTGAATTTTTATCCTGGTGTGAACCTCCCATGATAAAGAAAGAACATCTTCAACTAGAGAGACATTTATGTCCGCGTCATTCTACGTTATCTAATGGAGATTGTGGGATCCTTATTTCAGCCCTACATATTGATGCACAAGTCATTTCTGCATTGACTCTATTGGCTTATTTTTTTAAACATTGAGTAATGAGATGCTTAAAGCCTCAATAAATGTATAAACTGCTTCGAACTGAAAAAAAATTCTCACCAAGATAGTTCTGTTCAGGCACATGACTTAATTTTTAATTCTTTGTCGTGTTTCAGTAATAAGCCTAACTATAAAGTACATATACATGGAAACGTTCCAAGTAACCATTCCCTTTGACTCTTTACTTAAATTCATGATAGCTTCTCTTTTTACATTTTATTGTGTGACTTGAACCTCCAATGTATGGTTTCATGCGCCAAACTTTCTGAAATTAGAGGATTTGGTCTCGTTCTGAAGCAGAAAGTGAAGATTTTCCCAAATTCTGATTTTTACACTTTCAAATTCCCAACACTCTAATGAACTTTGAGGTTTGGTTATGCGGTATGTGCTTCATTTGAAATGTACCAGATCATTCAGTGTATCATGTTAATTAGTTTTTCTCACGCCTTCATATGTTTCCAAATGTAGTTTAGAATACTGTGGTTCATACATATGTAATTAATATTCATTTATGTTTTTTTTTTTTTCTTTTGCTTTGTCGTTGCACATTGAACTATCTTGGTATCAAAGTATAGGAGGGAGTTAAAATCTGTCCATTGACCGACCAGAACACTTTTTATTCAAGCTGTGTATTTTAGACTTTTTTTTGTATAAATAAATCAGCGACATTTTGAGTTTAGAAAGAAAAATAGTTGTGTAGGTCAAGAGAATTTAAGTTTAGATATTTCTCTCTGTAATTGTAAATATGGTTCTCTTCAAAACCCTGGTTAATGTTGTCACTCAACTTGTCATTACAGAGGTAGGCACGGACATGTTCCCCCCACCCCCAATTGTTATTGATATTTTGGGCAGAAAGTATCTGCGTTTTGGACCACATTTTTGAATTTGTAGAAGTGGGGCAAGAGTTGTGAAGCTATATTTTTTTTTGCAAATCTTGGTCCAGTTTCATTTTGTCTAAGTGTGAAATATTAAAATCATCTCGTAATAATCCAACGAATGGTGTCATTTATTTAGTTTGCCGTGGTTATAAAAAACATAAATGGGGTATTTATTTTTTTGGGGGGTGGTCCTTTGCAATATTAATTTTTATTCCTGTGGTTAATTATAATTTCTTCAAATGACATTTATGGGTATTACATATTTTTTTTTGGGGGGGCCTAGAATTGTATATGGAATGCAAGCAAGGAAGATCTTGTGTTCCACAAAATTCAACAAAATGTTCAAAATTGGGCTTGCCAAAAATCTGGGTCTTGACTAAAATGAACATTGTCAATTTCCTGATGTCTATATTGAGAGTCCAATTATGCCCAGCCTGAATGTGATGGTATACAAATATTGAATGCTTCGAGTGGTGTAGTAAAACTAGCCTCCCTTTGTGATCCATGGACCATTCTATTTTCCCCCGAGGCGAAGCCGAGGGAAAATAGAATGCTCCATGGATCACCGAGGGAGGCTAGTTTTACTTCACCACGAGATAAAGCATTCAATATTTGTTTATAACACTTCACCCACAGATTCTGCTTGATTTTAATATTTTAAATTATTTAAATCTGAACACTGTTGAAATAAACTTCAATTTCAATACGAAATTGGTGGACAATGTATTTCTCTTAAAACTACCCCTTCACGAAATGTTTGAACCCAAGTCTGCGGCGCGCTCTCTTTGGAATAATACGCTACTGGCACATAACGCCAAGACACCAGCATGCATTTGCACACAAATACCGCACCGTGGAAATAGTACTTTGGTTGCTATGCGCATAGTACTTTTGGCCGTGCACAGAAAGATAGCAAAATTAGAAAGTAACATGTGACTCGCTCTCGGCCAATCAAGACACAGAATCTGTGGGTGAGGTGTTACAAAAGTGCTTATCCCCCCCCCCCCCCCAATATCTCAAGAATTCCTGAGATTTTGGTAACGCAATGACCAAAAGGGGGGGGGGGGGTTCATGGGTCAGGCATCGGCCACTGGGCTAATAATATGATGGCCTCCTGTCAAAGCTCGGGTTCGTTTCAGGTTTGGCTTTATCTTAAGAAGTTTCTTTATTCAAGATGCCACATTGTTGCCAATGATCCAATACTGCCAAACACAGCGAAACAAGTGAGAACACTGAAATTCACAGACTCTCTTATTTTATTTGAACACATCAACTAGAAAACAACCACAAAAATGCACAAAATATGTGGCTAAAATACACCAATACAATAACATAAAGGGACTAAAAATGGGAAAAGCAAGACAAAGAATTGAGAGATGCATTATATAATAATTGGGTGCGAGATTTGGACAGAAAATATCCAGAATGATTTTCTAGAGGGCGCTTTTTCCCCAAGTTTTCACACATGATAATGTATTTCAGTGCTGACATAAAAAAAAATTACCCATAAAAAAACATGGATTCGGATTATTGTTGAGACGGTTTGGGTCACATATACCAATGCAGGTTTAATTTAACATGCTGTTTAAACATAAAAAATAATTGGCAAAAAGAAAGAACATTTACAAGCAAAATCTCATGCAGCAATGTCTCTTAGGGGCCGTTCACAATTATCAAGATTTTCACGAGCGTACAAACCGTACGCTGGGGGGAGGGGGTTAATGGACGCCGTACGCTTTTTTTGGTTTTTAAATGTCGATTTGTTTTCTCGCCCGTTAATGCCCGCCTAACGCTGTTTTTTTTTTTTAAATGTCGATCTGTTTTCTCGCCCGTCGCCACAGCCAACAGCCGCAACCGATGCCGATCGAGCACTTGCCGAGCCGGTCGCGCCCCGCGCCAGGCCCCGCATTGCATCCCATGAACGTATTGTGTACAGCATGTGCGGCATTGCCCTACACACGTACATGAAAATGTACTGTATGTACATGTACATGTATAGTACAAAAACTTGATCTACAAAAGTTACAAAAACCCTTTAAATCACATGCAAGTGTCTATATATAGACTTGTGTGAAAAAAAAATCAACATTTTTTTCGTACACTTTTAGGGGGGGGGGGTCTTGAAAAAGTGTACTCTTTGTACACTTGTGAAAATGTTGAATTGTGAACGGCCCTTACAATTGGTTCAATTTAAAGTTGCACAGTAAATGTGCTGCGATCAAGCTAAATGAGTCGTTTGTCCGGAATTTTTATTTGGAGATACAGGCCAAAATAGGGCCACTTCATCACATCACTTCATCACATCTCTTGGTGTTCAGATTTCCATAATTTTTGAACTAAAGATGGTATCAGCATGCGGTATTCACAGCGGTAATGCTGAGATGTGCTCTTTTCAAACCTGTAATACATGTAAAAAAAATTGTGACCAGGGTCGACAAACGACTCATGTAGCTTGATCGTATCACAAATGCTTATAGAACTATCATTGCATCAGAGCATGGTATAATTAACAGTGACATCTACTTTCCACTAATGTCGAATCAATTACAAATATTACATTCCAACATTTACGTTTAAGGGCAATCCCAGTGTTGCATATCGTCGTGTCAGTGCAACAAGGTCATAACTCCATTCTACAACAAAGTCGTATCTTACGCAAATACGCGCTGCGCAAAAAGGTCGTATCTCGACGTCCATTGACTTTGTGTGTACATCCGGGTTATTTTAAGCGAGATACGACCTTTTGACATTCTGAAACTCGCGTTTCAAATGAAGAAACTACCTTGTGGCACGGACACGACGATAATGTCTGTGGCAAAACTTTAAAGAGCTCAATAAAAACAAATCCAATCTGTTACACCCATCATACAGTAATGGTCAAGGAGTTAACAGAGTAGGAGTTCCTTTTCATAATGCTGGAATTGCCCTTAGGCCAAAAAAAAAAAAGTCTCCGCTTTCTGGTATGCGCGCGCATCGCCGTAGCCATGCGCGTCGGTAAAATGAAAATTTTTTTTTTTCAACGAAAGATGATGTCTCAAAACCGCCAAACTCACTGGTTTGACTGGAATCCTGCTGCTGCACAATTTTAACGTGTTTTTAGATTGGGTTATGGTCGAGAATAAGCTTTATGTGGCCTCTCTGGACTCCCATATATTTGCACTAAGTTTAGTCGGGCACCATTTGCAGTCATCAGCCGACACTTGAAGCAAAAAAAATCAGGCCAAAAACAAAACAAAAAAGCCGCATCGCCGCACCACATTTTGGGCAAGCTCCATACCAGAAACCGGAGACTTTTTTTTTTGGGCCTTATACATGTAAAGCTTAAATCTTTAAAATGCTCCTTCACTTATTTTATTTTGTAATGATGTGAACCCTAAATAACAGAGCCAAGAATAAAACAAGCTCCTGTTTTTTTTGGAGGCTGCTCCGAGGCCGAGAGCTCGGCCAGAGGGCTCGGCCAAAGCTTCAAGTCGCTACTCCTTCTCGTGAGAGGAACTACGACGGTGATGTGAATGGGACCGGCTGGAAAAAAAATGTTCAAACAAACAAAGGAGAGAATTTGTTACCAAGATAAACAGTCATGAGAGTTTTTGACGGTTCAATGGAAGTTGCAAGGGTAGGACAGAAACATTAGAAAAGTGGAAGTGAAATCATGGGGGGTCAAGGTTTGGGCAGCTGTACTTTCAGTACCAGTTTTTTTTTTCAGTACCAGTACCAGTCCTCCAGTTTCGGAAGACTTGTGATGGAACCCCCACCCAAGGATCACTCCATTCAAGTTTCATTAAAATCCATCAATTTCTGTAGACAAAAAACCATTTGAAGGATATTTGATCAATGACCTCTAACAACCCCTACATGACCTCTGACCTCAGTAATCTGATGATGAATTGTGTCGATCTTCCCACCTAAGGGTCACTGCATCCAAGTTTCATCCAAATCCATGAAAGCATGTAGAAGATTTACATTTTTTTTTCTTCAAAAACTTAACCTTCACTTTAACATAAGGGGATACAGGGATATGTTCATACTGGTAAGATTCCCCCCAAAACTTTGTTTAGGTGTCTCAAAAACAAAGTCCTTGAGTTTTCCCTGATATTTTCCTGAAGAATTTCCAAAATTCCATGACAAATATTTTCACTTTAACGAGGTTGCTGGGAAGTCTGTAGCACAGCCTATATTGTCTGGAAAGAGGTGTGTAATACTCGCCCTAGTAGGACACAACTGGGACACATTTCACAAGACACACACATAACAGGGAGTCAGGTTGGCGTAGCGGTACTTTCCTCGCCTTCCACCGCTGTGACCCGGGTTCGAATCCTGTCTGGGCCAATATGTGCATTGGGTTTTCAGTCCCAGTCTGATTCCATGGGTTTTCCTCAGAATATTTTTCTGGGGTTTTCCTCCCACCTCTAAAACTGTAACTTCTTCTCATTGTCTCCTCTCCACAGGTTTCTTCAGGCTTGCGAGCTACAGTGCCTAGGGTGCTTTTGAGGAATCCTTGGTTTCATTACCAGTACCAGAAGTAAATAATAACAATAATGACAATAATAATAACAACACACAAGACAAACTTTTTTTCTAGAATTACTGTCTTAGATCTTTGCCCATTACAACCACATGGGAATAAGCGTAGCTCTGGAAGCCAGTTTAAAACAAGGCCTATGAATTAACAGAAAACTCCCAGAATGCATTGCCGTACCTTCTGCTGCGACTGCGGGACTTGCTGCGGCTATCCCGACGACGTGGCGAGTAGCTGCGGCTACGACTACGGCTCCTAGTGCGAGACCTTCAAAAAGTGACAGTGATGAAGTAATAATGTGAGTCACTTGTTACAATTCTATTGATGTGACACTCTGCACTTTCGAAAAGGTTTTCTAGCTACAGCTACAATCTCATTCTCAAAAACTGACTGAGAATTTAGCAAATTCAGAAGCCATATTATCATCTTCAAACAAACGGAAAAGTACATACAACACTTGAAATGCAACTATTTGGAGTGCCTTTGCCTTCATTTTTCCAATAGTAAAAGGAGAAACTAGTACACTGATAACTGATGTAATTATTACAAAAAGTTGATTGCGTTTGTTGGTTTTAAGCTTGCATCACATCTGCTCAAGATTCCAATGTTAAAAAAATCTGAAAATCAGAATTTGCAATTTCGGACATTTCTCTGCAGCTTTAGTCCTCAGTTTTGTTTTAAGTTTTGAAGGAGACCACAGGGATTTTGACCTCATGAAAGTTCCTATTTGGTTATCCAGTGAATTGTTTTGGTCAACTGGTGAAATTAGAATGGCTTTATCGTTCATTCTATGTTTGGTTTTTTTTGGTTTGCTTCATTCACTACAAATTGTAAACAACTTGGAAGAGTAAACAAAAACAAAATAATAAATAAACTAAGGAAACCAAGAAAGTTGAAAAACAGACCCCTTCTTACTTAGCCAGTCGGAGGCAATGTGCGCAATTTGGCGATTTCTCTCTTTATAAGAAGCATGATTGTGTGATAGCTGATGCGATCTCACAAAGAGATGCAACACGACGCAAAACTCTTCTCTTTCTCGTGAAAGAAGCTCTCATTCTTTGAGGTATTTGACGGAGGAAGGAAGTGAAGGGCCAATTTGTAAAACCGCCGATTCCAAAGAACGACTCTTCAAGGCGTGCAGCGGCGTGACACCTAACCTCTTCTCTCATAAAACCCCCTCAACCGGCGATTTCTTTCTTTCTTTCTTTAATCGACGCAAGGCAGGTTGGGCGTGCATGTGTGCTTGGGGGCTGGGGGAGGGCGGAACGCCGGCCTTATTTTGTGAGACGGGGATCTCGTTAAGGTCACAAGTGCGACTGACAATAGAAGAGCACCCTGAAACAGAAGTTGAGCGTAAACAAAAGTCAGTTGACAGAGAACTGGAATTTAAAAAAAACATTAAGTCATTTTCAGCTGTTGTCGTCTTATCGTCCAGGTTCTTTTGTCTTCAGGAGGAAAAGGTTACAAATTGAACGAATCTTGGATGAAATTCACAAACATTTGAAGTTTTGAATGAGTGGGCGTCCAGGTTTGAGAAACACTTCATGAAAATTGCTTGATAATCACAGGAACTGATTCAGTCTGTATGCTTGGACTTTCTTCAGGACAAACAGGTCAAGTGTATTAAACAAGAAGTGATTTGGGATTTTTTTAACACTCAAATTCTACACTAAAAATGGGACATAAATCAAGTTTAGTGATCATCACAGCAAAATAAAAAAAATGAACAAAAATCTATTTCACCGTAAATATTCAGTCTTGGCACGGGGTATTCTCTAGGCACCCTGCCAAATGCAACATAATGCAGTGAACTAAATACATACCAGCCCTGGTACCAAGTACCTACCCTGCCAAATGCAACGGAATGCAGGGGTGCAATGCATCAGATCAGGAGACTGCTAAATGGGTCATTCTATAAATTTGGGGTCCACTTTTTTTCCCGTCCCTGTTACATCTGACATCTATGATTGTATAATTCTGATGCACTCCTTAATGCAGTCATCCTCCAAGAGTGATTATGAATAGCAAACTACCTACCCAACAAATAAACATCATTTGAAGTCATTCTTAATGATGCTTGAATGGCAAATTACAAAGTACCAAGGTAACAGGGACGGGAAAAATGTCACACTTTGGACCCCAAATTTATAGAATGACCCAAATGCAACAACTTGCAACAACTGTTTACCACTGGTGCATTCTGTTGCATTTAGCAGGGTCAGGCATGCAACTGGGAAATCACACAAAAAAGAGGAAATTCAAATTTTTCACAGACTTTGTACAGTGTTTTTCTATTTTCAATGGCACACATGGGAAGTAAAAAAAGAGGAAATCAGCTGATCCGAGGAAAAGTTGCATGCCTGCAGGGTTAGGGTTAAGTGTTTCTTGGAAACCTTGAAGAAAAACTTTCATGACTTAAAATTGACAATGTATACCCAATTGATAACACATGACCAGCTCAATCCCAAGTCAAATTGGTGTCCATGTCCAATTTGAATAGCCTACCTGGATCGCCGATTGTCTCGGCTGCGCCCCCCATAGCCACCACCCCCACCACCTCCACTGTAGCGTCTACCGCCACCCCCTCTACCGTCGTTCTTGGGGCATTCCCGAGCAAAGTGGCCGTAGTCGCTGCAGAAATAGCACTTGTCGTTTCGGCTGGCGCGGCGGGGCGGGGGCCTAGAACCCCCTGGGCCGCCGAAGCGACGATTCTTGCGCTCACCGCTTGACATTTCCACGGTCACTTCACGGCCACAGATTCGCCTGGGAAGGAAAGAGAAGGTGACATTGATAAATATCTATGAATATCATTTATAAATGTATTAATACTCTTATTTCCAGCAATAAACTACTCCAATGCGGGCTTACTTATGCGCGTCTTTCATAATCTGTGCACTGATGACTGGCAGAACAGATACAAATTCCGCTCGCAATACAGAAGTCATTGAATTCGTTGAAATTTAATTTTAAATAAAATCAGAATTTGTAGGGAAAGATCATCAGAAAAATCGGACTTTCGGAAACATATTTGAAAAATCTGAATTCTGTTTTAACCAGTTCACGCCGGGATTTTTTTTTTAAGTGACCGGACCCATGTGCGTGTTTGTTTTTCACTAACCTCGATGCCAGACGGGTTCTGTGGGTAGCAGACCCTGATATGTAACCTTTAACCAATGAGCACCCGTACTTCATTATATTAACCCTCTCCCTCTCAGTGACAACATGGAAATACCCCATCCATCAAAATCAGTTGACAGGTTTTCACCGTTCTGTAAATTGGGCTCATATTGGTACAATTGACAGGCTGGGATAGTCATGTTAACTGAGGGTACCATGCCTTGACGGACATTGATAGATGTGGTGAGTCAGCGCTGGTGAGTGCCTGTCAAACTGGCCTCATATTGGTACAATTGACAGGCTGTGGTAGGTATGTTAACTGAGGGTACCATGCCTTGACTGACATTGATAGATGTGGTGGGTCAGCGCTGGTGAGTGCCTGTCAAACTGGCCTCATATTGGTACAATTGACAGGCTGTGGTAGGTATGTTAACTGAGGGTACCATGCCTTGACTGACATTGATAGATGTGGTGGGTCAGCGCTGGCGAGTGCCTGTCAAACTGGCCTGATATTGGTACAATTGACAGGCTGTGGTAGGTATGTTAACTGAGGGTACCATGCCTTGACTGACATTGATAGATGTGGTGGGTCAGCACTGTTGAGTGCCTGTCAAACTGGCCTCATATTGGTACAATTGACAGGCTGTGGTAGGTATGTTCACTGAGGGTACCATGCCTTGACTGACATTGATAGATGTGGTGGGTCAGCGCTGGTGAGTGCCTGTCAAACTGGCCTCATATTGGTACAATTGACAGGCTGTGGTAGGTATGTTAACTGAGGGTACCATGCCTTGACTGACATTGATAGATGTGGTGGGTCAGCGCTGGTGAGTGCCTGTCAAACTGGCCTCATATTGGTACAATTGACAGGCTGTGGTAGGTATGTTAACTGAGGGTACCATGCCTTGACTGACATTGATAGATGTGGTGGGTCAGCGCTGGTGAGTGCCTGTCAAACTGGCCTCATATTGGTACAATTGACAGGCTGTGGTAGGTATGTTAACTGAAGGGACCATGCCTTGACTCACATTGATAGATGTGGTGGGTCAGCACTGGTGAGTGCCTGTCAAACTGGACTCCTATTGGTACAATTGACAGGCTGTGATAGGTATGTTAACTGAGGGTACCATGCCTTGACTCACATTGATAGATGTGGTGGGTCAGCACTGTTGAGTGCCTGTCAAACTGGCCTCATATTGGTACAATTTACAGGCTGTGATAGGTATGTTAACTGAGGGTACCATGCCTTGACTGACATTGATAGATGTGGTGGGTCAGCGCTGGTGAGTGCCTGTCAAACTGGCCTCATATTGGTACAATTGACAGGCTGTGGTAGGTATGTTAACTGAGGGTACCATGCCTTGACTCACATTGATAGATGTGGTGGGTCAGCGCTGGTGAGTGCCTGTCAAACTGGCCTGATATTGGTACAATTGACAGGCTGTGATAGGTATGTTAACTGAGGGTACCATGCCTTGACTGACATTGATAGATGTGGTGGGTCAGCACTGTTGAGTGCCTGTCAAACTGGCCTCATATTGGTACAATTTACAGGCTGTGGTAGGTATGTTCACTGAGGGTACCATGCCTTGACTGACATTGATAGATGTGGTGGGTCAGCGCTGGTGAGTGCCTGTCAAACTGGCCTCATATTGGTACAATTGACAGGCTGTGGTAGGTATGTTAACTGAGGGTACCATGCCTTGACTGACATTGATAGATGTGGTGGGTCAGCGCTGGTGAGTGCCTGTCAAACTGGCCTCATATTGGTACAATTGACAGGCTGTGGTAGGTATGTTAACTGAGGGTACCATGCCTTGACTGACATTGATAGATGTGGTGGGTCAGCACTGTTGAGTGCCTGTCAAACTGGCCTCATATTGGTACAATTTACAGGCTGTGATAGGTATGTTAACTGAGGGTACCATGCCTTGACTGACATTGATAGATGTGGTGGGTCAGCGCTGGTGAGTGCCTGTCAAACTGGCCTCATATTGGTACAATTGACAGGCTGTGGTAGGTATGTTAACTGAGGGTACCATGCCTTGACTGACATTGATAGATGTGGTGGGTCAGCACTGTTGAGTGCCTGTCAAACTGGCCTCATATTGGTACAATTGACAGGCTGTGATAGGTATGTTAACTGAGGGTACCATGCCTTGACTGACATTGATAGATGTGGTGGGTCAGCGCTGGTGAGTGCCTGTCAAACTGGCCTGATATTGGTACAATTGACAGGCTGTGGTAGGTATGTTAACTGAGGGTACCATGCCTTGACTGACATTGATAGATGTGGTGGGTCAGCGCTGGTGAGTGCCTGTCAAACTGGCCTCATATTGGTACAATTGACAGGCTGTGGTAGGTATGTTAACTGAGGGTACCATGCCTTGACGGACATTGATAGATGTGGTGGGTCGGCGCTGGTGAGTGCCTGTCAAACTGGCCTCATATTGGTACAATTGACAGGCTGTGATAGTCATGTTAACTGAGGGTACCATGCCTTGACGGACATTGATGGTGGGTCAGCGCTGGTGAGTGCCTGTCAATGATGGATTTAGCTCAGTGACAATGAAGGCACACAAGGTTCACTCATGCATTCCAGCCAAACAAAGACATTGCCCTCTTAGATGGCTGCTACGCAAGTTGTAGCAGTATTCAAGGTCACCCCATCTATCAAACCTCTTCTACAGACTCTGACCGTTAAAACGGTTGAATCCATGGGGGTTCTGGCAGTTGGTGACCAGTGTGTACAAAAGCTATGGGAGAGGAAGTGCATAGATTTTTTTGGATGGTTGAACCCTAACCCTGCCAGACGCAACACAGTGCATCAGGTGGAAAAGTCTGGTGCACTTTGATGCATTCGGCTACCAACACCAGTGTATAAACGGCCAGTTCTGAAAACAATGAGAGCTAGTCCCATTGAACAATGCTACAGTTGTATCCTGCTGCATTTAGTGACCACAGACTCTGAGGCAGTTTGGCCTTGAGACTCTTGGCCTGATGGATCTTGCTGCACTGGTCAGGCTTGTCACTCAGACAAGTGTTGCATGTTGCTGCGTTTGGCAGGGTTTCTAGCCAAAATAGCCTGGAGGGTGAGGGTTAATCTGATATTTCTTACTTTCTGTGCCCTCTCACGGCGTCCTCCGCATCCAGAGGATCTTCAAACTCAACGAAGGCGAAACCTGGTGGATTTCTTGCCACCCACACATGCCTCAATGGTCCAAAAGATTTGAACGATTCCTCGATGTCATGTTTGTCAAATGAAGATCCTGAAATTCAAAACCAAAAAAATCGCTATAAATTTTAGTACATGTCTGAAATGAAACTTTTTAAGTGGTTGTTGCAATTTTCCTGAGTTGCCCAAAATACACAATGGTACACTTTTTGCACTTGACTTGCAATTGAGACCCCGTCACTGAATCCTATGTAGAGTAAAAAGTACAAGGTACATTTCTGTTCATCAACAAAATATCTGAATAGCTTTTTTTTCAATTTGAATGAGATAATGAAAAACATCCCTGATGTTCTTTAAGCCTGATCTTCCCTGATCCTCCAAAATCCTCTTTGCAAAATGGAGGTTTTATGCAGAATTGAGGTTATATGGCAAAAACATGTGGCTAGTTTTGGAGGATGTATCAAGGTCTTGGGCCGGACCTTGTGTCGTTTATGCTCAGCTGGGCATAAATTTAGGCCTAGATATACATGTACTTGAAATCCTCCGCACTGCTCCAGGATGTCACTGGCTCTGCCTCAACATATTGACAGTGATTGCTGGAGGATTTTGCAGGATTGAGACAGTGGCCGCCCCTCCAAGGACCACATTCAAAAAATAACAGAAGATCCTGCCCAAGACCTCGACGCAGGGCATCATCCATAATCAGCCATACATTTTTGCCACATAGCCTCAATCCTGCACAATCCTCCATTTTGCAAAGAGGGTTTGGAGGATTTGGGAAGGTCAGCACCCGATTTCACGAAGCGCTGCGATGCGTCGCAACTTGTGTAACACGTCGCAACTCGCGACGCGTCATATCTTCCATTTCACAAAAAGTTGCGATGTGTTGAACGACTATTTACTGTACGCTGACCAAATACAAAAAAACAGTCACCGAGTAAGTTCCTTGACAACGGCTTAAAACACGTCGCAAGTTAAGACGTGTATAGTGGTCGTCGCAAAAAAAGGAGGGTCATTTCTAAGCCAGTTTTATGCCATAAACATTACATTAACGAGATTATAATACCGAGGCAATGTGTGTAAAGTTGTAAATAGAAAATTCATTGAATAATTATGAATTAGACCGGAATATTAGAATTGAAATTTCAAAGTAGCAATACAGTCCAATGAGAGTTTGTTTTCCTTCAAAATTGCATCGCACAGCCGCCATTTTGTTTTACGTTTTAACAAATTTCGAGCTGAGATCCGACGACTCTTTGTTGAATATCAGACGACTATTTACTGTACGCTGACTAAATACATAAAACAGTTACCGAGTTGTGCTATAAATACACCTACGACGCTTACGACGTGTTTAGTGAAATGGATCGCAGGACGCATTGCAGCTGCAACGCATCGTAGAGAAACGACGCGCCGCATCGCTGCGATGCATCGTAAGTTACGAAGAGTTTGATGAAATCGGGTGCAGGGTTAATCTGTTAAAAAATTTCACAAACTGGTTCCCTGCGGTTTTTGCTACTAACTATGCTTGCGATTAAAGTCACTCTGAATGTGAACAATCCTAAGGCATTTTCCCGTGAGCGTCGGCTATGCATTCGAATGTCTCTCCCAGTGGTCTCCCCAACTCTCCCTTTCTTACCGTTGAGGGGGTACTTGTGCACTTGAGTTCACATCGCCCCCCTTTTTGAAAATGTAAAGCTTGATAACCTACCCAATCCACCAACGTAGACCTTGCAATCTGGATTAGACGACCGACTGTCGCGACTGTCGCGACTGTCACGACTGTTGCTCTGGTAGCGAGACATTCTCTCTGAATTTAGACATAGGGGGTCAAAGTAAATCATGTTTCCATCAAAAAAGCAAAGTTATAATTTCCTGTCATAATTCATTGTCAGATCAGGCCCGTTTTAAGGATTCCGATGTGTAAAAAGCATGTCCCTGCTACGGAGATTAATAAATGTAAAAGGACCCTGTTTGTATGAATTTCGCGGTGGTGAAAGCACATGCGTCTGGTATGTAGACTGGTTCCAGCCACACCGCGCTGTAGAGATAACTGGCACAGTGATGATCCAAAGGACTGAGAATTATCGCATATTGGTCCAATTTCACATTGAATGGCCTCTATACTAAATCACTTTTGGTGGACTGTTTTTAAATTAGACAAAAATAAGGGATGAAAAGAATGGAGGGCGCTGCACTAGTGGCAACCAGTGGTTTTGGTCAGCTCTACAAATTTTATATACTTTTCTTCAATTTTTACTGTGTTTGCTGCGTTTCACGTCGTCATTTGTATTTGGGAATTGTGCAAGACTCATTCAGATGATTCACAATGAACATGGACATAAGTTTTATATTTACTTGACTTGTAATTTACTAAGGCCGAAAAAAGAAAATAGTTCTGCTTCTGATTACATGCCTTTCAAAAAAAGGGTCGGTCGGTTGGAAAAAAAAAAAAAATTTGGGCCAATTTTTTTTATGCAGATTGAATGGGGTATTCAATTATATGCGAAGTTTTAGCCTGAACTATTTCAATTGCACTACGAAAGCTATACACAAAATGGCCACGAAAAGTGAAAAAAAACCTACCTTAATTATTGTCAATATATTTACGTTCGATGATTCTTAAAAAATAATGGAAAATTCAGGTCGTTCGCACCATATGCACAACGCTAGTCAAGACGGGAAGCTGGACAAAACTCCGAAGTGTGTGATGCACTGTGCGTGCGGCCCGCGGCCGACAGACCTCATTTTACGGTCAAAAATTTTGGGAAACACGCTGCATGTATCACTCCAAATACGAGTAGTGCGATCTCAAAATGAACTCTTGAACACGGAAAATACGTACACAGACAAGATAGATCAATTCTGCGAATTAACTTGCAAAAATGTTCTTTCTCCATCGGTGTTTTCTTGGCATTTTTACGATGTCGAATCCGACCAGTTGACACTGACAGTGCACGTGCCTAATGCATAGCCACGCTAGCGCTAGCAATCGCATAGCCATGACAGACTGGTTACCGCATTTTCATCATGTCTTCTAAATTGGCCCCTGCGCGGCGCGGCGGGAACCAGTCATCACTGTATTGAGCAAGATTTACGCACGTGATTACAGTCACCATGACATCGAATTGCGAGGTATGATGACAGATCGCGGAGCGAATTTGGTTTCTTTTGAAAAAAATAGCGAATGTAAGTAAAAAAACAAATATATACAAGCATTTTTTGACGCAAATGGTTGTTGAGAGGTATTTTGTGAAGACAGAAAAGACAACAAGCTTTTATTTTTATTTATTCAATCATTATTTTATTTTATTTTTGGAATTGCCGATAAAATGTTTAGGGTCGCAGCCTAAAAATAGGGTCGGTCGGGTAACCAGAAGCAGAAGTATTATTTTTTTTGGCCTAAATGAGCTGTCCAACCATATGTAATTGCCTTTTTAAGAATAAATAAAGTATCGTCACGTCAGTCCACCTAAAATGACGAGGACATGTTTTGACGCACTCGCATTCAATTTGCATTGGACAACGCGCGCGCGTTGCAAGCATTATCTGCGTCAATTATGGTGACTCGAGGATATTTTGAATTTGAATTTGAATTGAATTTGAATCATCAGTAAACAGTCCACCAAAACTGACAACTTGTAAGCATACAGCGCACAGTGTAGCTTATTCTGCACGTCAAGAATGCGCACTCGTTTTTTAAGAATGCCCGCTCATTCTTAAGATTGCGCAAATTGTAAGAAAGCGCACAACATTGCCACTGTAGTACTCTCAACTCTGTAGTTCAACAATTCAAGGCTCCAGAGGATTTTTTTGTAAACAGGTAAAGGGAAGTCCGAAATTTCATTAGGTCTGATTCCCGCCCCCTGAAACAACATCACGACTATGTAAGCACAGAACCAGACTCACTAGGCAACAAGGCTACGACTAACGAGCAGTGTGCATGTGACGGAAAATCCATGTGACGGGCATTGGCTATTGCAATGATTGCGCGTGTGATCGGAAATCCCCATTGATTTGCGTGCATCACGTATCATCATCCATTCAGTTCGACGTTTCGAAAAACCAATCCCCAATTTTGAAGTATATTTCTCGAATTTTGACGGACGTTTCTTCGTTTTTAATTGCAATAAACACATCTATAACATTAGGAGTATTATTTGTCTAACAAAATTCTGGCAAGAAATATTCCTCAGTTGGAAAATGTTGAGGTTTTGGAAAAAAAAAAAATGTAAGCTACTCACGTTATAATGGTTCCGCGTCTAAATGCTAATACATCGGTAGAGGGCGTCCTAAAATGTAATTGATCGATAATCGATATTCAAATTTCAACCTCGCGTGCATGATTGATCGAGCGCGTGAAAATGAGAACGATCCCATAATATTCTGTGCGTGTTCAATGTATGTTAAGTCACGTACTACACATAGATCCTTTTATTTGGCAAGGTGGCCCAATTTTCATCATTTTGTTGACGAATTCGGCACAACACACAAGATTTTCCTTGCTACATTCCATAAATAGTTCTAGGCACTCCCAGCCCCCCTCCCAAAAAGAAATGCCCCATAAACATGATAAATGGTTGGGATTTTTTTAAAAGAAATTATTATTAACCACAGTAAATAAATAAATGACACCATTCATTCCCGATTGAATGAGACGATTTTAATATTTCACACTTACACTTGGACAAAATGAAACTGGCCATCACAAAAACAGCTTCATAACTCTTGCCCAGGCATGCAACTGGGAAATCACAAAAAAAGAGGAAATTCATATTTTTCCCAGACTTTGTACAGTGTTTTTCTATTTTCAATGGCACACATGGGAAGTAAAAAAAGAGGAAATCAGCTGATCCGAGGAAAAGTTGCATGCCTGCTCTTGCCCCACCGCTCCAAAATGTGCATTCAAAACGGAAATAATTTCTGCCCAAAATATCAATAAAATTGGGCCGGGGTGTGGGAAAAATGTCCGTGCCTACCTCTGCAAGAGCAAGTTGAGTAACAACACTTTATATCGATTTTGCCAGGTCTTGACAAGAAACATATTTACAATTACAGACAACTTAAATTGTGTTGACCTACAAAAGTATTTCTCCTTCTAAACTCGATCAAATGTGACTGATTTATTTATTTATTTAAAAAAGTCTAAAATACGCAGCTTGAATAAAAAGTGTTCTGGTGGGTGAATGGACAGATTTGACTCCCCTAGCTACTTTCGTTCTTTGACACCAAGATACGGGTAGTTTAATGTGCGAAGACAAGGCTAACAAAAACAAACACACACACACACAAATGAATATTAATTACATATGTGTGAACCACAATATTCTAAAACTACAATTTTGAAACAATAAAGGCTCGCGAAAAACTAATTAACTAATGCAGCACATACCAAAACACTGATCTCAAAGCATTGGAAGTTTCAAAGCGAAGTATCAGAATTGGGGTTCAGGGTACATGTAATGGAACATTTTTCACCGACACCACGAACTGACACTCGGGTGCGCATGAGTGCCCGGCATACTCGCGTAATTTACAGAACCGCGCTTTTTTAGTTTTCATGAACTGACAACCGGTCCTACATGTGCATACTCCGTACATTTTTCGTTTTCACGAACTGAAACTGGTCTTAATTCACCAGTAAAAGGTTTTGAATCAAATTTTTGTGTGTAAGCCTACAAGTGTACAGATGGAATAAATTTGTGTCAAACCTTTCAAAGCATTTTCTTCCGAATGGTGTTTACGCCACATGCTTGAATTTAAGTTCGTGATAACAAAAATTATTCCATTACACGTCAGTGTACGAAGAGAACCTGCACACCCGCGTGTCAGTTCTTGGTTTTTACGAAGAGACATTGCAGTTCGTGAAAACGGAATTATCTATTGACAGGTTTTTGTTCTGAAGTTGTACGTTCAATGAACAGAGTGGTTTAGTAAAGTTTGACAGAAGTCAAGTTGAGTCCATGTCACATTCCTAGATATTCAAAGACATCTTCACTTTCTGCTTCAGTATAAGAGACCAAATCCTCTAATTTCAGAAAGTTTGGAGCATGAAAATGAACATTGGAGGTTTAAGTCTCACAATAATATGTAAAAAGAGGAGCTTCTCATGAATTTAAGTAAAGGGTCGAAGGGAATGGTTACTTGGAACATTTCCATGTTCATGTAGAGTATAATTATGCTTATTACTGAAACACAAATAAGAATTTAAAAAAAAGTCATGTGCTTAAACAGAACTATCTTGGTGAGAAAACCTTTTCGGTCCGAGGCAGTTTATACGTTTATCAAGACTTTATGAATCTCATTACATGTACTCAATTATTATTATTTCATAAAATAATAAGTAAGCCAATAGTGTCAACACCAAAGTGACTTGTGCATCTAAATATACGGCTGAAATAAGGATCTCACAATCTCGATTAGATAACAAAGAATGAGCACGACTTAAGTGCCTCTCTAGTTGAAGATTTTCTTTCTTTATCATGGGAGGTTCACACCAGGATAAAAATTCAAGCATTGTTAATGTACATGGGTGTGTCCTCCTGTCCACCACTTGGCTGGTCCGTGGTTCTAATCCCTAGATGAGCTTCGGCTGTGGCGGCGTCCTTTGGAGTAGGATCGGCTGTAAGAGAATCACAAGCAATGAATGAATGAAATGCAGGGTATCGGGTTGGTAGATCGCTACGTTCTCTAGACTTTCAACTCTGTGTACCGGGTTTGAATCCCACCAGACAAGCGAATAAGGTTTTCTTTCCATAACACTGTTGATTTTACCCAGAGTATTCATATGAGATTTTTCCCCACTCCAGAAACTAAACATTTCTAATCATGTCCTCTCCATAGTTTTCTTGAGGCATGTGAGCTTGGACACTTTTGATGATTCCGTGGTTTCATGACCAGTAATGAAAAGGCTTGAAGCAAGAACAAGAAAACCACTTTTGACAGCCCAAGGACGAGACAGCATGAATAGCTCCAAGTACACCGATTTTTTGTGAATACTCTGAATGTGCAGAAAGCCATGTGTCTTTGCCTGAGCATCAGTTGTCAACGACAAGATTGTCTCTCCCGGTAGTCCCTTGACTTAATCTTCCTATTACTGTAAAGGGGGTACTAGTACTTGTACACTGAGCCCATAGAGAAATTCTACAAGGTTATTTGTTGAGGTTTTTACACCTTCTGGTACACACATTCCAAAATTTGTATCCTTGTGGAGACATTTCTTTGTTCCCGTGTAGTAAAGTGTTCAATTTTGAAAGCGAATTTTCAAAATGCTCTTATTTTAACCAGAATAAGTTTCCTGGGCTGAAATTTGGAATTAATATCCCTTTTCTAAAACTCTTCCATCTGCGACAAATAAACACACCTTGGAAATTCCTAGTTTTTGAGTAAAACCCATATATCTATTTCGTGAAAACCTTGTGGAGACCTATTCATCTATAGAAATTGCCCTGTGGAGACCTTTACAATGTTTTGTTCACTATTGTGTGTGAGTCTCCACAAGGCAGCGAATTTGTGGTCACAAGTTAACATCTGTACCAAAATTAATGGGCTGAAGTCAAACATCAATGCGAGGGTGGAACGGAACATTGTACTTCTGGTTGCCACTGAAGAGGGCAGCAATATTAGGTCACATGATCATTATTTGATCACTAATTGATCAACTCTGGCACTGTACGCTGTATGGAATGTCAGTAACGATAAGACTATGGCTACATTTGTACTGATGGCTATACGCATACCTTCGGCTGCGGCTGTGGCTTCGGCCGCGGCTACGGCTGCGAGACCTGCTGCGATCCGAGTTCCTCCGAGGGGAGTAGCTACGATCACGAGAGCGGGACCTGGGGCAAATCATAAAATGAGACAGAAATCCTGGTGAAAACTCACAAAACTCACACATTTCTCAACCACCACCCATCGTAATACCAATCTTGAGATTCAACACTGTAGTAAAAACAAGTGTAACCAATTAATTATGGGTAACACACAGGTACATCTCTTGGGTGAACCCTCACCACCCCAAATGCCAGAAAATGTTTCATTTCTTTGTAAGATTTTCATAGATTCTGGCATTGATGCATGTGTTTCATTTAATGGAATCTTGTCTGAAGGATTTCGCAAATACCAACATTGTGAAGTGGAGGACTTTGAAGGATTTTCTTTTAAGAAGCAAATTTTTTTTTAGAAATTATTGGCAGTTTGGAGGATTCCGAAGTGGGGTTCGTAGACAGAGGAATTAGGGGTTAAATTATTCTTCAGTGAGGTACTGGAAAAAAAGTGATGATAAAGGGTAAATAATCTCATGAAAGAAAAATGGAAACATCCTCATTCTCAAATGCACATCGGCTGGGATACTGTGCCAGCTACTACTTGCAAATACACAAGAATCTCAAATCCAAGTTTGGCAACAAAGACTACCAATGCAATACCTTCCTTTAAGAAAAAAACAAACTACATACAAGTAATAAAGTTTGTACAACAACCTCATACAGATGAGCAGAGACGAGTGCTCAATTTGGTGTATGTGAAACTATTGGCGAACGTCGACTGAAGCGATGCTCATTTTGGGGGGTTTTGAATTGCCGGTGCAGCCATGGAGTGCTAGTGGGGCAGTTGATGCCGTTTGATAAAAGCTGACATGAATCTTGGTTGATTTTCCACCATTTGAAACCCTTGACGAATACCGCCCCCAGTATCGTGGCTTGGGCGGGTCGAATTTTGGACGTGCCGTAGGGTTGCAACTTTGTGTGCTGGGCTAATTTTGTGAAACGAGCTGAGACGCGCCTGCCCTGGTTGGCATTTTGTGGCCTGCAGTGCTGGTTTGGCCGACCGACAGACAACTTGTGGGACGGGCCGATTTCTGATTGGTGCATAGGCAGATCACATGACTGAGGGACCACATGCTGATCACATGGGGCACCACGTGGCGATCACATGCCGATCATGTGCCATGTTAATGGTGATTGGGGAATCCTGCAAAAAGGGGGCGAGTGTAAACACAAAATGATAAAAATAAATCCGATTTTTTTTTCCTCCCCAACAATTGGAGGATAAAAAAACCCAATTTTTACATTAAAATTCCTTGTCCTAGCTTAACATCCGTTTTATTCAATTTTTTTTAAGCACAGATCTTCCTTATTTGAAGACCTCGTAATGCTTGTTTAATTAAATAGCACAATTTTCTCAGCCATTGAAAAATAGCGTGCAATTTATCTTCAATTCCCAGTTTATTTTGTCTGATTTATATCTTTCAGGGTTTTCACCCCTTGCTCTTCCGAGTTTAAAATCAGAAAAATGATGCATTATGGACTGTCAACAAGTTCTTGTAAAACTTAGGAAGTTGATTTATTCAGTTAACCCTCACCTTTAACAAAAAAAAGGCCTATGGAATGACAATGGGGCTAGGACTGCAACTTATAATAAAATAAACAAAAAACACAGAAATAAAACCTTTAAAAGTTTGTTTAAAACCTTGAACAAATTATCTGATTCTTCCTGCTTATTTCGGTATTTTTCTTTTGCAATGTAAATTCAAGAACACAAATTTCAGGCAGTTGTCATTTTTGAGGTTTTTACAACTCCAACACTTCGTTTTGCAGGATTTGTAATTGATCAGGGAACGTAGACCCAACTCTTCATTAATTGCATGAACCAAGTTTGTTTCAAGTAAAAAAAAAGTCAGTGATTTACAGCCAAATTGTTGGATTTGTTTAAGGAAAGTTCTCAGTTTAAATACCCTAGAATCTGCTACCCGTAGTTATTAAGGCTAGCTTTTCGACTTTTTGTGACATCCTACAAGCTGAACAGAACGTCTTGGGAGAGAAGAAATTCCGAAATTTTGTGGAAATTTTTTTTCTGAGAAACACATTTTTTTCTTTTAATCTTTTGGTTTAAAAAAAAAAAGGTACCTGGATGAATGGAGAAATGTGGAGAAAAAGATGATAACAATAGTTTCAAGCGTCAACACATTTAAATATTTTATCGTTTAGCAAAGCAGTGTCCAGTGGCCATTGTGAAGACACTGTTTGTGAGAAATAGAAAAGAACACAGAAGTATCGTCAAGAATTCGAAAACATAAAAAAAGGCAAATGTATCGAACTCCGGGTGGTCCAATAACTGTTTATAGATAAATACATATTGTGTTCTCAGTATTTAGGATATGTATTGTTAAAAAAAAACTGTTAAGACTATTAGGGTTAAGGCCAAACAAAATAAATGGTGTGTTTACGATAACGGCCTGAAAAACATCCAGGTAGGTAGGTAGGGAAATAATTTTATTTTGTAATTTTTTTTTCATTTCAGTTCTGCATGCCCATGCGTGTTCTTTCGCAAAAAATTGTATAAAACCACTATTCAAGCATTGAACATATTCAATCGATACATTTCAATCCAAATTAATTTGTTTCGTCGGCCAGGGTTCTCCCCAGGATTTTTTCAAACATGTGGGGGAAGATTTGCTGTGATTCAACAACCCGAAAATGTTTGAACTTTAGAAGCTCTCTGGTGCATTTTAGAGCAAATCTGGGGGTCTTTATCTTAAGATTTGTCCTTGAAATTCAGAGGAGATCTTGTAGGTTATTAATATTTTTATAATTAAAGAAAAATAATCAAAATTGTTAACTTAAAAAAAATTAACATCTCACAACCTGTGTTTCATTGCTTCCTAACTAGAAAAGTATGCATTACATTTACATGTAAGTTTCAAATTAAGAAATTAAGGTGGAGAAAAAAACAACTTTTGCTTCCGATTACATGTCTTTCAAAATAGCGTCAGTAGGTCGAAAAATTATTTCGCCAATTTTTTGGGGTGCTGATTAATGGAGCATCATTCGTACTATTAAATCATAGAGCAAGGAATCATGTTTATTTTGTGCCTGGATTATTTTCATTTGCGCCACGAAAATTATCAAGACTGGCTATCAGAAGTGATTAAAACTTGCCTCACCTAATTAAAAATATATATTTGAGGTCGGTGATTCCACTTTATACTTAACATACATCACGGCCGCTGGCACCACCAACATTCCGCCTGGCTGGCCGAACATCGCGCCGTGCTCACGGCCCGAAAATCTTGCACTACTGCAGAAACACGCTACGATGTTTCGCCGCAAGTTCGAGCTTTGCAATCTCGTCATTTTAATGGAAAACACATACACAGAAAGTAAAGATCACGTTCTGTGAATTAATTCGCAGAAATTCTCTTTCTCCAGCGATGTTTGTTTGGTAATATTTTTTACGATCCAACTTCGGCCCACTACATCATCATGCTGTATGATACGAAGTATGGACCGGAGAGAGGCAGTAGTCACTGGTTCCGGTCCTTCATCATAGCATTGATTCCGAGCTGGCGAAGGGAACCAGTGCACCATGCTGTATGTTAGCTGGGAGCTGCTGATGGTCGATGTGTGCATTTTGATCACACATGCATCGGAAAAACAGGATTTTGGTCAAGATTTTGAAATAATGGCGTATGTAACGATCAAATTGTGCATTTTAATGACGTGTATGATAATTATATTGTGCGTATCAGGGGCTAAAAAATGTGATCGGCATTTTTTTGTCGGCGTATCGGGCCGGCCGCAATTCCAGCGTATCGGGCAGATACGCAGTACGCACGTTTGTATGTGGGGAGAACCATGCCGTCCGTCGACCAGCCAGGCGTACCGGGGATGCGTTTGTGCAAAAATAATCGTACTTCGTAGTTTAAGTTCAAGTTTTGAGATCGTCGCGATTTTCGCACGTTTAACACAGGAATGTTTGTGGCAAATCATGGTCAGATTCAAGTGTGGAAAGTGTTTTTTGTTCGTGGCAAATAATTAAAAGTACTTGAAATGTTTGAAATTTGTCAATTATCAACCTTCAAAATGGCAATAAAAAGTTTGAGGTCGGCAATTTGGCCGAAAAAATTCCAGGTCGGTCGGGTTACCGTAAACACACCATTTTTTTTGTTCGGCCTAAGGTTAAAATGGGAAATGCACCATGGAGAAAACTGGCTCACTTAGAGGGAATCCTTAGCCATGAGGACTTTGGTCTTACCTTGATCTTCGGGCCGGTCGACGTCGGCTGGAAGAGCCGCCACTACTATACCGACCGCCATATTTCTGCCTGCATTCCCGTGCGAAGTGCCCCCGCTCTCCGCAAGAGTAGCACTTATCATCGTAGCTGGCCTGTCGCGGGCCGCGGCCGCGCCTCCTGTCGCGCTTCTCCCCGTTGGACATCTCTACAATGGCGCGGTGGCCGCACAGAGTGCTAAATCAGAGAAGAAACGGTGCACCTTAAGTCTGCGAGCAAGGGGCGTATATCATGGCTCTGCTAACTGTAGAAGAAGCCTCTGTCCTGATGACGTCACACTTTGTCTACTCATGCACTACTCTATGGGACTATGAAATTGTCGTCTCCATCAGGCTCCCGTAAGAAAGCACACGTGTAAACAAAGTGTGACGTCATCAGTACAGAGGATTATTCTGGCCCAACAATATGCCAGTTCAATATTTCAACTGCGCATGTGCACAATGATATGGGTCACAGGTCATTTGGGATAATCGAACGTTTCAAAGGCGCACGAACGCGGGCACACGACGCTTGCGCGTAAATTACCAGCAGAATGGGCGTGCCCGTTACATTCCGTAACATCACGTCAGCGATGATATCCCGAATGACCTCGGGTCATTGAAATACCGAACTGGTTTATTGCTGTTCTATGCTTAACGAGGAATTTTTGAGGAAAATTGAGGACGAAATGAAAGTCTTGCCTGATTCTGAGGCAAGAGGGAAGGGGCGGCATCCTCTGTGCTGAGGGTTAGGTGATCCTTTAAGTACCCCCAGGCACCGTTTCTTAGACCCTTCCTCCAAAATTCCCCCTAGGAAGTCAGGAACCATTGACACATTCTTTGATTTCTTAACTTTCAAGGGACATCAAGTCCAACATAAGTAAAAACAGTGACTAGTTTCTTGTCTGGGAACAAGGTTACTCCTTTCTTTTCCCTCTCAAAATTTTCCAAGATGGCAGAAGGATTCTTCCATTTTCTCTACTCTCTTGCTGATAAATAAATTGTGTCCAAAAGAGTCATCATCCTCTCAACATAGCTACAATTTTGTTGGAAACAAATAAAGAAACAATATATGACAACAGTTGTTCAAAATATATTCAAAATGTATGAATACGATTTTTTTTTAAAAAGATGGCGGGCAGTGATGAGAAAATGGTATCTTCTTTACTTGGTTTAACATCTGATGTATTTTGAAGCATTCTAGGAGGATGAGCATTAACTTACTGTCCATCCAAAGCCTTCACTGAATCTTCGGCGTCCCTCGGGTCTTCAAATTCGACAAAAGCAAAGCCCGACGGGTTCCTGGCAACCCAGACATTCTTGAGGGGACCAAATTTCATGAAGGCATTCTCCAGTTCACGTCGGCCGGCCGAGTCACCAAGGTTACCGACGTAAACCTTGCAGTCCAGATCAGCTCGCGAGTAGTGAGACATGTTGCTGAACTATCTGCTCAAAGAAAAGTACATTTTCATTTCAAATTTATCATCCAAGGTGAAACATACCACACCACTATACAACGATATACCTCAATTAAATATTAGCCCTAATCTTCCAACTCCATCAAAATCCATCCCCCATTTGGGGGAGTTGGTAGGCAAGCCATGTGTACCAAGTCCATCAAAAAGATCCACCTAAAGCAGAGATGGATTTGTGGTGGATTTGGTCCTGAAGCATTATGCGAAGCAGAGTCAGTGATGGATTTTGTAGGACTTGGTACTGTTCTTAGTAAAACTCTGCAGGGAGTAATTAAATATGGTCGCAGAGATATGTGCATAAACAAAAACCTGGGCTATATCGAACCCATCCTACAATCCTCCAAGTACCACTTCCCAGAATTTCCCTCAAAAATTCAAAACCCTGCCCTTTATCTATGACCTACCTGCACGTTCTTAATGTCTTCAACTAGTTTGATAGGTCACACAGCTATAAGTGGATTTTGTTCAAGTTATATACATGACCGTCATAATGCACTTGTCAATTGTAAGACGCACCCTCGGACCCCCGGGGCATGTGCATCATGTCTCTAAAATGGTCAGTCAAATCGCGACGAAGGGGGTGCGTCAAGTATGATTTTGGATTGACGCAGACACATTGTGAGATGTGTAGGGGTGCGTCATGGTTCGTCGGGGTTTTTTTACATAAAAAGTGGCCATTAATCGCAGTGGGTTAGGATTTTGCGACCATGATTTCCGAAGCCTCCTGATTCATGCACTCACTGCAGCCTGCTTGAAAGAAACCTTTACTGTTGTTGATTTCAAGAATGGAACTGATGTCAGATTCTTTGAATAAATTGGTCCGAATATATACATGTAGCTAGGTTCCCTTTTTGAATTTTGGAAATTTGGCAAGATTTATTACGTCGGATGTTTGGAATATATTTCCGACTCGGTCAAAAATTTGCAAGCACATCTTTGATTTGCCATGACGAGGAAGAAACATCCTGAAAGTAACACAAATGGCATGTATGCACTATTTGTGTATAGCATGAAAATACCCACCTCTCGGCTCGCAATCGTCACGACCCTCCTGGAATCCTAGCCGACTTGCCAAGGCCGACCGCCTATCTCCATGTATTTATTCATTTCATTAGTGTGAGCCAAAAATATTAACATTTTCTATTTTAATTGTTGCCAATTAAATAAGTTTTCAAAATTAAACAATATTCTAAACTTTGTCCCGAAAAGTCACGAGCTGAATAACATTGTTTTGTTTCCCCCGAAGTGAAATTTTTTGTTGGTCAACGTCCTGTATGTTCCTAACCCTATGGCCAACCCATAGACCATGATCATAAAGGTCCGGCTAACATCCCATTTTTTCGCTGTACAAAATATTGCAAACAAAATATTTGTTTAGCTCCAGGGTTTCTGAGTTACTATATTCATATTAGAATATTAATCAGAAGAGGGAACAAATCATTCAAAAATGCTTCCAACGATCATCAAGTTTCAGCATCGCAACTCATCAATTCTCAATTTTGCCCTGGCAGCGCTTGCGGAATTGCGGTGCACATGTAGCCATCGCCACGATTGGTTCGCTGGTTTCCTCTTCTCAACTCAGTTGACAGTCACTGTGACCGCAGCCCTAGTACGTGTGGTGTGGCCATCAAGCGCACTATCAAGTTCCCACGGTATTAATTTCTCCAGTCGGATCGGGGCTGACAGTGAAATAGATACATTGTAACAGTTTTTATGATACTGTGTGATGATACCATGCATTTGTTCAATAAGCAGAGTTACTCTCGATCAACCCACTGAGTATGACAGAGAGAGAGACGATGGTTTTGCAAAAGAATTCATGCCACGTGGGTAAGGGCAGGCACCAAAAAAGTGATCACTTTGTCCAAGCAAGGTATTCGGGGGGTTTTTTTTCAGGTTTTTTTGGGTCGGGTCGGTTTTACCTTCCTTTTTGTCGGGTCAGTATGAGGGAGTTAAGATCGGTTTTGGTTCGAATTCGGTTTATATCTCTAATGTTTCAGGTCGGTTTGGCCTGGTCAACCCGACCCGGTGCACATCATTAGTGTAGATGCCTGTAGACTTTTTTTTTGTACAGTGTAGATGTGTGTAGACTTTTTTTGTACAGTGTAGATGCATGTAGACTTTTTCTGTACAGTGTAGTGCGTGTAGACTTTTTCTGTACAGGGTAGATGTGTGTAGACTTTTAATGTACAGTGTAGATGTCTGTAGACTTTTTCTGTACAGGGTAGATGCCTGTAGACTTTTTGAATGGCGCACGACATAATTATGTAGATGTACCGGTACATGTAGTCTTTTTTTTCTGGAATTATAGGCAACGGGTACTACGTAGACATGGGTATTTTGTGCAGCATAGTTTTTTTGTCTGATGAGAGCGCTTTATTCTAGTTTTTATGTAGAGTGTATGTAGCTACACACGTACCAGTCCAATTTTTTTGGTCCCATATGTTGCATGGTATAACAGTTTTGGAACAGTGGAAGTATCATTTGCGGGAAAATGTCCATTCTCGATCGCCACTTTAACCTCCGCCAAACATATCAATTTTCACCTCACCTTGTGATTTCAACCAAGAGGAATCCAGGAAGCTGTGTAAATGCGAAAAAAAATAGGCAAAATGTGTTTTTTAGAGCACATTTTGGATGCACACGTCGTGCAGAACTAACTTGAAGCAGCCGGTCAAAACCGATTGTAGTGGCTGAAAGACAGCGGTACGTTATACGCATGACATCGACAACCATGACGTCGCATGAGCCGGCCAATGATAGTACAATACGTCATTATGAATATTTATTTTCTCATGAATATTTAGTTTATTTCAATGGATAGGCCTACTTCAATGGATACGTCCAAAGATTGATCATTGCAACAGCGATCGTGCACGGCCTAGCGGTTAAGAGTCTCGTGTATCGATCAAGCAAGCGTCTGTGGTTCGAATCTCTGTGAAGTAACTGACTGATTAATAAATAGAAATTAAGGAAAGGAGAGGGTGGAGAGTAGAGGAGGGAAAGTGGAGGAATAACCATAAAAGATGTAACTTTTGGTGCTAGAAAATTAATTGAAAAAAGTGGCGATCGAGTACGGAACTTTTTCCTCATTTGCATTACGATTACTTCAAAAATCTTGCACATGCGAGGCGAAGAGAGAGGGCGAAGAGAGAGGGCGCTTCAGAGAGGGAGGTCATGCATTTACCATCGGCAGCAAATTTGAGGGATAATCACTGCTTTTTACCAGAGATAGACACAAAAAGGCACTTAAATATCAACATCCATCAGAAGGAATTCTTATACCATCCTTTTATCTTCAAAATGCTGAAGTCTGCTTAATTAGTGGCTGGTTTTCCAGCACCAAAATACCACCCTGACGGCGGCCTGTGACCGCCATATTGGTCAGCCATCTTGGATGATTGGTTTATGCGCATATGCATGGAGCTGATGCATGTATGTCATGCACAAACACATGATGGCCCTGCATCTGTTCTTATCAGTTGTCTCCTTGCTACTTCTATACCAGCAAGTCATCCCAGAGTACAATCCAGCTATCCCCAACCCTGCACGCAACCTGACATTATTGATGGCAGGTGACATCCATCCAAACCCGGGACCTCGTGTAAAATATTCCAGCATATACCCTTGTGGATTATGTGAGTACCCTGTCACATGGAACTGCAAAGGTGTTGCCTGTGACGACTGTAGTATCTGGTATCACCAGTCCTGCATTGATTTGTGCTCAGCTGACTTTGAATTATTAAATCATTCCAGCATTCAATGGAAATGCCACAAATGTGATTACACAAACTGTGATAGCTTTACATACCATAGTTATGAACTACATTACCCCAGCGATGACTTGAACATCGACTCAAACATCGAACTTGGCAATATACCATCATCAGAAAATTCCTTTAGACCACTGCAGACAAGTAGTCCAATAGCAAGTACCCAGACTGATGATGAAAGAGCTAGGGAAAGTTACACATTGTCACAAGTATGTAGCCCAACCATGGCAACACAAATGCCCAGGGCCCACAGCTCAGTCTCATATCGGCCAGGCACACAAAATCTAAGAATAATGACAGTAAACTGCCGGAGTGTGCTGGCCAAAAGGTCAGAACTTGCCATCGCCATTGAATATATCAAAACGGACATTGTATGTGGAACCGAATCTTGGCTGACAGGAATAAAACCAGGCCAAAACCCTTCTGAGGGTTATGTGAAATCAAGTGAAATCTTCCCAGAAAATTACATTGCCTACAGAAACGATCGCTGTAGCCTAGGTGGAGGAGTCTTCGTACTTGCTCATCGAAACTTGGTCACAGTTGAGCTCCCGCAACTTGTGACAAATTGTGAACTCGAATGGGTCAAAGTAAAACTGGAAAATAATAAAGAACTGATCATTGGATCCTTTTACATGCCCCACCGAAATATTAACACATTGAATGAACTGGATAAGTCATTCAAACTTTTGACAAGCTGTGGTTTCCAAGATAAGCATATTATCCTTGCAGGTGACTTCAATTGCCCCGACATAGATTGGGAGCACTGTATTGTTGACCCAAGGAGCAAAGACAATACAACACAACAAATGCTGCTTGACATAACTTCTCACCTCACTCAAGTCCATATGTTACCCACGCGTGAGGACAACTTACTGGACCTGGTACTTACATCAAACCCAAGCCTTGTAAAGTCCTCGGTTTCTGCACCAGGGATATCTGACCACGACATTGTGATCACCGACATAGCAACTAAACCGACTATTACTAAACAAGCACCAAAGAAATACTACCAATTCTCGCAAGCCAATTGGGAGAGCTTAGCTGGAAACTTGGATGCACTCTCACAAGACATCATAAGTATGCAACAAAGCGGCTCCAATGTACACCAGATGTGGGAAAAATTCAGTTCAACGGTATTAAGCGAAATTGACAAACACATCCCCCACAAGATCAGGAAAGGTAACAACTTGTTACCCTGGCTAAACAAATCCATCGTGAAAATGATCAAAAGGAAAAGAAGACTGTACAAGCGTGCAAAGAAAAACAACAAATGGGAAGCATACCGTAGCCTCCAAAAACAATGTAGGAGGAAAATCCGAAGAGCCCACTGGAACTACATCAATAAAGTCATTCAGGAAAGCCTCGCAAACAACAACAGTAAGCCATTCTGGAGATACATCAAAAACAGACGCCAAGATAATGTCGGTGTTGCCCCACTAAAGCACAAGGGGACCTTGTACAGTGATAGCTCATCTAAGGCAAAAATTCTCATCGAACAGTTCAAGTCAGTGTTTACACAGGACAAAAATCGTGATCTCCCAGAAGTAAACACAAAAGTAGATCAACAAATTCCACGTATCGTCGTCCACTCAGTCGGTGTAGCTAAACTGCTGAAGAAGATTAACATTGCAAAAGCACCTGGACCAGACAACCTACCAAACGCCGTGCTGAAAAATTGTGCTGACAACCTCGCACCTGGTCTTGCAGCAATATACCAAACTTCTCTTGACTCCGGCATCCTACCTGGAGATTGGCTTAAGGCTAATGTATCCTGTGTTTTCAAGAAAGGAGACAAACACTTAGCCGAGAATTACCGTCCAATCTCCCTAACCTCAGTACTCTGTAAGCAACTGGAACATATCATTTACAAACACGTCATTTCACACCTTGAATATCACCAAATACTCACACAGTTAAACCATGGTTTTCGTCGTGGCTATTCCTGTGAAACACAACTTACAGTTACTCTACATGACCTATTAAAATCTTTCGACGAGAAAAAGCAAGTTGATATTGCCATACTCGACTTCAGTAAAACATTTGACACCATCCCACACAACAAACTCCTCCACAAGCTCCACAACTACGGCATCAGGGGCCCTCTACATCAGTGGTTAACCTGCTTTCTCACCCAACGCACAATGAGAGTGGTATTGGAAGGAGTAGCTTCTCGGGAAGTGCCGGTCGACTCTGGCGTCCCCCAAGGGACAGTGTTGGGTCCCTTGCTGTTCCTTTGCCACATCAATGACCTTCCAGCCAGTGTGACATCCAAAGTCCGTCTCTTCGCAGATGACTGCCTGCTGTACCGACAAATAGATGACCCCAGTGATCATGTCATTCTCCAACAAGACATCGAAAACCTGGAAACTTGGGCGGGAAAATGGGGAATGCGCTTCAATGCCAAAAAATGTAACATTCTCAGCATTAGGAATAAATCAACACGTTTCTACACATTAGACAACACTGTTCTTCATCAAGTACCTAGCAACCGGTATCTTGGTATACATATCTCTGAGGACCTCAAGTGGAATACACACATATCCAGTATATCTAAGAAGGCTGGCTCCACTTTAGGTTTTCTTCGCAGAAACCTTAGGGGTTGCCCAGTCAACTGCAGAAGAACTGCCTACCTAGCTCTGGTACGACCAATCTTGGAATACGGAGCTACAGTATGGGACCCTTACATAAAAGCCAATATTGACCGACTAGAACGCATCCAACATCGAGCTGTACGCTTCATCACCGGAGACTACAGATCACAGAAGCCCGGTTGCCTCACAAAAATGCTACAAAATCAACAACTACCATCTCTGCAAGACAGAAGGAAACAATTATGACTCGCATTCATGTACAAAGTGGTTAAGGGGCTAGTGCCAGCCATACCATCTCAGCTCTACCTAACATCTAAAAAACCCGGGAGACAAATTCGACCAAGAACACTTTTCAACTCTGCAACAACACACTCCATTGAAAGCTCCATAGCTGTCAACTCAAGGTGCTTCAGAGTTCCTCGGAGCAACACAGATCAATTCAAGTACTCCTTCTTCAACAGAACTATAATTGACTGGAACCATCTAGAGGAATGCGTAGTCCAAGCCGACTCTGTTGACACCTTCAAATCCCTCATCAGCCGCGGACCTCTCTCTCAATAAGTTACCGTACAGTGAACACCCTCTCTCTCCCGTTGCTCTTATGCCAGAATTGGTTTCTTGCAACGTACACCTACAGATACAGATGCAAATGATCCAATTCCAGGGTGAGAGAGGAGCAGGTAGTGGTGGGCGCGTACTGCTCGACGTCCTGGGGACGAGGTTGGAGGCTTACTATTTTGATTGAAATGAGGTTGGAAATAAAGTAAGCACTGGGGACGAGGTTGAGCTATAGCCTAATTTACGAACATGAAATTTTGACAATGTTTCGAAAACCAAATCCCAGTCTATTTCTCGTATTTTGACGTGCGGTTCTTCTTGTATACTGCAATAAATACACCTATAACATCAGGAGTATTAGTTCCCCGCCTAACTTCTAGTGTAAGTAACATTCCTCTATTGGAAAATTGAGAAATTTGGGAGAAAAAACTGTCAAGATACTCACGTTTTTATTCTCCGCGTCTAGCTGATGCTAAAACATCGACAGAGGGCGCTCTACTTTTCAGAGACGACCGCGCCGTGGGATGCCGCGCTTGACGCGGCACCCGCTAGGTGGGTGGAGTTGACTATTTCGTCAGTAGGGTTATTCGATCCATGTTAGACCATGGTCAGACCAACGCACTTTTTTACCTCATGGCTTCCGATTTTGATAAAAATTGCTGTGCTTGTAGGTCCTGATGAGCAATAAATGCACACCAACGACCATGGAGGAATAAGAATTCCTCCATGCTCATATCAACCCTTTTTTCCAAATTAAATTATGTGAAATTTTGTGACCTAATTTGTGTAATAATTTACAACATTATTATTACAGCCAAATCCTGGGTGCGCCAAGCATGAGAATAGGGGCGGATCCCGGAATGTTTGCATGGTGGGGTTTTTATCGGCAAAAAAATGAAATGGGGGAGCTCATACCATACTTTCAATGGGGGCGCTGTTCGGACACTTGTCCACCGTAAAATCAAGGGGGGGGGGGGCGCTCATACCATACTTTCAATGGGGGCGCTGTTCAAATCCAACCATTATTAACACTATATCACAAACTAATGTATATTTACCCCCTCAGGTGTCGGGGGGGGGGGTCGCATTTTTTTTTAAATCTGCGCCTGGAGAAATTCCCAAACCAAGAATAATTTTAGTAACAATTGAAACAGAAGAGTGAGTTCTAAGTTAGTGGATTTCTAATGTAAAGTAATTGACTCATTTGTAACCTACCAACTGTACAAAAATTGTTGTATAAAATTTGGAAGGTGTAAAAAAAAAAGTGAAACGTTTTTTTGGCTTCAAATGTCGGCTGATGACTGCAAATGGTGTCCGACTAAACTTAGTGCAAAAGTTTTGAGACATCATCTTTCATTGAAAAAAAAACTGTTTCATTTTGCCGACGCGCATGGCTACTGCGACGCGCGCGCATACCAGAAACCGGAGACTTTTTTTTGGCCTTGGAAAGGGTTTGACAGATAATTCAGCAGAATTATTTTTTTAGCAGATTCCAGCAGAATTCTGTGAAATTGGTGATCTAACCGAAAAATACGGAACATTTGAAAAACATTACAGCTGATTAGTTTTAAAAAAGCTTCCACATAAAGCCAGTTTTCTCCAACGCTGGTCGCGGACCAGCGTTGGGGGAAAAAAACATGTTTTCTTGAAAGTTTCAGCACACCAGGAGCCACGATTTTACAGGATGCTTTGGACAGTCATTCCCTAACAATCCAGTAACATATTTCGTGATAATTTGATCATTTCGTTTTTTGATGTTTGCAAATGTTGTATCTTTCCTTTAAATCTAAGCCAATTTTGACCGAAGCGCATCTAGCAGAATTTTGACTGTGTTGTGCCCATTCTTGAAAATCATGCATTCTCGAAAATGGGCAGGCACATTCTCGAAAATGTGCAACTGGATCCTTGCTCAATCTTGGCAAAAAATAACTCTTCCAGATTGAGCGCACATTCTCGAGAATACGCGCCAAGATAACGGTCTTGTCGATGCCGAGCACCGGCTGCGCTTGGCAAGTCTAGCTGCATCCTCGTTCACTGATTCTCAATAATTATACTGTTGCAACGCAAGGCGCTGAAAAGTAGAGTGGATATGAAAAGTATACGCGTATTGGGGGAGGGGACCGGGGGAAAAATAAGAATAAATAAGAAAGAATTCAGATTTTTGGGATAATAAAAGAGGGGGGGGGGGAGACGTAAGAATGAAGATTGTGAAGAATGAGAATGAATACTGCGACATCCCATAGTGCTAATGCTATTTCCCATTTAAATTGCCACCAATTTATTGTTCACACCCCACCATAACGTCGCAGAGCTGGATTCTATCTAGTCAAAAGAGCAATTTTGGCAGCTTCTGGACATCGTTTTTGTTCGTGGCGCGGCACGCACATGATACATACAGGGACTTGTACTTGTCTAGCCTAAACAAAGCACTTCCCAGACTAGTTCCCAGTCCTCCGTTATTACAAAACTTCCCATAAGTAGGCAGGAAAAAGCAATAATAACAGGTTTAATTTGATTCAAATTATCGTAGTTATACGAGTACAGAAGCATGGAACATTTTCTTTCCTCTTTGTATGAATTGTTTCCCTTTTAACCGCTGTTGTGCCCATTCTTGAAAATCACGCATTCTCGAAAATGAGCGCTCATTCTTAAGAATGAGCGCCCATTCTTGAAAATGAGCGCTCATTCTTGAAAATGAGCGCTCATTCTTAAGATTGGGTGGGAATACCACGTGCACAATTTATGAATTTTGCCCAATCTTAACAAACATTGCACGACATAATTATGTTAAATGAATTGTATAGCGGTTAAGAGGGAAACAATTCATATAAAGAGGAAAGAAAATGTTCCATGCTTCTGTACTCGTATAACTACGATAATTTGAATCAAATTAAACCTGTTATTATTGCTTTTTCCTGCCTACTTATGGGAAGTTTTGTAATAACGGAGGACTGGGAACTAGTCTGGGAAGTGCTTTGTTTAGGCTAGACAAGTACAAGTCCCTGTATGTATCATATGCGTGCCACGAAAAAAAAACGATGTCCAGAAGCTGCCAAAATTGCTCTTTTGACTAGATAGAATCCAGCTCTGCGACGTTATGGTGGGGTGTGAACAATAAATTGGTGGCAATCATGGGCGTCGCCAGGATTTTTTCTAGAGGGGGGCAAAAAAATTTTTTGCCCAAATATGCTTGTATTTCTCAACACATTCTCGATTTATCAGTTTTAGAGGGGGGCAGGGACATTTTGCCCCCCCCCCCCACTCATTAAATTTACACCACTTTGTCTTCGCGCCTCTTTTTCTTTCTTTTTTTCTTTTCCTTTCTTCTTCTTTTTTTTCTTCTTTTTTTTTTTTTGCTTTTCCAGGGGGGGCAAGTGCCCCCCCTTGCCCCCCCTCGCGACGCCCATGGTGGCAATTTAAATGGGAAATAGCATTAGCATTATGGGATGTCGCAGCATTCATTCTCATTCTTCACATTCTTCATTCTTACGCCCCCCCCCCCTCTTTTATTATCCCAAAAATCTGAATTCTTTCTTCTTATTTTTTCCCCTGGTCCCTTCCCCCAATACGCGTACACTTTTCATATCCACTCTACTTTTCAGCGCCTTGCGTTGCAACAGTGTAATTATTAAGAATCAGTGAACGAGGATTCAGCTAGACTTGCCAAGCGCAGCCGGTGCTCGGCATCGACAAGACCGTTATCTTGTCGCGCATTCTCGAGAATGTGCGCTCATTCTGGAAGAGTTATTTTTGCCAAGATTGAGCAAGGATCCAGTTGCACATTCTCGAAAATGTGCCTGCCCATTTTCGAGAATGCGTGATTTTCAAGAATGGGCACAACACCGCTATACAATTCATTTAACATAATTATGTCGTGCAATGTTTGTTAAGATTGGGCAAAATTCATAAATTGTGCACGTGGTATTCCCACACAATCTTAAGAATGAGCGCTCATTTTCAAGAATGAGCGCTCATTTTCAAGAATGGGCGCTCATTCTTAAGAATACGCGCTCATTTTCGAGAATGCGTGATTTTCAAGAATGGGCACAACAACATTACCCTACGGTCACCCTGATCTTCGACCACCATTCATGTGACCGTTTTAGCCGATTTTCGGCTAATTTTGACAGCTTTTAAAAAAATGAGTTTGACAGAATGGATTTTTTTGGGCAAATTTCTGGCGTAATTCTGCAAAAATGGATATTTGACAGGAAAAACAGCCAATTTGGATTTTTCTTTTTAAAAAGCATCAATGTTTCAATCAAACCCTTGCAGTTGCAAAGTAGGGCAGGTTGACTGGACTGGAGGTGCAGTGCAGAGGTTCCTGGGAATCGGACTTCATCGTGAAACCATGGTGAAACAATCCTGCAGAGTTTTGCCTGAAATTTTTATGCAATATCATAACTTCTTTATAAGACTATAGATTGTTCATAATGTAATTTGAACCTTAATTAAGGCAATATTACAACATCTGCATTTGTTTAAGTGATTATTCGAGTAATTCTCAAGGGCGGATCCAGAACACAATTTTGGGGGGGGGGCCAAAAAAAAATTTGGTCCCCCCAAAAAGTGGGTCAAAAAAATTGCGGCGTGGGGTTCGGGCAGTGGCGTAGCCAGGAATTTTTCAGTGGGGTCGCTGGGGGGCTGGAACATTTCATGGGGGGGGGGCGTCAAGCAGGGGCGTCAATCGCTTCTCAAAAGTGGGGGACATACCTTGATCATAACTGATGCAAGCGCGAAGCCCTTACGGCGTGGGGTTCGGGGCCCGCTTAAGGGCCCCGAAAAAAATTGGATTCTAGATGTTCTGTGGTGTGATTTGAAGCAATTTCTTACGACTTCCCTCCATGCTTTAACTAATATTTTCTTGGCAAAAGATAATTATTTGAACATCGTTTTCGAGGTTGGAGACATTGAATCAGCTATCGGTATTCTTAGCTATTGGCGTGGGGTTCGGGGCCCGCTTAAGGGCCCCGGAAAAAAAATGGATTTTCGATGCTCTGTGGTGTGATCTGAGGCAATTTCTTACCACTTTAACCAATAATTATCTTAGCACAAAAGATAATAATTTAAACATAATTTTCGAAGTTTTCTAAGCTAAAGGCATAAGAAAAATTTGTGAACATTGTTTTCGAGGTTGGAGTCATTGAATCAGCTACCAGAATTCTGAGCTATAGGCGTGGGGTTCGGGGCCCGCTTAAGGGCCCCGAAAAATTTTGGATTCTAAATGCTCTGTGGTGCTATCTGAGGCAATTTCTGATCACTTTAACCAATATTTTCTAAGCAAAAGATACATTGTAGTACATAATAGGGCCCATGGCGTCATGTAGATCAATGATAATTTTTTTAGAAACTCAAAATCTCACGACTGGGGGCGACTGGGGGGGCGACAAGGTTTCATGGGGGGCGGTCGCCCCCCACGCCCCTCCGGTGGCTACGCCACTGGGTTCGGGGCCCGCTTAAGGGCCCCGAAAAATTTTGGATTCTAGATGCTCTATGGTGCGATCTGAGGCAATTTCTGACCACTTTAACCATTTTTTTTGAGGAAAAGATTGTGGTGTGTCTTTATTGCGATGTCACATAAAAAAATTTAAAAAAATTGGTTTCGTTTTTGGGGGGGGGGGGGGCCATGGCCCCCTTTGGCCGCCCCCCCTGGATCCGCCCTTGGTAATTCTGTGGAATTTGGCAGATTTTTGATAAATCTGACAGATTTTTAAAGTGCATTTAGCAGAATTTGGCCATGACCTTACGGTCACCCCGCCGCCATTTTAGGAAGCAAAAAACGTACAATGGCGCGCTGGCCTAGGCCTCCCTGTCATTCTTCGAGTAGGTATAAAGGCAACTGTTCGGCAATAAAATGCACCAATCGGCAGACAAAAAGACCAGATTTGTCTTTCTTTAGATTTCCATCGAACGAGGAAAGGTAATTAAGAAACTGATTTATTTACTTTTTATTTAACACATTGGCTATTGTTACGGCAGCCGTAACGCATTTCCCATTTTCTATCGTTACGGTAGACTGCAACTTTTATAAAAACATGACAAGAAAATATAAAATTAGAAGGAAAAAAGTGAATTTGAACGTTATGAAATTCGGACTTTATTTCCCTTTAAACATGTTAAATAAAAATCCTCCAAAGCCTCAGGTTAGAAAAGGAAAAAAATTCGAGTGCAAAACTGAGATTCGAACCCGCAACCTCGCGGTGCAAAATCCTACCCTCTATCGATTGAGCTGTCGCACTGCTCGCTAAAATATGTGGAAACAAATAACTATATACCTGCGTGCGTATCAAAAAAGTATCGTAGAGGGCGCTAAACAACGACTGCCGTAACGATAGCCACTTCGTTTATTTAATTATAAATTTTATTTTTAGGTAGTGTATATTTTGCCGGAGGTAACGCCGGCAAACTAACGCTTACTAAAGGTTTGCCGGCGGCAATCCATATCAACAGAGGGCGCTGTACTCTTTAAGATAGGGCTGAATTATAAGATGTATTAAATTCCCACCAAAGTTGTGTAGCAGTCGGTGCAGTGGTTAAGCAATATTTCTCCTGAGTGGGATGTCCCGAGTTCGAATCCTGATCCCCGCCACAATTTTAAGGTTTTTTTTCCCATCCCCAAATAAATAAAATAAGAATATTCTTCTTTTATTATTTTAATATGTCTCAAACATTTTATTGCAGAGTATTACTTTTTCTTTTTCAGATTTGTGGCTCTGGAGGATTTTTTTTAAAGGGAAATAAAGTCCGAAATTATAAAATGGTCTGATTCCCATCTTGTAAATACAAAAATACAACGATAATATTGGCATGGAGCCAGACTAAAATTTGTCACCGGAAAATGTTTTAAGTACAAAAAAACAGTAACTGCGCATGTTCAGTGCATATCCGGCAAACTAACGTTTACTGAAGGTTTGCCGTCTCCGGCAAAATATCCACTGCCTAAATTTTAAGAGCATGACGAGCGGCAAAATTCAGAATTCAAAAACGGTAAACGGTAACTTTTGGTCACAAATCAACCTAGGAGTAGTTCAGGCCCTATATAGTTTATTTTTGCTTTAGAAAGTAGACCCGTGAATGTGGCGTAGTTTACAAGCCACGTTCACGGGTCTATTTTAAGAGAAGCATACTCACCTATAGGCTATAGGCCTAAATCAGAAAGTGCTGCCTTTTTCAGATGTCTATTTTTCGTGAAATTTCATGTTGAAATGTTGGGAAAGATTTCCATATTTACGAAGTTCACTCAACACCCTGTGTACAAAGTAAACCCTATGAGATTGGACTGAAAAATTCTAAGTGTTTTCTAAGAAAATGCTTGTATTTTCTCACTGCTCAAATTGACTTTGATGACATGAAACTGCTATCTGGGGGCTTGTTAGTCAATACAGAGGAAAATTAGTGAACTTCGTATATGGAAATCTTTATGAAATGTTGATACGCAAACGCGTGCAAAAAGGAATCTGGAAATTTCACGAAAAATAGACATGCAAAAAAATAGTTTATTAAAAGTGGCCTGACGTTTCGACCCTAGCAGAGTCTTTCTCGAAGGCTAAATGACAAGACTATAAACATAAACAGGTACATGTATACATTACTGATGTAACAAAAGCAGTCAAGTGGAAATAGATGATGCAGAGGAAAATACACAGAGAAAGCAGGCGGCTGAACAGAAAGGAGGGTAACAAAAGGGAGGGGGAAAGGGGGAAGGGGATGGTTGACCACAAGAGGTGGGGAACACAAAGGACAAAGTCAATGATAGGGAGAGGGAGAGAAAGCTAGTTCAAAAAAAGGAGAGAAAACAAATGGGAAGTAAAAACCTGTGGATGAAAACAGTAGATAAAACATTGCTGAGAACAGATAGCAACAGTTAGAACAACCTGGAACAAACAACCTGTAACAAACAAGACAAAATGTGACTAAAAGAACAAGGGAGGTAAGGAGGATCACCAGAGGGATACTGCAACAGAAAAATAGACATCTGAAAAAGGCAGCGCGTTCTGATTAGCCTATGGGCAATGATGGACAGAGTTCCACACTGGGCCACCACTCATTAATAATATTCCCTTATGACCTGAGAAGTACCAATTTCTGTCATGGCCCATAGACTTAGTGCAGGAGGTCTGAGTGGTGGCCCAGTATGAAATTCTTTCCCCTTTCTTTACGGAGGACCTCCGTAATCCGTAAATTTGACACATTTATGGGGCTATGGAAAGTTAAGAAATTTCTTAAGTAGAGCAAAATTGGAAATGTTGAACCCCCCCCCCCCTTTCTGGATCCACGCCTGATGATACTCAGACATGTCAGATATTATTATATTTTCTAGATTGTGAACAGCAATGTATTAACCTCCTATGGAAACATGCATTGTCAGCCTTGTTATTACTTGGGTCAATATTGGTCAAGACCGCCATTGGTTTGTACACGGTATGCCAGGAGGTGAGATACAAACATTTTGACCATTGGTGACCTCTTAAATAGTAGGAGGGTTAATTAGTAATTTAGTAGGCCAAGGCCCCTTTGATTAAAAAAAAATAAGTTCTTAAGAAAAAACTCCCAAAATGAATTTGTGCATCTTCCATTTTTCACTTTCTGCAGATGTCGGAAATGGGTGGAGAACGCCTGTCGGGAAGATCTGCTGGGGAAACCAATGTCCTACGTGCACTTGAACTGCCGCTTGTGCTCCCTCCACTTTGAAATTCACCAGTTTACCAACAAATCTGCCAAAAATCGTCTCAACTGGAATGCTGTCCCAACCGTCTTCGATAATGTTCCACATCCCCCCAAACATCCGGCGCCTCGACACAGGCCTATCAAGGAGAAATATGAGGTGGTATCAGAAGTGAAGCCTCAGGTAGTCAAAGGTATTTTAAAATATTTTTCAATTTGCTATGTGGGACGCAGATATATGCAAGTGTTACATTTTCCGTGTTCCATGAGCGCGAGTGGGACAACAAAGTTATCTTCAAGCAAACTTTACGCACGAAAAAGATGGCCTGTTAAAAAGGCCTATTCTGAACATTGTGTTGGTAGTGTTTTGTGGTAGTCACAAAGAAAGGCCTGTGGTTGCATATCAGTAACTCTTTTACTGAATGTGGTCAATACCCAGACCAACTGTTGGCTGAAGAGAAAAATTGATAACCTTTCCCAATTTTGTGTGAGACAAAAAATTATCCGAAGGGATGTCTTGTTTTACTCACCCTGAATATATGTTCATGTATTGTCTTCTTTGGCATAGATTTGGGAAAACCCACAAAGAAATATGAGGCACATGGGATTATTTTGCTTGCCTCATCTTATTTTTTGCATGACATGAGAGTGATTCTAATGTCTGGTTTTGTTGCAGTGCCTTACTCTGTGCGGGCTGAGCATTCATACTCCAAAGCTCCTAAACAGACACAATTAGCCGACTCTTCAGTGGAATCATCTGGCACTGCTGACCGCACTGACGGCCACACTAACGGCCAGTCTGATGGCCAAGCTGACGTATATACTGATGGCCATACTGACAGTCACACTGATGTCCACGATGACGTCCACACTGACGTCCACACTGACGGCCACACTGAAGGCCACGCTGATGGCCACTCTGACATCCACGCTGATGTCCATGCTGACGTCCACGCTGACGATCACACTGATGGCCCTGCTGACATCCTCGCTGATGTCCACCCTGATGGCCACACTAACAGCCACACTGATGGCCACACTGACAACCACGCTGACGGCCACACTGAAGGCCACACTGATTGTCGCACTGACGGCCACACTGAAGGCCACACTGATTGTCGCACTGACATCCACACACACATCCACAGACACGTCCAAACTGACGTCCACACACCTACTAAAAGGGAAAGAAAGCTAAGCAAGCTGCTTAAGAAGGAGCGCCGACGAACACTCAGACTGAAGAAAAAGGTGCAGCTTCTGAAGAAGTCAATGAAAAAGCTGACTGAAGCTTCGCTGTCGATTAACCCTCCTGCTACAGACAGTCGCAAAAAGTCAAAACTCACTTCCACTTCCCCTGCTGTGCTTTTAACAAAGGCTAGTCACCAGCATTCATATCATATGTCAAGCAAGCACCGGGACTAGTCAACTTGGTCAACAGACAGAGCAGGCATGTTGTGGTCACAGCTGTTTGATCACTCACCCCCAATCAAAGAATAGCTGTATCAAGTTACTTAAACAGTCCCAGCCAGTCAATCCTGCTTTTGATGTAGGCTGGGAATTCTTAACTGCTTAACACAGTTGTTCGATCCTCGGTTAGGCATACCCAACACTACCGGCGAGTCCGTATTTCATAGTCCTAAATTCAAACTACACGGCACAGCAGCATTCTGCACCACATGGCGCAGTACGTGCAGCGTGCATGCCAATCTCCATAATAGGAGTTGTTTACGACTACTCACGAGAGGAACATAACATAGCAAGAGGGGTGTTTCAAAAACCATGAAGTAAACTAACTTGTTGGGCAAAATCATATTTATGAATGGGAATAAATAGGTGCTTGGCCGGCATTAAACACTACGTTTAAGACTGGTTTGGAGTCTGGATGCTGATCATGATGCGGCTTGGGTGGCATCCAGACTCCAAACCGGTCTTAAACATAGTGTTTAAAATCGGCCAAGCACACATTAATTCCCTTCTTAAAAATCATCAAATCTTACTGTTCACTTGCCCAATAGGGCTCTCTCAAAGACGGCCATAATGGTCTGTAGTTGAACTGCTTATTTTACGCAATCAAGCACGCATTGCGCACACACTTGTTGCTCGAAATGTGTTTGAAATACGACGCAGCCCTTGCGCGTTATGGAAGTTGATGCACTGTAGGAAATGACATCATTTGAGAGAGACCTATTGGACAACCAAACTGGCTGATGTAAACAATTTGGAAAAGTGTTGTCGAGCAAAGAAAAAAATGAATTGCAGCTGACAAAGCTGAACACCACAACATGAACAAGAACTTGGATATATATTTGTTCACTTTATTCGGTTTTTATACCTAATGTAGATCAAATAACACTCCACTTTGGGTACAATTTTGCAGTGTGCCTATTAAACTCGCACTTTAAAAATTTTAAACAGAAACTTGTGCCCTGAAGACGTCACTGAAGACTCCCTTCAATTGAACCGTTTCCAAAAAAAAATCCACAACAATAAGCGGCTCATGCTTTTTTAACGGACCGTTTCACGGATAACGCCATATTTGTGGTCACGTGCTAATCGTTGGGGGCATTTCATTGAAAATGTGTCCCATCATGCTCAGGATACAATGCATGATGGGACATTTTTTCAATGGAATTTCCCCAAGATTACCACGCGACCACAAATATGGGGTTATCCGTGAAACGGTCCGTGCATGTGAGATAAACGTGGTAACATTCTTCAATCGGAAAACAAGAAGCGAATCTGTAATGAAGGAAAATGTTAGGGCGCCATCTAGTGATCATACATGGTCACTGTCATTTTTACAAATGATGGGATGTTTTCAAACTTCGGTTTGCCTCCAGCGGAGGCCTGGTCGACGTTCATTAAACTGAACATGCACCTTAAAGTGAGCATGCACCAATACTGAACCAGAATCCCCCAAATACTGAAATTCAATGACCTGTATAACTTCAACTTGCGTAAATTTTTGCTTAAATTTAAACATGAATTTAATACTTTTAGTAAATTTCAATAATATGTTTACGTTGTCTTCATCAGTACATTCACATGACACTCGTGGGGCAGCTCAGGGTAATTTCTACGGAATGATTTAAGGATGGATTTGAAGCAGTCAATCGGACAACATTCTTTTTCAAGGATAACGAAGCAATGTCTTTTAAGCACATATATGCAGAACATCGAAAGCTTTCCCAATATTGATGGTTCTAGTGGTTTCGTTTTTATACAATCATTAATGTAGCCTTGTCGGGTCTTGCTTAAAGGGAATATACATAATTGCAAACATCAAAAAAACAAAACTACAAAATTATTATGAAATACCTTACTGGACTGGTAGTGAATGACAGTCTAAAGCATCCTATAAACTCCTGGCACCTGATGTGCTGTCATTTTCAAGAAAGTGGTATTTTTGAATCAATTTCCTACGCTGGTCAGCCGGCCAGAGTTGGAAAAAAACCTAGTGTCTTGTTCCATGTAGGAAATGTTTTTGTGTTTCTTTCACGTTAATACATATTTAAGCTTAATAGGTTTTGCTTCATTATTATCCCTACATGTTGGTAATTAGCCGATTAATTACCTGTGTAAATAATTGTACTTTAATATATTCTATAAAATTACTGTTTGTTGTTGTAAATGTATATTTTTTTACCAACATGAAATAAACGTTGAACACTTTTGAAACACTGAAGTCAGGGCCTAAAATTACCTGAAGCCAAAGCTGGAGCAAAACTGAGGTTTGGAAAATCCCTCTACTAAGTTAGCAAACAAAACAAGTCATTCAATAAACTTGGGGTCCACTTTTTTCCTGTAGGCCATCAGCCTGGGGGTTTGGTCAGTATCAAATCAGGGCATAAATGATTATAGTGCGCATGCGGAAGGTATACCGCCCCTAGAGTGGTAGCAAGCATTTTGATGGACATTTTTTAAAAAAAAGGGTGATAACACACAAAAAGCTGCCACCGCTGCAATGCTATCACATATTTTCCTACTCTGGAGGTGTATACCTTGCCAAAAATCGCTATGACGATTATTCCCCTCATTTGAGACCGGTGGCCACAATTTTGGACCGAGGCTGATGGCCTACTGTCCCTGTTACATCTGACATGTGCGATATTGTATTTTCTGAATGCACTCCTTAATGCCTTTCCCACCAAAGAGTGATTATAAAAAAGCAAACTACCAACCCAACAAATGAGAATAGTTTAAAGTCATTCTTAGTACATGTACTTGGTTGGTTCTTCTCCTTAATACTCCGCAGGGGAGTTTTAACAGGAGGCCAGAAACACCGGGGTAAACCCCTTCTCTTAGCGATAAGCGTTACTGGGGTCTTTTACTAAAATTGCATTACACAACACACGGGACCTACGGCTTTACGTCCCATCTGAAGGATGAACAATATTGGTTAAGTGCCTTGCTTAAGGGCACAAGTGTCCAGACCCTGGCTCGAACTCGCATTCTGTTGCCTCTGAAACACCAGTGCGGTGCTTTTAACCGCTAGGCCATGTCGACATTCCGTAATAATATATCTTAATAATACTTGAATCGCAAATTACAAAGTTCAGAGGTGATAGGATCAGGAAAAATTTCACACTTTGGACCCTAAATTAACAGACTGACCCACATGTTAAAATCAATAATGAATATAGCATCACTCAATCTTGCATAATGGTCCATTGTTAATAAATTACCCATTCTACTGAATTTCAAAGAAATAAAATCAGTGAATTTCTATTTACAGAATATTAGTTAAAATCTAATAGCTCGAGTAAAAAGATAAAAGTTGTGAGACCCAGTTGTTGTCAACGATCTTTAATCTTCCGACCTCAGAAGCAAAAATTTCAAATGGACAGATTTTGATTTTCATCAGTTTCTGTGGCCTTTATAGCTATCTCATTTAGATCTTTGGTCATTTTTATGGAGTTTTTGGGGCACTTGTTAGCCGACAGCAATTTTTTTTTTACACTAGAGCGTGAAAACTGCTTTCCGTTCTTACTATTTTAGGGGGAGGCCAAAAACTCCACTTATATTAATTAGATCTTTACACAATTTTCATTGCAAATTGCAGTTTTACATGTTTGATTGCTTGGGTTTTTTTTGGGGGGGGGGTGCAACAACCAAAGCCAGGGTAACCTTGGGTGCCAGGAGCGTCACTTCGTGACGGGCATGAGCGCTATACAAGAGGCCAATATTGTTATTATTATTACTTCTTGGCATTTCAGTATAAGTAATTATTCCAACCCACGGTATAATTCTTTCAAGTTTAAGGTATTAGTTGGAATATTAAGAACAACAATTCTGTTTCTATACAATTTCGTGACTTACGTTCTCCGGATCCTTATCCGCAGAAAAAATACTTGTTCAAGATCACTTTAAAACAATGTTGCCAACACATTTCTCTTGTCCTTCTGAGGGAAATTTCTCTTTGGAAGATACACAACTCGCACGACAAAGATCTAATGACCTTGTTCAAGCTAATTATACATACAGGTAAAACTCGGCTAAAATCTTGTGTGCTACCTACACATGCACACAATTTCAAAATCTTCATAAAGTACGGTTATACTGGATTTTGTATTAACCCTAACCCTCCAGGGTATTTTGGCTAGAAACCCTGCCAAACGCAGCAGCATGCAACACTTATCTAAAATGACAAGCCTGCCCAGTGTAGCAAGATTCATCAGGCCAAAAGTCTCAAGGCCAAACTGCCTCAGAGTCTGTGGTCACAGAACACAGCAGGACACAACTGTGGCATTGTTCAATGGGACTAGCTCTCATTGTCTCACCAGTGGCCGTTTTTGCACTGGTGTTGGTAGCTGAATGCATCAAAGTGCACCAGACTTTTCCACCTGATGCACTGTGTAGCGTCTGGCAGTGTTAGGGCATCCCAACTCCCTGCTGAGTTTTACTAAGAACAGTACCAAGTCCTACAAAATCCATCACTGACGCTGCTTCACGTAATGCTTCAGGACCAAGTCCACCAAAATCCACCACAAATCCACCACTTACCAACCAAAATCCCCCTAAATGGGGGGATGGATTGTGATGGATTGTGAAGGTTAGGGTTAATGAGATAATTTATCAAAGCTCCACACTTTAACTGATTCTCTTCTCATCACTTAACTTTTCTCAGCATTTTCTACAAAATTTTACTTCCAATTCTAAAAATCAGCTGCAAATCAAAATAAATGCTGTCTCTGGATACAAGTCGAGTAGTTTTCTATTAAAACCAAATTTCACAGAACTCTTTCTTTATACAGTTGAGGTATTTTCATGGTTATTTTTTTATGTCGAGGTTGATGCAATTGACCTATTGTCGTTTGCGAGTTAGCCACGCCCCTTAGACAACCCTATGGAGTTTTGTACGTTAAGTTTTATTTGGCTCAGATTTTGCACATTCCGCATCCATTTGTATATCATGTAAATGGACAATATTTCACAAGCTGCGTTGACACGATTCTACCGTGATAGGTTAATTGACCTATTGTCGTTTGCGAGTTAGCCACGCCCCTTTGACAACCCTATGGAGTTTTGTACGTTAAGTTTTATTTGGCTCAGATTTTGCTTGTTCCGCGTCCATTTGTTTATCATGTAATTGGACAATATTTCACAAGCTGCATTGACGCGATTCTACCGCGATAGGTAAATTGCTTATGGCACATTGGTAAAAAATAAGTTTTGAGATTTATACTCAAAACAAATCAGCATTTTAGACCACATGCGTCGCAGGTATCTCAGAGGTATGCTGACAAGGATTAAGCGATATCAACACAGTTTCCTTAGCACGGACAAAGCATACTGTCTGAAACGGCAACATTTCACCGACCTTTTTTTCAAAAACAAAAACATTTTTTGCAGAAGATATATTTTCCCACAAATTTCCAAATAGAAGTCTTATAATCAGCCTCTGTTAATTAAGACAATTGCAGACTGAAAACTTTGAAAAGAAGTCCATCCCTATAATTCAACCCACGGAATCAGGTATAATTCAACTCAAAACTTCCCAGGGAGTCAGGTTGGCGTAGCGGTACTTTCCTTGTCTTCCACCGCTGTGACCCGGGTTCGAATCCCACCTGGGCCAATATGTGGATTGGGTTTTCAGTCCCTACCTGATTCCGTGGGTTTTCAGAATACTCTTCTGGGCTTTTCCTCCCACCTCTAAAACTGTAATTTCTTCACATTGTCTTCTCTTTACTGGGACCCATGGGAGATCAGTGGATTCCACTGAATGGGCTACCCAGTTCAAATAAGAAAAACATCCTTTGAAATTTGCGAAGAGGTTTTGGAGGATTTTGCAGGAACACATTGCCCAGTATCTATTACCGACATGGATTTAATCTTCACAGATTTTAAAGTACTTTTTAACATCAATGGTTTTGGATTTTCAAGTTGCGTTCCTCGTGCTCTTCAACAAATTTGATTTCTTTCTCTCGATAAATGTTCAACTTGTACATTTTCTTCCAACCTAAAAACCTTTTTTCCACCTTGTTTGGACATAGGCGAACCTCTAAAAAGACTTTTTTGTTTTGGGCACAAACAGATCAAATTTGCGAACAGACTGGCTCCTGGTCCGTACATTATCAATACAGATTGTGGGGCAGGAACCAGCCTACCCTGTGGAAACGGAATTATTGTCTGGCAACCAATAATTGAAAATTGTAAAGTGTATGACAAGACGTGGGTTAATTTTTCAGTTGACGTCTCATTCAAAAGTGAACAACTTTTGTATTGCTAGAAAAATAGCAATTTACAAGAGGAATCTATTTTTCGGAATAAAGCTCGAAAATAGCACGGGGAACGCAACTTTCATCTCCAATATAGCAAGGGTTTTTTGGTTTACACAAGCCTGCTTATCTGTTGAAAGTGAAAAAAATGTTCACTCAGTTTTCTTTTGTTTTTTCTTCGTCTTTGTCTTCATCTTCTTCATCTTCTTCATCTTCGTCGTCGGTCGATGGCAACGGGGTCGACGCCCGGGAACTGGATGGAGAGGGCGGGGCAGAGGCGGGGCGAGGATAGCGGATGGTCTGAGGGAAAAAAACACAAACAAAAACAAAACTGTGATGAAATTGGTAACAAGAATAGTCACAGAAAAACTGACATCATTACGAGCATAGCAATAAGAGCTGTACTCAAGTCCGTCACAAGTTGGTCACAAGTCAGTCACAAGCCTTGGTTGCAAGTCAGTCACAAGTCAGTCACAAGTCGGTTGCTAGTCAGTCACAAGTCAGTCACAAGTCGGTTGCTAGTCAGTCACAAGTCAGTCACAAGTCAGTCACAAGTCGGTTGCTAGTCAGTCACACGTCAGTAACAAGTCGGTTGCAATCAGTCACAAGTCAGTCACAAGTCAGTCACAAGTCGGTCGCAGGTCAGTCACAAGTCGGTTGCAAGTCAGTCACAAGTCAGTCACACGTCAGTCACAAGTCAGTCATACATCAGTCACAAGTCACAAGTCAGTCACGTCATTCACAAGTCAGTCACAAGACGGTTGCAAGTCAGTCACAAGTCAGTCACACGTCAGTCACAAGTCGGTCACAAGTCGGTCACAAGTCAGTCACAAGTCAGTTGCAAGTCAGTCACAAGTCAGTCACACGCCAGTCACACGTCAGTCACACGTCAGTCACAAGTCGGTTGCAATCAGTCACACATCAGTCACAAGTCAGTCCCGTCATTCACAAGTCAGTCACAAGACGGTCGCAATTCAGTCACACATCAGTCACAAGCCTTGGTTGAAAGTCAGTCACAAGTCAGTCACAAGTCAGTCCTAATTCAAGTCAATTAGAGTCGATCACATGTCGAAGTCACAAGTTAATTCACGAGTCAATCACATGTCAAGTCCGAAGTCAAAAAAGTCCATGACAAGTCATATCACAAGTCCTTCCTAAGTCAACAACTCACCATCCTTCCTCCGTTCTCATCGCGGACTTCAAATATTTCCGGGTGAGTCTTATGCAGAGCCAAGTAGCGTGCTTTCCTGTAATACTAGAAGACCACAGGGAAAAAAAATCTGTCATTTTTCACGAAGTAAACAGCTGATGCAGTGGGTATTTTTTCCTCACAAAACAACATGTCGATTTGTCTCAACTCTTTGAAATCCCCCATTGTTTCAATCTAGGATTTCATGGACAAGGAACCAGTCCCTACGTGGTTAGGCAAAACTTCCCCTTTCCTTGTATGAATGCACTGAATACCAATTGAAAAGAAACGAACCGCACTTGTTAACCAGTGAAAGATATCATTACTGGACCGAGCCCAGTCTAATGTGGCTTTCGCGAAATTCCCGGGTTCATGAGCACCCTACTGAGATAATGGCTTCTCAATCAGTTAACGACTATAAAAATGTTCGCACATAGGCGGGAGTGCATGGTTTGTCCTTGATCATACCATGGAGCCTTTTTTATAGCTCCATGATCATACAGTCAGGCTATCCCCAATGTATGTGCGTCGTTGTCCAGAGCCACCTGCCTCCCATCAGAATTTGAGTGACGAGTGATGTACCAGTTAAGTGCTGGAGAGCTACCTACATCTATGGTCTAGTAATGATTGCTACATTATTTATTTGTTTGCATTGTCAAGTCTGCATAGCCCCCTCTGTGGTACATGCGCACAGCCAATAGGATTAATGTCTTACCACGCCTAGGCTCTTCCAGTCTAGCAGTTCGCTGAGTCGCTCAGTCCGATTCCTCTGTAGAATGCGCTGCCTGCGAGTCAGCTGGCAGAAGTCGTACATGAACTACACGTGCAAAAGAAAATATAATCAAGATTTTACCCTTTGACCTTCCTGTTGGGTTAACCACACTCTCTTGTAGTAATTCTGGATATAGTCGTGTTCCCTAACGTGGCGCACTTCGAAGCTTACCCGACTTTCCTTGTGTAGTGTTGCCAAACCTCTTTGTTGACAAACCTCAAATTCATGCAGTAAAATACTAGTACTTTTATTACCTTATTAATGCTTGCTATTTAACCTCTGTGAACAATTTCGGTTTCATAAAATTTAATCCAAAATTCAAAAACGGTGGCGTCCGGAAATTGGGCACAAATTGGCGGAGTGTTCCCTAACGTGGCGCACTGGAATAAATCTCGGAAAATTCCAAATTAACATTTAAGAATTTCTGTAAACTTGATAAGTTCTGATAAACAATTATTATCTGTATCTCTATATACCCAGCCAGATGTTTGTCAGAAAATTATTTTCTTATTTTTCGAGGCATTTTCCAAGGGTTTGCTTTGCACTTGAAAATAAAATCGGAAAATCACTCCACTTTTTCTTCTAACTTGGTTACGGGTAAATAAACTCGCGATTTATGAACAGGAGTGTTTTAGAACTTGATGAAATTTCACTTTCTGTGAAATTTCAGTTAAAACTTTTGCTCTAGGTAGGCGCTAGAGGCGAAAAATCAAAGTACGCCACGTTGGGGGCCGCGCCACGTTAGGGTACATCAACAATACATTGTCATACATTGTGTTTATTCACTGATGATTCCATTAAACCATAGAGTGCTCAGAGGGTTTCAGACGCTACAGGGAGTAATAGGCAGGGCGGTTTGGGGCAGTACAGGGACAAATGAGTTAAACTAATGTTTGAGGTTATGCGGTATGTACATACAATATGCGGGATTGGATTGTGGGTTAGTCTAATCATAGCTTGAATCTGCATAGTATTCTTTATTCAAATATTTAGAAGAAATAACCTCATCAGTTAAAGTGGGGGATGTGGTGTGGTGGTTAGGGCTTTGACTCATGAGAGGGTCAGGGTTCGAATCCAGCAGCTGGCCATACGTTGTGTCTTTGGGTAAGCCACTTCATCTTTGGGTAAGCCACTTCATCTCCGCTTGCCTCTCTCCACCCAGGAGTATAAATGGGTACCGGCATTAGCTGGGGAGTAACCTGCGATGGACTAGCATCCCATCCAGGGGGAATAGAAATATTCTCAGTCGATTCACGCCAAGGAAACTGGAGATAAACGCCAGCCTGATGAGCATCGTGACACATTTTTTGTTTGTTTCATCAACAACCGGGTATAGCAAAATCTGAGGCCTACCCTAGCAAGTTGGTGCACCGACTCGTCTGGAGCTTTGAACTTTCTGTCAACGATGTAGATTCCGTAGGATGTAGGATCGGCGACGTGTTGCTCCATAAAACAGCCAAAGCCGGACAGGTTGGTGGACACGCTGGGAATGCCCATGACTGTACACTCAGCTGGAGAATGGTCAGAAAAGATTGTGTGATTCACGACGTACAAATACATGTAACTGCCTCCATCTTTTAATCACTAAATCGTGTCGCTATCAGCAAAAAATGTGATGCGATCAAGCTGAATGAGTTGTTTGTCGACCCTAGGTTTTTTTACAGATTTGAAAAGAGCACAATCTCAGCATTACTGCAGTGACAACTGCATGCTGATACCATCTTTAGTTCAAGAATTATGGAAGTCGGAACACCAAGAGATGTGATGAAGTGATGTGATGAAGTGGCCCTATTTTTGGCCTGAATCTCCAAATGAAAGTTCCCGACTAACGACTCATTTAGCTTGATCGCATCACATATGTCGCCATGAGAAGCACCACCTAGTGCGAAATGTTGTCCAATCTTGTCTGTATTGAACAGTGCCCTTGTGAGTCAGATGACGAATTTTGTAATCTTTGACAGTTGGAAACCAGAAAAAAATGTTTGGCTACATTTCTATTTTGGGGTAGTCTGGTGGCAATTTTGTGATCACCCCCCCCATACTAATTCAACTAGGTCAGGTGACGCCTGCGATTGGTGGTAACGGGTCACATGACTTTGACTCACCTGGCGTGTACCCCCAAGGTTCGTAGTACGAGGGGAAGACGCCCAAATGACAACCGCGGACAAACTCCTCATAGTCACAGGCAAAGAGAGGGTTTGTTGCCGTCAAGAACTCCGGGTGGAAGATTATCTGTGAAAGAAATTAATAGAGTTGGGAGGGTATGGACCGTAGACAGCTTTAAAAATCCTACATCTGACATTTGCCTGAATTTTCTGACAATAAATTTGAATGCAATTCGAACGCAACTAATTCGCAAAGGGACGGTTGCATGACGCACATTACTTACGATCACAATGGGCATTAGTGTAACATGACGGTTATATAGGTCACAAGTTTTTATGATCAGAAACACACGACGTAAACGCATACCCTTGTTGGGTCTAGATTTTCTTGATTTGTCTATGGTATGGCCACTGTGCAGAAGTACACCCTCAGTGTTGAAAATGAGAAAGAGTGTCGATATTGAAGGAGCATGGGTGCCATTAATTTTGCCTCATGCATACTGGCATCCATCGATTATATAAATGATCAGCGATGCCGTAAAAGTACGGCTTTAGCTAAAAGTATACAAGGATTTCAAGGTCTAACTAGGATGATTATATATAGACTATTAAAACATAATTTAAATTTAATGAAATACTACTGGAGACCAATAAATTTGGCGATATACATATTGTAACATGAAATCATCTTCTGAAAATCCTATCATGTTTGTAAGAGACAGAAAAAGGATTCGGCCATTTTTTTTATATTTTGAGCTCTTGCCAAACTCACCTTAACTCGATCATGACTGTTATTGAACAGCCCTATGCGTCGGATGTGGCTCAGCACGGGATCGCTGCTATCATTGTTGACATTGTGCGTACAAACGGGCGGAAGGCCCGGTCGTTGCGCAGCGTAGATACAACGCTTCAACTGGACGGTATCGGCACGCTCTAGAAGCTTGTCTGTATCTGGCATGTCACCTCTGTAAACAACAAACAAACAAACAACCGTAGAAGTTTTATTTAACCATTTTTACGTACCGCCCTAAACTATCTTAGTTCTTAGAGTATTTCATGGGTTAGCAATGATGTTTTCCTTGCACCCAGGATTTCCTGCTTACATGGTTCACACGGCATTTCTATGCTTGCACTGTAAGAACAAAATGGTTATCACAACTGCAAATTCTGTGGTTAGCGGAGATACAAAATTGATCCTGATCTTACCTTAGGATGGACTCGAATATTTTCTTGCCGATTTTGTCCTTGATGTTGGAGACTGTTTCTTTGAAGTGCTGGCTGATGGCTTGACCACGTAGTGACTCCACGTTGAAGTTGTTGGTCTTCGCTGGGAAAATGAGAAATGCCACCACGGTCACCTCACTACCACTGACCTGGGACAAAGAAAGAGAATTGGAAATTCAGCATGTGCAACGGAAATCATGAGGCGATGTTGTATTTATTGTGTTGCTGCTGTTGTTGTTGATTTTGTTTGTGTTGTTGTTGGAGTTGTTATTGTTGATGTTTTGTCGATTTTGTTGTTGCTGTTATTGGTGCTGTAGCTGTTGTTATTGTTGGTTCTGTTGTTAATAATAATAATACCGGAGTCTTATATAGCGCACGTATCTACCAACAATTAGGTACTCAAGGCGCTGGAAGTTATGTCTATTATTAAAGAAAGGTAAATAAAGTTTATCAGAAATACGAGACCCATTATGTAGCACCTTATAAGGGTTTACAAGGTGCTGCGGCGCATACAGCTTTACGTCCCATCTGAAGGTCGAGGCAATAATGGTAAAGTGCTTTGCTCAAGAGCACGAGCACCATGTTCCCACGGTCAGGATTCGAACCCATGTACCACGGCACACGAGTCGAACACCGTAACCATTGGACCACAGCACCCCAGTAAAGTCGTTGCTGTTGTTGTTATTGTTGTTGCCATTGTTATTGTTGTTGCCAGTGTTGTCGTTTTTGTTGATGTTGCTGTTGTTGCTGCTGCTGTTGTTGCTGCTGTTATTGTTTTGTTGGTGCGGCTTTACTTGTTGTTGTTGTTACTGTTGTTATTGTTGTATGTTGGTGCTGCTGCTGTTGTTGTTGTTTTTGTTATTGCTTTTTTTAATGTTGCCGTTGATTGTGGTGTTACTCTTGTAGCTGCGGCTGTTGCTGCCTACCTGAAGTAGATGGTTCAGCTTGGCTAGCGACTCTAGGAAGACATCTGCCCCTTTGTTGTGGTACTCATATCTACCGGCCGTGAAAAAGTATAACGTCTTGTCCAGTTCAAAGTCATAATGTCTGAAACAAAAAGACAATACACAGAAAGAATAACAGTTCAAATTCTGTTCCACATTTTAGGGTGAGAATCAACACATATTCTTTTCTTGAATTGACAAAAAAAACGTATTGACGCAATAGTAAAAGCTTCAGTGGTAAAACTTTTAAGTATTATAGTTTACAAGCACCATTTCTGTTGCGTACATTTAGGTGCGTTCTTTTCACACAAAAGATGATAAAGGTTTGAAAAAATTTGGTTAAAGAAAGGTTTCATGCACTCCACGTTATTTGTGATGGCAAATATAGACATCTTAAAAAAATCTAGACCTCACATTCCCCTGAATTTTCTGAACACAAAACGCTGTGTCCTATAACCGCCACGTTAAGCGAACACCTATCATCAGCACTTCAAACGTGCAAGGGGATGGTTGCAAGACGCGACTTATTTACGATCAGAATGAGCATTCGCGTAGCATGGCGGTTATAGGACGCAGCGTTTTATTGCCAGAAACGGACAATGTAAGCGCATAGCCAAATCAAGTCTATGTTTTTTTATGATTGCTATGCGATGGCCATTCAATGTTAACAGCGCCCTCTATAGTTCCTACATGGAGACCATAGGCCTATGCACTTACCCATGGAAGTGTCCGCGTACGAAGTCATGGATCTTCTCTTTGGATTTGGCGTGGAGATTCTGGAACTCATGCACAGCTTGGAACTTGACGACGTTCAGTCCGTTGGGTAGGACCAGATCTGAAGAAAGAAGCAATAAACAGATTATTACTCAATATGCTAAAGGGTTCGATATATATAAGATGTTGTGTCCTTGAGCATACCACTTTACAGCAATATAATCCAATCACGCACTAGTAGAGTAGTAGACAACTTATTAGGTAGTAACATTTGCATGCTCCTCAACCCTAACTCTCTAGACATTTTTCTGAGATTATGTAATAAGTAAAGTCTGTCACGAGCCGATATGGCCCATCAGGCCAGCATTTATCTCCGGTTTCAGTGGCATGAAACGACTGAGAATATTTCTGTTCCCCCTGGATGGGATGCTAGTCCATCACAGGTTACTCCCCAGCTAATGCCGGTATCATTTATACTCCTAGGTGGATTGAGGCAAGCTGGGGTGAAGTGGCTTGCCCAAGGACACAACAAATGGCCAGTAGCTGGATTCGAACCACTGACCCTCTGATCCTGAGTCACTAACCAATAGGCCACACTCTCCCACAGAGAACATACCTACTCGCATCCTCTAAAATTCTCCACAGTGCAAGAACCCAAGACCAACGTAAAGTTAAAGTGGCCGGGCTAAACCTTCCTCAATCCTCCAAAATCTGGTGGATTTTGAGGATCTGAATTAGTGTTCAGCCGTGTGGAGATTAATAAATGTTCATTGGCATGAAAATTAGGGATAATAATAATAACAAAACTTCTGATGATTTCTGAACAATGAAGATCATTAGAAATATTTATTTGCATGACTATCCGGGGTATTAATAATTGTAATATTGTGGCGACTGTCCGGCGATCTCGTGAGCTTTCCTCAACTGTGATGTTGGGACAGTTGTGAAGACTGCCAGAAACATTTATTGGCATGACAATCAGGGGTAATAATGAGAGTGTATGTGTTATGATAATTACCTGGCAATCTCTGGAGTAGATGTTGGCTTTCTTCGGCTGTGATATTGGAGACCGTAGTGAAGACGTTAGCCAAGGTGGCTGCTGCTCTCTCCATGCAGTAGCGATGGTAGATCCCGCGATCGCCTGCCTCCTTGTCCAGGTTAAACTAATGATTAAGATTGGAAGAAAAGGCTGTCTAAATCACCTGGCTACGACTGGCAATATCACAGGAGTCTATGGAAAGTGGCTGTAGCCGCTAGCCAGTGGCTGCCATAGGTTTGTGGTTTTTTTTCAATCCGGAGCCAAATGATGTCACTCATTGCTTCTCTCCACCCAGGAGTAAATGGGTACCTGTGAGGGCAGAGATGGTTATTGTGATTGATTTTAGCTGCTTTGCGCCGAAATGGCAGCATCGAGCTGTATACTCATGGCAGTAAGCCAATGAGCAACCCTTTCTCACATATGTTTTCGTTGAGCAAATTTTGGGTTCACAATTTGAACCCCTATGAACAGTGTCTTCCTGAACTGACATCACAGCAACAGCGCCCTCAGTTGTCCAGAAAGCATGGACAATTTTAAATGTTTGAAGAAGTGCACTTTTCAATCAAATTAACCAAAAAGGGATGTCAAATACTTTTCATACATTTAAGAGGAGTAGAAAGTTGCACAAAATGTGTTCCTAAAAAAAGTTCATTGCATGACCCCTTTAAACTCCGGGACTTATAGGTCTGACGCCAGAAATAGACCTACTTTGCTCAAGTTGTTGTAGAAGTCAGTGTTGCCTGCACACAAGTATCGACCCAGCAGTGTGGCATGGGTGGTGAATATCGTGGAGCAGTCGATGTGTCGGAGATGGCACAGGATGAGTCCGATGCCAGACAGCCATTCATGGAAGTGGGCGATGATCAAGGGGGTATCAGACTCTTCAAACTGCTTTCGAAACTGAGGGCAAAACAACAACGAAACGGTAAAAATATTCTAGCTTAATCAAGCCATGGCTTGTGAATTATATGATCGGTGCATTGTTGATTGAGGGCGCTATATGCGGCACATCATAAGCCCTATGTGACTGGCTCCAACAAAATGAGGCTTGAGGACTTACTAGAAACAGCACACTCAGCTCCTCATCTGACATATAACAAAGTTTGCCTTTCTGATGAACACAGATATTATGTCATTAAAAACATTTACAGTTTTGTACAAAGGTTTGTAACTAAAAAAATATTAACTATATTTCATACAGCTAGATTAAAAGCATATATGGGATCATTTGCTTTTCATGCATTTTATTTGTTTCCAATAATAGCACTACTCAAAATCCAAAGAAGAATGCTCAAAACCTAACCTGTTAAAGTTTCAGCTTAGGCCAAACAAAATAAATGGTGTGTTTACGATAACGGCCTGAAAAAAATCCAGGTAGGTAGGTAGGGAAATAATTTTATTTTGTAATTTTTTTTTTTAATTTCAGTTCTGCATGCCCATGCGTGTTCTTTCGCAAAAAAATTGTATAAAACCACTATTCAAGCATTGAAGATATTCAATCGATACATTTCAATCCAAATTAATTTGGTTCGTTGGCCAGGGTTCTCCCCAGGATTTTTTCAAACATGTGGGGGAAGATTTGCTGTGATTCAACAACCCGAATATGTTTGAACTTTAGAAGCTCTCTGGTGCATTTTAGAGCAAATCTGGGGGTCTTTATCTTAAGATTTGTCCTTGAAATTCAGAGGAGATCTTGTAGGTTTTTAATATTTTTATAATTAAAGAAAAAAAATCAAAATTGTTAACTTAAAAAAAAATTAACATTTCACAACCTGTGTTTCATTGCTTCCTCACTAGAAAAGTATGCATTACATTTACATGTAAGTTTCAAATTAAGAAATTAAGGTGGAGAAAAAAACAACTTTTGCTTCCGATTACATGCCTTTCAAAATAGTGTCAGTAGGTCGAAAAATTATTTCGCCAATTTTTTGGGGTGCTGATTAATGGAGCATCATTCGTACTAATCATAGAGCAAGGAATCATGTTTGTTTTGTGCCTGGATTATTTTCATTTGCGCCACGAAAATTATCAAGACTGGCTATCAGAAGTGATTAAAACTTGCCTCACCTAATTAAAAATATATTTGAGGTCGGTGATTCCACTTTATACTTAACATACATCACGGCCGCTGTCACCACCAACATTCCGCCTTGCTGGCCGAACATCGTGCCGTGCTCAGCTCACGGCCCACGTGGCCGAAAATCTTGCACTACTGCAGAAACACGCTACGATGTTTCGCCACAAGTTCGAGCTTTGCAATCTCATCATTTTAATGGAAAACACATACACAGAAAGTAAAGATCACGTTCTGTGAATTAATTCGCAGAAATTCTCTTTCTCCAGCGATGTTTGTTTGGTAATATTTTTTACGATCCAACTTCGGCCCACTACATCATCATGCTGTATGATACGAAGTATGGACCGGAGAGAGGCAGTAGTCACTGGTTCCGGTCCTTCATCATAGCATTGATTCCGTTAGCTGGCGAAGGGAACCAGTGCACCATGCTGTATGTTAGCTGGGTGCTGCTGATGGTCGATGTGTGCATTTTGATCACACATGCATCGGAAAAACAGGATTTTGGTCAAGATTTTGAAATAATGGCGTATGTAACGATCAAATTGTGCATTTTAATGACGTGTATGATAATTATATTGTGCGTATCAGGGGCTAAAAAATGTGATCGGCATTTTTTTGTCGGCGTATCGGGCCGGCCGCAATTCCAGCGTATCGGGCAGATACGCAGTACGCACGTTTGTATGTGGGGAGAACCATGCCGTCCGTCGGCCAGCCAGGCGTACCCCGATGCGTTTGTGCAAAAATAATCGTACTTCGTAGTTTGAGAGTTCAAGTTTTGAGATCGTCGCGATTTTCGCACGTTTAACACAGGTATGTTTGTGTCAAATCATGGTCAGATTCAAGTGTGGAAAATGTTTTTTTGTTCGTGGCAAATAATTAAAAGTACTTGAAATGTTTGAAATTTGTCAATTATCAACCTTCAAAATGGCAATGAAAAGTTTGAGGTCGGCAATTTGGCCGAAAAAATTCCAGGTCGGTCGGGTTACCGTAAACACACCATTTTTTTTTGTTCGGCCTTAGTGAATATTACACTTTTCGAGAAAACAGTGAAAACCATGCACAACCTTTTGATCATGAAACACGATTTCTTCGATAGCTCTCTTTATTTCCAAAAATCAGTCCTTGTCTAGTGATTGGAAATCACCTCCATTTCTTGATTTCTTCGAAATGACAGCAAGCCAGACGGAATAATTTCACGGGGTGTTTAGTACCAGTACGATCTTCAATCCAAGTAAGCTTTTTGATAATAATTCAGCAGGTTACTTTCGTTGTTTCATTTTTATTTTGCTTAGTCACTTACATCAGCGATGAACCATGAGCACAGATTTCCGAAGATGACGGCGTCGTTCGCTTCCCTGTCGTGCCATGGGATCCCGATGCGCGACATGTCAAACAGGTCCCTCTTCCAAATGTCTAAGTAGCTGGCCCCCGAGCTGATGTCAAAGAGAATCACCCCCGGGTAGCCGTCAATCAGCCATCTCCCATAATGCACCTGAAACAACGAGAAAAGATCAACTCTGCGAGTGTTTTCCTCAACCCTTTGAGGATTTCAACTTGAAACATCAGACTAGACTGGCACAAGTCCATTATTTGGAAAAGATGGACTATCTAATAGTCTGGTGGCTCAAATGGCAACATGTATGGAAATAAAGGCGAGGTACCAGATGTCTCGTTTGACAATGCTTAGGAAATGTTGGACTGGATGTAGACACATTTTTGGCGATTGTTTAGTTTTGGACCCTGTTCCTGCTCCAACAGGAGTGTCGTGGACAGAGGACAGCATTTTGATTGTTTTTCTGTGGGAAATTGTGGAGTAAAATGACGATGAAGACAACAAAAAGCAACATAAAAATAAAGACGGCGATCACGGCAGCATAAGAAACTCGCATTTTTTTACCCAAAAAAAATACTGTTCAAAGTTACGAAAAATTGAGTCATAAACTTAAGAGAAGTCTGCTTTAGGATTCAGAAGTCATTTTGTAATGATAAAAAAAACACTTCTGACTCTAAATTGACCAAAACTAAAGAAGGGCCCGCAACTATACAATCGCCCAAGTTTTCAGCCGACTTCAAACCATTATCTACCTTTATTCCCTTTGATCTCATGCTGTCCATAGCGCCTTTTATCAACTCATTCTCCGGTTCCATCAGCTCTACTTCCATCTTGACCGTCGCCTCGGTGTACGGACCCATCATGATGCATTGGTCCCCGAGCTCTTCCATGGTAACCGCAGCCTTGGAACGAATGACCGTGTATATACCACCAACTATCACAGGTCAAAACAAGGGTCCAATATTTCTTTTGTCAAGAGTCAATAATGTAATATTATTGAGCTATAAGTCATGAATCAGAATTTTGAAATATTTAGCATTTTGAAGAGAGAAACACTGTGAGAACAAAATGGAGGAAATTTTTGATGTTGTATTTATAGGTTTCCTGTTTAATGTGAGAAAAAGAATAACCCCAAAGGATCAAGCAATGTACATTTGTATTACAAGACTTGAATTCAATTCAAGACCGTTTACAAGACATCACACCAATGCTGTACAGCCAAATTTGGGTCAAGTCCAACAGAAAAGAGAAAAGACTATCTAGGCCTATTAATTTAAAAAAAACAGACACAAAAAAGCTGTTGTGTTGGGTAGGTTATTGGTTAATGATAAAAGAGGGGAAAGAATGTTGCATCTTGACACCACTTTTTTCATCGTATTATCTCAATGAAGGTCAGTCATTGGCATATAAATCGAACAAACAAGCGAACAAACAAGCGAACAAACAACCCCCCTAAAAAAAAGAAAAAAGAAAACAAACCATAAACATGATAAACGCAACAAACAGACAATAACAAAAACCTTTAAAAAAAAATTAAAAACCGGTGACAAAATGTCAACAATTCAATCACTTCACAAGTGTGAAGCATGGAATTTCTCGACCATATCACATTCCCCAGTTGTTCACCTTTATTAGCGACTTCCCAAGCTACCTCGAACACCCATCTATTCTCCTGAGCGGCGGTCCGCCCCCGGTCCATCTCCATACCCATCTCGTCTAGCATGTCCAGCCCGCCCAGCGTCCGCTGAATTTTGGACGAAGACGCCGCACGCTGCATTCTCATCATCGACTGCGATCGAAAGCCGGAGGTCGGTGGGGAGGAGCCGGCCATCGTTGAACGGAGTCCTGGAACAAAAAGGACTTTGCGAAATGGACCTCCTGGATGGGAAAATTGGGTCAAAAATCCTGGGAAGTGTCCACGTCCAATTTCAGGGCAGTTCGCATTGATTGAATGATAATGAAGAGTTTAAAGGTTGCAAGTGCACTATTTGCAGACGCCAATTTAGCATGGTCCCAATCCCGATGTAAGTAAAACTTTGGCGTAAGATTGAAATGGATACCAGACCACGCAGAGCCCGTAAAGACATATAAAACGTGTAGTTCGTGACTTTGACCTCGAAAGGGGGCGTTTCCGCAGCGCTCTTTGACAGATTTGAAAAGAAAGTGAGGCTTTACGTGCGGTAAAATACTTTCATGTTGTTATTGCGTGGTTATATTTCATGAGAACTCAGTCAAGACGCTAATAAGGTGGGTCAAAAGCAAACACCTTCTTTCGAACCATAATTCCAGTAATATTGGGTCGATAAAGAAATATATTATCTATTGTTTCAGTGGACATCATCAAAAAGAATTGAAGACGAAATGTTTACGAGTATCATGTGAAGAAAGAACGTCCAAGAGCAGATACGTTCATTCTTTTTTCGGTCGAAAAGAAAGAAAAATTGACAAATTTAAAACTACTGTTTACAGCAGAGAGTTTTAAAGTTGCTGTGTATGTGCGTTTTGGGTGTACGTGGCACCTTGACAAAAAAAGCTTTTCAAATTGAATTGATAATTTTCTAGCATTACATTAGTTATGAGCTTTCAAATGAGACATCGCACACACACAAAATCGGCCGACGACAAGACAGAAATCAAGTAATTAATTTCAAGTTTTCAATTAGGATCGGGAGACTCCTAATTCGTTCTGAACGGTTTGCGCAATTTCTGAGGCTGGAGCGCGCCATTTAAAACCACTTTTTAAATTGCATATATTCCATTAAATTTCGTTCGGAGAAGAAAATCGAAATTTTGAAAAAGCAAGTATATACCAACTTTAATATATATCTCGTATATTTGTAAGTAGTCTCTCTTCTTTAATCTCTCTTTTATGGCATATTGTGGGGGAAAGGAAGAGCATTGTTAGCAGGCGCGGTTCTATGGGGGGGGGGGGACAAACTAAACCGCTGGGTATACGAGCAAAGGAACTGGAGCAATTCGTTTTACAAACAATGCAAACTTACGAGAAAGAACATAAAACACCACAGTGAACGGCGCCCAGCGCAGCAGATAATTTTTCTAAACATTTCTGAGCTGAGCTGAGGCAACCCCCCCCCCCCCCAAAAAAATAATAATAATAATAAAATAAAGAAAAACACTGGCAATTACGTACGTGCCAGATGTTTTCAAATTTCATTCCAAGGGGAGGATCTATTTTCATGATTTTTTATATTTCTTTTGAGAGCAAATACATTTAAAAAGTTTATTCCGTACTCGCAATTAGTACTGTCGATGTCCGCGCCGCACGTACCACACACGCGCGTTGTACGTCGACGTGCCGTACGTGCTAAAGGTCAAAGTCCGATCGAACTACACGGTGTAAATTATAGATCATGCGTGATGATAAAGACTACCTGGCTCGCCAATAAATTTGAACTACCTAGGCTGCTTTTACTTATTAAGAATTATATATTATTTTCTCAAATTAACTAAATATGTACCCCGGTGGACATTCAGTAATTATTTTCTTCGGTTCAATATTCTGAATATGATGAATAATCTTTTCAAAATCATTGAAAACTGGTTAAAAGTCAGGTCACGTGATTCGGTCTTTCCACACAATCTGCCATCATGGGTCGCATGCACGCGCCAGGGTGCGTATATTTTGTGGTTAATTTACACCTTTTTAGAAACATTAAACACGAATAAGAATTGACTATATGGATATTAATAACTGCATATGCCACTGAAGGGATTTTTGATGACCTTTATATGCTATAAGATGGTATTTTGGGGCGGAAAACTTGTGAAGTTGTGTTGAAGCAGCACGCACACACGGTTTACAAATTTACGCGGAACAATGAGGGCGCTATTTTAAAAAATGTTGGAGGTGAAAATCATTGGTTTCATGACTTTTTTAATGTGTTTGTAACTGTAGTTATGTTATTTAATCCTTGATTTAAGTGCCTTGTACTTTTATCCACATGATAAACCAAGTATTAAAATAAGGGAAAAACTGTTTCAACCTGACGCCAATTTTTCATTCATATAGGCCTATCAAAATGTTCTCAACAAAGGTCAGTCATTGCAAAAAATGATGGCTTAAGACATGAATCTGGGACTGAAAACCAATTTTGTTAACTTAAAAAATTTTCTTGACTCTCCATAGTCATACTCATAGACTGTGTACACAACCGCTGAAGTGGCGTCAGGCTGCAACATTTTTTTCCAAAATAAGTTACTACTCACTAGTCCTATCAATGTTTTTGGGAAGAGTTTTATTAGAAAAGTCAAAGAAGATTAATAAACAAATCCTTGTGAAAGCACAAATGAAGATAAACCCCATTCTATGGCCAAACTCCGTGCTGAATATCCGACGGCCATACTGCTCTGATAACGAAAAGTTTAATTACTGAGAAAAAAATTCATGGAAATCATCGGCCTCAACTGCTCAAACTCGGCATGTAGGTACGTTCACTTACCCATGCGAGTCCATATTTTGCCAAAATTAGTAGGACTTCTGCATGGTTCGTTCAGGTGAAATTTGTCTCTTAATTTGAGACATGGAGCGGCAGTTCTGTCATCGATCGCGAGCATCATGAGTCGTTGCAATATGGCGGAACATTAACAATACAAGTTTTCACTGTGTATTTAAACCGGAGAAGACCTAGACATAAGCTATTCGGCTGAGATTCGGCTGCGACTGTTTAATCACTTCTGCGCAGACGCATACAGCTCATTATTGCGGATGACACGCGTAGCTGTTTTGTTCAGTATCGTGAACTTTTTAACAGACAAATTACACCAGAAGGAACCATGAAGAAGTCCTTAACTTGGCAAAATATGGACTAGCATAGGTAAAAGTGAACCTGCCGAGTTTGAGGCCGAATAGTTTCCATAAAAAAAACCCAGCATTTCATTAACTTTTCGCTGTCAGCGCAGTATGGCCTTCAGCACAGAGTGTAGTCCAGTGTGTGGTCATAGATTGGGGCAACCCCACCACGTATGACTGCTCACCCACACTAGGCCTACGCATGCACTTCCTAATCCGCAGCCCATATCTGCGTAGCCACTTCGGGAGACCTACTTTGGACTCGGACTTTTTCTCATCTTCCCCTTTCAATTTACGTTGTATGGACTGATTCATCCCCTTGGAGGATTTTTTTTAAAAGGGAAAATAGCGTCCTCTTTAGCCCTTTCCCGACTCAATCCCACTCCTTATCTGCATGGCCACTTCAGGGGACCTACTTTGGACTCGGACTTTCTTTTTCTAAGGCCTTCAACTGCGTAGCCTTTTTATTTAAGAGGCTGATCTTTGAGTGGCGGGATATTCTGCAATTACTCCCTTGTGAATATGTCATGATGTCTTGCAGAGTTCTGCTTGACTTCAAAAAAGGTTTCCTTGCACAGCATAACCAATTTTGTTCATGAGAACTATAAATTTTGTAAGGAAGTGGGAAAATTGCGACAAGTTCGCTGTGCATGCATTGGGTATGATCACAAAGTAAAATTACTCTATCGCTTAGAAGTTCTGGTTTGATGCCTTTTTGTTAATTGGTGATTTCTTGTTTGTTACAGCAAGGGTATCTCATCCTCAGCACTACCCTACCGCCGTAGTGTACCAACAGTAAGTACATCTCAAATAGTCTGAAAATAAACCCTAAACCCCATCACATTTTCTCTAGGTACCCTGCTAAATTCAAGTTACAACTTGCAACAGATTGCAACAAAGCTGAAATGAAATGATAACCCTGCCAAATGCAACCACATCAGAGATGCCACTTTTTTTCAGAGATGCCACTTTTTTTCAGAGACGCCAGGTGTTTTTTTTAAAATCTCACAAATATCTACCATAAAAAACTTGCCATAAAAAAAATCATTAAAACAATGTGCAATATTGCACACCAATTATTGGCTTACCACACATAGAGCTGAAAGATTGTTGAACTTACAGTCTGACAGATATTCATCTAAGTTAACCCTGACCCTCCTCAATACTCCAATATCAACCAGGCGCTAAAATTGGAGGAATTTGGAAGATTGAGGCTGTATGCCAAACACGTGTCGCTTGACTTTGAAGGATTGCATTGTGTTGAGTTCGTAGGCTTTGCCCTGCACAGTTTATGTTCAGCCATGCATAATTGAGACCTACATTATACTGCACATCATCCACACTGCCTCAAACTAACACAGTGATTGTTGGAGGATTTTGAAGGATTGAGGCAATGGTCAACCCTCCACTGAACAAATTTAAGAAATAAGGAATGATTTTGGAGGATTGCGGCTGAATCCAATTTTACATGGTTGCAGTTGGAGGATTTTGAAGGATTGAGGATGGTTCCTAGCAAAAAGAGCGTAGGCAGTTAGGGTTCAAGGCATAGCTTGGTAAGAGTTGATAATAATGTTGCGTTCATTTCTACAGTGGCTGAAACTGTCCTCTGATGACGTCAAAGAGCAGATCTTCAAGTTGTCCAAGAAGGGACTGTCGCCATCCCAGATCGGTAAGCCTAAAGACGGCACGTGATTTCACAAAGCATTTTTAGCTCAAATTGTGATTGCATCAAATAACACATTTCCCCAACAGGTATGTTGACCTCGTTGATACAGAAGTAACTCCATAGTGGTTTCAAATGCAGTGCAACAAACAACGTGCCTTTTTGTCAGAGCCATATTTATGACATATTGAGCAGAGAAACCAGCAACCCCGCACTTTCATTAGTTCTACTAATTCTATTTGACTACCTCCCTTATTTTATGTTCGGAGTTAGTCAAATCATACAACACTTCAGAACTTACAACACCCCATCCCAACATTCATCTTATGAAACGTTTGGTTGCGGTACCCGCTGCTACATCAGATTTTAACCAGCCAGCTGACCCTAGCAAGCTCGATGGTCAAGTGGTTAGACGTCTGCACTAGTTAGCAGGAGGTTGTGGGTTTGATTCCCACCCAAGTAGTGTGTGATTTTTTTCTTCTCACAAAGGCTCGGGACAACACTGAGTATACGTGTTTAACCCTAACCCTGACAGACGCAACACAGTGCATCAGATGGAAAAGTCTGGTGCACTGTGATGCATTCAGCTACCAACACCAGTGCATAAACGGCCAGTTCTGAAAACAATTAGAGCTAGCCCCATAGAACAATGCCACAGTTGTATCCTGCTGCATTCAGTGACCACAGACTCTAAGGCAGTTTGGCCTTCAGACTTTTACCCTGATGGATCTTGCTACACTGGGCAGGCTTGTCACTTAGACAAGTGTTGCATGTTGCTGCGTTTGGCAGGGTTTCTAGCCAAAATATCCTGGACAGTTAAGGTTCAAATACGTCAGTGAAGGGCAAAACCCAATATTGAACTGATGCAAAATCCATCTGATGAACTTCAGAACCAGTAATTTCATGAATTCTTCCTCTCAGGTGTGATCCTGCGTGACTCCCACGGCGTCGCCCAGGTCCGCTTCGTGACCGGCAACAAGATCCTGCGCATCCTGAAGGCCAAGGGGCTGGCTCCTTCTCTCCCCGAGGATCTGTACTGCCTCATCAAGAAAGCTGTGGCTGTCCGAAGACATCTGGAGAGGAACCGCAAGGTACAACATTCCTCCAACAGTTCTGTCTCTCACTAGTCTGGGGTCAGGGCATTGTTGTTGCAAGAGGGCGTTATCACAACCAATCACTATCACCTGTAAACCGCTATACAATGTCTGTAGATTCTTGTAAGTTCTCCCCCTGAAAATGGGGGAAACAAGTGCCCATCTGTTACATTTTTGGTCGCTTGCGTACTACATACGACAAAGAGTTGTCATGAAGATGCACACAATTCTGTAAGCATCTTGTATAATACTGGCAGAACTTTCGGAGTTTGGTTCAGAGCTAACATGTAAGGTGTTGAATGCACGCTGCATACATTAGGCAAAACAGGTGTGCATGCATAACACGACCACTACAAGATTCCCAAGACAGTGTGGTAATAGCAGATCGTGGGTACAATGTAACGCAGCAAGTTGTCAATTCAATAAAGAACTTAAATGGAGGTGCAATGAAAACTAACAGAAGCAAATAAATCGATCATTAAAAGGAGCAACATAATGACTGTACAAAACCGGACAATCATGCTGCTGAATTTTGCCACTCCTCATACTCTCCTTCAAGGCTGACTTCAGCTCCTGGGTGATCCCCATATCCTCCGAAAAAGAACGAACGTTGACCAGGGCCGTCACCAGGGATAGGGATTGAGAACTTAAAACTCATTACAGCACTAAATTTGATGGAGCACATCTGTTAAAACGGAAATGGTTGATAAATTGTTGATTAACTGTAATTTCACCCTCTGCAATTCTCATACAAACATACATTTGCACTTAATAACATATATTGAAGGCAGTATGGCAAAAATGTGTTAGGGGTAGGGTTAGGGTTAGGTCACCCCGCCACTGAACAAAGTCAAAAAATTAACGGAGGACTGAGACCGCAATTTTTACATGAAGCAGTCGGAGGATTCGAAGGAATGAAGGTGCTTCCTAGCAAAAATGCCTAGGGAGTCAGAAGTGGAGTGACAGGGAAAAGCTTATTCCAAAAAAAGGATGCAAAGTCATTCCTTTGTCTTTGTTTTTACCCACTGTTACTTTTGATGGAGTTGTGATTGAGTCCCAAACTGAACCTAGCCCTAGATTCTGAAGCCAATTTGAGTGTAGCCCAAGATTAACCCTAACTCCCTAGCCCTTTTTGCTACGATGTAGCCTCAATCCTGCAAATTCCTCCAATTGGCCTCGTGGAAAAATAGCATATAGCCTCAATCCTGCAAATTCCTCCATTATTTCTTGAATATGGTCCGTGGAGGGGTGACCACTGCCTGAATCCTGCAAAATCCTGCGGCATTGACTGTCAGTATGTTGAGGCTTGGCCAGTGACATCCTGGAGCAGTACGGAGGATTTCAAGCATAATCCAGGCCTATATTTATAGTCTAAGACCTTGACAAAGTGCAACCTACCAAATCAGTAATGCGCTTTTGCCATGTAACCTCAGTCTTCCAAATTCCGCCACTGTGGCCAAGAAGATTTTGAAGGATTCAGAGCGGTTAGGGGTATGGTAGGGATAATAACTTTCACAGAGGTGAAGGTGAAGCTGAATCGATAATATGTTCAGCTTTGGCACTTAATTGAAATCAGGGCTAAATCTGAGGCTACATTCCGCTTGCCTTCAATGCTAATGTATGTGAAGAATGTGCTCAGAATTTTGTTGCTTTTATCCTTAAAAAAATAATAGCCACAGAGCTGAATTCAAGAGTCAGGGATTAACTGACCCAATCCAACCCTTTTTGTTCTTTCAGGACAAGGACTCCAAGTTCCGTCTGATTCTGATTGAGAGTCGTATCCACAGACTGGCTCGTTACTACAAGATCAAGAGAGTCCTATCTCCAAACTGGAAATAGTGAGTAGCACAGAAATATCCCGTCTCTCCATTGACATCTTAAAATAAAACCTAGTCCTGACATTTGCCTGAATTGTCATCAAAATGTGCAAGTGGACTGTCGCATGACGCATGTTATTATGATCACATAACATGGCAGCTGTAGGATGCAGGCTTTGGTTGCCAGAAACACCAACGTAAAAACAGAGAAATGTTTGGTCTAGATTAAGGGTTCTTTTTTAAGAACTGTGGTTATTCTGCAAACAATGAACAGCGCCCTCTGTTGTCCTTATGGAGCATTTCAAAACTCCAAATACTTGTTAGGCCGCGTCTAAATGTCTTGGCTACGGCTAGCCTGTATAACACCCAGGTCTATGGGAAGTGGCTACAGCCGCTTCCATAGCGCGTGTGTGTGATTGCAAGCCGTAGCCATGGAATTCAGATGTGGCTTTATATTCCATTGGGGCTGGCACTATTCTATTTGGAAACAGACATTTTTTGTACAGTATTGGAAAGCCTGGTCTGATACTCATAAGAACTCTCTCACATAGCAACTGACAAGTCATGAAGAGAACTCCAAATTCCCAGGTTCTTGCTCAACGGGAATGTTTGCTTTTGCAAGACGTCATGAATGTTTGTTTGTACAAGACAAGCAGGGTGATCTATAACCTGTTGGATAAGAACCGGAACATTCTTTAGTGTAATTTTCTCAAAGTGTTACCTGTAACCAATGAGTAAAAACTCTGTTCCATTATGCTGGTTATTTTGGTCAATAGAGCCTGAAAGTCCGCCATTTCGTCTTTGCGCTTCCGGACCCCTCCGCGACCCTTCTACGGGCATTTTAGACCGTGTTGCCCTTTCTCTTGCTATAATTTTTGATAGAATGATTTCTAACAGTATTCAATCACCCCGAGAAACATCAATGTTGAAATTTATCTTGATATTCCACAAGAAAAAATGATGAAAAATCAGCTGGAGATTAGAAGAAAAAAAACGAATTAACAAAACTAATTGCAAATGTTAGACTTTTTACATGTTGACGTTCCTATTCGAGGGGTTTGGAAGCTCGCCACTAGGGGTGAACTTACAAGCTCTACTCTAAGGTCAAATATGGTGTGAAATAGGGGGCCAAGTCTCGGTCAAATGTGAGGTCATATGTGGGGTCAGATCTAGTGTCGTATCCTGGGTCATGTCCGTAATCACTCAGGTCAAGTCTGAAGTCATTTTTTGTAATATCCTATTTGGGGTCAAATCTTGGTAAAATCTGTTTTTACTTTGGTCAAATCTGGGTCTTTTTTGGGTCCAACATAGAGACAAGTTGTCATTTAACATTAACCCTCAGTCCAGGGTATTTTGGCTAGAAACCCTGCCAAACACAGCAACATGCAAGTGACAAGCCTCCCCAGTGTAGCAAGATCCATCAGGTCAAAAGTCTCAAGGCCAAACTGCCTCAGAGTCTGTGGTCACCGAATGCAGCAGGATACAACTGTGGCATTGTTCAATGGGACTAGCTCTCATTGTCTCAGAACTGGCCGTTTATGCACTGGTGTTGGTAGCTGAATGCATCAAAGTGCACCAGACTTTTCCACCTGATGCACTGTGTTGCGTCTGGCAGGGTTAGTGTTATACCCACTGATCTCTATATAAAGACTGGATAGCGGATATGCATACAGCATTCACACAGTAGACTTTGCATATTGACCAATTCGCCCCCGGTCTCACGAAGATGGCCGCGTATAATACGAACGTTCTACGCGTAAATACGCGCGCGTTGTATCAACAGTTTACGCGCATTTTGGTCATGTACACATATTATGATGTTCTAAAAGGGACACATTTCTGTAGTGATTATTATTTCAAAAACGCCAAAAAAGTGATTTGCGGCATTTTAAAAAGTAACCACGACGTTAGAACAATTGTAGTAAACCTTGGTCAGTGGGGGTGGTCAAAATATAAATCAAGTGAACCGTGATGTTACAAAAGTAACCACGATGCTATAAAGACGGCAACTTGTCCTTTGTAGATCACCAGCCGGTCTCACCAATATGGCGTCAAATTCATTCATTGTACGGCTCTTTATTAGCTATCCAGTCTTTATATAGAGATCAGTGTTTATACCCTCGGATACCCAACTTGTTTTGCAAGCCCACCCTACATTTGGCTTTATACACCTACGTAAAATTTCATTTCGCTGAGACCATTGTGCAACCTCTCCCTAGAATTGATCCTCTCTTCCCCACCCACATTCAGTCAATTTCCTCCTTGCCCCCCTCCTTCCCTTCTGCCAAATTCAATTTCCTTTCGTCTGTCCGCACCCCTTGCACCCACCTTTACCCCTTCCCAATACCCCGACACTCATCTAACGCGGAATCCTGTTTGTCTTGTTTTCTCCTCCACCTTCCAGTGAGTCATCGACCGCCTCGGCCCTCGTGGCGTAAACAGCACCATCGATCTCTACGTCCAGAGCTGTTGGCGGTACGTCAAGCAGAAAAGTTACCATGGCAGTGGAGTTTTTTTAAAACATCGGATGAATCATTGTAAACAGTCTAACGTGAAACATGCGCCATTTGGGGTTTATTGAATAAAACAGGAGGTTTTACCTTCGGTTGTAGAGAATCGGAACTATTCGTTACTTTGTGGTTGTTTTAGTTGGTGTGGTTATATTGTCAGCATCGAAAGCGCCCTCTGGTGGTGAAATAAATGCTTTGGCAGTCCAAAAAATTAATGCGTTAGGATCAGGGATGCAAGTCCTACGATTACCTGAATTCTGGCTTTTTCCAAATAGTATATAAGGCCAAAAAAAAAAAGTCTCCGGTTTCTGGTATGGAGCTTGCCCCAAAAGTGGTGCGGCGACGCGGCTTTTTTTTTTTTTTTACCTGTTTTTTTTTTTTTTTTTTTGGCTTCAAATGTCGGCTGATGACTGCAAATGGTGCCCGACTAAACTTAGTGCAAATATATGGGAGTCCAGAGAGGCCACATAAATCTTATTCTCGATCATAACCCCATCTAAAAACACGTTAAAATTGTGCAGCAGCAGAATTCCAGTCAAACCAGTGAGTTTGGCGGTTTTGAAACATCATCTTGTATTGAAAAAAAAACTTTTTCATTTTGCCGACGCGCATGGCTACGGCGACGCGCGCGCATACCAGAAACCGGAGACTTTTTTTTTTTGGCCTAAGAATTGAATATGTGTGTATACTTTTTGCTTTATATCTGAAATTTCAGGCAAAAAATGTCCGACTCCACTCACATCCCTGTGAAATTCATTGGGCTGAGATTTTTTGTTAATCTAATGTTTGCTTTTGACCCTAACTCCCTAGCATGATTTACTAGGAATCATACCCATCCTGGCGAATTCCAACACTATATGCAGGCATGCAACTTTTCCTCGGATCAGCTGATTTCCTCTTTTTTTACTTCCCATGTGTGCCATTGAAAATAGAAAAACACTGTACAAAGTCTGGGAAAAATTTGAATTTCCTCTTTTTTTTGTGATTTCCCAGTTGCATGCCTGTATATGGGAAACTGCACACACATATTTCTGACTTTGATTCTGGAGGTGTGCCAACCCAATGTAAAAGACTGTCAGTTTAGGGGTACTGTACCCATCCTGACAGATTCCAACAAACATACCATTGGGGTTTGATGGGTTGAATTCTGTTAGGGTTAATCGGTGACATTACTTGCAAGAATTTGTCCGCAATCCATTTAAAAATTATTTTCAGCTCTTCGTGCAAAAAATTGTAGATGAAATTTTCACTGGCCAATTGAAAACATTTCAGTGAAAGATAAGTAGTATCTTCAAGCAAATTTGAATCCTTGATCCTGATTGGACGATCCATGGCAACATACTGCTATTCTAAGATGGGCATGCATTCCCGCTCAAACGTGTAATAGGATAACCGCTGAAAAGTTTGTGCACAGAGTACTCATTGCATCTTTACTATGCGTCAAGTTTGCTTGAAGATAAATTTGTTATCCCACACGATCAACAACACAGAAAGTGCGTAGGCATAGACTGCCACTTCATGATACGTCACAAAATCCTCTCATAATGATTGATGCTACATGGCTCGTTTTCGAGCGTTAGATTGAGAAGCTCTCTTCCCCAGCCTTGCCCCCGTTTTCAAGTTCAGTCTTTCCAGAAACTGGCAAGCTTTGGGTCAAAGACGGTTTCCTGTTCCAAGTTAGAGACTGGTTGCCATAGATACACTGTTTTGGCAACAACACTCGGGCGCACTCTCGGCGGCAACGCGGGTGATGACATTTCTTTGAACGGGATGATCTTTTTTCGTCACAAGAGGTTCACTGTCAAGGCAGATGACTGTTTCATGTTTTGGGTATTTCCATCGCGTGTTGAGTCTGGTGAATTAAATCTATATAAAACCCTCCTATGCAAACGTACATTCTGTGCCATGTTGTCCTTTCAGTCCAAATCAATCAAGTGACTGTTTTTAACAGTAAAGAGCTCCCAGCCTACATAAAGCAGGATTGACTGGCTGTGACTGTTTATGTAACTTGATAAAGCCATGCTTTGACTGTAGGCGATTGATAAGCCAGCTGTGCCTACCACTTGGGCACGTGTGGTCTAGCGGTGGAGCACAGGATTCGTGATCGAGAGGTTGTGGGTTCAAGCCCCACCGTGGCCATGCGTGTTGTGCCCTTAAGTAAGGCACTTTACCTCAATTACTCCTCTCAACCCAGGTGTTAAATGGGTACCGGCATTATTCAATGCTGGGAAGGTAACAGACTCGCTGTGGAGGAGGTGTGGCGATCCCCCACAGCAGCATACGAGTCTGGCCCAATCGCTAATGAAAGAGAGATGGGCACTCCGTTCCTGTGAATACAGGTTCGTCCCCTTTACTTTTTTTTTTACTTACCTACCATTTGCCTCCTTTTGTCTGTTGACTGAATTTGACTAGTCACAGTGCTTGCTCCACATGTGATCTTCCTGTTGGTGATTTTAGCCTGTGTAAAAGGCATGGCAGGGGGAGAGGATTGATTTTCTGACTGTTCAGCCAGCAGGAGGGGTAAAAATCATTTCAGTCTGGCTTTATTTTACACAAATCTGTTTAGTTTCTCTAAGGAATACAATACTTTTACATGTACATTAGTAAAGGTAGATTACTCTAAGTGCATTGAGCAGGATTGCAATTTCATTTTGTGAAATTGGAGCGAGTTTTCTGTTTTATCAGGATTGCGTATGATTCATTGAGGGCGCTATACAGGGTCAGAAATATTTTGGGGCATTCAAGTGGTGCACTGACATGTTGATTGATTACATTATCAGCTTGAGGGGAACCAGTTTTGTGAGATTGGCACAAACTTGTACTAGAGATTGAACATACATGTACATGCAATTAAGAGAACTGGGCAATAACGTGCTAAGGTCCTTATTAGGTTTTGAACAATGTTGGAGGCTATTACAATCAACATTTTTACACTCCAATGATATTCACTTAAATTTTTAAAAGTAAGGGTTTTCACTTCTAGTTATTTCTGTTTTCTGAGGGGAACACCCCACTGGCATACAATTTTAAAACCTCTCGGAAATGAGTATCTGTTGAGAGAAAAAAATACCACTTTTGAAATTGTGATTCATGCCAAGTTTTCCCTCAGTTTCGATCGTGGTCATGCATCAGCAAACAGCCGTCGGACGTTTCCTTCCAAGGCGCGCGTCAGCGGAAACAATAATGACATTGATTTTTTAAGGTCATGTGTTATCTTGCCCAGCCAAGGAGCGGCTATTTTATGAGTCAGTTTCCGTAGAGGAGTTTCACTCCTATTTAGCCCCATAGTACGTGTACATGTACTGGCATGGTCTTAAACCACAGACGGCGGGCCATGAATTTTGTATATTTCATCCCTAAATCCCTCGTGTTAATTTGGCGTATTTGATCCCTCAATCTCTGGTATTATATACTGTAGATTGGAATGAAGTGTACGTGTACTAGAATGAAATGATCATACGATCCCTTAATGAGGTAAATAGGTACCAGCTACTTCCCTCGTAAGATCATCCTTGAAGTCTTGACGCCGGCGCCATTTTGAGAAAAAAAATGATCCTGGGCCTTCACACCATTGCAAAAAAGCGTCGACAATATTTTATCGCAAATTTGTCAGATATGCAAATTCAGAGCCCGATTAAAGATGCGTGTCCGTGCTCTTAAAAAGGGATGTTTTCTTTCCCTAGCGAGTTTTCAATATTGTATGTTTTAACGGAAAAAAACTACTTTATTCCGATTTTGTAACCCTCTGAAAAGGGGCTTCTATTTTGTGTAAAAAATGAACCCGCGCTGCGAGAGCCGAATTATTGTCCGGCAGCCAATAATTCGAATTTGGTCAAGAAATAATTCACTTCCTAAACATCGGTAGATTGTTTGTCGTTCGAGGTCTCATTCAACAATTAATAGGCCCTAACTTTTATGTTGCTAGGAAAGTAAAAGTCTGTCACGAGCCGATATGGCCCATCAGGCTGGTGTTTATCTCCGGTTTCAGTGGCATGAAATGACTGAGAATATTTCTATTCCCCTGGATGGGATGCCAGTCCATCGTAGTTACTTCCAAGCTTATGCCGGTACCAATTTGGATGGAAAGAGGTAGCTGATTCAGATGGATCTCAGTTTAATCAGTGTTTTTCCCCAGCGCACGGGTTTTCTTGACATTTACTTTACACTTCAATATGAAGAATATATTGTTTCAGTTACTCGAGGTAATAATAATACATCAAAATTACAATTTAGTCTGCTTTTAGTTCTGCACATGTTGAGTAAATAAATATTAGCAATCGCCTATCGCTACTAGGCTACTGCCAGCCTGACTTCACTGACATCCTCATTGTGCCGTGAAAATTAAGGACAAAAGACCGAGTGGCCTCTGCCAAACTGGCAGCCTTTGTTACGAGTCACTATTCCATGCTAGGCATCGATTTTACTTACAAAACACAATAGCACGGGTAAGCCATAGTATACAGAGCTATCGTACGTAGATAGCGCGCAGTGCGTTCATTCATTTATTCTTTCCACTCTTAATGACGTCATCCCGCGACTAGCCCCGCCCTCGCCACTGCGCACGTGCAAAAAATCGCGTCGGTCTACCGTTTAGTCAAGACAAACTGCTGTGTTGCTGCGTGACTATTCCTGTGTGGTTATCCCGACGCTAAACATCTCCTAGGAAATTTCCCTGTCACCGTGCACGTAAGTACAGTTAAAATGTGTACAGTTGTTTTGTTTTCGTATAGGACAGTTAGCCTATTTGTGTGTTCACAGAGCTGAAGGGATATGTATAATGTACAAGATTACTCGCCCATGATATTTTGTTCAAGTAAAACATTTCTGTTGACGAAAACTCGTTCGTATAAATACGAACCTAGTTAAGATGAGGCATTGTGGTTGAAAAGAGTAAACTGGACATTTTCAAAGAGGTTTTTAACGAGTTTGTTAAGAGACAAACATGACGAATCTGAAACAGTAATCGCGGAAGAGGCAGCTTATGCTCGATGTGATCTGGAACTTGAAGTAAAATAATGGACGGCTACACGAAAATGAATCGTGATTAATACGCAGTTATGTTGTCCACTTAATTATTGGGCGTGGTCGTTCAGTCGCATGAATTCTTGACTCGAAATGCGGACACCAAATCTATGTGTTGCAGAGAGCGCTGTACAGTCGATGATCCTTGTTTTCAATGGGGTCCGAATTTCAAACTGGAGTCGTACCTTCGCAAATGCATTCTACCCTCTGTTGCGTGCGCACTGTTTCAGGGTCCCTTACTTCAGTGATAATGATGTTTTGCATTATCCGTCAAAAAGCAATGTAGAACATAACCGAGTTTTAATTTGGAATTAAACATTTTATTTGATATCCTGTGCGTGGTAATAATAGGAGTAACTCACAAAATGTGTATAAAATATACTTCTGGAATTTATTGAAATATTTACTAGGGGATCCGCTCATCCAATGTCCACATATATTCTCAAAAACATGTTTTTCTGTAAAAAAAAAAAAAATAAATAAAAAAATAAGTTATGAAGTCAAAACTCGCAGAAGTGGCATAAAATTTAGTTTCAAACATTGGGAAAAAATATCCTGACGCCACTTTGTGTACAAAGTCTATGAAGAGTTGAGTGCATTTTCAAAATATTTTCTAAGACAATTGGAAATGTTTCTCAGTCCCAGATTCATGTTTTTTCAACACTTTTGCAATGATTGACCTTTATTGAGATAATATATGATGAAAAAAAAGTGGCGTCTGGATGCAACATTCTTTCCCAAATATTTTCCCCATTTTTGACAAAAAAAACAAAAAGATATGCTGCAACATAAAGTGGCCGTCATGTTTCCCTCAAAGGGGGACATTTTCTTTGCTTATCCAAAAGAAAAAAAAATCGTGGTACATGTAGTAATTTTGCAGTGATAATTGGTAAAGGAAGTCTACAACTTGTGCTTATTATACCAACACCTTTAGCTAATTTACTTTGAACTTTGTTGTGCCAGTACCAAGAACAAATCCATGTTGAATTATTGTCACGGTCGAGTATTGAAGTATTTGCAAATGCACAAGTGGTTTATTGTGCAAATAAAATACCCGGGCTTATTGTTGCAGGAGACGGCACAGCACACATCAGACAGAGAAAAGATCCGGGTTTTTTGTCAACAAATGAAAATCCCGGTCCTCAAACTTTTAAACGGGTCGAAGGGATGGGCCGAGGGCATTATCTGCCATGCATATCTAATTACATCCAGCACACAAATTCCAGAAGAATATGCCGTCAATGCCGTTAAATTTAATTCGAAGAACCGATACTTTTCCAAACCCCTTCTACTTTTCTACAAATTACCGAAGTCCAGTTCAACTTCAGATACAAAAACTTGCAAAAATCTGCCATTTTGTTGACAAGTTTATTTCATTTTCAAAGCTGAAATGCGTTTTAAATAACGGTTCTCGTGATGTGAGGAAAATCAAATCTTGGAATTCCCATATCTGACCGTCACTAATTTTTCCTTTCAGTGACCTATATCATATCAGCCATCAGAAAGTGATGATATATCCTAAAAAGTCAAATTTAGCAGGGAAAATATTGAAGTATTTACTGAGGAAACACATATTTTTCGACCAGTCTCATAGGGTTTGTGCACAGGGTGACAATGGCCAGATATGGGAATCTTTCCAAATGTACAATAACCGAAGGCGCTCAAGCTTAACTTGTTTGTCGTTACAACCAAACTACATGTACTCATTCTCAATGCCTCAAGTACATAGTTTTACATACTGAAACAATTAAGTAACTGATTTTATTACTTGTAGATAATTGCATGCACAGAAAACTAAACATGTTGTTTTTATGACCGTATCGTTGGATATTGCCGAAACGAAAGCTAATTCCTATAAACATTAAATATTTAAGCTTTGAAATAACTTTCAGAATGAACAAAGTTGTTATAATAATATTACAGACATCATGTCCCATACGATAGGGAACTAAAGATAAATAAAACAGACATGCTTCTGGTTGTGTGTAATACAAACTTTGGTATATTTCTGCTTTCATTGACGAATGGAAATTCTGAGTAATTCCTCCACGGTCACGTGGTCTCGTGCCACGCCCACGCAGTCCGAAAATCGAATATGGTCGAGTCATGCTAGGCGCGGTACATGTCCGTTGGGGCGTTATCGGTCATTTTCTCATTTTCTTTCGACAAAGTGTAGGGTCAACATGGATTGCTTTTATTGCAAACTGAACGGATATAGACCTTATTCTGTGTTTACGGAGTTCTACCCCGTCAGGGGGAGGGGGAGGAGGGGCGGGGGCATGACAGACATGGTGGTTGTATTGTGGAAGACATTGTTCCAGAAAAACTCCTATTATAACTAAGGTGCATAGTTTACTCAAGCATGTAGGGCCTACTGGATAGCACCAGCCCTTGAAAAATATACGCATTAAGATCTTCTTTAAGCAGCTATTTATTCAACCCTTAATCCCTTCCAAAATCCTTCCAAAACCCACAGGGAGGTTTTCTGAGGATTTTCCAGGATTGAGAAAAGTAGTACATGTAGATGTATTAAATTAACATTGAAACCGTGCACGGCTCTCGCCGCTAAGCCATTGTATGAATTGAGGACCTTTTCATTTGTTTAATCCTCTCAACAAAAGAGAAACTGGCCTTCGGCTTCAGTGACGCGACGTGATTCCCATTGCTAGTTGTAGTCCAAAGTTTCCTTTATAGTGGTGGGTTTCTGGAATTTCCTCAATAAGGATTCAAGAACCTTCTCGACGTTTCGGTCCAACGTGACGGGACGTGATTGCCCTTCCAAAGTTTCCTTCATAATTTTGGTGGGTTTCTGGAACTTCCTCAATATACAAGGAAGGATTAAAGAACCCTCTCGACGTTTCGGTCCAATAACCGATCGTCTTCAGAAATAGCTTCTGCATGAAGCATTCCAGACTGTTAGGCGAATGTGTCTGTCACTTTAGGTGTTGTGTTGAATTGAAAGAGCGTTAGCTGGTCAGTAATATTATTAGGTACCAATGCTGCAGTGCTACGATTAAAGTGTCGGCATGCATCGACCACAAACGCTACCATTTCAGTTTCGAGGCCTTTCGTCGGTTTGACCTGGGTCAAAAGGTTGCTATCCGGCGCTGAGTCCCTGAACTCATTAAAGTGCTCTCCTGTCAGGGGTGAGATAAGCACGGGGCCAGATTAAATCACTTCCGGTCCCCATGACCCGGCTTGACCTGTTGATGTAAAAACTACATGAAAAGTGCGCCAAAACCTTAATTGGACTCGATTCTGTCTGATTTTTTTTTTTAAGTCTAGTTCAATTCATATCAAAACTGCTGATAAAATCTCTTCAAAAATATGTCATAATTGATTAAATCATACCAATTGAGATTGCTCAAAGTTCCCTCATCCATTGCATTTTATATTGTCCAATCACAAGCAAGTATATGACCCAGGGCCTGCGTAGACGCAACCACAATGCATCATGGGTAAACCAGTGATGTTGCAAGAAATCCTACTCCGTTCATGTCCACACGCTAGAAACTAATTACTATAGCTGGCAAATCGATACGTCAATTTTGTTGTTCCAGAAAAAAAAACCCAGCACATCCGTCATTCATGGCAAAGGCTACCAGATTTTTATGGATTTTTACTGCGCCGGTGATGTCCACGCTAATTGAGGCTCTCAATGTTTAGTTTAAAAAATGGGGGGGAAACATGCCAAGATGCAATGCAAGATAGATCGGCGTATGAGATAACCGGTCCAACGTTAAAATTTAATCACCTGGTGATATCTGGTACCCAGGCTCTATAAATGCACCTTCCATCCTCAACTGGTGCCACCAGACTCTTGCCTGTATATTCGTATGCTTTTAACATTTAGTTTTACCCAGGGATGAAAAAAATTCAAGGAAACTCCATTAAAAATTGTTTAGACCTCAACCTGGCTGAAATAATATACACAGGATGCCGTCTTATTACGTGGAATTGTATGTGATAGGAGGTTATGTATTAGTTCAAAATGTTAGTTGAACATTTACTTTTTTTCTTTCCTGGTTTGGGATATTTGGCCAGCTGCATCTACATGTAACCCGCATCATTACGAATCCTTTAAGTTGATTTCCAGTCCCACTTCGGTTCCACTTAAAATAATTGACAATTAGGTCGAAAGGGTTTACTTGCCAACTTGCCAATATCGATCATTCAGGTGTCGTTAACCCCGCCATTATGTCCGTCATCCACGATTTTCAAAATAATACATGTAGTTTCAAATTTTAATCGAGTGGTTTAGATTTAAATAGAAGCCCTTTTGTAGAAAAAAAATTACAGAAAATTAATTATTTATTTTCCTTTCCCCAGATGTCTGCAGACTGAGGCCAGCTGAAATCACTGTTGCTAACTTATATGTTCAGATTCTACTGTCGTTTATTTTCCAAAATAATTCGTATACACCTAGCTACGTTCGTTTGTTTACTCATTTCAGTACAGCATGTACAGTGTGCTGCTATGCATGGTAGATCGCAGTTCCCATTAGCCTTCGGTGTAACATAAGGCTATATCTCCCCAGTGCAAGGGCCGTAACAATAGCCAACGCTAGGTCACACATAATCCACGATCACAAAATATTCATTTAAAAACGGGAAGCATAAATTACACCGATGCGCGCGCATACTGCTGTCCAATTAGCGATAGCGACGTGTAAGCCTAATAGTCATTACGGATTTTTGTTGTTGATTCATTGAACAGATGAGTAGCGCGCATGTCATTATACACGCACCTGGATTTTATGACACACCCATATTGCGCGACAGTTTGGTTGGCAGTTTGTTCAGGAGCTAGGTACATAGGCTTTTTGATGTGTTGCCGCATAAGTCATTGTGTGTCGAGCTGTGAAAAAAACCTGATATTTTCTTGTTCGTTTCTGGCGTCTTTCGAAATAAAATCGACCAAAAAGCCATCCATCAACTGGTTTGTCAGCAAACGGTAAGATAAAAATACATAAAGTTGGCATGCGGTTTTGTCTAAGAATTCGGTTGAAATATTACACTATGTCATGCTTGGATGAATTGATCGAAAACATGATATTTCAGTAACTAGTTCGCGTGTAAAATAGTCAGGTGGCTTAGATCTAATTTTCGTCAAGATCGTGACCGACTGGTCCAAAGCACCAAACTTGGCAGATAGATTCTTATAGACCTAGAGAAGATATTTAGAAGGGGTGACACCTGAAATTCATTTGGGAAGGGTGCCTAATTTGCATAAATCGTTAATCCCTATCGTGTAATATATTTATTCCCATATTTGGGTATATTTATATATTTATATTTTTTTGAAAAGTGTTTTTTGAGGATTCTACTTACATATCTTTACTTAAATAACATTTTCCAAAGCATATAAGTGACTGAATAATTATGAGGACATAGTAACGATCCAAAAATAGCTACTATTATGCCCTAAAATTGCGCGCATTTACCTTGTCTCCAGATATCATCAATTAGTCTTGCCAAACATCAGCATTGATGAACTTCAAATTCACCAAGTAGCTTACTGGTACAGTTACCCTATAAAAACCTTATGCAAAATCATGTGAACAATGATAACATTGTGATATTAAGCCCAGAAAACAAAAACTGGGGAAAAACGAGGTGTCCATAAATTAGGCTAACAAGTAGGTGAAGGGTCGCCTAACATGGAACACTGGAGCAAGTTCAAGGAAATTCCCAAAATTATTGTTGAGAAAACGTTGCGTAGACAAAATTATTGTAAACAACAATAATCTCTTATGAGGGGCATTTCGTTGAACTTGTTCAAGTCCCCACGTTTAATACCCTTCCCGTACTAGCCCAATTTACGGACACCACATTTTCTCCCCTTTTTTGGTCTTTTGGGCTAAACATCAAGATGTTATCAATTTTCACTTGATTTTCCACTTATTTTTGTTATGGTAACTATGCCAGTAAGTAACTTTGTGAATTTGAAGCTCATCAATACCAACGTTTGGCGAGACAAGTTGATGATATCTGAGGAAAAGGTAAATGCGCGTAACTTTAGGGTAAAATAGTAGCAATTTTGGTTCTTTACTATGTCCTCCTAATTATTCAGTCACTTATATGTTTTACAAAATGTTATTGAAGTAAGAATATGCAAGTAGAATCACCAAAATACACTTTTCAAAAAAAATAAAAAATAAAAATATACCCAAATATGGGAATAAATATATTACACGACAGGGATTAACGATTTATGCAAATTAGGCACCCTTCCCAAAAGAATTTCAGGTGTCACCCCTTCTAAATATCTTCTCTAGGGCTATAAGAATCTATCTACCAAGTTTGGTGCTTTGGACCAGTCGGTCACGATTCCGACCATATGCCACCTGACTAAAATGAATTCTAAGAATTTCTCGAGAAAGTATACCAGATATCATAAGACGTTATCAAAATAACCGATTATGTTCTGGTGTGCAAATGGAAGGGAATGTTTTTTAACTGGTTGCACCCACCCGGGTGGAACAAAACAGGAAACTTTTCCTGTTGACGTTTTGGTCGTGACAAACAAAACAAATGAACCGATTCCTTTCGTGTTATAAAAGTGAACGTTTAGAAATGGCCGAAAGGTCCGAGCCAGAAAGGTCAAGTTGTGACGTCACTGTTGGATGTTAATTATAAAGTCCCCACAGCCACGCCCAATTCGCTCTTTGTCGAACACTGCGTGGGCAACAGACAAACTTTAATTGTATATTCATTCTTAGAAAAGATACCCGCACGTGTTCACCGATGCTCACATGACAGTACGCCATAGATTGTTTGAGGAAAACAATAAAGCCGATGATTTTTTTTGCTATTTCGTCTGGTTTTAGATTAAACTCGGATTTTGGTTCAACTGACCAGGGAGTTTTAGAGTAATATTTTTATTTGTTACTCATTTTAATTTAATTTCTTTCTTTTTTAAACATCTTATCAAAATTATTTTTGTTGTGACGAGAAAGCAGCCTTTTTTGTCTTGTGAAGAAAAACGTTCTATTACTTTTTGATTGAATTGATGTACATGTACACGCCATGTGATTTTCCACTGGTAATGACACTGGTAATGGCGGCCGTCTACTGCGACAGTATAATTAAGGCGAAGATTATGATGATGAGAAAGCCAGACAATGGCTTTTGCAGATGGACCTTCTGAAGAAATTGCTTGCATGTGAACACTCAATAACCACGTTGTATTAAGGCGTTTACACCTTCCCTATTTTGTTTTTACAATTTTGTATGTGACGTAGTTTTAATACATACTGAGCTGGACCGGGTACAGCGCCCAATTAAAGTCGATTACCCGTGTGCGAATGTAAACCTGAGTTAGGTGCAACTTGGGTAAATGTTTCAATTGGGTGCCGAATTTGGAGCTCGTGCAGCTGCAAGCTTCCATCAGGATTTCACAGAAAGGGAGTGAACATTCATTTTTGTTCACGGTTTCCACAAAAAAAATGTAAAGTATCTTCGGAACTAATGTTTCAGCAAATTTTAATTTATTTGTAATAAATTTGCTTAAAATCACAAACATTTTGCGTAGCTTTAATATACAGCTCTATACGTACAGGCAACGAAGCTTCCGCTTTACCTGAGCCAAGTTGAACGATTTAATCTTTTACAGGGGGCTGTTTCCTTGGTAACGAATCCGTCAGGATATCGACGGGGCTTCAAGCTGTATTATTAAGAAGGGAGGGATCCCGGTTGGTTGCTAGGCTGCAGTGGTTGTGTCCCTCGCGTGAATGATCATGCACTTTCTTGGGAAAAAAGACACAGGAGTGTATAGGTTTTCCCAGCCAATTTCCTGAAATGTTCATTCACTGCTGAAAATCGGTCATTCATTTTCGTCTGAATTTCAATGCACTTCTTAAATCCCATGAATTCATCGAAAGTTCAATCGTTTTCATTGTCCGTGCAAACGGTTTTGAGAAACAGACGACCAATTACGTTACCTGTGCATTCATTTACCTTTTCTAAATTGATATCAGGTACAGCTAATTTGATTGACGGTTAATGAAAAAGAAAGTTGTAGGTCTATCTGGTGCCGATGGTATTAAAGTAAAAGTGAAATAGAATGGTGAATGTTTGAAATCGCCCTATAAACGCGAAAAAGAAGTTTTGTAAACACATCTGAATGGACATAAACGAAAGGTGCTGCTAATCACTTAATTGATTGAACTGAAGTGGATTCGAATGCTCTGGTAGCGAAAATGAAACGCGTGTTCAGAGCGATTCTCAAATTCAGACGAAATTGAATGACCTATTTTCAGAAGCGAATGAACATTTTAGGAAATTGGCCTGGAAAAAGTATAATTAAAAAGAGTTTTTCCCCACTTCAAAACGCGCCAGAGTCTTTGTACAAAGCAAATTTTCATTTGACTTAGCACTAAAAAGGCATAGGATCACTCGCTGAAATTTTCATGCATTTTGTTATGAGATGGAATTTTGCGTCGGGGTGATATAAATCAAATTAGGTTTTGCCCTTCACCGACGTTTAAACACTGTATACACAGTGCGTTACCTCCCGATTGAAAGTTGGAAAAAATCACTCGTGTGGGACTCGATCAATCTGATCGTTGGGAAATGACAGCAAGCCAGACTCGGGGAAGAATTTCCCGGGTTGTTTAGATCTTTTATCGAAGTGAATCTGTTTGATAATAATGCGGTAGGTTACTTTGGGATTAATGCAAATGATCCTATATGCCTTTAAGTTTCGCAGCAGCGTTGCCATGCATGGACAGTGGAAATTGCATCACTTGTCCGCTTGGTGATTTCGGCTTGGTCTCGAACTAGTGGGACACGTTTTGGTATTATGCTGTTTTGCTCCAACTCGGTGACGCATTTACTATTAAACAGGATGTTCGAAACTGCGCATAAATGAATATGTGGGCAGTGTTAATAGTGTTATGTATCTTGAAATGAGATATCTTTTATGCATACATGGGTAAATAGAAATCGACACTGATTTTCCCCCCATAAGAGAACGTGTTTTGGTTTTATATTTTTTTATAAAAGCGTTACCGTAAGCCTAACGTCATTTCCTTTAACATGCTGTTCCTGTATTTTCCCACGTAGGCCATAAAGACAGTCACAGTAGCTGACTTCATCTTTGCATCATTCTTTTATGTGTGCAACTGCTGTTAACTATAGCGTATACATAGTGGACTTGGACAAAAAAAATCCCTGAAATTTACAACAAAGGCGTTTTTTTTATTTACCATGCGTAGCTATTATTTGCCCAAGGCGCGAATTACATGAATACAGAGTAGCGTTCACTATGTTGGCTCCATGTGTTTGTATTGGCCCTTCCGAGAAGACATTCACAGCTATTATGACTTAATTGGCATATAACGTCACTCACTTAAAGGGGTATATGACCATCTAAATGATGTGTCAGCCATAACGGAAAATTCCAGTCATTCCTTTCCCTATCGTGCGTGGCTCGATGAGATTGTAAGTTAAATGTATATACTTGAGTTAAATGAGCAAAACGGAAAATACATGTGCACCTCTATAAATCTGGTGTCCCCGTTTTTCCTGTCCATAACATCTGACATCCATGATTTAATTCTGGGTGCGCTCCTTTAATTACGGTACATTCTTCCTCCAAGAGTGATAATGCATAGGAAGTAAACACCTACCCAACGAATGGAAATTACTTTGAAGTAATTTTTAACGACAATTGAACGACAAATTACAAAGTTTTGAAACAGAGACAGGAAAAATGTCAGACGTTGGTCCCTATATTTATAGAGTGCTGCATTCCGCTCTTTCTACCTGAAATAATGTGTTCTTTTTTGTCGATCGAACAACCTTGACGAATTATAATGAGTCTACTGCCTTTGCTATAAACGCACCGACGGCTTATCACTCCTGCCGTGCAGACAACCTTCATGGAAAATTCATATCTTGCGATACGCCGTCATCCATGTCGTCATGAATATAGAGCATGAAAGACTGTAATAGACTTCACGTTTACTTTGTATGTGGACGTCTTGGTACCAGACACTGACTAGTCTAGCCACGGACTCCTATAGTGACGAATTTCAAATTGGCATTGAAACCGAGGCTCATTGCTAAGCAACTATAGGATGCAGGGACCTTTTCTTTATTTAATCCTTCAACAAAAAGGACTTCGATTTCAACGTAAACATGAAATTCGTCAACATGCTTATGCATGATTGAGGATAACAGGTCGGGGTCAAATTTCCATTTTCTTTATTAATTTAATATAATTTCTTTACTCTAACTTATAACGATTTTGGTCTTGGCTCTACCTCAAACTATTTTTTTTTTTAAAGTAACATGCATTTACTACATAGGACGATGAATGCACCTCAAGGATTGAATCCAACACTTTTGTTGTCGCCTCTGACGAATCGGGCAACTTATTATTGAATGCTCGTTGCAAACCCTCAGGTCCATCGCATTTTCATTGGAAAGGAAATGACAACCACCTTTCCAACTAAAGTTCACAAGTTTCTTCGGTGCAAATACTCAACGGTATATAGAAGAAAAACACCCAAACAATACATTCATCGGGTTAACGCAACCATGTCCCGTCCGCACAACAGGCACGATGACGCACACTCTGCAAAGTTCAAACAAAGAAGTTTTAATGGCGCAACCAATGCGCCTCGCAAACAAAAAATCTCTGTTTACCAAAATCAGCCCGCGTCCCGCCTCTGACCTGAATTATAATACCCTCCGGTTTTAATAAGGGTTATTTTGCGCCGTTTACAACAGGATCTGATTCATTCTCCCGAGTTTTATGGCCAACCTCGACTCATGTAAACTTATCAGGCGATAGAAAAGGTATATGATAGTGATCCAACCCCGGATCCGTTCACACAGAATTTACAACTATTGTGTTGACATTGACACACGTTTACTTAAAATAACTCACTTTGACGAGTTAGCTTGTTTCCGAGTATATGTACATGAAAAACCTGACGGTTTACTTTGTAAAAGGCTAAAAAGACTAACACAACAACGTAAACGTTTTCAAAAGTGGGGCTCCGAAAGATATTTGAGCTGTTTTGTAAAATTTGAGAGCCTGCATTTCGGCAGGGAAACTCTGCATTTCTGCCTTTCTCGACATTAAAGAGACATGAACTATTTTACTTGGCAAATTTGGGAAATTTTGAATTAAAAAAAGGAAATTGTGAAATTGTGTGACAAAAATGAAAAGGTTGGATCTCACAGAACGTCGCCTCAACTTATTTCATATTCATGAAGAGAAGTTTAAGGTAGGCGTGCCTGAAACCATGTCTGATTGACAAATATTGTCGAGTTTTGGAAGATATAAAATAAATGCTTCTAATTTTGAATACTCTCTTCCACCAGGAGGCTGAGGTTTCTATCTCAATATAGGAAGTGATTCTCGTGGTCGCCTATAGCCTTGATGTTCAGTGTATCACCTTCCTTCTGTTTGGTGGTTAGCTGCGCATCCGGGAAATGACATGAACAATGAAATCCGGTACCCATGACCTGAATTGACGTCAAAAACTGGTTTTGAATTAAAATTCCACTGTGATAGTCCAAACCACAAACTTGACTATATTATTCGTAGGCCTTGGGAAAAATTAAGCATGCATGGAAAAAACAAAAATTGGAAATTGCATGACGTAGTGGGTTCTAAGTGTTTACGTGGGATGTCTCGAAATGTTTTCCTCCCACACATGTTGTTTACCAATATCCACGAGTCAAATTAACTTCCTGTGGAGAAAATTCCAATATTTTGCATTCCTCCTTTTGAATGTCAGTCATGCGAAATACGCAGATGAAGCGTAGCCAGAACAACGCCATTGACGAAATGAGTATTTTAATATGGCGAAAGTGGGCAGCCATCAAATTTTTTACGCAGTGCGCGTTCGTCGGTGGGCGAAGCTGACCTTGTTAAGCGGTTTGCGCATGACTGTGTCAAACGTCATGCGCAATGACCGTGTCAAACGTCATGCGCAATGACCGTGGCAAGAAAAAGCTTTTTGTTTTGATGAAATAAAGCAATTTTCTTCCGCCTACCGAAAGGGTTGTTGATTGGAGTGGGGAGGAATGAATTGACAAACATGGCGACCGCAAATAACTCCAACTTACTCGTTTGGAACGCACCATTTTTTTGAATGGGTGTTTTGCACTTAGCTGCCACTTTCATTTTTCAGGTCACTACCGGTACGCGGTGTTATTTACAAAAACAAAGTTGAGTTAATATTTTTTTTGAAAGTTTACCGTTCCATTTAAATTCCATGAAACGTGACTTTTAGTCTAACTTGAACGTTTGCGAGTGGATCTTCTGTGGCCATCAAAAAGAAATATAAGCCTAGCGTCCACCAAAGCTTGACTTCTCCACCATCAGCTTCAAATCTCGCTTAAAACTTTAAATCTCTTTTCACCGACAGAGATAATTTCGAGATAAGATGGCTAAACTGGAGGGCTGCGCTAACTGCGCCAAGATCTTGCTGATCGTCTTCAACATCATCTTCTTTGTGAGTATAGTATTTTAATCTGTATACTCGTATGTCTAAGATGAAACTAGCTTGTTACGCAACACTCATGCACCTGTCACACGCGTTCTTAAGTCAAGCGCGCGTGCAATTCGAGAACCCTATTGGTCCAAGGAGCACAGAGTGCGCGCGTACCAGCTGCACACGCGCGCGTGGTGTCACCTTGCAAATGGTTTCTTAAACTTTGATTTTTTTTCTGGTGTAGATCGTTGGCATTGCTCTGCTAGCGGTGGGGATATGGGTCGTGACCAGCCCCTACAACCTCGACATCTTGGCCATCCTTGACAACCCGATCCTCGAGAGCGGCGCCTACCTCATCATCGCCTTGGGAGCTTTCATCTTCTTGGTCAGTTTCTTGGGCTGCTGCGGAGCGTGGACGGAGAACAGGCTCATGCTCATCATTGTAAGTATATACTTCCCTGTCCAATACTTCCTTTGCCTCGGGTTCGAATCCCGTTTGGGCCAACATGTGGATTGTCTTTTCCACAGGACAACTTAATTCAGGGGCAGTATCCCTGCCGAAATATTATACATTCACAATCAAAAAGAACGAGTGCCGTGTCTTAAAATGGCTTGAGGTGGCTATCGTCTTGTGAGATTGGGGGATTGTTAAGATTGGGGTTCGATTCCAGGCGCTAGACTGTGTGGTTAGGGTCAGGGTGCCTATGTCCCTAGTAAAACCACGCCCTCACAATTGCCTCTGTAACCTTAAAAGAGTATGAAAATAGTCTTTTGAGCTTCAAGTGAATAACTGACGCCATTTTGGTTTTCTACTTAATATTTCTACAGTATTTCATCATCGTGCTGTTGATCTTCATTGCCCAGCTCATCGGATGCGCCGTGATCATTGCGTACAAAGACAAGGTAAACTTTGCTGCTTCACTTTCGATTCTTTGTTTGCCTTTTAGTTCCATTCTCAAGGATTTCTGAAAAAAAAAGAGACCAGTTTCATTACGCATCTTAACTACTTATTCTGCATTCCTTGGACTGAATATTAGCTTAAAATGAAAAAGAAAAACAGAAGGGTTTCATATGTCGTTGTGCATTTCGTTTCGTTCAGGAAAACTTTTGATTTCGACTATATTTGTTTCTATTCTGAAGCAAATGGAACAGAATTATAAACAGGAACTGAACTGAATTAACGAAGTTTGCTGAGAGCTAGAGAGTAGTTTTTGGTATTATTATTTTTTTAGGTGGATGCCTTTGTGACGAACAATCTTCGCAAGACAATGAACATGTACAAGGGAGTGCAAGACGAAGACAAGTACAGCGTCGGTTGGAACGCCCTGCAGGTTTTGGTAAGTGGCATTTACCCTTATGCACACTCACTCGAGGGCGCTGTTGTGACCCTTACGCACGACTTCGTGAGGGCGCCGTCACACTTACCTTACTTTGGTCAATCCTACCTAATGTTGTGGTTAGCATTAATCATGACTTCTTAAAAATGTACAATTACAAATAACCACAACAGTTAGGTTAGATTTACCAAAGTATATTATTACATGTATTTGATTCGATTTGTGGCTCACCCAAATGCTGTTGAAAATGCAATTTAGTAGGCCTATGAGAAATGGAAATTAGGGCTACAAGTTTAAGAGGATGATGGAAAGCCGAGTGAGGCCTTTACTGATAAGTTTGCTGTTCTTTTACCAGTTGGAGTGCTGCGGTACCAACAACTACACAGACTGGATGGAGACCCCCTGGTACGGCAACAACACGAATATTATGGTTGGCGGGCTATCTATCAAACCGGAATGGCCAGCGACTTGCTGCAAGGTAGGATTAATGTGACCTATAGGGGCGGAGACTGGCGAGAATGTGTGGGTTGGTTATCCATTAAGACTGAGGACTTGGGACAATGGTGTGTGTGCGATTTCAATGGGCCCGAGGACCTGGGCCCAGGTCCTCGGGAGAATTCGTGTACAAACCTCATGGGAGCTGTCGAGAATAAGTTAGTACAAACAAAAGGGAACAAAACAAGGAATGGATCAGGTCCTCATGAGTGTAGTACAAACGAGCTTGGTGCGTGTGTGTTGGGGGGGGGGGGTGGACAGACAGACCACAACTACTTCTCAAGTTCGATCTGATTGTGATGTGCCGACCTTCACATACTTAATATGTCGTTTTCAAAATCACGGCTTCATCTCGGGCTCTGGCTCTAGGATATTGTAGGTCCGCTGAGAGCCAATAAACACGCATTGAGACGATTGGAAAGATGCCTAAAACTGTGACGCTGAAGCTTGAAACCGAAGATATACCGGTAGCCCAAAAAAGTCAAGTTTGGAAAACCCACAACTCTCTTGGGAAGCCCAAACAGCACCGTCCATAGCCTATATAGTGAAATTCATTCAATCGAAAAGATTGTGATATCATCACCAGAATTTTGACCGCAGTGATTTTTCTTCTTCTTCAAAATACACACGTGTTCCAAGGTGAAATTAGAGTGATTTTCGCACTTTTTTCGTCTAAAGTCTTGTAGTTTCAATCTTTGGAATTAAGAAAGTATCGTGGACTCGTTTCAATCACACGCATTTTGGCTCCATTCAGGTTGACAACAACCTCGCAGCTGTCACCGGTGGCGGTTTCCCAATGCCGACCAACCTGACTTACTGCTACGGCGTGGGCGTGTCGGAGATGATGCGCAACGAGTATCTCAACACAGAGGGCTGTTACATGGCGTTCGAGGATTGGGTCAAGAGTCGCGCCCTCTATATCGGTGGCGTTGGTCTCGGCTTGGCTTTCTTGGAGGTGAGTTCGTTGAAAGACATTTGAAATATGGCGGACACAAGAGGGCGCTGCTTGGTTTGGGTCAATCTGGCTAATGACATATATCCGAAAATTAACGAATGCTGCACACTGGCTACTGACTGGACTGGCCGAGATAATTTCCTGCCAGGAAACATTATGCCCTTTTTTATTTATTTAAATATACATAAGGGTTTACCCAAACTAAACAGCGCCCTCATGTTGTGTCCACCACATCCCCAACAATCCTTTGCGGTATTGAACTCAAAATTTATTTTCTCTGCTTCAAAACATTTTGAAAAAAATAATCACAAGTCTCCAATGTGTTCACGACCGACGTATTTACAGCTGAGTTAGCCTTTTCGGTTTCTGTTCAATTTCCTGGGGTAATTCAATGAATGCTGGTCGATATTTTCCAGAATGGTGCACCCATTGAAAAATCCGAAGCCCATCGCCATTTTGAAAATGTACTCCATATTTAACTGTTCAAATGTTATTTCACACATTGATTCTTTGTTGTAAATAACAAGTTGTTTATGATTAGTATCGTTGTATTTGTCATTGTGGATGTTATTACTGAAATAATTTCACGCAGGTAATGGGGCTGGTTCTGTCCATGTGTCTGGCCATCATTCTTAAGAAACAGTAAAAAGGTTGGGATAAAAATGGTGAGGATTGAAGGAATGGATACGTTTGATGAATGCCGCCATGTCTGTTTGTGATTCTCAACTCCAGTGATTTTAATTTTGCATTATTTGCAACAAATTTCACAAAAAGGCCTAGAAATAACATTGACACAGTGAAAGATGGCATTTGCACCGCTTGGTTTTCTTTGTGGATACAATAGTCAGGTTCCCCTAGCAAAGGTGATTATCCTTTACTAACATGATATGACGTCATGTATATCCGTCTAGCAACCGTTGACTGTCGTCCATTCACATTTGTGCATGTTATTTTAGGAATGAAAAGTTTAAACCCATATCAAATTTTTCCCGCCAATAATTTGCCTCAAACCAGGTCATGGCAATGGTTCTGTCTATGTGTTTGTGTCAAGCGATCGGTGGGAAACCCAAGTAGATTATTTGCCTGTTTTGACTAACAACGGTGAGAAGCATGTGTTCTTAAGTCGCATGGATAAAAATGAAAGGAAAACGAGGCATGTCGAATGAAAGAAACCCTGCCAAAAACCGATTGACGACGAAAAAAATCAATGTTTCACCGTGTTGGAAATTGCAATCCTTCTTCGCTTTGATTTAATTTTTACCAGAAAATACTTCAGAAGTCACACTATAATTTGGATTGTTGCTTTAGCCCCCCAAAAGCCATGTTGAGGAACCTTTTGCGAGTTTCAAGAATATTAAAATCACAAGAAAACCAGACGACCAATTTTTGAATACTTTCTGACCAAATCGACAATCTAGAAACTGGTATGCGCATGATTATAATGCTCATAAAAAAGTATTGTTTCCTAGCCAGGTTTATTCACTATACAGTCATTTACATCTGCATGTATACGAGCAAAAGTGTAAATTGCATCTATGATATAATTTTGCATGCACGGCTGATGTTGCTTGCACGAGTGAGTGACCAAGCGTGATACAACAATTTGATGCATTTGTCATCTGAGTTCGAGACACGACTATAATGGGGCCTAATTTTTTATTTAAGATGATAATTTTTGCATTTTCCGAGTCGTGGCACCAAGCCGCAAGTAGAGTAACTTGAGCAGTTTGTTAAAAAAAGTACCAAGTGGTACAACCCACGGCGGTTCTACAACCGCGAATTTTGCAATGCAATGGGGCGTGATTTAATATGCGAATTAGACGCATGCGCATCAGTGTCACAAACTGCAGGTATTCCGTGGAAACTCATTGGCGATCCGTATAGCTTTGATTCGCCCGTTACTTTGAAACAGTATAACGGGCCGAGTAAAGTGTCCACCAACAAACCCGCCCGCCCAACCGCCCATTCCCCCGCCCACCAACATAATGTTGACCCGAAAACATGTCCAATTATCTGGAAAGCAGTGTAAATTCTCTTATTAATAAACTTTATAAATGTTAACTATTGTGTGTTTGTCTTTTTATTTTATGACAGATTTTCTCCATGGTGTTCGCCATCTGTGTCTGCAGGGGTGTTGGCAAGTCGGAAGATTAGATGAGAGAAAGAAAACCAAGATGGCGACTTAGCAACCATGACGTCATTTCACAAAGCTGCTTCAACTGGCCATTTAACGTTCCTGCCCAAATTTGAAATAACAATAAAAAGTTTTTTAAACTAGCTAAAGGACTTTTGGAAACTGAAAACGTAACAATTCTAAAATTTACAAATCTTTTCACGCTTGGCAGCTTTTTGAAGCAAATTTCATATTATGAATAAATTATTATTTTTAATTTAAGAGTTTATAGTGCCGTGACCAATCACGTCGAGTTGCTATGTTTACAAGGTCACGCCCTTGTTTTCAGGGGACGTGAACTCGGAGCTAAAACGTAACCCCTTCATCACATAAGAACATGAGTTACCAGACTTAGGCCTACCCTATTTGGCGCATGCCCATCATTGGGGAAAATACGGTCACGCGAAAACAAGAGTGATTGGAACGCAGAAATATTTAAATATCATCTCAAATTTGAAATGTTTTGAGGCTGCTGTAGAGAATTTTCTCTCAATATAAATAGGACGTTTTCAATTTTGTATCGATTTTTATGAACATCATCTCGGGTAAAATGCTGTCAGACATGACAAATGACTTTTCAACGGTATGTCGATTTCTTATAGCGTTAATAACGAAGCTCGCCATCCGCAATAGTGTTTGGAAATTTTATTCACTGAAGTGCATTATGCTGGGAGGTTCCATTAGCTTGAAGGTGGGGAGCTTCACTCCAAAATGGGTACTTAGAAGAAAAAAATCCATTTCTGTATGTGTGATATTTGATCATATTTAGAGGCTTATTTTTAAACATCTATATATTCTTGTCACTGTATTTTAATAAAGAACAATTTTGTCATCAAATGTAAGAGGCTTTGTACAAAGAAACAATGATACATTGATTTGAAGTCCTGAGAAACTGATCGAACAAATTTAAATATTCAACACTCTTTGAATACAATTATTCAAAACTTCTATGAAAATCATGAATATTTATACTCAAATGAATATTCAGGATCCAGGAGCCATTCAAGGAGTGTCTTGTTTCTTGTTTTTCGTTGCATAAATTAAGCACCAACATTAAAGGATATCAATGTAAATTGAACAAAATTTGAGAAATCTGAACAAAATTTGAGATCTTCATAGGTTTAAGTGCTTTATAAACTCGATAGTGTGATATAATGCATGCTTAAAATGTCGAAAAGCGTCGCTTTTATTGTGGTATGCCTATTTTTACATTTTAAAATTTGTACATAATCTTTTGAATGCATGTTATGCAAGGAGGCCGAGGGTTTATAAAATAGGGATTTTTTGGGGGTCAAAATATACTAAGGGTTCATGTCTGTATATTTCATCTATTCATTAATTTTACCATAGACGTCTCAATCTGAAATTATCTTGTTTTAGCTATAGTGGTTGTAATAAAATAAACGAATTCTGGTATAAATTAAACTTGTGTGGGGAAATATTTCTTTTTTTTTGGTGTCGTATAATAGACCGATATGTGAAGCCCCGCCCACTGCTCACGCGGGGAACCAACACGTGCGCCTCTCCATTTGAAGTTCTATATCTATATCTACGACAAGCTGATTTACCCGATCATAGATCGGGTAGGGCGTAGTGTTGGGGATAAAAATGTGGGGAGTTAAATGTAAATGGGGGATATAGTTGAGGAGACATGCAGTTATAGAAAAGCAATTTCTGTGGTGTGATCTGAGGCAATTTCTGACCACTAAAACCAATTGCAGCAAAAGATCATCTTTTAAAGTTTTGAGTTTGGAGCAATTGAATCAGCTACATAACATTCTGAGCAATAGAATCATTGTTGTAGGCTACAATTTTTATTCGGGGAAGAAAAAGTGTGTGGGGGGAAACCAAACAATGTCTCCCGCTTTAAAATGGGGGGGGGGGGGTCCCCTGTCCCCCGTCGATTTACGCACATGATAAAAATGTACCATGGCAACTGTCTGTAAATGTTCCCGTTGGTCTGTTAAATTGGCATTTTGTGAGGCAGTCGCATTTGGAAAACGCAGTGAAAAGGTTACCGTAGTACACAGGCGAAGGCTGATTGTACAGTTTTGACAATAAATCATAATGCAATAAAACGTAAAGGTGTCATTTGAAATGAAAATGTTGAGTGTTACCATAAAATTACAAACGGTCTGAATCATGGAGGAAGGTCATAATTAAGTTTCAGTATTGGACTATTCAACAAATGTAAACTTGAACTTCTTACAATTTGCGAGACCGTCTGCGAGGAAAAAGTCGATTTAACTTTTATTGAAGTTGGTTCAACCATCTATATCGTCGGTGTTTTCACGAAGTGGCGAATCCATGGAAAATCAGATTTTTTTGCAATTTCGGTTTTTGCGCTATTTTGACTTAACTTCGTGTCCTAAACATTTCTGCAAAGTTTTAAGACCGGACAATGTTTAATTAATTAGTTACGCTAATTACATAAGTGGCGAATCCGTTGACCTCAGGAATTTGCGTTTTCAACGAAGTGGCGAATCCCTGATTCGCCACTTCGTGAAAACGCGACGCACACACATTGCGTTTCCACAAAGTGGCGAATAACCTTTATCGCAGGGCTGCGTTGTTGTTGTCACGTCGTCACGTATACAAAACTATTTCGTTCTCACGGCTCATCATCATGCGACGGGCTGTCCTGGTAAGTCTAGTCGGTAAGTTTTGACCGTTTAGACGAGCTACATTGTTTGAGCTAAATTATATTTATGGTTGTATTGGACTTTTTAAACACATTGTGATACGTGGTTCTTATCATTTTTTGCAAAATTTGGTCATTTCACCGTTCTTTTCCCAGACCAAATGAACGAAAAATACGCATGTCGGAAATACACGAATTCCGCATATGAATAGTGATTAATTGCATGCTGACATGAATCTGTCATGTTTACAGTAACATTCCTTTGTCCACGGTTAAGCCTACTTTACTTATGTGGGGAAAATAGTCCACCCCTTGATCATCTTGCGCCAGAAGTACCGTAGTTATGGTTATATAGTGCTTTTGAAGAAGTAAATATGCTAGTGTAAAATACTGACCATGCTGACAGGCCTAGCCTAGGCCAGGGCAAGATTAGTACTTAGGGGGAAACAAGTACAACGTGGCCTAGGCCCTTCATAAACATGCTCAAGACATAAATGGATTTGGTAGTAAAGTTAACCTTTTTAATTGTTTAAACTATTACGTATTAGTGTAACTTAGAGAATCGTCGAGTGAAAAAAAAAAACATTTCTTGAAATAATCCGCCAGAAACGAGTTGAACAATTATGTCACCCATTATTTCGGATTTTTAGCTTAGAGCTGAAATAGGATGCAACAACCTGCAAAAGGAAATGTCCACAATTAATGCATTAGCCATATTGGATAACGGCATGATAAGTTCATGTCAATATAAAAATGTTTCCACATCTTTTTATCCAACAGCAGCTATAGGAAAGCTTGACATCTGCAGTTTCAGAATTGTCAACTTCAGACTGTTTGGCGTGCCTTGATGTGAAACGTAAGTCCTTGAGAAAAAACCCAGGTTGTGTCATTTCAGCACCATGGTTGAAATCCAGACTAATTAAATAGCAAATAAAAATATATAAAAATGAAGTTTCACAATATTATAAATTGTACTTCACAGATCCATAGAACATGATGTCATTGGATACAATGTCCCCATCACTGCTTCTAAATTTTAATTATTGAGTGAATGAATACTATATGATAGTTGTTCAAGTAACTGTGGAACTTCTTTATTGTCAGTGTGTTTTGTTTGTTTCATTTACAGAGCTGTTCTGGTTCAGCATGAGTGAAAAATGCTGCATCTCTTCAGGAACAGAACTGTAAAACTGGGTACAGGTGTTTCTGAGGTAGGCACATTTTTAGAAACCAGGGAAAAGTGTTGATTTAGATTGTGACTGATAAAAGTACACTCTGTCCAGAAAAAAACAACAGGGTTATTATATGTGAATGTCCCTTCAACCTTTGTTATGAATGTAATTTAACATGTTGCACAATTGCTAAAGTTGTCATTTTTCACCAACATAAAATCATGCACTTAAAAAGGAGTTGCCTTGTTCATTGTGCCTTAGACATTTGAATTTTTTGCTAAAGTTTGTCTTCATAATAACACAATATGCTTTAGTTTTGAAATTCAGAAGGAACTTATATTGAAAATGATAAGCGATGACTAAAGCTCTGCGGCACATGTTAGCAACCATAGTTTGCAGCAAGTATGAATATGTATGTTGTGAATAATAACAAACAATTGAATTACAATCCTTTTTCCCATTCTCATTCTCTCTCTGTCTTTGCAGGCGATGCTGTGCACGATGGACGCGATTCCAACAGAACCTTCTTCGTGTCCAATTTAGGCTCATTGCTTGCACAAAAAAACCCTTAACAGTTGGAATGCATGAGTCCCTTATGTGTGATGTTAATCTCTTCTGTGATTTCTTAATGATGTCCATTGCAAATTTATTTAAAAGCAACTATCTTCAGACTGCTGTCTCATTTTAGTACAGTTCACCCACTTAAAGATTGCCCAATTACTTTTCAGGGTAAGATTTCCTTTAAATCCTTCCAATGAAACTGAAGATTTTGAAGCGTGCAATTATTGACACATTATCTATTTGTGGATGTCTAACTAACAAGCTGACAACTTAATACCAGAAACCAAACATGTGACTGAAAATTGTATGTAAGTAACATGGAAATATTTTTATTTCTACCTTTTAGGCAATACAGATAATTTGTATTTAGTGAGTGCCCTATGAACGAAGAGTTTTCTTCAAGTAACGATGGAGTTCAGCCTCTTAAAGTCTCTGAAGCATTAAAAGTCTCAGATGTAATCGATTCATCGTGATTAATTTTGTAGCGTTAATAGTGGAAATAGTGTGAGGGCGACTCATCTCATGAATAACAATTATCAGAATGTAAAAAAAAAATTCTACATAACCCCAAACAGTAACTGCTTTTACTTAAATCTCTTTTAAATGTTCCTTAATTGTAAACTTGAATTATACCTGAATTTATCAATAAAGAAGTTCTGCTAAATTATAGAGTCGCTTGCCTGTATGATTTTATTTTTATTTGGGGTTAAATACATTCAGTTACATCCACTGATTTGTGAAAAGTTACATAACTTGGATCCATCCACCCCTTTACAATTAATCACTATATTAAACCTCCCTTAAAATGACAATGATATAAGAAATAAGCTATTGTTCAGGGTCACATTGCAGGGAATTCAATACCAGTTATAATAAACTGTAATCTTGACATTTAAACTTGTACATGTAATACTACAATCCTCAAACGTGATTAATTTGTACAAAATAAGTACATGTAATAGCAAGTTCCACCATTAGTCAATCGAAACCGAGGCAGCCACGCCGATTGAACGTATTCACTGTACGCGTATGAGCGTAGAATCGCGCGAAGAGCTTTTGGCCTCGTTTTCAAGTTTGGCGAATCCACTGACCTCTGCGTTTTGCGTTTTCACGAAGTGGCGAATCCGCGCGCTGTGTGTGGCGAATCCGTTGAGGTCTGCATTTTGCGTTTTCACGAAGCGGCGAATCCGTTTCGTAATTAACAGCTCTTAAACTACAGATCCAATTGCAGAAATATGTATCTTGTCATGTCATTTAACTAATGAGCTGTCGTATCAGTGAAAAGTCTTTTGAAATTTGGATTAAAAGTGGGGAGAAATGACCGTTTCAAAAAGTGACCAACTTCAAACCCGATTTTCTCAAAACGCAGTGTTCGCGCTATGTGGGCGGATTCGCCACTTCGTGAAAACGCCGACGATATAAGAGCAAGTTTTACTCGGCCTCCGAGAAATGTTTGCTCCTGAATGGATCCGAGACCGCGGTCTCCCGCGACACCAAAATGGCTCCACGTCCGTAGAAAAATGTGGGTGTCTTCCGCCGGGTCGAACACTTTTTCGTCGATTTTTTTGTGTGAATGCATCGATCCTTCGTTGACCCCAAACAGGCCCCCGAAATTATAACACGACACTGAATTATACGTGGCGGGCAGCGAACTCACAACGCTCAGCCTTGGTGTGGTGGAAGCATGGATCGAGCTGTAAACACATTATGGAAGCAACAGCACTCTATCACGCGACGTCACATGCTTGCGCTTCAAATAGCGAGCATCGTAGACCCAACCTCGTTTCCAGGGTGTGGAGCAGGTTGCAGTACGCGTTGCCATCGACAGTTTTACGCATAGCCGGGAAATACTACGCAGTGTAGACTTTCGATTGGTCAGACCGCGCAAGGCATACTAATGTGTAGTCCTTCTGAGTATTCGTTGTACTCGGCGCAGGGGCGGCAAGCAAAGCACAGGAAAGATTGGAACACTTGGTGGCCACGCACCATGGAGAAAAAATATTTTGCCAAGGTCACCCCATGCTAACGTTTGGTGAACGCTTTTGCAGTACGGCCGAGTAGAACACGTAAACGAAACCCCTACGTTGACCTCGCTGACCTCGCACAGTCTAGACACGCAGAAAAGCCAGCACAGTTTTAAGCGCACAACAAGAACCTGATAGTTTAATATTTTATGGTACAAAAAAATTATCTCTTGTTTTTGTCGTTTTACTGCCAATGTAAAAACCGTGATTAACCTTGTCTCATTTAACTGTTTATTATCTTCTTAATTATATCTAATTGAGTTTGTCATGGTTGTATTGTTTTTTCCCCCTATTTTCATAATACCGAATGAATGATTAATGTTTGTTGTAACTGCTGGACACCTTTGAAAAACAGTGTCCCACTTAAATAAATAAGCGGCATACGACCATAATTCGGCTTCGTAGGGCAGCGGGTTCATTTGAGTGCAAAAGGAAAACCCATTTTCCGAGTGTTGCAGACGCCCAAAATCGGAAAAAGTAGTATTTGTTTTTTGTTAAAACAAAACAGACAAATTGAACATTCTTTGGGAGAAAAATACATTACTTTTACTTTTTGAAGGGCTTGCATAATAATATGCACCAACTTAAAAAAGTGCACTCAAGTAAAAGTAAATTTTAAGTTTTCCAACTAGGCCCTACACATGTATTTGTTTGGCATATTTCATTTTTCGGTTAACCTTCAACCTTTCTGGTTAATTTTTCCTGTCGATTCTTGACTCTCCTAGGTCCGTAAATTTTATTGTTACCAAAGTTAACAAACCCGTTTGCCAATTCCCCCCCCCCAAGAAAATATTGGTCCCGCCTTCAATTCAGAGCAAGAAACACAAAGCGCGCGCACATGTTTTATTTTTACGCATGCAAAATACATTCACTGGTATCCGGTCGCACGCGCTGTACATAGCACGTGTCGACGTACTTGTGGTTGTATGGTTACCAGCGCAATCCCCGGGACTTCAATTCAAAATGGCGGACACTGTGGACATAGATTTGTATGCTGACGACGTGGATCAAGAATTTAACCAGGTTTGTCTATTTCCAGCTCTTCACCCTATGCAAACCGAAGTCGCTAGTTCTTTGATACATAAGGAATGTTGTGATTGTGATTAAGATACATAAAGCGTCGATGATTTTGAGTTAAAATGAAACAAACCTTTGTTGCTAATTGTCAGGTTATTTTTAAAAATGTCGGGAAAAAGTTCCATACTCGGATGTCAATTTATCTGCTACCAAACATATTAATTGTCACCTCACGTTGTCATTTGAACCAAGAGAAATCCAGGAAGCTGTGTACAGGTGAAAAAAATTTACTCAAAATGTGTTTTTAGAGCACATTTTGGATGCATACGTCGTGCAGAACTAACTTGAAGCAGCCGGTCAAAACTGATTGAAGTGGCTGAAAAGACAGCGGTACGTTATACACGTGACATCAACAACCATGACGTCGCATGAGCCTGCCAATGATAGTGCAATACGTCATTATGAATATTTATTTTCTCATGAATATTTAGTTTATTTCAATGGATACTTCAAAAACGTCCAGAGATTGATTATTGCAACAGCGATCGTGCGCGGCCTAGTGGTTAAGAGTCTCGTGTATCAAGCAGGCGTCAGAGGTTCGAATCCCGATGAAGTAACTGACTGATTAATAAATAGAAATTAGGGAAAGGAGAGGGTGAGAGTAGAGGAGGGAAAGTGGAGGAATAACCATAAGAGATGTAACTTTTGGCGCTAGAAAATTAATTGAAAAAAGTGACGTCCGAGTACGGAAATTTTTCCGGCCTCATTACGTTTCGCTTCCGAAAATGGCCCGTATACGAAATTATCGGTAAAAATAACATCTTTTTTTTTTCAACATTAACTTTATTTTTGGACTAAGTTTAGGAAAATTATAATAAGCCGCCCTAGGCCTAGTCCGAGTAACTTGGACCCAACTTATCGCCTTTTTAAACATTTGGACATGGTCTGGCGATAGTAGGGTCCAAGCTAATACCGCGAGCTGGACAACACCGTCCCAAAAACCAACATTTTCCAACAAAAAACATCAGATTTCACCTTCAAAACGGCCTCCAAGTTACTAAAAATATGCCCTTTCCGCACCGAGCCGACCTAACACTTGAAACGAGCATGCGCGCATAATGATCACAATCATTTTCGGGTTCGATCGCTCGGAGCGCCGCGGGGGGTATGGTGTAGAAGCAGAACGATAGTATGCGCATGCGTACAAGTGCAAGTACGTACCCCCCGCGGCGCGCTCCGAGCGATCGAACCCGAAAATGACTGCGATCAATCTGCGCGCGTGCTCGTTTCAAGTGTTAGGTCGGCTCAGTGCGGAAAGGGCATATTTTTCATCATTTTGGCCTAAAAACAGACAGAATCCACCGATGTTTGTTGGGTGCACATAACGTGAGTATGTCATGAGGTATTGTACGGAGTTTAGGGGCAAACTGTGCAGCGGTTCTGTGGGAAAACGCTTATTTGGGATGGAAGTTTTTGTACTTAATTAGTGTTTTGTGTTGACAACAATTTTGCGGGCTTCTGAACCTATGAGGCTCCACTGCGTCATAGTTCTAGGAGTATTCGAAATGCACATGTATGTGTTTACAAACGTGACTTACGTCGCGCGCGCTCGGTAACGGAATCGTACTTGGGATACGGGGACCATCGAATGTACGCTGGGCATGAAGAAGAAATTGCGTCGTTCAAACATTAAACACGTTCGGAAATTTAACGTGTTCAAGATCGCGAGGGGAGCTCTCCGAAATGAACGGAAAATTTCACTTTTTTCCGGATCGTAAGTAAACTTCAGTACAACCATCTTAATCATGGATGTCTACTTGTACCTCAGGTGGCATACATATCTAGTAATTTGGAGGCCGTTTTGAAGGTGAAATCTGATGTTTTTTTGTTGGAAAATGTTGGTTTTTGGGTCGGACTACCCTAGGCCTAATAATATTTTACTAGTAAGTTGTAACTAAGTTAAGTGTTAGAAACTAGTGTAATTATCATTTTCCCGAAGTTTCATGGAGGTCTCTTATGTAGAAATATTAAAATTATGCCTCTAATTAATTTGGCGCCAACGATGCGCGATTGCAGGTTTCGGGAAATTGCTGCACCGCACCCTTCCCTTCGCATGCTTCGTGGAAAACGAGATGAAAAGTTGTGATTGCGCCACCAATCGATGATAAATTTGGTATCCAGGGCCAGAAAGCCCACGATGCATGCGCTCTGAATCCGGTGTCGTTTTGGCAAACTTGGAGGGGGGGGGGGACCTCTTCTGAACGTAAATAGAAATTTTCACTCGCGATTTCCTTCAATTTCATTTGAAATTTTTGCAGAAACGAGTCTTATAGGCCCTATAGTTTTTGTTGATGTTTCATCATCAAATTTACTTGAATTTATTGAGGCCATCATCACTTAATGATTGAAAGAAAACCGGAGTAACTTTTGACTAAACAAGTTTTGTGTGAAGCACGTACGTACGTCATGTACGACACTGAAACGGGCAATATAATGGACAACTGCATTTGCAAAATCGCCTCAGTCAGTGGATGTACATCCCCAAAATAACTGTCCTTAGTTGAAAAATTGAACATTTTTGATAAATTTGATTTAAATGTTTGACAAAAAGTAGCAAGTGTAAAGTTTTAAGAGCTCGAAACAGTGAATAAAATCTCAATGAGCCAGTATGTGGTAATGACAGCTAAAGTAACAGCCATTATGTGTGCAGTGGAATCATATGCCCTCTCAATTTGGCTGTTCATTTCTTCTTTCTTAAGCCCGCTGGTTTTGGACTTTTATTCGGAGGACAATACAGTAAACAAAGGGATTCGGTCGACAATTCACAGTTACACCATATTTCTTGAATAAATATGTGAAACAACCATTTTATGTCTATTTTTTTTAAAATTTAGATTGACATAATAATTGCGTTTTATCACCACATACACATTTAGCAGTTTGACTCTGAAATATGCATCAAAATAGTAACATTGAAAATGCTCTTTTGGCCTGGAGCACTAATGTATTATGGCCAGTCATTGCAAGTAATAATAGGCCTAGATGTCGGATTTTACATGATTTGTTAAGGCAGTCTGGCACTTTTTAGCATGTTTAGCATGTTTAGGGTAATCGGGTATGTAGGCCTAGTTTAGGACCCTGTTCCCATAAGAGAACGAAAAGATACTTTTATGTTTTGGGACTTGGTACCTAATCAATCATTTGGCGATGATACAAGCATGACAAGCATTGAAGCAGGAAAAGTCCCTTATGTATTAAGAATCATCTGAATACAGAATAGTTGGCTAAGTATGTTCAATTATTAGCCAACTTAATTTTGTGGGAGGTATTGAAGGAGGTGGGCTGCTTGTCCCAAAACGTCTGACATCGCAGGTCAACACAACAGTTTATTGATTGTCCGTGTTTCTTTCATTTACTACAGGAAGCTGAGCAGTACAACAGTGGCTCAGGCCAGGTTGACCTCTACGATGACGTCATCACAACGCCAGCTGATGGAGCTCCCGTTAGTGAAAGGGTAACTAATGACTTGTCCGAGTAATATGTCGGAAAAGAATGTAGTATCAGGACGCCACTTTGTTAGTTGTGTACAAAATCTATGTATCTAAGTATTTTGTAACAAAATTGGAAATGTTTCTCAGTCCCAGATTCATGTCTTTTGAGCATTTTTGCAATGAATGACCTCCATTGAGATGATATATGATGAAAATAGGGCGTCAGGATGCAACATTCTTTCCATAAGTTGTTCCATTTTGAATGCATGAAGGCTCCAAGCACTGTGCGAAGGCAAAAGGGTAATAATATACAAATATTGAGTGGCTCAGCGTGGAATGGGAGGAATATTATCGCAAGGTAAAATCTGGACTTTTCAATGGAAAAGTCCAGATTTTACCGAGCGATAATATTCCTCCCATTTTACAATCCAAAGCCACTCAATATTTGTTTTATATAACTGACATATAGATCCTTGTCATTTGATATATTTGAACTTTTATTTCAATACAAACCTGGAGGAAAATCTAATTCTCTCTTCCAAACCACCCCTTCACGAAAATGTGTGAACCCAACGCTGTAGCGCTGGCTCTTTGGAACAATTCGCGCTACGCGCAACGCTGAACGCGCACACCAGCATGCATTTGCACACAAATACCGCGTCATGATCCTAACTGTTGAATAGTATTTCCCATTCCCCATGGGCGGATAGTACTTTTTGAGCCGTGGCATGAATGGGAACAATAACAAATGCCACGTGATGTGAGTTCCACCAATCAAATGACTAGGATCTGTATGTCAGTTATATAATACACATTCTGTGCCTCTTCCTTTGGTTATACTCATGGCCATCATGTAAATCAACCAAGCAGCATTGGAAGCAATATTTACGTAGCAGACTAAGTTTACTGTTTTCAAAATATCGAACCATCTATCTCGGAGGATAAAATAAACCCCCAAAACCTTTAAATTTTCAATTTTTCATCTGCCACTTATTCATTCTCAATAAACTTACAGTTCAATTTTTGGTTAAATAAATGTTTATAGTAAATGACTGGTTACGTGCGATATTTGACTGTAATTTCTCCTTCTAAGATCAATTTTGTGGGTGCAATTTACAGAGGTTTTCTTCGGGGGATGCCCGGCCAAAGCCTGCATCAGCCACAGTTCAAAGGTCACCGTCCACATCTGTCCCATCCTACAGCGGCAAGCGAGTGTGCATGTATGTGGGCAACTTGACATGGGTAAGTGAAGGACAGTTTTCATTCAAATGTTGACATAGTGAGTCTCCCAATTCCATTTTTGTCCGAGCTCGCAGGTGACACATTGGGTATCCAGTATTGGGCATTTGTACAGAAAACTACTGTGGCCTTGTTATTATTATTATTATTTATTCGACCAAAACAATACACAATGAACAAACACGGTATGAAAAACAAAAACTAAACAAAAATGTATGAAAGCTACGAAATACAAAATAAAACAAAATAAACACAAAAGACGACACTGTATAAGTGTAAGTGTAAGTGTAGGGGCCACAAAAACAACGTATAATATGAAATGAAAACATCCGAAGACAATATATAAAAAGACGATATGTGGGTCGGGGGTCACAAAAGTAAATTCAATTACTATTACCCACAGGTATGTAACCCCGCACATATTAAGCAGACAAATGCAGACACGAACAAAACAAGGTACAAGAAAATAATGAAAATATTAGACAGCAACAAGAAAACTGACCCCTGTTACAAATTACACGCAAGCAAGAAGACTAATGCAACGATGATGTCAAGTTCTTTTTGAGTGGACGTAAGACTTACATTTCATGAAATTTAGAATTTTGTCACTTTGGTATCGACTGCACTTGGGAAATTCCATCATTTATATGAAAGAAAGTGTAATGTCTGTGACACGGCAAATTACCCAACATATTTAATGAACGATTCAGAGACATGATCCAAAACTCCTAGTCTGTAATCTCCTTGACCATTACTAGATGATGGATGTGTAAGGTTTGAAAAACACACATTTCGGTTTATTGACTGAGTTCTTAAAAGCTCTGTCATGACATCATGCTAGAATTGCTCGCATCAATGCAACAAGGTCGTAACTCAATTCTCCAACAAAGTCGTATCTCGCACGATTTCGCTCAGTGCAACAAGGTCGTATCTCACATATCGCGACGTCCATTGACTTTATGTGTTCATCCAGGTTATTTTAAGTGATATACGAGCTTTTGACATGGCATCACATACCATTTTAGGGGATATGACCTTGTTTTACGGACACCACGATATCATCTTGTCATCTGGGGTAGTATAATTATAAGCACAGTGATCAGGGGTAATAACTGCATATCTTTGAATGTTACTTCCCATGCAGTGGACCACAGACCAGGACCTATCGGACGCCATTCGTGACCTCGGGGTCAATGACCTGATCGAGATCAAGTTCTTTGAGAATCGTGCCAACGGCCAATCCAAGGGCTACTCGGTGGTGCACGTGGGATCGGACGCTTCTTACCGGACTGTCATGAACGGCCTCCCAAAAAAGTCAGTTAAACTTCTGCCTTGTTTGTTTCATTTCTTCCCACCGGCCCTAAATGTTATGAAATCCATCACTTGGCTTGCTTGGTTTTTATGCATTCTTAAATTCTTTTTTTCAATGAGATAATTAATTTTAACCCCCTAGGCCCTTTTTGCTTTGAACCATCCTCAATCCTCCAAAATCCTCCAAAATTGTGTACTTATATGTAAGTTCAAATGAAGGATACCCAGCGCCTCAATCCCTCAAAATCGTCAGACAGTCCTGCCTCAAAAATGCATTCATCCTCCATCCTCCAAAATCCTCATGTGCTTCAACACCATTTATCCTCAATCCTCCAAAATCCTCATGTTTCTCAAACACCATTCATCCTCAATCCTCCCAAACCGCCAGGAGGATTTTGGAGGATTGAGGTGGGTTAGGGTTAAACCAGAAGTAACCCCTCTTGACCCTAACCCTGCCAGATGCAACACAGCGCATCAGGTGTAAAAGTCTGTGGGACCTTGCTGCATTGAGCCATCAACACCAGTGCACAAGCGGCCAATTCTGAGACAATGAGAGCTAGTCCCATTGAACAATGCCACAGTTGTACCCTGCTGTAGTTGATGACCACAAACTCTTTGGCAGTTTGGCATTGAGACTTTTGACCTTGAAACTTTGGCCTGATGGATCTTGCTGCACTGGGCAGGCTTGTTATTTTGACTAGTGTTGCATGTTGCTGCATGTAGCAGGGTTTCAAAGTCCTGGTGGGTTAGGGTTAATATTTTGAACGTCGCTGTAATATTTTTTTGATAAACTATTTCTGTGATATTTTTATAATTATTTTTTGTATTATCTTTAAGTAAACAAATTCTGATCATTTCTGGATTTTGTTTGACCCCTCAGAGAGCTCCACGGTCAGAACCCAGTTGTGACTCCATGCAACAGGCAGAGCCTCTCACAGTTTGAAAATGCCTCTCGAAAGGGTGAGTCCATTAGGGCTGTATTTTTCCTGGTTATTTGGAATTGAGATACCAAAAATATAACAAAGCGTTATCAATATTCCTTAATTTTGTGTGTGTTTTTTTGTTTGTGGGGGGGGGGATGTTTTAGTGAAAGTACTATGCATGTACACGTGATTCCTGTGCTGAGCCTGTAAGCACAAAATCCCTATTTACACATAAGTCAAATTCCTTGCTTGTGGTTAGTCTGGGGTAGTTCGTGAAGGTTCATCATTCACGGTGTTATGAGTCATTTAATTGGACACACTTTGCATCTTCCTTTGCATCTTCCATTTGTAAAGTTTGTTAATGAGATCTTTTTCCACATTTCTTTTCCTTTAGCCCAAGGGGGTCAGATGTCTGGCGACAGCCGTGCTGGACCGCCGAACGACCGCCGAGGTCCGTACCAGAATCGGGATGGTCCGCAGGGGGGACCACCCCACCAAGGTCCCCCACCCCCAGGCAACCAAGGACCCCCACCGTTCCACGGTCCCAGTGGGCCAGGCCAAGGCCCGCCCCCACCCTACGGGCCTGGGGGCGATAGGTTCCCTGGGCCTGGGGGCCCGGGGGGACCACCACCCCAGGGACAGTTTCCTCCAGGTAAGGCAAAGGAAAGACACAAAACCAACTCAGAAATTCCATCTTTCCGACGACCAAACCTAGAAACCATTCCTGAGGAGGCACCACGCTTGCCCACAGGGAGTCTTCAGGCTGCACTTTTTCCTCGGATTTTGCTGATTTCCTCGTCTTTTTAAATTTTCATAAATTCCATTACAAAGTGAAAAACACTGTACAAAGTCTTGTATGTTTTGGAATTTCCTCGTTTTTTCTAAATTCCCATTTGCATGCCTGAGTCTTGGGTCATCTCGTTGTTGTATATTAAATACCCAATCACCTGCAGCAAGAGGGCTTAATCACAAGGACTTGCTATCACCCACAAATCGCTATCGCAACAGCGTCTTCGGAATCTCCCCCTGAAGAATGAGAGAAACTAACGTGCACGCGCTACTTCTGCAAGTGAATACGGTCCATTTTCTTCGGTCGCACACATACTCCATGACATGAAGTTGCATTATAAGTCTGATAGCATCTTGAAGGCTGCTGGCTGAAATTTCGGAGTTTGGTTCGGAGCTAAGATGCAAGATGTTGAATGTGGACTGCATACATTAGGCAAAACAGTGCGTGCGCATGAGACAACATCTACCACATTCCCAAGATTGTTGTGACAGCGGCTTGTGTGATAGCGGTTTGTTTTTATAAATCCTCTCTTACTGTGGATGATCAGTCATAAGTAACACCAACCATCCATTGAACAAATATTTCATAAGACTAAGAAGTGGTAGGAGATGGCAGTCACTTCGATGCAAAACTAACAGGTACCTCAACTCCTTCATACCATACTCTGTCCGTCTCCTCAATGAATGATCAGCCCAGACGTTAACTACATTATTCACTTTCTGCTAAGATGTTGTTCAGTTGGTTCAGTTTGATTCCACTGTGGTTTATTATGTGGTTTTTGGATTAAGTAATCTAATTTATTTTCAGTAGTTTATTTATGATTGTGTGTAATTAATTAATTATTTCGTGTATTGCATGTATGCATAGCAATTTTCCTCCATGGTAGGACCATTAAAGTTGAATTGAATTGGATTGAATTGATAGCGTATCCAACATCTACAACGACGTCTTGACTCCAAGACCAGCCCAAAATTGGAATACGTGCTCACAGGGCTCCGTTGGCCACTAGGGGTTTCAAATTACAAATGTGGCTCAAATTACCCAACAACAAAAAATAATTGTTAAATAGATTAACAGTGGCAAAATTTGATTGGACTAGCTCCCATTGTCTCAAAATTGACCTTTATGCACTAGCGTTGGCCAAATGCACGATGTCCCTCTGATTTTTACACCTGATCCAATGTGTTGTTTAGGACTTGGTGACTGTTGATTACTCAGTTCAGCTCTGTCTTCTATTTCTTGACAGGTCGTGGCGGTGGGCCACCACCACCCCGTGGTCCCCCACCCCCAGGCCCCCCTGGGCCAGGGTTCCAAGGACCCCCCAGGGGACCCCCTGGACCCCCGGGTCCCCCTGGACCGGGCATGCAGAGGCCTCCAATGGGCGACAGGGGACCTCCACAAGGGGTGAGTATATCATCTAGCTGCAAATAAAATGGATTATTCTGTAAATGAAATGGACTGAAATTTCATTCATTAACCCTGCTATGGAAACATGCATTGTGAGCCGTGGGTCAATATTGGTCAAGACCTCCATTGGTTTGTACACTGTATGCCAGGAGGTGAGGAAGACAATTTTGACCATTGGTGACCTCTTAAATAGTAGGAGGGTTAACCCTACTAGTCTTCTGCACTTCACAACCCTTCATGTTCTGCAACACCACTTTTGCAAATAGAGTTAGCACCCACACTTCACATTCCTTTGAGGCAATCTTCTGTGGAGTATGGGTAACACTTCAAATCCCTGCACAATTCTCAGGCATGCAACTTGAAATTAAAAAAACAAAAACACAAATGTCCTATCTTTACAGCAGTTTGTACAGTGTTTTCAATTTTTAATGGCAAAAGTCTGAAGTGAAAAAACGAGGAAATCAGCTGATCCGAGGAAAAGTTGCATGCCTGAATTCTTTTGTATGATTAAGCTCAGGGCAACCAGGCAGATTCAGTCACCCTGCACTGCTCTCTGCGGTGATGTTTATTTTTGTGCAGTGTGACAATTACTTTACCACTTCATATCCCTTCACCTGAAACTGACCTGCAGGGTTTTAAAGGCTTTTACATATTGCCGTGAGTATGGACTTTCCACAAGGAGGGTTTAACCTGTTATCAACATTTTGGGTTAATGTAAGGCATGTCCCTACAAGCTTCAGCTTTTTAAGAGATGTAAAGATCTATACAAATTTTTTTTAAACAAACCACAAGTACCAAATGTTATCTAATATGAAGCCAGAGTTTCTGTGAATTTTACTTCAAACATATGCTACCTTCACTCCACAGGGACCAGGCATGCACCGTGGCCCACCACCCCCAGGCCCCCCTATGCCAGGACCACCTCCCATGGGGCCCTCCCAGGGACCTCCAGGACCTCATCATGGCCCACCTGGACCACCGGGACCACGAGGCCCCCCCATGCATGACCAGAGGGGTCCTCCACCACGTGAGTCGAACACAACTTCCCTGGTATACAGGCCGGAGATTAACCCCTAACCCCATGCCTAATTTGACTAAATAATGAATCAAAATCTATCAGTCCATCAAAATCTATCAAAATCTAAGTCCATCAAAATCTATCACTCACTCTGCTTCACATACATGACATAATGAAATCCACCACTGAAGTGCTGGTGGATTTCGATGGACTTAGTACACATGGCTTATGACAACAGCAGCACAGGATGCCAGGCAAAATTCATCGAATTCCCCAGCAGTGCTTCAGGCCTCCAAGCCCAAGTCCATCATACTCCATCAATATGTTGTCAAACCAGGCCAGCAGGACCAAGTCCCCCAAAAATCCAACAAAAAGGGGGGATGGATTTTGATGGATTTGGTAAGGTTGGGGTTAATAAGATCGGAAAAGTTTGAACCTTTTAATTCAATGCTTGGCAATGTTTGATTGGAAATGAGTTTCCTTTTGTAATAATTACTGTGTGATTGTAAAAATGTCAAGCTTTTCTGTCTGTAAAATTTAATTGAAATTTCACAAGGAAACAAGGATTTTTTTTTCACACACTGATAAAATGTTTGACTTTGGAAAAGTAACCTTTGAATGAGGTTACATATCCATCAATGGCAACATTTGATAACTCTCAAAGGTGTCCTCCGTCTCTTTATTATGTTCTTACCGTTATTTCCATTTTTCATTGCACAGACCCCCAAGGCCCTATGGGCCACCAGGGGCCTCCACCCCAAGGCCCTCCTCTGCCCCACATGGGTGGGCCCAGACCCCCACACGGCGGACCCCCTGGACCACCACCTCAACAGGGACCTCCTAATTTTGGAGGACCCCCTAACCAGGGTCCGCCTATGGGACCCATGCACCAGCAAGGGCCACCCAACCAGGTGAGTGGTCTCCTCGCAACAGGGTAGCCATTCATTAATCCAGTCAGGCTTAACTCTTACCTTCCCAAATCCTCCAAAATCCTCTTTGCAAAATTGTAGGATTGAGGCTATATGACAAAAGTTTGTGGCTAATTTTGAATTAAGCACTGTGTCAAGCTCATAGGCGGAACGTCGTGATGTTTATGCTCAGCCATGTTTAAATGTAGGCCTATAATATACTTGAAATCCTCCGCACTGCTCTAGGATGTCACTGGCTCTGCGGTCATCCCTCCAAGGACCACATTCAAGAAATAACAGATGATTTTGCAGGATTGAGGTTGCATCCTGGCAAAAATGCCTAGGGAATTAGGGTTAAAGGCATATAAGACACTTTGCTAATCGTGCATTTTGTTCGTTTGAGAAGTTTTAGCTCAGTGGATATTACACTTTTCAAGAAAACTGAAAAACCATGTACAACCTTTTGATCACGAAACACAATTTTGTCAATAGCACCCTTTATTTAAAAAAATCAATCAATTGACTGTTTGTTGGAAATCACCTACATTTCTTGATTTCTTCTAAATGACAGTAAACCAGATAATTCAGTGGGGGTGTTTAGTACCAGTACGATCTTTAATCCAAGTGAGCGAAGTCTTTCAATAATAATTTGGTAGGTTACTTGTGTGATAAATAGAAGATTTCCTCAAAGGAATTTGTAGTGCGGGTGCTAACTCTATGGGAAAAAGTGGTTTTGCAAAACTTAAAGGCTGTACAGTGCAGACGACTTATTTTAACTGACACTGATTTTTTTGTTCTATAGGGGCCACCACCTCAGGGGCCACCTCACCACGGTGGACCTCCCCAGTTTGGTGGACCACCACCTCAGCAAGGAGGCCCCCCTATCCGCGGGCCTCCTCAGGGCCCACCCCCTCATAACATGCAGCAGGGACCTCCACAAGGTAGGTCTGTTAGTCAGCATCTTAGATGAGGTTTTAGTGAGGCTTTGGATGATCCAGTGAGGTTTAATACAGTGTTAAATACAAGAAGAGGTTCCTGTAAGGTTTACAGAAATCATCTTACTCGCCCCCTCCTAACATGCAGCAGGGACCTCCACAGGGTTTGTGAGGATCACAGATGAGGTTCAGTGAGGGTTTGGATGATGTAATAGGGTTAATGATACAGTAATGAATACTAGGTGAGGTTATGGAGATCCTCATACTCTGAGACCCTTGTTACCTCATGCCTAAGGGAAAGCAGTAACAGGTCCTTTTCATAGTAGAAATGAATACTAGATGAGGTTCTTCTATATCTGCAAGTGGGATATGTTGAGGTGCATGAACCTCGTGTGACGCTGAGGTATAATACAGATTCTTCTTCACACAAGGTTCTAAGTGTGTGCCATGAGGTATACTAGCGGTATTACCTTGCAGTATTTATGAAAAATACGTGAGGTTCCTTTTTAGGTGCAATTAACCACATCTGTGAATTAGCCGCGAGGTTGGTTAAAGTCCTTCATTAAAGCTGTAATGAATTTAGAGCGTTTCTGACAAAACCCTTGTCATGAAAACTGTTAAGATGAGGTTATGTTGACGTGCTTATTGCTCCATGCAAACAGAAAAGGAGATTTAACATTTTTAAGGATTAAAATCAAATTGATTTTTTCCCTTCTATTTTAGGGCCGCCTCCGCCTCGTCCAGGCCCCCCAATGCAGGGAGCCCCCCCACCCATGCAAGGTGGACCCCCCATGCAAGGTGGCCCCCCAATGCAAGGTGGCCCCCCCATGCAGGGTGGACCCCCCATGCAGGGCGGACCCCCCATGCAGGGTGGACCCCCCATGCAAGGAGGACCCCCCATGCAGGGCGGACCCCCCATGGGACACGGTCCTTCTATGGACAACGCCCCACCCATGCAAGGTGGACCTCACGGCCCGTCTCCCCAGCAGCAACAACAAGGCGTTCCCCCCATGCATCCCGGGGGCGCGCCCTCGGGCGGGTTTGGGGCGCCTCCGATGCAGCAGGGACCCCCTCCTCAGAGCAGTGGTCCTCCGATGGGTCAGGGGCAACCTCAGGGGCCGTCGCCTCACGTCAACCCGGCCTTCTTTCAGGGGCAGCAAGGGCCTCCGCAGCCTGAAAGACAGGTAAGGAATTTGTTTCAAACCTCGGCTCCAGCTTAGATGGCTCCAGCTTAACCCTAACCGCCCTGAATCCTTCAAAATCCTCTTTTTGCCAAAGTGGAGGAATTTGGAGGATTGAGGTTACATGACAAAATTGCGTTACTGATTTTGTAGGATGCACTTTGTGAAGGTCTTGTTTTTGCTCAGCCATGCATAAATATAGGACTGGATTATGCTTTAAATCCTCCGTACTGCAGCGCCAGGATCTCACTGGCCAAGCCTCAACATATTGATAGTCACTGCCGCAGGATTTTGCAGGATTCAGGCAGTTGTCACCCCTCCTTGGACCATATTCAAGAAATAATGGAGGAATTTGCAGAATTGAGGCTACATCGTAGCAAAAAGGCCTAGGGAGTTAGGGTTAATAGACCTTTCTTTGCCAAATGAAATCTCAACCTTGCAAAAATAAAGACAGTTATCAATATTAGTAACGTCTTGGCAAGTGCAAATGTGTGGCAACATTTCATGAGGTACCATCCATCAAACCCTTCTGTAATGAATCTGTGTTTTTGTGGGCATTGATAGTAAAATTCCCTTTCAATATTTAACAAGTGAAGTTGCAATTGTCTTTGTGCAGAGCTATGACCAGGGCCCGTCTCGTCAGAGCTTTGAGAGGGATCAGTACAGAGCCTCAGCGGAACGGTGAGAACCTCAGACATGTTCCTATTCTCAAATATCTTGACTTTGTAAGACAAGCTCAAATTAAAAAAAGGTATACAGACTAACTGGACCATGTAGAACGCCATGGTCCAGTGGTTACGGTGTTTGACTCATGTGCGAAGGTGCGTGGGTTCGAACCCGGCCAGGACCATGGTGTTTGTGCCCTTGGGCAAGACACCTAACTACAATTGCTTCTCTCCACCCAGGAGTATAAATGGGTACCTGTGAGGGTCGAGGACCGATTGAGCGCTGATATCGGCTGCCGCGTGGTCCCATGGCCTGATGAACGGGGTAATAATTGTAAAGCGCTTTGAGATCGTTGATACGATGGAAAGCGCTATATAAGCACAATTATTATAATTATTATTATTAGACTGTAGAATTATGTAGAATTCTGCATTGTTTAACGACAAGTAAGTTTGCAACTTATGTGTCCCTGGCCAAGATCATAAGGCAGCCACAGCCAACCTTGCCTACATTTGGGGTCCACTTTCTTTCCCTGTCCCCATACATCAGACTTCTATGATTTTAAAATTCTGATGCACTCCTTAATGCAGTCATCCGCCTAGAGTGATTATGAATGACACACTTCCTTGACAACACGCAGACACCTCCACATGATCGTACACAAAAAAAATTGCCAAAAAAAATTCCCTACCTACCCTATTTTCGAATGCCATGTAATCGTAAGCAGAAGTGTTTTTTTTTTGGCCGTATGTGGGCTAGATGTCGCTTGAAGGTTTTCAATTGTGTAAAGAACTAGCGGGATGCCGCGCTTCGCGCGGCACCCGCTAGATGGGTGGAGTTGACTGTTTCGTAATAATTACTGTATACAATGAAATCTCGATAATTTAAACTCTAATAACTCCAAACAACTGTTAAGTCAAATAAAGAATCAGACCCTCTGCATGCTGCATGCGAGCCTATTTGGACTCGCCATCAGTCTCACCTAAGTTGTATTTGCGTTTAGCAACGTGCGCGCACATAACGTTTCCTGCGGAGATTGTGCGAGGGTCCAGGACATATTGTCAATATAGGGGAAGGGGCTGGCTAGGGCGAAGGGTGCTAGTTGGAACGCCCATCAAGTTGGAAAACCCGTCAACCATGTCACCAATATTTCCGGGGATTGGGAGAAATATTTCCAGGGATGGGGAGAAATGGTTTTTGTTATAGAGGGGAGATGGTGATATTGAAATCGCTGATATTGTGGAGGTTTATGTTTGAGCTGGGATTCATACCGTTTAAATGTTGTTTTAAATTGCGCGCCGATTAGGAAGGTCTTGCTGTCAACAGTTGAATGAAATTAAGTATTTATTGCCGACCGATTGTTTCATGCGATGTCTCATTATATAAAGCTCATAAATAATGTTGAGCTAGAATATTGTCCAGTCAATTTGAACATTGATTTGTCAAGGTGCCAAACCATTAAGGACGTATACACCAACTGTACAATTAGGTAAGTTAGATGAAACGCGGTTTGATCTTGGCCTATACAACGTCGTATCCATCGTACTCACTACAGAGGAGAGAAGGGGGCAGCCAGTGGGGGTGGGGGTTGGATATTGTGTGGGCGTCGCCAGGATTTTTTTCTAGAAGGGGGCAAAACATATTTTTGCCAAAAAAAATGCCTGTTTTTCTCAATACATTCTCGATGTATCAGTTTTAGAGGGGGCAGGGACATTTTGCCCCCCCAACCCATTAAATTTACACCACTATGACTTCGCGCCTCTTTTTTTTTTTTTTTTGCTTTTCCGGGGGGGGGGTGCCCCCCGCCCCTCGCGACGCCCATGCTTTTTATGTTACACCTGTGAATGGTCACATATATTTCCGGGGAAGTGGGCAACAATTTATATTTGTTATGGTGAAGGGGGTGTTTCTTATGTATTAAGTAGAAGTTAATGTCATTATAGCAGTTGGTGTTTTTATTATGGTGATGGGGTTGTACAGCAAAGTATTGTAACACGTTTATTTGCAGAAGAGAGTAAAACTAAAAGAAAGGACATATTGGAGCACTTCATAATTATGTCAAGCACCACATGTTAAATGTATTTATTACAAAACTGTGAAAATGAAATCAGGTATACGCGAATTATATTAGTAATAATGTATTTGCATTCATTACTGTACAGGGTAGTACTTCGACAAAACTCAGGGGATATAATTGTAGTCAGTTTTCGGAGCAATTTTCGCAAGGGACGTCGGTCCAGGCTTGTTTACCATAGGCACAAACATTCCATGAAAGACTTTCAAGCAAGACGGCCAAAGGTTATTGTGCAATTGCAGTTTTTTTTTGGTTAAAAGCTGTAATCATAAATAATGACAGTGGCATTGTAAGTTACAGGACAACATTTTTTTTAATAAGAGTTGGTGAAAACTCATGAGAAATGGAGGGGTATGCGAGTATGAATATTTTGTTGTGAAATTTTAAGAGTGATTATGTAATTTGGTAATCAAAGACATTGTTTTGTTATCAAATAAGTTTGCCAGGATCGACACAGTCTGCTTGGCCAGTAATTATCGGGTAATCATTCCATTATTATTCTTGGGTACAACTAAGCCAAGGATATAATTTAAAAAAAGGATGGACATAAAACAGGAATAGTCTACCCATCCCTATCAGAAACTCCGATACTGTGCCAATCTTCAAGAAGGCTCTCAAAACCCATTTTTTCCCCACACCATAGCTGGTCGTACGCCCTTGCTGTTTTTCTGTTGTTCTTTCTGTAGTTCTTTCTGTAGTTCTTCTTTCTTTGTTTCAGCGCCTTGTATCCTTTGGCAATTTGGCGCTCTATAAATCCATTTATTATTATTATTATTATTATTATTATTATTATAAGAGTGATTTTTTTGCACTATTTCATGACTTCAAAAAATAAAATAATGGCTAGAAGAAAAATGGTTTTTGAATGGATAAAGAGAAAAAGCAGGAATCTTGCAGTTGAACTGGAAAGAATAGGTGTGTCACGTCTTCGTCTTGAGTTGAGATTCTTGCTTTGGGAACTGGTTGAAGCATGCACTGGAGCATGCTTGGAGCATGGTTGGAGCTGGTCATGTGATGTGGGTGTCATCGGGAGTCCTGTGTAGAGGAGTTAGAAAGAAAAGAATAACGACTAAGGTGAAGAAAACTTGTAAAAAAATACATCGGCTAACAATAGCTACAAATAAATTAGACAGGTGTTGCAATACCCCATTTATGCGGAATGCACTACTGAAGTACTAACCAAACATGCCAAACAACGAAACATGTCTTATAATGTTGTATTTTTGTGACCCCCCCCCCCCCAAATGATTTTATCTCAGCAGAACAGCAGAGACACTGAACAGTCATCAATGTATTAGTTTCCTCTTCATCATGCTTGGGTTCATGTCTGTTGTCGAGTCATTTGATTTTCTGCCAGAGTGTATTCTTTAAGATCCACTATTCTAACTGTGTTGGTTTCAGATTTTAGTCTTTGCCTGTATTTTTTGGTTTTTGGCCTGAGGTTTGAACTTGATCACATCTTTAATTTGGATTTGAGGGTTTCTTTATTAAGTTGGTTATTGGTCTTTGATTTGCAGTAAATTAATTTTGTTTTGCCTATGAGTATGAAAGTCATTTCTTTAAAGGAAGTTTTTAGTATGATTTGCCGTGTTCTAAGATTACCGCAAAGATTTAGTTTGCATCATTTGTATGGAATGAATGTACATTTCATGGCCTATATACAAATGCAGCAGTTTTTTCTAGCTAAGCCTAGTATAGGCAATATAACTTTATAACAAACTAAAGCAAAATCCAAAAATAAACTACAAACAAAGCCCAATTGTGAAATCAAAAGTTGACAAAGTTCTACAAACATGTTCGGGAACATGTTCGGGTACATGTTCCAAGTGAGGCCTGTATTTACAGAGGTCATGCAGTAAATTGGCCACATTAAGCCTAGCTAAGTAAACCCACGGCCAAACTCTCGATGTCCGAGGCCTCCCCCCGTACAACCCTCCCCGTACAACCCTCCCCGTACTACCACCAGACTACGCCATCACTGGACACTCACAAACTCACACTTTTTAAACCCACGGCCAAACTCTCGATGTCCGAGGCCTCCCCCCGTACAACCCTCCCCGTACAACCCTCCCCGTACTACCACCAGACTACGCCATCACTGGACACTCACAAACTCACACTTTTTAAACCCACGGCCAAACTCTCGATGTCCGAGGCCTCCCCCCGTACAACCCTCCCCGTACAACCCTCCCCGTACTACCACCAGACTACGCCATCACTGGACACTCACAAACTCACACTTTTCACAAACAACAATGCTTCTCATTGCCAGCGGCGTTCGAAAGAATACCACTTTTCACAAACAACAATACATATCACAAATGAGACTTACCGTTCAAAGAGAAAACTGGAGCAAGGAACAGATACATCGCTGTGCTGAAGAAATGTGGGGCAAGTTGCATGCGCTGCATGCTCATAACGAACGTGTACGTGGCACGTCAATTATCCGGCCCATACGCTGCATGCTCATAACGAACGTATACATGTGTATGCGACGTGGCACGTCAATTATCCGGCCCATACAGTACGCAAGATGGCCGGCGCGGCCCAATGGGGAAGGGAGTTATGGGAAATAAGAGTGGAAATAGCCGGGCCCCGTTCCGCATCCCCCGCGGCCAACGCGCGCGGGCGGGACGGGAGACCGGTCGGGAAAATGGCAGCGCCCTCCAAATTTTCGTTATTGTAGTATAGATGCACTGTTAATTCCCACACATTAACCTAATCCTCCAGGGTATGTTTGCTAGAACCCTGCCAAACGTAGCAACATGCAACACCTGTCCAAGTGACAAGCCTGCCAAATGTAGCGAGATCCATCAGGGGAAAGTCTCAAGGCCACACTGCCTCAGAGTCTGTGGTCACGGCACACAGCAGGACACCACTGTGGCTTTGTTCAATGGGACTAGCTGTCATTGTTTCAGAGCTGGCCATTCATGCACTGGTGTTGGTAGCTGAATGCATCAAAGTGCACCAGTTCTTTTCCAGCTGATGCACTGTGCTGCGTCTGGCAGGGGCAGGGTTGAAGGTTTATGGGGAATATCGGAAGGGGTCCTGGCAGATATGACAGAGGGAGTTAGGGTTTCAAGCAACAGATCGACCAAGCCCCGCCCCTTGATGCTTTGACCAATCACAGACTTGATTAATGTCCCATATGTGTGCACACAAGTCTGGCGATCTGATACACCGTGCCCTCTGGAGACATGCACACAATAGGGAACAAAAGATTGTATACGTCTCCACAGGGCAATTTCTAAAGATGAATACGTCTGCCCAAGGTTTTCATGAAATAGATATATGGATTTTACTCAAAAACTAGGAATTTCCAAGGTGGGTTGATCTGTCGCAAATGGAAGAGTTTAGAAAAGGGATATTTAGTCCGAATTACAGCCCAGGAAATTAATTCTGGTTAAAATAGGAGCATTTTGAAACTACACTTTCGAACTCGAAAACTTTACTATACGAGAAAAAAAGAATGTCTCTGCAAGGATACAAATTTCAGTATGTCTGCACGCGCATGTGCAAAGGATGATGCTGCTGGAACGTACAGTGTGGCATTGAAAGAGGCGCATGTGTTGTTTCCCCATGTGCAGTGGGCGGGGCTTAACGGATCGGTCTATTTGTTAGGCCAAAAGAAAAAAATATTCGGTCTCTGGTCAGACCAAAGTTCCGGAATTGACGCGGGGACGCGGCCTTTTTTTTTTTTTTCTTCAAGCTTGGATTGTACAGAGAAGGTAGGTACTATTTTGCTTTTTTTGTGTCCTCATGTACAATGGTGTCCTCCATAATTTGCCTTGATGCTTTCGATCATTTGCCTTGGTGCAATTTCCCATTCCTTGGTGCTCTTTGGTAAAAAATAAATTGAGGAGGTGCGGAAATAGAGGGCGCTGTTGGAGCTACCGCGGAACATTTTGGAAAAAAAAAGATCGACGCGCATGATTAAAATTGACGCGCGCGCTGACTAGAGACCGACTTATTTTTTTTTTTGGCCTAACGAGTCTTTTCCTCATCACTCCCTAGTAGCCAAGGCTCAGCGCCTCCAGCAGAGAACGGTAACTTCATACGGAGGCAGGACGGCCCACCGCCTCCGCAGGCACCTCAGATGAGCGAGACGGAGTTTGAGGAGATCATGAGCCGTAATCGTACCGTCTCTAGTAGCGCCATCTCAAGCGCTGTCATGGATGCCAGCAAAGGTGAGAGTTAGTGTATACTGTAGTGAGGTGCTCCATGGCGTTTCGCACACCATGGCGTTTTGCACACCATGGCGTTTCGCACACCATGGCGTTTCGCACACCATGGCGTTTCGCACACCATGGCGTTTCGCACACCATGGCGTTTCGCACACCATGGCGTTTCGCACACCATGGCGTTTCGCACACCATGGCGTTTCGCACACCATGGCGTTTCGCACACCATGGCGTTTCGCACACCATGGCGTTTCGCACACCATGGCGTTTCGCACACCATGGCGTTTCGCACACCATGGCGTTTCGCACACCATGGCGTTTCGCACACCATGGCGTTTCGCCCACCATGGCGTTTCGCACACCATGGCGTTTTGCACACCATGGCATTTCGCACACCATGGCGTTTCGCACACCATGGCGTTTCGCACACCATGGCGTTTCGCACACCATGACGTTTTGCACACCATAACGTTTCGCACACCATGGCGTTTTGCACACTAAGGCGTTGTTCTCCTGGTTCCCCGGTTTTCCTCTCTCTGCAAAAATCAACACTTTCGATCTGGCTGTACTGCGTGGTCAGACATGCATGGTAAGGCGCCTTAACATGCCTTTGGTTTGACCGTGTTGTAGCTGCATCCTTTACAATTCAGCCTCTACATTAAGTAAGGATGATTAGGCGCCACCCCCCAAAAAAATCACAACATGTTTTGTTATACTGGCTCTTGGACGATCAGTGCTTTTACAAGTACTGTCATAGATGTCAGCAAAGCCGAGCGTGTGGTCTGCTGTGAAGTGGTCCATGGTTTCCCCCCAGGGGTGTAAAAAAACCCTCGGACCAAATCACAGCAAGCAAACAATCAATTAGTGCTATCATGGACACCAATAAAGGTGAGCTTCATTGTAAAATGCTTATTGTATGTCGGGTTCTCCATGGCGTTTTGTTCACCCAAAGGGCCTTAAAAAACCCATGGACCTTATCCAATCAGGCAACAGTTGTTTTGTCAATCCATGTGTAAACCTTGTGCCCTAACAAACATTTCTGAATAACTCAAGAAGAATTTTGATTGAACAAAACAATTGAACGAGCGATTCCCAATACAGTGCGCCACCAAGAGGCTGCCCTGGAGAGTCCATTTTTCAAGTTTACGGTCGACACAAACATGGCCGACTTGTCTTGATTTGAACGAACGTCAGGAGATAACTTGAGGAAATTTTTGATAGATCGGGGCATAGCATTCTTCCGCCTCATAAAAAAAACCACCATCTTGATCAAACGAAAAGAGAAAAAAAAAAATACTCAAATCATATGCTCACAAAACTATTGACCGGAAAATTTTAATAAATATCCTGCGTTATGGCAAATTGGACCTTTTTGGTGGCGCACCGTATTGGGAATTGCCCGTATTGAAATTACCCCCCTTTTTTTCAATTTTAGGAAAATTATTATTATTTTTTTTAATTTTAGGAAAATTAAATTTTTTAATTTTAGGAAAATTAAATTTAAAAAAAGAAATTAATTTGAGGAAAAATGAAATTGACTTGATTTTTATTATTAATTGGGTGATTGTGTTGTTTTCCCGCTTACGTTCAGCCAATTACCCCAGTGCCATCGAGACCTTAGTGACAGCCATCTCACTCATCAAGCAGTCCAAGGTCTCCACCGACGACCGGTGTAAGGTCCTGGTCAGTTCACTCCAGGATTGCCTGCATGGCATCGAGTCTAAATCCTACGGCTCCTCATCCAGGTAAGACTTCCTGCTTAGCGAAACCTGTCAATCGAGACAAGTACTAAGCATTTTTTTTGCTTGTTGAGCGAAAATCAGCTTGCAAGCAATCACAAGCGACACACAGTATGATTAAAGGCATGTAATGGATTAAAAAAAATGTTATCCTTGAAATGTATCATTATGGTCCATCAAACTTTATTTGTAATCTTCATATTGCAATTTTAAGGGCGTCTTGGTGGCTTTTTGGTTTATATGCTTATATAAATGTCCATATTTGTGAGCTAAACTGTGATGTCATTCAAGGCAGAAACTTCGGGTACACAACTGCTTCAGCATAAAAAGTCACCAGAATTTTTTTGAGTTTGCTGTGGTTCAGTGGTGCCTTGTTTCAGTAAGACAATGAGAAAACTTTGTGCTCAACTGTTTTTAATAAGTAGAATTTTGGTTTACAATTTGAAGAGGAAAACCCTAATCTAAAGAGTGTGTTCTTAAAGTTACATCACAGCAACAACACCCACAATGTCATGAAAAGCATGACACAGTTTAAATGTTGACAAAAGTGCACTTTGCAAACTGGGATGTGTCATAGTTTCCATACATTTCAGAGGAATGGATATTTGCTACAAATATGCATCAGTGTCACATTCATTTCATGGCCCTTTAACCCTTACTCCGTACGCATTTCTGCTAGGATGCAACCTAAATCCTCCAACTGCCTCCATGTAAAAAATGCATACAGCCTCAATCCTCCAAAATCATCCGTTATTCCATGAATGCGGTCCTTGGAGGGGTGACCACTGCCTCAATCCTGCAAAATCCTCTGGCAATCACTGTCAGTATTTTGAGGCAGAGCCAGTGACATCCTGGTGCAGTGCAAAGGATTCCAAGTATAATGTAGGCCTAAATTTATGCATGGCTGAGCATAAACAACACAAGGTCCGGCTCAAGACCCTGACGCAGTGCATCCTCCACAATCAGCCACACATTTTTGCCATGTAACCTCAATCCTGCAAAATCCTCTATTTTGCAAAGAGGGTTTTGGAGGAATTGGGAAGGTTAGTGGCTGATCACCCGTTGTTATGTCTATGTGAGTGATTTTTAGATGAAAGGGAAATATGCTTACTAAAGTCAAATTTTGGAATTGAAAGTATTCTTTATTTTTCCAGCCAAGATTGTGGATGTAAAAAACATGGAATTTTGGAAAGCAAGAGACCTGCAGATTGATGGAAATTTTTTGCAACAGCTAATAAAAGTTTCCCTGCAAGTAGTGCAGAAAATATTCCAAAACTAAAGCCTAGCAGAGAGCTTTTTCCCACAACTGTCTGAGAAAACAAAGGAGATAAAGCCTCAGAAAACAAAATTGTCTTGAGAAATATACCAACGGCAAACAGTCCAGGGCTAACGTTTCCATTATTCCTCTAATCCTGATCGCAGGCGCAAAGAACGGAGCTCTCGGGAGCGTGACGAGAGCCGTCACCGCAACCGCGAGTCCAAGAGCTCTCGTCACAAGGAGCGTCGGGAGCGATCGCGTAGCCGGGACCGTGAGTACCGCGATCGCAGCCGGGAGCGCAGCAGCAACGATTACTCCTCGTCCACTAGGGAGAGAGGGGACCGAGAAAGGGAGAGGGATCGTGACCGTGATCGCGAGTATCGCCGCCGCTAGGACGTCGCATCTTGTTAGCGACACTGAGGTAGGTTTGCAAGCAGTACCCCTCATTTTCAATTGATATAATCACTGTTTGCTTTTCAGGAATTTATTTTGGTCCAGATTTGCTGTCGCAGCAATGACGTGATTGTAGGTTCCTGTACAGCAATTGCAGCCGCTCACAATGGGATGGTCATGTAGTGTGAACGGCTGGGTTGTTGGATTTAACACGAAGCTTGATACATTCTCAGGGATATTAGTTTCGTACTTCAGTGGCAAATGGGTAACAGGGAGTTCAACATCAGTTCACCCGTTAAAATGGCAGCAAAGAGGTAAGTCATGTGCAAAGGTAGTAATTCAAGACTTCAAAAAAAATTCTCGCACGAAATATGTCTCATTTATAACATTTCAAGTCTGTATTTTATTGATGGCACTCTGATGATGGTATTCTGGGGTTTATACAAAAAGTGAGTTTTTTCCCCATTAAAATCACCTTACTATATTTGGTTCAAGAACAGTTTGGAGCTTTGCTTCATATGTGCCCTTTTAAAGTAGCCGTGTATATTTGTTGGTTGTCTCTATGGACTAACAGTTTTTGTCTTCTACAGAGTGACGTTGATGTTTGACCTTGATATTTGTTTTAGTAGGTCGGCGAATACTAGACTTCAGTGCCACATCTGATCTGACAATTCGTTTTTTTATTGCAGGTTCAAAGTACAACTGTTTGCTTTATCGGTGTCATTAAAATGACAGATCCCTATTCTGGTTGAAAATCAACAGTGTGCTTGGTACGTTGTAGTTTTGTTTGAAAGTTTGCGTTGTTGTAACAGCAGGGAGCCGTGTGGCAGGTTAACAGGTGTGGTAAGAAAAGTGGTTAGAATATTTTGTCAATCACTCGGGGGATGGATAGCAGAAACTATCGTGGATCATGCCCCTGTGTACATCTTACAATCAAATAATTTCCTGCAGGGACTGTTTTGGTTTTGATGGGCTGAATGTCTTTCCAAAAAGATCTGCAGTATAATTACAGTAAATGTACTTACGTTTTAAAATATTTTTTGGGTCATAAATCGCCGGGGGATATGTAGCAAAAACTGCATGTGAGCAGTGCTGCAGTTTTATTTTGATTTTTTCCCCCCTTTTCAATTTTTTAGAAAAATGCATTTGTTTAATAGTTGAGAGTTTTGTTCTTTTCACGATATTGTGTTCTTTCCTCCAGAAATTTGTCCAGAATTTTTGTATTGTAATTTTTTATGCATTAATTAAAATGTTGTTGGAAGTTGTGTTTCTGATGTGTTGAGTAAAACCTTTTTGAGGGAAAAGTCAAAATATTTTGATCAGAGGGTTTTGCATTCGCATATTTGGATGAAAAATTGAAGATAAATACCAAGCATTTTACTCAATATTGGGTTTTACCCTTCAACGAGGTATTTTTTAAAAAGACTGACGCCTCAAAGCATTTTACTGTTACTATCAAGGATATTTCTTAAGTACGATTTGTATACATGTAATAACGAACAAAATCCCCAAAATAGCTGTGAACTAGGCAAAACCATTTCCTAAGTAGTCCACCTGGTGAGTCCAAATTACTAACAGGCATGCAACTTTGCCGCACATCCGTGGACTTCCGCATTTTTAGAAAAGCGGGTCGTTGAGTAAAACAATCTGATACTGATGGGCGTTCGGCTTGTTTCATGCCGTGGCGCCGCGGAATCTTGCGCCGATATTGCCAGTGTATAAATTAAAGGAAGATCATCGCCTGGCTCTGCTTTTTCCAATTTTTAAAATCTTTTTGAGGGGCCAGTTTTTATAGTTTTTTGGTCGTACATTGTAAATGAAAAGGGTTGGGGCTGAAAACCTGATGTCAACACATGTACATTTATTCAAAGTTAAAAAAAAATCGAAATATAATGTTCAATTCATTATTTTAAAAAGTTTATTTAATTTATTTATAAATAATTAATTTTATTATGAATCATCCATTTGTGCCTATTTTTATTCACAATATTAGATATATTTTTTGAAAACACTGACAAGATTGCCACAGGATCCAAGTTACTCATGCATATGGCAGTCTGGTGCACTAATTTAAAAACGCTTTTGAACGGCACGTGCTGGCTAGTAAATAGGCCCGCAAACTAGTTAAGAGTCTGTTTCACTAGTCCGGGTGGTTAGTGAAAAAAAGTTCAGGTGAACTCTGGTTGTTGTCGGATTATTTTTTCTTTAACGCAAAGTACAAGTAACATCAATGGGATTGGGTTGGGGGAAATAGAAAATCAGTTTTCGTTTTTTTATATCCTATTTAAGATGTTCATATGTTGACACAAAATGTTTCGCAAAACGTTAACCATATTTATAAGAAAAAAGAAAGAAAAGACGGTCAGTTAAATTTTGTACTGTGTGTGCTTTCTAGGTTATTGGGGGAAATTGACACTATACATGTTTAATTGTTTATACAGCTCAAAATATGTGTTGCTATTTGTTTTTGTTCCCTGCAGTGTTTTGTGCCAAATTTCACCTTGTGCTATTTCACTTCAAAAGTTGAGATATTGATAAATTTCAGAGGTTAAATTTGAGTTAAAATGTGGCCAATTGGTGTTCAAAATACTGTACACTTTGCCATCAGTATTGTGTAACCAAATGTTTGAAATCTAAAGACAAACCATTTATTTGAGCAGTGTTCATTGCTTTTCGCTGGTATTTTTAGGGGAAAACCTGGATTCCAGGAGAAATGGTGAAGTTGATTAAATTAGCAGAACAAAACTACCACAAAGTTTGCTAAATAAAGAAGAGCCAAACACAATTTCCTGAAAGGGATGAAATTGGGTACATGTATATTTTTAAAAGTAAATTATGGCTAAATCAGTGGCAAAATAATTCAGAGATTTTGGTTTTATGTGTACAATGTTTTGCTTTTATTTTTATATTAGAATTATTACCTTACTATAAAGCACAAAACCATCTCGGTAAAAATAACCTAGATGCATTTGGTTTGTTAAAAAAAATATCCCAAATTGGTGTCAGATGTGGGATCCAACCCGCCTTCATATCTCACATTATCAGTTGTCTTACAAATGTAACTCTCAGTAGCAGTTTGACAGTATTATTTTGATTTACATCACTTGAAGTTATAAACCCTTTATCGTGGATGTGATGGGGAATTGTTTGTGGGTATACATATTCATTTTGATTCTTGACGGAAAGGCAAACAAGTCAAGCTGGTGTACTTGCAATAAAAGAATTTAACGGCTGTGGAGAACTGGAAATTTTGAAATGATCAACCACATTTTAGGATGAAAAAGAAATTAAATGATTGTGAAAAATTAATTTGAAGTAAGCCTTGTAGAAAATTTCAACAAATCAGTGTAACATATCGCTATCGAATCGACCCATTTTAGAGGCGCATTTTTGCCGTGCGTTGAGGTACTCATTTACTTTGATTTAACTAACATTCATGATTAATTAATGAAATAAAAATCTGAATTTTAAAATTGTAGCGTAGTTTTACTAAAATGAGTTTACTTGTAATTATAACATTTCGGTGTTTGTGAAACTCCTCATGTAGATGACGGACATTGGCCAAATGAGAGCATACTTTACCTCAGGTTCACATGATCGGATTGCAAACCTAGGGAACCTACATGTAACTTATATCTGTGGCTTTTGAATCTCACACGTGTTGATCTATGTGACGGAGAGACTATCATTCATGAAATTACCAAATGTGTCTGATTGACTCAGTAGCCCAATCTCACATGGAGGAAAAGTCTGTAATACATGTAGTGATTTGCATTGTTTTTCAGAATCAGTTGTGTAGAGCAAAATAACTCTCGTTGAAATTTTGTAAAAAATCTTCGGTGGTAAAAGGAAAAGTGCGTTCTATCCATCAACCTGACCCTTTACTGCTGAAAGAAACTTAATCAAAATACAAATTATTAATTTATGACAGTTAGATAGCTTTAACGCAGATTAATGTTTCGTATGATGAAATCAAACAAATTTTTTGATTGAACACTTTTTAAAAGCCCATCCACTTGTCTTTGCTATCAATAATTTTAATAGTTATTCGAATGAAAACGAATCAGACCACGGAACTTTATGTTGATATTTTTATGCCCACCTTAAGCTCAATAGAAGTAAACGCCGGTGAGTTGTATAGAATGTCACATTTTTTTCCTGTAAATTGTACGGCTTTAGAACCTAAGATTATTTTGGGAAAGCAAGCCTTTTGACATACATGTACCGGTAGTTTGAGTTTAAAAAAGTGTCTGACAATGTTGCAAGCTAACTGTCAAACTAATCACATCCAATTGCCATTGGGATTACCTCCTGCTTGTCAACTGACTAGAACTGAAAACATAAAACTCATTTAAATACAGTCTCGACCGGTGAATTTTTCTTATTCAATAGAGATGTCCATTTATTAGGGGTTCAATTTTGAACAGTGTATCTAGTTTTAAAGTTCTGTCCACGGATCACAAAAAAAGGTGTGCGTTCTTTCAGGAAAACGAAAACAATTCACACACATCCCGATGTGATTTGTTTTCATTTTGCTGAAAGACACTTGCCTTCTTGTGATCCGTAGACACAAATTTAAAACTGTGTTTGTGTTTAAAATTCTGTAACTTAAAAAGTACACAAGTGATTTGAATGATTCTTGTACTAAAAGAACGCTTATGAATTGGGCTTTCATATCCTAGGTTTTGAAAGTGCTACATTAAGAACTTTACTGAAACAATTGTCCCGACGTTTGGGTTTCGCTTTTTTTGACTCAAGTTATTTACAAAGAGGGACAAAGCTTAGGTTTTAGTTAACACCCCCTCCCCCCAATTATGCCTTGAAATATTGAAAACTGAACTTGTATATGTACTTAACGTAGCCGTAATTTTATTGGATGTGTAGGAGAATGCTTCTGATCATGGATGGGGTAAGGTGTTCGAATTGTGATTAAAATGTAAATTATGTATTTTTTTGTGGGTAGCTTAAATTGACAAATCTTCTTTTTCAGTGTGCAAGAGGAAGGATCAGCTGGAACTGTTGTTTTTGTTTCTTGTATGTAAATCTCACTGTTATAATAAAATTTTTCTTCACTCCATGTATACATGCAGGTACCCAGCTTCAGACCTTCATCTGAAAAATATTTTTATTGGTAATTCTTACAAATGCATGTCATTCTTACAATGTCATGAAAATATTGGAAACTTAGAATAGTGGGCAAGCAGACCGTATTTGTGATAACATCATGAAAAAATGTCCCTTTTGAGTGTAAAAAGATGGCTCTGAGAAGAACCAGTTTGTAGTCAACGTTTCAATCAACATGCTGTGATCATCTTTAGGATGCCCAGAAGATGATCACAGTACACTGACTGAAACGTTGCATGTTCATCCACCAGTTCTTTGTAGAACCATTTTCGTAACACTCTGAACAGATCGCATTCCATGTTTTCAATACATGTACCTTCTGATTTTGCATGTTCTTTGAATAACAAACAGTGGCGCATCCAGCTTTTTAACCAGTTCGCGCCGGGATTATTTTGACAAGAACTGAATGAGGCATGGGTTCACTCGACCTCAAGCCAGGCTTATTGAAGCCATCTCCCTCGGGCAGCACGTTCTATTTCTGGCCTCGCTCGCTACAAGCGGGTCGCTGGCAGATATTTCTGGCCTCGCTCCCTGCGTGTATGTATATCTGTCATCCGTTCCTAATACCGCAAAACCTTTGCGTGTATACACGTCATCCAGTGCAAACTGGTTAAGCCAAGGGTGGCAAAAGTAAGACTTAACAGGTTTGATGTCTGAACCATCTTAAAACCGTTGAATCATGTATGGTTAAAAAACACCAAAATACCACCGGGGTTGGGGGGGGGGCAGGGGGGAAATACCCCCCCCCCCCTTCCTTTTCTCCTGCTGGATACGCCACTGATAGCAAAAAACATAGTGTATTAGCAGGAAAAAAAAAGTAGTCTCGAAGCTAATATTCAGATTTTAAAAGTAGTGTTAGTTTAAGCGTAATATATACAGTGAACCCTAAATGCCCTGTGCACGTTATGATACATGTAGGAGCATAAACGAATCTGACAAATCCAATACTCGGCGCTAACCATTCTGAAATTATTTGTATTTTAGACAATTAGGACTTGAAGCGCAAACAATGTAAAAGTGTTTTGGCTGTGCACTCCATCATCCATTACAAACGAGGGTTTGTTTTTTAAGGATTGGTGTACATAGTGTTGAAGCAGCGTAAAGAATGTGACAGACATACATGTAATACAATCAATGTGTGATGTTGAAAATGAAATGAATTGTTAACTGAAGTATTAGCTTTGAGTTGATTTTGAACTTAGACCATCAGGCTCTTCGCTAATCCCTTATGTTTGTTTTCCCCCTGAGTTGAATGCTTTTGTACAGGGATGTATTCCAGCTGCCATACTATTTTGATCTTATTGCAGCCATTGCGGAGCGAACATATATATGCTCAAGCATTATGTTTACAAAAGTAATACTTCAGAAGTGCCTTTTTCACCACAAATTGCTGTTGATTTTTATTATTGGGAAGTTTGGAAACAGTCTTACATGAAGCTGAATGTGTCAGCATCTACATGTACATCATTCGGGCACAACATGGTGATTTGTGCATTTTTGAAACCTTGTATGCCTATTGATGTGTTCCTTACACTTGTGTAATCAAGACACACAAGGTCTGAGGCATTGGCTTTGAGAAGGTGTAAGCAATACGTAGACCTTTGCTCTGTTTGTCAGTTTGTTGGAAACTTAGGACACTGATTAAGCTTGAGTTGCGGTCTAGTTCCGGTAAATGTAGTTAAAGTACATGTACATGTAGCAGTTCTTTTAGTGTCTAAACCGATCCGTTGTGGCTTAAATGTTTCACAAAAACACATTGAACTGTGTATTTTGTGACCTTTGGACATTATGAATCATTTTTTATTATGCTTAGTGGGCAACACAAAAGTTAAATCTTCATCTTGAATTGTCTTAAAATCATTGCGAATGTCACCAGTGGATTGCAATTTTATGAGTAAAGTCTATTTATGATATTATGAGTTTTACTAGGTACATGTAATAAGGAAAGTAAATCTTCACCTCGCTTTTCAGTTGCTGGATAATGTCATTTTTTTCAAGAGCGCTTTGGGAGCAAAATTTACTTCTCTCCCCCCAGCTTTTCTAGAGGTTATGCTACTGTGGACAGTTTAAGGACTTTTAATACATCCTCTGTAGTTGTACTGGTACGTGTAATTCCATGTCTATATTTGATCACAAAATTATTTTAAAAAAAAACGTATTGAGTGTTGTCTGTGTTTAGTTGTGTTTTTTTTCCGTTTGATAAGGTGTATGTTTGTCAAGTATTCGTTTGTCACTGTTTCTTTTTAATCAAAAGCTATAATTTCAGATAACTAGAAAATATGTATTGATATGCATGATGAGTTTGATATTATTGTGCTAAATATTTGAGTGAACTTGCTGTTTTAAATGTGCAACAAACCATGTCATTAAGAATACTGACATCCTGCCATTGCGAAAATGGAGGGATGAAAACATCAATAGACAAAAATCTGATGACCACAATGGAGGGTTCTCAATAGGGAACCCCTCAAAATGAGTTTCCACATTTTGGGTCTGGGAAAATAACCCAACATCAGGGAAAACTGACCAACTTAGGGAACTTGACAGTGACCGAGAAGGGAAAGGTTTTCGCCACTTTGGTGTAATGTGCGTTTTCTCCATGTATCCACCTTATATAGCGGCTGTCTTAGAAGGCAGCATTTTTAAAAATTTAATTCAGTAACAATGACTACGCATAAGCTTCACTCATGTCCCCTCTAAACAAAGGCATTGCCCTCTGAGATGGCTGCTACGCATATTCTATTGACTGACTGCTGTGGTGGCTTTTTAGTTTCATGCAGTGTGAATATTGTATAACACCCCTCTCCAGACAAAAAAACAATTTGCTGTGCTAGAACGTACCTTGCTTTTGCTGCAACCACCTGGTGACTTCCCAACAACCTTGTTTAAGTGAAAATATGTTTCACATGGAATTCATTCGTGGAAATTATTTTCAAGAAAGCTTTAAAGCGTACGCATTATGTATAGTTCTCCGATTGCAACCATCTTAAATTGTCCAAACTAAATTCAATATTGTTCAATTACCCTATGTCACATTCTTTGGAGGAAAATGGGATAATGCATTGTGTATCCAAGAGCCGGATGTAAATTGTTATAGGAAATCCACCCATGTGGTTTAAGATTAAATTTCCTGTGTTCCATCACATGATCTTTGCCAACGTGCCGTGTGCGTACAAAAGAAAAAAAACATTGAAGTTTGCCTGTACTTTTTAGTGTTAAGTAATTTTAAGTCTCCTCTAGTACCCTCCTACTTGTGACTTGATCAATTTTGAGTGGGAACATTGATGTACATGTATCATGTAATGTAATTTATACCTCTGGTTCTTTTCAGAACCATTCTCTTAGTTGAGAAATTATTCGCACATGGTGTTTCCGCAAACCTTTCATAATTTAGTATCTCCACCTTGCAAAGCCTCAAATCTTACTTGTAATGTAATTGTTTTTGCTTTGTTTGTGTTGACTTGATTTTGAAATTGCTCTGATTCTGAGCACTTTTAGGCCTAACATTTTAAGGCACCCCCCCCCAAGTGAAATCGGTTGTTTTTTACGTAAAATGAAATACATGTATATTGTTAAATCCACATTTTGTACGTGGGGTGATCTTCCATACTTCTGCAGTTTGTTATACTCGTGTAACCCGCCTGTGTTTAAAACTACTAAATTATCCAGTTTCTGGACGCACCACACATTGCAACTATGATTCTCAGCTATGCAAAGTTTGAGGGTTTTTGAAAGTGCCTAAAACTGGGGTGTACATTTATTATATTTAACAGGTATATTTAAAAAAAAAAATCTTTTCCTTGGATAGAACATATCTCATTGTGAAAGGATGTACAATTCCTTGTGTTGACTTTTTCTTGTAACTAAAGTTACTGTATGTATAGTTTATATGATACATTTCGGATGATGCTAGCATAATTTTGTGAGTTGATACTTGTAAATGTCTTGATGCTCACCCGATTTTCTTTGTTTTTCTCAATTACACCTGTTCTCCCTCTCTTAGGAAGTATCTGACACCATGAACAAGGAATTCGTCATCGGTCTATTTCACAATTGTATGTGTAACCTGCTAAAGAAAACGCCCACTGTGTTGGGAAATCAAACTGTGACTCGTGAACTTAACATTTATCAACTGTAGCATTAGTTATCTGGTATGCTTTATGGGGCAAATTTTAGAACAATTTCCTGTGAATCGTATTGTGTTCAGTTCTGCACACCCTGTGAAAGACAAAAAAAGGGTCTCTGTTTTTGGCTGTGAAATTCAAATTTTGTAAATGTACATAGTTTTTAGGCTTTGTCGCATTTGATTTTTTTTTGTATCGGAGGAAAATTTTCAAAGCTCGGTTGTACATACTTACCAGACTTTTCAAGAGGCAAAATTAGCATGAAGCAATGTCATATGAAATGTAAAACAAAAACCAAAAATCGAAATGTGGAACTTTGGGAACTGGACCTTGGAAAGTTTCATGGAATTTTGGACGACCTGGAACAAGACTTGGAACCACGAGTCGTTTCGGAAGTTCGAATCTCACCCAAGCGAGTTGTTCAACGTGAGCAGTTGTGCGCATCAGCAACAACATCAGCAACATCAACAGCAATAGGAAGAGCATAGTGTAAAGGTCAGCCAAGTATCAACCACGTCACAGGAAGACACGACGGCTCCTGCAAGACGTGTGGAGAGACACGCCCTCTAGAGGCACTCGAAAGAAAACCACCCATGACGTCATCAGTCGCCAGTTCTGACAAGACCAGTCCGTTCAAACAAGTCCGTAAGAAATTGATCTTTTAAATATTTTGTTTCTGCATGCTTAACTTCTTTTATTGTTTGTATCATGAATTCTTGTTCTTAATTTTATCACGCGGAAATGTGGTTTCAAATTTCAGAAAGTAGCTTGGAAAGAAAAGTTGTATATATACATTGTCCTCGTAACGACTCAAGAATATTCACCACATCGCTGCACAGTAATGCCAAAAGTTGATTTGTTATATTTGAAATTTGGTAGAATGTAATTGGTTTCTGATATACCCAATCAGATTCTAGCTGCGGTCTTAAAAAAAAGTCATCATGAGGAGTCGGCCATTTCTTTGAACCAATCATTTACACTTTGACCTTTTGCTTTTTGTTTGTGTTTTCTGATATAATTTTGTGTAAATTTAAAAAACTGTAATGCCGTTTTTCTCCGTGCAAAATTTTGCTCTAACTTACGTGAAGTGGTCAATTTGTTTCCACAAGATGGGTAACTTTCTTCACATTAATGGCCAAAAATAACCACCACAATATATCACCTGAGCTAATCTGTAAGGTACATGTATGTGGTATGCATGTGGTCACCCGAAATATCAAAAAGTTTTGATTTTAATTGGTATCAAAAATAATACTGACATAATACATTTACATTTACCACGAAAATGGCCAAAACTTGATGACATAATGGCTGATTACCATGCAGTACGTACCTCAATTTTCGATTCTCGTTAGAGCAAAATTTTCAAGGAAATCCTTTTTAACCGTAAGCGTATATTAATCAGTTCTAGTAAATGTAGAATAAATTGCTTAAATGTTGCCGGTAACTTGATTGCAAAGTGACTCTTTTTTTGTGACACCTTTTTTTGTGAAAACTTTTTTGTGACACTTTTTTTGTGTCATTAATGATACATGTACATCGTAACAGTCAAGCTGGGTTTTTGTTTTGTTTACTTGACTGCGTACTTGACTGAAATATTTTACCATCTTCTTGAATTCTTGCTTGTGTTTTAAACCAACAACAAATTGGGAATAGATGCGTACACCACATTAACCTGAGAATCCTCATTTTTTTTTTAATTTGAAAGCAAAAAAATGGTTGTGATTCCCTTTTCTTTTTGTCAATCATGGAAAGTGTAGATTTGAGTGTTTTACTTAAAGCACTGATCAGATTCAGTTGTTATAATTATTAACAGCTGTGACCGAAAACTGTATTTTTTTCCTTCAAATTATGGGTGTTTGATGGAATATGAAATTGGTGTTTTTTTTCTGATTTTTTTTTTAGTGGGGAGGGTGGAGGGGGTGGGTTTACCCTAGGGTTTTCATGTTCTTTGTTAGCGTACAGGAATACCCAACATGGAGCAAAATCGACATCCGCGAGCACACCAAGTATTTCTGGTGAGATGACCCTGTACTGCCACCGAGGGCGCTGCTGCATCACGTGATGGACAAATCAACAGGTAGATTCTCAATTTCATTTATTTCAAAATTAAAATAATTTCTCGTGTCTTACAAAATAGTTAAGTTAATAAATACTTGTATCTTTTCAAGGGTGCTTGTCGTGCCCCTCATATTGCTTGAATTTGCTTTGTTGATTTTAAATTAAAAAAACTTGATTTTTGTGGTTATTGATATATTTTTGAATATACATGTATTTCATTCTGTGGACATGTTTTACACCATTCCTATAGATGGCATATTACTGACATACCGGTCAAGTTCTCATTGCGATTATAAACTGATAACATATATTGACAAAAAGTGTCAACAATTTTAAATAGATGTATGTAATTGAAATCTCAAAATACAGCCTTGCTCTGCCATTATCGCCACAGTTGATGTGTTTGTTCTAAATGTGTTGTTTCAACACTCATTCATAAATACCGGAGACAGTTTACCCATTCCTATTGGTCAAGAGCCTGTCACGTGGGTCGTTTTAAACCGCTGATAAAACACCGGCTTGTTTTAGACACAATTCCTGTGTTTTGAGCCACATCGTGCAGCACCCGCCCCTTGCGCAAATTTCCATAGCACTGCGCGCACGAGACATGCATGTACCATAGATACGGCTAGAGGGGTGTTTCACAAAACAAATTGTTAAACAAAATCGTTGGAATTTGTGAATGTTTGACTTGTTTGGACTTTTTGACCGAAAGGTATTTATGAATGGGAATAAATATGTGCTTGGCCGGTTTTAAACAAGTACGTTTAAAACAGGCTAGGGATCAGACCGCGGATAATGGCCCTTGCCTTCCTATCAGTGGCGTAGCCGGGGGTGACAGCCCCCCCATGAAACCTTGTCGCCCCCCAGTGGCCCCCCTCTGAGATTTTGAGTTTCTAAAAAAATTATCATTGATCTAAGCACATATTTATTCCCTTAATAAAGCTCGTCCAAAATACTTAAAAGTTCATGTCTTTATTTCCCATGTAGGTTTTCGAGCAAAGCACAGTTGTCATCAGGTAACGATCGGGTTGTTTAGTTTTGCGTTCAGTTCTTTCATTTTGGTTTAAGAACCTCAACTTTCTAATTTTCTATCTACATACATGTAGATGTTCTCCATTGTTACTGTTGTTTAGATGTAGCCTAATTTACAAAATTCCTTTTCCAAACACTATGGTCCGGAAAAAAAACTAATGCAAAGCAAAATACTCATGCCTTCATCTGAAGACTAATAACTTACATTGTGTGATTTTCAAGAAGGCAGTGAAGCTAACTTTCCCACTGAATGTACTTCAAAAAAAAAAAGTACAGTGTATTTAACATGTAAAATGGATTCTTTGTGTAAAAAACATTTTATCCAAGAAAAAACCCCACAGCCATCGTGTTTGATAGAGCTCGTCGCGAGGTTCTGTTGGTTCCAAATCAACAATCAGATTGATGGAGTGTCGGTATTAAACCAGACTCATTTGACTTGCGGCTAGCTCACACCTCATTTCCTCCACATTGGGGACCGAAAAGCTCCTCATATTACTACTAGGGTCAATAAGAACTTTCTTCTGAACAATTGACCGTCGAGGTGTATTCTGAATAAAGCATTATTTTATCGCACAGAAGTTATTACACTTTCGTTGCGTTGTTTATTTAGTTTCACTAATGGTTTACTATGGCCAAAATTGTACATGTATGTCGTGTATAGACGAATCCGAGCGCGTGATCGCTGTACACTCACGAGGCGTTAGTGTGACGTCATTTCAATTTAAGCCACGCCCACTGCGCATTAAGTAGCATTGGAACCATTGGAACCGGAAGTTAATGCAACTTGAGTGTTTATCAAGTGGGCCCTAGTATGGTGCGCGCGCGATTCTTTGTGTAAAATGTACATGTATACGTATGACGAGGTCACTAACGAAAGCGGTGAAGCGTGAATATCCGACTCCATGAAATGTGGACTCGTATAGTATTGCGCATGCGTGAGTACGAGAATATGCTATTTTTAGGAGCACATACGGGATAATGACCTGTCACGTGTGAGGGATTAACCAATGATAGGAAAAAGGGTCCGATTTTCATAGGAGTCGGATTTTCATATGACAGGGACTATGCTTTCGTCTCCGACTCGACTTATTATAATCAATATACAGTCGAGTCTCGTTATAACAAACAAGTACCGACCTACCCAAATTGTTTGTTATATCAGAATTTTGTATTAAGAGGAACATCAGTCCCATTCATTGTGCACATACATGCACAGTCGGGAGCAAGGCTTTATGTTTGTTATAACCAGAATTTTGTATTAACAGAGTTTGTGCTAACGAGAGTCGACTGTAAATAAGGCCTTTTCACACTGCACAGCCAATCCCCGGGAAATAAATCCCCGGGAAATTCCCGGGGATTTTTTACCCCACCAACCCCTCAGCAACCATTCACACTAGACACATTTGATAACTCCCGGGGACACCATTTCCCGGGAATATGCACGATCGTTTCACACTCGCAATCAAACCCCGGGAATTGTGCAAAAGTTTTTAGGCGGACGGCTATTAATTTCGAGAAAACTTTCAGTTTCTCGTTCATGATGACGTTGAGAAATACGCATCGAGAATTGCTACCTACCTATTCCCCGACGGACACGGAGCCGGCCCGGCGCCCGGCCAATTAACCCGCTCTTCCGAGCTGGGCCGCACCGGCGAAGTACGATGAAATGTTCCCGCATGCATTGTCGGGAGCATGCCATAAAAACAAACAGGCCTCTTTTTACTACCAATCTTATCAAATTTTTATTTTTAGCACCGACTTTGCAACGTCAAAAAATCAACTTTTCCATCACAATTTTCTTCAGAAAACATACGGCAATTCGCCTTGCATCATATGGCGGATCATCCAATGATACCGTAACTAAAGGGGTGCTTTTAATACCCTATTTAAAGTTTTACATCGTTTCTCCAATAAATTCTTAACAAAAATTATATTGTGATGTTGAGGAGCCTCTTTTCTAACATTGAAATGATTCGAACTTCATAAAGAGAATTTTGGAAATGCTGGTAAATATTTAAAAAAAAAAAGAATATGGTACACCCCTTCAGTAAATGGTGTGATCCACATTGATGACGCAGTACTGCAGCTCAGCACGTGCACGTGCATCGAAGAAATTTTCATGGAAAATGCATGTCTGTTTTGGAGGATAAAAGTTGGTGAGATTTTCCAGGCGCAGCGTACGCGAATTAGTTGGGAGTCTTTCAGTTGGAAAATTATCATGGATAATGCCTACATGTTCGTTCAAACGTTGCTGGAAAATGGTTATGTTTTTGAGGATAAAAGTTGCATTTCCAGGCGCTGCGAACTGAAGTTGTGAGTATTTCAGTCACGCGACGGCCCGATCGACAAACTGAACACCGTTTGCATTGCGATTTATTTCCAAAAGTTCGGAGCACTTGAATATTGTGTCGCAAAATGCGATCGATACAGGGGAAAAAAAGGTGGGGTAAGTTCAAACCCGCCGACGTTCACACTAGTTGCTTTTCCCCGGGAAATACGTAAAACCCCGGGGATTTCTCCTTTAATCCTACTCTCGAGCAGGGGTAAGAAATTCCCGGGGAAAAGCTTTTCCCCGGGAATTCCCCGGGTTTTTTTGTAGTGTGAACAGACCGACCGAAATTCCCCGGCAATTTCCCGGGGAATTGCCGGGGAATTCGTCTAGTGTGAAAGCCCCTTAAGTGATAGCGTGCCCAGATTGGTATTGACTTGTTAGACTTAAAACGTCACGACCTTCGAAGGCAATGCCAGTGACTCGCAGCGGGATTCGAAAAGACCAGCCTTGCTGCTATGACAACTCCATGGCTACCGCCAAGGAGGGAGGGTTCTTGAACCCTGAAGGCATTCTGTCAAAAGTTTGAGTAATGTTGATTCTAGACTTAACCGTTGGAGGGATTTTCCCATCTTTGTCTGGTACACTCACTAGGGCTTTGTTTCATAAGTCGCAGACTGCGGTTTCGGATTAACCCAAACGCCTTGGGTATAGTTCTACGGCAGCTAGGTGATTTAGTGGTGTCCCACGCGCTTACCCGGACACGTGAGGCCAAATTGCAAGAATGTTACAATATAAAAACATTAAAAAAAATATACAATATAGTCCGAAATATGCCTTTTATGATACTTGGAATTTGGAACAAAGTTAAGTCGGAGTAGGCCTATGTCTTTGAGAAAAAAAATTGGCTATATAATAGGGCCGTCGCAGACTTTTTCTTTGATAAAACTATAGGTAGAATAACAATGGCAACCGTTTCGACAATTTTGAACATTGCTCGTTATTCTACCTACATTTTTGAAAGGACGAATCTGCGATGGCCCTATATTATATACTCTATGTGCTAAAATAATGCCATGCTTGTATTCATGAAGGCACAATTCCCCCCCCCCCCAATATTTCCCCTATCAGCCCCACTATAGAAGCACTTCCTGCATGCACATTATAGAGCTATGTCACTTATGAGTAAGCGTTTGGCGTTGGCCAGCTTCCAATTTCCTCAGAAGGTGCTCGGTCTACGGTCTGTCGAGTTTGTACCATGTTTGCTTGTTATCCAATGCTCCTGCTCTGCTGTTTCTTGGTTTTTCCCTCATTGCTAGATATGCGCTTGCCTATAAGCAAGCCAACTGGCAATGGCAAAATCCTATTCACTGTAATAATACATGTACATCGGCAAACGTTTGTATAGTATACTTGCCCAATTCAAAACAACGGCCCTCGGTCTACCATACCGTCGCAACCTTGTCGTGATATCCCAATTTGGCGTGGCCGTGTGGGGACCTTGCCAAGCATCAACCTAGAAGCAGAAGTATACTTTGACAAAACTTGAACATCAAAATACAAAAGTACCAGAAAATTGAGTGTTGGATTGTGCATGCAGATATCAAAGGGTCGCAAACTGAATGGCTGAAGCCCTGCATCGGCGCTCAAGTTCAGTGACAATAAATTAAAATCACAAATTCCCATTAAAATATTGCTGGTCATGCGGAAAAAAAAGGTGCAACGTTGTAGCTCGGTTATGAAGAGCCCCGATGATATATTTTTCTTGAAGTTCTTTTGTTTCCTAATTCTTATGACTATAAGTGCAGCCGAAAATGGAACAATTTAACACTTCATTCACAACTTCGTCCTGCCATTTGGGTTTCGTTTTTTTTTTTTAACAACCTGTATACCAACTTTAAGGGGAGTCCGCTCAAAAAAAAAACCTGCAGAATACAGTGTCATTGAACTTTACCTATTTTTATTTTCATTCCCAGCGGGTAGAACATAATAACGTAGAACTGTCGATTGTTAAAGGTGGTTGTCGTATGCGTTCAGCACGCTCTCTCCGCCAGCCACTCCAGGGCAGCTTCCTTGCAGCTGTGTAGGGCTTCGATTCCTCCGTCTAGTCTGGTAATGGGACAGTCAAAGGTGATGGATACCATTTGCATTTTCGGGGGCCGATTCAAGGAGCAGCAATACATTCAATTTAAACCAGGTTAATACAAAAAAAATACCCTGTCGAACTGCTCAGTAGATATACTTTCTGGGAAAACTGGAAATGCATGTTCAATTTTTTTTCTCGACGCAAAGCATATTCCATTGAACATGAGATTGTCCTCTCTTGTTCCTCTTTTCTCGAAAATGACAACATACCCGGAGCCACGATTTTACAGGATGCTTGATCCTATCATTTACTTACAATCAAGTAGGACATTTCATGTTTTTTTTTTTGTCTATAACTCAAAAACTACTAGGCACATCTTGCTCAAATAACGACTGATCAGTACAGAAATTCCTTATCAATCCAGCCATACTCTTTGTTTGGCGCAAACAGTGATAATGTGTACAAAATTATGCAATTTATGACATGATTCGGGAAAAAAGTTGCACTTTTGTTTACGTGCAAGGTGAGTGTGAACCACAACTTGCACGTATACAAAAGTGCAACTGTTTTCGGTATCATTTGTCATGAATTGCATAATTCGTAAACATCACTGTTTTGGGCCAAATAAAGAGTATGGCTGGATTGCTTGGGAATTTCTGTAGTGATTAGTCGTTGTTTGAGCGAGAGGTACTCAGTAGTTTTTGAGTTAGAAAAGCATTTATTAGAAGGGGGGACTTATTTTTTTTGGTTGAGTGTATTTTGACAGTTTCATTTTGAATGTTTGCTAATGGTGCACATTACCTTTAACGCTTAATGCACCCAAGTTGATACCCTCACCATGTTGGGAACACCTGTTTCGAGTCGCTTTGTTCCAAACTCCAAGGTTATTACTATATATCTTGATGTCATCTCCGAGTACAAATAGTGTCCTGGGGCGAGATCCGGGTTAGTTTCCTTGTAGTGACTATGACTGACTGTTCAACTTCCTATAAATACGGCGCCGCGCCAAATCTCGGCCGTATCATGCACGACCGTATCGTGCGGAGTATAGGCACGGGTTTCTCTCACAGCTTGAGTTTTGGAATCTGTCCAGTAGGACCACATACTCATCACGTCTAACTCTAAAGGTAAGATAAACTTGACTTTGTTCTTGTATCTTGTCTTTCAAAAGACCTTGGCCTTTGTTGTGGGTAGGCCCTGCGCGAAAAACATCAATATTACAACTTGTGTTACATCTGCACACGTATTATTCGTGCATTGTTTGTGTGATTTACCCATTAATTTCAATTTTATAGTCTAAGCAATTGGCTGCATTGCGAAATGTATGTACATGTACTGGCAATTTTTTTTTATGACATAATAGTGAATTTTGGAAGCTGGTACTGGTTTCTTTTGCAACCGTGATTGCGGAGAGTGAATATACGAAGTTTATACATTTACCGCACAGGGCGGGGGCTCTCGTTATGGCCCACCGCGCTCACAACTAACAGTTGCATTGTTAAAAAGTACTACGTGTGTGTCAAAATCCGCCTGGTATTTCAAAGAAGACCGGCGGTTGTAGGTGATATCAATAGATGTCAAGTGCATATGACGGCTGGCTTTTCACAATGTTGACATTTTCACCGTAATCCGGATCCGAGTCCGGCTATTAAGTATATATAGGCCTACATGTAAATAAGTTGAGCTTATCATGGTCAACCGAGATACGAGCTGGACTTTGCATCCTCGATCGGAACGAAAAGCATCCACATAACATTGAACTCGATAGTGCAACAACTTGAAGTTGACTTCTTTTTTGTTGGTATCGTCGTAGCCTTGACCAAGGCTATCAGCTTGTTCCCATTATGAGCTTGTTCCCGCTACCGCACGTCGCGCGCGCAGCAACACAATGTTGTACTATACCGTTAGCCCCAACGACCCTTGCGTGTACTTTGTGTGCATGTACGTACGCCCCACACTTACTTCCGCAAACAGCGGTACAGTAAGAATACTGTACGGCTGTTTGCGGAAGTGTGTGTGGGGCGTACGTACATGTACATGCACACAAAGCACACGCAAGGGTCGTTGGTGCTAACGGTATAGTACAACTAGCGATTGTGTCGCGGCGCGCGCGATGTGCGGTAGCGGGAACAAGCTCGTATGGGAACAATCTGATAGCCTTGGTCAAGGCTAGTATAAGTCGCCATTCATTTGGCTTTCGGCCTATTGTGTTTGCGAATTCAAAACAGTCGGCATTTTTGGGGTGTTGTTTGTGAAATGCATGTATACGTAAAGTGCATGACGATCCAGGATATGCATATGAAATACAGTGGAACAAACCTATATTTTGTATGGTTGAGGGAGCAGCAGTTATTGACAACAACCCTTCAGTTTCGGCATTTTGTCGCTACTTCAGCACAAGGAAGGAAATTATGCTGATTCGGAAAATAATGACCCGCGATCGAATGATGTACAATATGCATCATGCAGCATCATTATATCGACATGTATTAATAATGATTGGGTTCACAATTCAAACTCATTTTAACCCATGTGTATGAAACTATGACATGTATACTATTACAAGTGATGGAGTCTCAGGGGAGGATCCAGGTATTTTGCGGGGGGGGGGGGGCTGACCCGTCAGATACAGCCGAGTCTGTGGTCTTGTGAGGCATATGAATTTGCATAAACCTTGAACATGGAGACACCAGCTAGCAAGTTTCTTTCACGCGCTCTAAACAGCGCCCTCTTTCGCTCACACACGCACTGGGCATTGAATGAAAAAAAAACCTTTTGAGTTTAAAAGCGCATGCAATGTAACTTTTTCAATGCAGTCCTTGAGTGTGTCCCATTTAACCTGAAATTCAATTTTTGTTTTGCCATTTTTAAGGGTATTTTGGTGCTTTCTTGGTTTTCATGCTAATGCGAATTTTATATTGATGAGTAACTCAGTGCAAGCAGAAACCTCAATGTTACTGTTATGTCAGCACCAAAAGTTGCCAGAAATTTGGATACTTTGCTGTCGTACATTTTCTTTTCTGTGGTAATTTTCTGATGTGTGAGTATTCATGGCAGTGAGCAAACCTTTCTCACAGATGTTTTCAACGAGCAAATTTTTGGGTTTACAAAACGGAGCAGTGTATTCCTGAAGTGACATCACAGCAACAGCGCCCTCAGTGTCGGGAAAAGCATGGCATTTTTAAAAATCTTTTAACCCTGCGGGCTATGAAGGGGCTCGCGCGCTAGGCACTTTTTTTTGTTTCTTAACTTTTTTTATGAAGCTATCGCCCAATTCTCTTGAAACCACATGTATTTCTAAAGTGAACCTTGTGGTTTGAGATGGTATGGTCGCTTTTCTTGTAGGAGTTCATTTGGGGGTCGGCCGCCCCTGGGAAAGTTGGGCCTCCAGCCAAAGCCCATTCACTTGTGCACAAAAAAAAGTTCTCTGTGTTTTAAAGCTCCATGGTTTTACACACCGCCGTCACAACAATGTCATCAATCATCCTCTACTGCTGGCCCAGTGACAGCTGTCTAGAGCCGCAGAAAGGCTGTCTCGACTGTTTCATGTCCATCTTTTGTTGGGGGGATCCAACATGTAATGGTCGATCCAACATGCAATGGTCAATCCAACATGTAATGGTCACAGTGCATGCAGTGTATGTACATTACTGTGCAGCCACAATGTCCGTGAGTGACCTACTAGAGGAGATTTAATCTTGTGTGGGTTCGGCGGGGGACCTGCATTCATAATATTTAGACCATAAGAGAAAGGATTGTGTCCACAAAATAGTATTTTATACGCGAAATCAAAACTGCCTCACGCGTGAGCACCTCCGCTACGCAGCGTAAGTTTTTACGCTTCGCAGCTCGCAGGGTTAAGAAGTGCATTTTTCAATATACTATAGACCAAAAAGGGATGTCAAATACTTTTCGTAAATTGAAGAGGATTAGGAATTTAATTTGTTTAACACATGTTCCTCTGAAAACATTTATTTCATGGCCCCTTTAAATTCAGAAATATCAATTGTATAATGGATTGAAGACGGCAGATCGCTATCAATAATAAAACCTGCTAAATAAAACCTGCCCTCAATTTAATGTATGTAGTTTCTTTGGTGTTTTAGGTGTCCTTTCGTCATCATGACTCGTAAACAGTATACCACGATGACTGGCGATCAGACAGCCGCCATTCCAGATCAAGAAGTCGTACATGAGAAGAACCAAGCCAGGTACGGCTGTTTGTCCTGCCACCCCTCGGGTCTTACTCCCCTGGCCTCGGGGAAATTCTTCCTCCTTGCCATGTGCATGCTCATCTTCAGCGACGCCTTCAACATCGGCACCCTGAGTGGCGCCCTCACGAGTCTGGAGACGCGTTACGAGCTGACCGCCTCCCAGTTGGGGCTGATCGAGAGTTTATACGAGGCGGGAAATCTCATATTCGTCATCTTCGTGGTGCACTTTGCCGGGCGTGAGGAGCACCGACGCCCTCTATGGATCGGCCTGGGCGCACTTACAATGGCCATCGGCACAGCCATCGCGTACTCGCCACAATTCTTCTTTCCCGCGTACGATCCTAATTGGAGGTCACTCTCCACCAATCAGAGCACGGAGCCATTGACCTGTGGATCTGATTGGCTGGAGGCCCGATGCGAGCTCGCAGAGTCACATGAGTTCAAACAGGATAGCCGTATGGCGTACGTGGTGGTCCTGTGCGGCGAGATCTTGGTTGGTATTGGTTGGACGCCGGTAATGCCGCTAGCCATGTCGTACATTGATGACAACGTCAACACCAAAACCTCTGCCATGTTCATAGGTAAGTATCCTGGCCATTCCTGGGTGAAAGTCTCAGTATCGAAGTGTAAACTTCAGAGAAAATCACATATGGAACAACAAATTAACAATGAAAGTAGTCGGATCGGGGAGGGGCATTATTAGAGGCACCAAAAAAACGGAGGCGCGTTGTACGAAGGACTAAATAGGCAGTCTCGCTTATGAACAAATCACCACAGCTCGATCAGACGTTGTGGAGATCTTGATACCTTTCGTTTAATCCTTAGGTATCATCCAGAGTATGTTTGGGGTCGGTACCATCGCCGGGTTCCTGGTAAGCGCAGCCGTGGCATCGCATTGGGTTGACTTCTATCGGGTCGATATTGACGAAATCCAGGTAAGGTTCCAGAATCCCCGAGAAACAGTGCAAACACTTAGAGATTTTCAATGGGAGCCTCCATAAGGAGAGACTTCAGTTTGACAAACTATGCTGATATGTTCCTTGCTCTTGGTACCAGGCGAGCTAGCTGATCGATTCTGAGAATGTCCAACATAGTACATCTGACGCCACATAGATGGCCTAGCTTAACTGCACCCTATAGCTACAAAATACCAATGTCATTGCCAACTGTTGCTTTTAATATGACCATATCAGGTTGTTTACTGTTGATTAGATCTACCTCTAAAAAAACCCCTGACTAACCAATTCAATACAAAGTGAAATGACTATTGTTACATCAAAACGAAACAATATTACTGCACCACCGAAAACCGTTCAGTGATTACCAATCAAACACCTATGTAGGCTACGCCATCATGGCGTTTTGACCAATCACAGCCGTGATCTATGTCACACACAATGCGGACTCAAAGGTCTGAATGTGCCGCACGTGCGTATATGACGCGCACGGCTGGCAAATGCAGTGGGCATAGGGTGCAACACGTGCCGCTTACCCACGTGCGCAGTGGGAGGGGCCAATAGTGGATCGGTCGGATATTGTGTGTGTTAAACCAGCAAGTAACTGAAGAATAGCCATTATTGTCAGTGTAGTGACTGCCCCTTTAACGCGACTTAATGTAAATAACAACATTGGCGTCACATGTAAAGAACTCGCCAATCAACGCCAGCGAACATCTTTGACTGGTACCCTGTATAAAATGTACATATAAATTCGCTGGTGCGTTCACATGTGCTCCGTACGTGTGGGTTTTTCCATGTGTTCTTCGGTTGGTGAAAAGTTACGAGTTATCGCGTTTTGACAAGTTTTGAGCACCAATCTTCAGCATAATTTTACCAGTGTTTATCTTCGTCGTCGTGTGTTTTCGTCAAGTCAGTAATCGTCTGTTTGTGTACTGAACAATCCTCGTGGATAGAAACTCTATACGAACTGTGATTCGTGCATCCGCGCCAGGAGAAATATCGCGGTCGACGGAGTCAGTATTCGGCCCGCGGCGAGGAGACCGAGCGCGTGGACTCGTGCCCAATTCCCGGACAAATATCTTGGTGAGTTGACAACTGCTTTCGTACTGAGCATAACTATAAAAACTCTACATTGGTGACCCTGCACACCTGGAAAAGGTTCGCAATTCTCTTGTCTCGCTCATCATCATTCGTGTCTCGCCCGTGGGTACACATCGCACGTTTGTCAGTTTGTTTTATATTTCAACTCGGCCATGACGGATCCAGCCCCTGCCGTCGGCGCCGCCCCTGAGGGCGCCCTTCCACCTAAGCCAGTTCTGCACCCAGTCGCCGCGGTCAGTCTCAAGCTGCCACCATTCTGGCCAAATGACCCTACCCTATGGTTCGCACAGGTCGAGGCCCAGTTCCTCACTCGCAACATCACAACACAGACCACACGTTTCGCATATGTCATTGCCTCTCTGCAACCAGAGATAGCTCAGGAGGTCAGAGATCTTCTGATCACACCACCCGCTACCGACCAGTATGACCGTCTTAAATCAGAGCTGATTCGCCGGACCTCCCTGTCGGAGCAGAAACGCCTCCACCAACTACTCATCTCGGAAGAGCTCGGAGACCGCAAACCGTCCCAACTACTACGCCGGATGCGGCAGCTCCTCGGAGACAGTTCACTGGAGGATAAGATCTTGAAACAACTCTTCCTGCAACGTTTGTCAACCAGTACGCAGTCTATTCTTGCCTCCATGGCTGATACCGTCGGTATTGAACAGTTGGCTGATTTAGCTGACAAGATAGTGGAAGTTTCTCCCCCTTCAACCGCATCAGCTGCTGGAATTGCAGTCCCCGCTCCCTATTCTCCACCGCCGACCCAACTGCCGCAAGCTCATCCGGATATCCTTGTACTGCAAAACCAAATGGCCTCACTCACACTTCAAGTCCAAGCCTTGACGACACAATTACAGCGTGGACAGGCCCGTAGCCGTAGCCGTGGTCGTCCAAAATCCCGCACCTACCCTGCTGATCGCAGTCCCAGCGCCCCCGCCGGTCGGTCTGGAGACCGACAGTGCTGGTATCACTGGAAGTTTGGTAGCAAGGCATCCAAGTGCACCAGCCCGTGTTCCCGCCGTAATCAACCAGTCTCGGAAAACCCCCAAGCCAGCGGCTAGCGGCGACAAGTCAGCCTGGCAACACCATACCCAGTCGCCTCTTTTACATCACGGATAAGCAGATGGGCACACGTTTCCTGGTCGACACCGGGGCAGAAGTAAGTGTCCTTCCACATAACCCTAAACATAAGATGCAGTCTACTTCCGTTAACTTACAGGCAGTCAATGCTTCACCTATCAAGACCTACGGAGAAAAATCTGTAACATTAGATTTTGGGTTGAGGCGTGTTTTTCGTTGGGTATTTATCATTGCTGACTTACCAACACCAATCATCGGTGCGGATTTTCTCCGCCACTTCAATTTATTGGTTGATGTACGACACAATCGACTCATCGATACCAACACGAATCTTTCTGTACAAGGGATTTCGTCGCATACAGCTTCCGTCAGTCCTATGTTTGTGGTTGCATCAGCTTCATGCTATGACACTCTACTTCAAGAATACCCCAGGATTTCTCGTCCGGTGTATACGCATACAGAAGTGAGACACAATATCACCCATCATATTGAGACTACGGGACCCCCGGTCGGTGCTCGACCCCGACGACTCGCACCTGATCGTTTGCACGTTGCAAAAGCCGAGTTCGACCACATGCTCGAGTTAGGCATCATACAGCCATCCTGCAGCAATTGGTCCTCACCCCTACACATGGTGCCGAAAAAGACGCCTGGTGACTGGCGCCCTTGCGGTGATTATAGGGCACTCAACAAATGCACCTTACCGGACTGCTACCCGATCCCACACCTACAGGATTTCTCATCATCCCTGCACGGTTGCACGGTTTTCTCCAAAATAGACTTGATCCGGGCATATCACCAACTACCAGTCGAGCCTGCTGATGTCCATAAGACCGCCATAACTACGCCCTTTGGACTTTACGAGTTTGTGCGCATGCCCTTTGGGCTGCGGAATGCAGCGCAAACTTTCCAGCGATTCATCGACGAAGTGACCCGAGGCTTGCCTTTTGTCTACGTCTATCTCGATGACCTATTGGTGGCAAGCACTTCCGAGGCGGAACACTTGGATCATCTCCGACGGCTGTTTGATCGTCTAGCTGAGTATGGCGTGGTCATTAATCCAGGCAAATGTCAGTTCGGAGTTCCCAACCTCACTTTTCTCGGCCATCACGTTGACCAGTTTGGTATCCGCCCATTGGCAGACAAGGTGAAGAGCATCCAGGAATTCCCAGTGCCGGAGTCACTTAGCAAGCTACGAGAATTTCTTGGGTTGATAAATTTCTACAGACGGTTTATCCCCAATTGTGCAGACATCGTTCAACCTCTCACTGACATGCTCAAGAACTGTAAGAAGAAAAACCAGCCCATCGAGTTAGACGAGCGTGCCCGGTCAGCATTCGAGCGCGTCAAGGCACAATTAGCAGATGCAACGCTGTTGGTCCACCCAAAGGCTGAGGCACCATTATGCCTTCTCACCGATGCATCAGATGTGGGAGTCGGGGGTGTTCTACAACAATGTGTAGCTGGAACATGGCAACCTCTCTCCTTCTTCTCGAAGCGTCTCCAACCGGCCGAAACACGCTATAGTACATTTGGCAGAGAACTCCTCGCAATTTACCTCAGCGTGAAATACTTCCGCCACATGCTCGAAGGTCGCTCGTTCTGCATTTACACAGATCACAAACCACTCACCTACGCTATGCGTTCCAAGCCAGATCGCCATTCACCACGTGAAGTCCGTCATCTTGACTACATCTCACAGTTTACATCTGACATCCGTCACATCAGTGGGAAGTCTAACACGGCAGCAGATGCACTTTCACGTATGGCACTAATCGACGCTTTGGAGGTTTCCGATGTCATCGATTTTGAGGCCATAGCCGCCGCCCAACAGACCGATGAGGAATTACTCAACCTGACCAACACTTCGTTACGACTCATCACAGTGCCTCTCCCCACATCGCCTGGCACCATCATCTGTGACACGACTACGGACAATCCTCGGCCGTATGTTCCTCACAAGTTCCGACGGCCCATTTTCAATGCATTACATGGCTTGTCTCACCCTGGTATCCGAGCGACGCAGCAGTTAGTCTCTGCACGTTTTGTGTGGCCCGGTATCAACAAAGACGTCAGGACCTGGGCTAAAGGGTGTCACCAGTGTCAACGTTGCAAGATTCATAGACACACCAAATCGCCTTTGGGAACATTTTCCACGCCCGACGCTAGGTTTGCCCATGTCCACATCGACCTCGTTGGCCCTCTTCCGCCTTCCAACGGACAATCCTACTTGCTAACTTGCGTTGACCGCTTCACCCGATGGCCGGAGGCCATACCAATCCCTGATATCACGGCAGAGACGGTTGCTCGAGCTTTCATCACCCATTGGGTGGCCCGTTTCGGCGCGCCTTCCACGATCACTACTGACAGGGGACGACAATTTGAGTCTTCACTTTTCCGAGCTCTCACAGACATGCTCGGCTGCAAGCGAATCCGCACAACATCCTATCACCCTGCCGCGAATGGACTCGTAGAACGCCTACATAGGCAGTTGAAGGCATCCCTCAAAGCTCACACTAATCCGAAGTGGACCGAATCCCTTCCGTTTGTGTTGCTTGGTATCAGGACCGCTGTTAAATCAACTCTCGGTTGCTCCTCTGCAGAGATGGTTCTCGGTACTACACTCAGATTGCCCGGCGAATTTGTTGCACCTAGTTCCACGGATGGGGATCTTGACCCCAGTGACTACATCCATCGTCTTCAACGACACATGCAAACCATTCACCCTCCGTCACCTCGGTCCCAGCAGAGCAGCTCTCATGTGCACCCTGACCTCCTCACGTGCACGCATGTATATGTTCGACACGACGCAGTGAGAACACCACTTCAACCCCCCTATGATGGCCCATTCCTGGTACTCAAACGGACGAACAAGTTTTTCGTTTTGGACAGGAAGGGTAAGCGCGACACCGTCAGCATTGACCGTCTCAAAGTCGCATACCTTGAGGATGCCACAACCGTCGGCCTCAGGGCACCTCGAATCCCACAGACACTTCCTCCTGCCATGCCCCCTCCTCGACCCACGCCGCCTCCTCCGGTTCCAGAGGTCAAGACCACTAGATCGGGACGCCACGTGCATTGGCCGGCTCGTTATGTACAGTTTTGCACTTCAGGCACTTGAAACATTTTGATTTGGTCGTTTGTATCGATCGTTTCTTATCTGCTCCGATCTAGGGGGGAGCTACTGTAGTGACTGCCCCTTTAACGCGACTTAATGTAAATAACAACATTGGCGTCACATGTAAAGAACTCGCCAATCAACGCCAGCGAACATCTTTGACTGGTACCCTGTATAAAATGTACATATAAATTCGCTGGTGCGTTCACATGTGCTCCGTACGTGTGGGTTTTTCCATGTGTTCTTCGGTTGGTGAAAAGTTACGAGTTATCGCGTTTTGACAAGTTTTGAGCACCAATCTTCAGCATAATTTTACCAGTGTTTATCTTCGTCGTCGTGTGTTTTCGTCAAGTCAGTAATCGTCTGTTTGTGTACTGAACAATCCTCGTGGATAGAAACTCTATACGAACTGTGATTCGTGCATCCGCGCCAGGAGAAATATCGCGGTCGACGGAGTCAGTATTCGGCCCGCGGCGAGGAGACCGAGCGCGTGGACTCGTGCCCAATTCCCGGACAAATATCTTGGTGAGTTGACAACTGCTTTCGTACTGAGCATAACTATAATAACTCTACATCAGTATAAGTCGCCCACGTTAATTTCTGGGCTGAAGGTCACGTTCTTCTTATTAGCCGAGCAACAATAGCCTTCAGCAACTGTTTCTTCAAACTGATGATAATTTTTCGGCCGTTTCTCACACAGCTTGTCCCCAGTGACAAACTCTGGGTCGGTGCGTGGTGGCTCGGACTGGCCATAACGAGCGCCCTCTATTTCCTCTCCTCGCTGCCTTTCTTTGGTTTCCCACGTCGCTTGCCGATCCAATCTCCCTCATCTTGCGCAGAGGACGACAACTTTATGTTGGAGAGTTACACCACTGACGATCCTGATCCGGAAGAAGAGGTTCTTGAACCCGAAAGCACTTCAAAGGGTGTGTTCTCTTTGTCAAGTGAGTAGGCTGATAACAGAAAACAGAAACATGTATTCAAAACCCTTTTTTAAATGCCGTACTAAAATAAAAGGGTATCCACATCTTAGGCCCAAAAAAAGGTGGGGGGGGGTGGGGGGGGGGCATGGCCTCTTTGGTCCCCCTGGTTCCGCCCTTGATGAACTTAACATTACTTTTAGACTACACAATGCAGTTTCGTTTGAAATAGTCCACTTCAGATTTCTGTTGTCCGGCCGCCATATCCGTTTTTTGGAACGAACAACACATGCGTGTGACGTATTTTCACCACTGACTCTGCTCCGGCCACGAGCAGGGTCTGTGGTGGCTCATGACCCGGGTGAGCCCCGAGAATGACGTCAGAGCGAATCGAACAGCATGGGGCCGCTCACCTGAGTCGATCCGGTCGAGCTTACTCGAACGCACCCATAGCCAGTGCCGTTCGTGACGGAGCCCAAGATGTGTAGTGTTAACACCTGGGACTCGCTTGAACGCAGCCAATAAGAAAGTACGATGTATAATTTGCCATGGAAGATAACATTATCCCAAATACCAGGCTCTGAAACGTATGCTGGCTTACTTGGCATGGGAGATAATATTATCCCAAATACCAGGCTCTGAAACGTATGGTGGCTTACTTGGCATGGGAGATAATATTATCCCAAATACCAGGCTCTGAAACGTATGGTGGCTTACTTGGCATGGGAGATAATATTATCCCAAATACCAGGCTCTGAAACGTATGGTTGCTTACTTGGCATGGGAGATAATATTATCCCAAATACCAGGCTCTGAAACGTATGCTGGCTTACTTGGCATAGGATTATCCCAAATACTAGGCTCTGAAACGTATGCTGGCTTACTTGGCATGGGAGATAATATTATCCCAAATACTAGGCTCTGAAACGTATGGTGGCTTTAATACTTGGCATGGGAGATAATATTATCCCAAATACCAGGCAATGAAACTTAATGTCGCTTTCTTAGCATGGGTCAATGCGTAGACCAATTGTCCTTGCTCGATCTACATGTATATGGTACAAATATTTTTTCTTTCAGATTGGTTAAGAGGAGCAAAGTGAGTTCAACCCTGAGCAGATATTTATTTTGTTTTTATAATGTACTTAAACGGGTGCAATATTGACATAAATACAAAGCCATGCCTGGATAATACATATTTTTAAAATTTATTTGTAAGATAAAAAACCCCACAATTTAGCCAAAAAAAGTAAACTAATTTAGTTCACTTTGAGAATATTTGCTGTTATTAGTGAAGTGCCCAATGTTGAAAGGTAGGGGTGTTACTCATTTCCACCGATGAGGGCGTACTTGGCTTTCTTTTCCAATAGCCTTACCTTCCTTATTGTGGCGTCTGCTGTGCAACCCGATCTACCTATGGCTCAGCGTGGGCAGCTTCTCTGAAATGGCCGTCATTGCCGGTCTGGTAACCTTCTTCCCCAAGTATCTGGAGACGCAGTTTGGCTTGTCTCCACCCGAAGCCAACTTTTTCATGGGTGAGCCTTTAATAACCGGTATTCCATAGTAGGCAGGCCTATTCCTGTAACTTTCTACCGCAAATTCCAGTGTTTTGCTCCAGTTTAATCAGTTGCTTTCCCATTTCATGAGGTGTTTATTAACTCTAGAATCAAAACCAGTTCAAATAAATTGCCTCTTGAGGGCGCTGTTCCACAACCCTTTGATTGTTGCCATTGGGAACGAGTAGGCACAATTTTTTTTCCACTGTTGATTCATGGATCGAGTCCATAGAGCAACCAGCCCAGTTTTAAATCAAAGTTTACCACCTGAACAGCTGGCAAAAAATCCATAAATTTTGGGATGACGAAAAACAGAAATGTATATTGGAAAAACAAATCTTTGGTTTCGATAGAGTTATTACGTGTATGTTTAATTTATGTGAGGAAACCGCAACATTATTAAGCAGTTTCATATTGTCCTCCCATAGCTGTGATTCCCGTTCCTGCCGTTGCCCTGGGATCGATCCTGGGCGGATACTTGCTGAAGAAACTGTCCCTGAAGGCAGAAGGCGCTATGATGCTGGCCCTGACCTGCAGTATCATCGCGCTGATTGGTCAGTTGGTGTTGCTAGGCATTGGCTGCGATGATGCTGGCCTGGCAGGTGTAGATGTGGCATATCCTAACAAGCACATGTGAGTGACCCAACCAAACCCAACACAACCCAGTTCAACTCTCAGAATCTCAGAATCTCAGAAAGTTGACTGGGTATCGCCGCTAGGCATCATCATCCAGTTTGACTTCAAGTCGGTGCCGTGAACTCAACCCAACCCAACCCAGCCCAACCCACACAAGTGTGCATGCAATCGGGGACCCCTAGTCCCTCTTTTGTTTGCCTTTTTAAGAAGACCTCCCATATGTTTTGTACACGAATCCAAATTGGGGACCTCTCGGGAATTGGAGACCCTATTGTCCTCTATTGTTCAACGTCCCCTATTGAATGCAAAAACAAACTCGACCCAACCCTACCCAACCCAACCCACCCAACTCAACCCAACCCAACCCAAACCCAACCAAACCCATCCTAGCCCAACCCAACCTAGCCCAACCCAGCCCAACCCATCCTAACCAAACCCAACCCAGCCCAGCTGAAACAACCCAACCCAACCCAGCCCAGCCCAACCCAACCCATCCCATCCCAACCCAACCCATACCAACCCAGCCCAACCCAGCCCAACCCAGCCCAACCCAGCCCAACCCAACCCACCCCAACCCACCCCAACCCAACCCATACCAGCCCAACCCAACCCAACCCAACCCAACCCAGCCCAACCCAACCCAACACAACCCAACACAACACAACCCAACTCAACCCAACCTAGCCCAAACTCAACCAAGCCGAAACATGCATTCTCGAGGGAAGTTTACAGAAATAAAATAGTTCCTTTTTGGAGAAGCTGTCTTACAAAAATAACAATGCGGAAATCGAAATTTGCAAGATGAAATTTAGTGCCAAAATTGCAATATGTTTTTGCCAAATAAGGATTGTAGTTTTAGTTCCCCAAAACATTTATAACAATCGTATTTTTGTCTTAATTTTTTTCAAGGATTGACTGGACTTCAGTCAATCTGACCAGCAGATGTAACGTGGACTGTGGTTGCAACTCAGACGATCCTGAGACCGTCTGCGGAGTGGATGGGATAACGTACTTCTCTGCTTGCCATGCCGGTTGTAAAGAATTCATGAATGGGGTAAACATTCGATCCCTGAATGTCAAAAATAATAACGACAGATGTACTCTTCTTTAAGTATGTGACTCGAAAAATAGTCAGCATTTTCACGGAGACGAATTTGGCCACAGCGTGTTGAACAGTGGTTTTGAGAAAATCGGGTTTAAGTTGGTACGTCACTTTTTGAAATACAGATTTCGCCTACTTTTGGAGCACATGTTGACTAATTTTTGATACAGATAGTACGCTGAGATCATAAACTTCAAAGATGTACCATTTACAGTACAATAGAACAATTACTTGCGAAGAAATTAGCTCCATGGAGATTTGTCTGTTCGTGAAACCTCAAAATCCCACACGCGCGTTGTTTTTCCGGGCAATTTGCCCATACCCATAGCGCGCTAGATTAGTTTCTTCGTGAAAACGTAAACGCCTATACGCGCGTTGTTTTTTGCCCCATAGAACAAGGTGATAAAGTTTGAAATTTGAAAATGCAAGTCAAATTTCCCTGGATTTATTGTCCTGATTGTTTTGATTTAAAGTGATTTTGACCCGAAAAAAATTGTCAAAATGTTTGTTGCTATTCACCTATTTAACCGATTTCGACCGGAAAAGAATTTTCGAAAAAATATGGATTTTTGGCCGAATTCGTCCCTTCGTAAAAAATGCTGAGGAAATGTAGTGGGTGTTGTTTGAAAAATAGACTCAATTAAAAAAAAAAAGGAATTTTATTTTACAAAAGTGGTACGTTTTTTGTACGAGGAAGGGAATTATTCAAAAGGGAATTATTAGGGAATTGTTCAAAAGGGAATTATAAGTGAATTTCATGCATGCCTTTTGTTTTTGCAGACATTTTTCAACTGCTCATGCGTGCAGGATCCGACCAATCAGATGGCCGGTTCAGCCCAGCTCGGCGCATGCCCAATGAGTGACTGCCACATGTTGGCGCCATTTCTTGCCATCATGTTCATCATTGCTCTGTTCTCGAGCCTTGAGGAAATCCCGCAACTAATGGTCATGATGAGGTGAAAGAACAAACCAGGCATTTTACATCATTATCTAGAAAAATAGGGACGTACCTTAATCGACTTAACGAGAAAATCATTTACCAAAGTGAAGACGCATAAAATGGTGCCATTCGGAAGAAAACAGTCGTTGAAGATGGTTTTAGTAAAATGCCCGCGGGCACAGTGTTTTACGTTAGCAACGGAAACCAGTATACGAGACCCGAATATTGTCCACATCTCTTCTCTGTTTTCTCGAAATGTCTAGTATCCATTGAGCTGAAACTTCAACAAGTCATTTGTTATGCACTCTTCTTAGGTTGCTTCGTACGATTAAAATGCACAAAAAGTAAAATGGTCCAATGTACCTTTAAAAAGGCAACAACAAAAGAGAAAGAGTTTTACTGAACTATACAACGGTTGTGTTGCTGATGGCGATAAGTAAAATCGCAAGTAATTAATCTCGAGACAAGGGACCTGCTTTTTTAATCGACTTTGGCATGCAAGAGGAAGCTTCCTTACGTGTGATGGACTCTACGATGATGTTTTTGTTTAGATTTGAATAGAGAGCTTTATCAAATGCACCTTTGTAAACTCCACCATTCCCTTTTCGCAGGTGCGTCAAGAAGTCAGACAAATCGCTTGCTTTGGGTCTCAGGCATGTTTTTACCCGCGTATTTGGTACGTATCACTTTTTTGGTTCGTTTTTATTTGACATTGAATAATTTTGAACTAGTGCTGTTTGAAAATATCTGTCCGACCAAGTTTCTTTAATAACTTTATAACCTTTTTTCTCATACCTATAGGGAACATTCCTGCGCCTTTGTACTACGGCCTAGCCATCGACGCGACCTGTCGCCTGTGGCAGCAATTCTGCGGTGACAGGGGCGAGTGTTGGGCCTACAGCCTGCCTGATTTCCGCTACACCTTCATGGGCGTCACGGTGGGCCTGAAGGTGCTCAGCGCCGCGTCCTACGTGATGGCCTGGGCGCTGCTCAAGAGGCGATCCGGTGCGGGAAAACTGCCGTCTGCTGATAGCGAGCGCGTTGATGAAGGAGTTACCATGAGTGACTACCGGCGAGTTACCGAGAACGGGGCCAATGGTGGCGCGGTGACAGAATGTACGGGGGAGGAAGACGTAGGGAACGGGGGAATGGATGAGGGAAACCACGGTGAACTCCAAGTTTCCCCAGTTTAAACACTTACACGCATTTTCATATAAGGCTGCGAGAATATCTAGTCTGAGTATATCAACCGTTGTCCGAAGGAGACGTCTCTGTCTCCGGTCCAACTTCTGATATATCTAAAGGCTATTAAGCATGCACATTTATGCGACCCCTCGCACTAGCCAATCGGATTCGACATGACGTCATTTTCATTCCGAAATCTGGCGGCTGTTTTTTCCCCCTGAAATGTTAATGGCGATTTTTGTATGTTTTCCTTTGCAATCTCGTTCATCCATGGAGGTTGGAAAACGTCGACCATGTTTCATTGTATTTAATGGGTATTCAACAGTTTGTAGAACGGATGATCAATGGTGGACAGCTGAATTTGGTGATCTTCTTTATTAGAATAGACGTGACTTGCGCATAGAGTATGCAAATTGCGTGAATTGTTCACAGGTACTAGTCAATAACATGTGCTTTATGCCTAAGTGGTTTTTTTATGAAATGGAGCGAGCCACTTATTTATAACTACTTTTTCTAATTCGGTCACTTTCCTTTTGACTCGCCAAGTAGAAGGCGCCCACTGAATGGTCAGAATCTCGAGGTCAAGACGCAGTCTTGTTTTGCATAATTAATCACCGAATCTGCAGCACGTGACCCTTGCTGTGCAAGGAGATATTCCACGGAAAATAGTGAGAATGAAGTGCAGGACGAAATAAACTTAAATTTTTATGGGAATGTCAAAATGTTAAGCTATGGATGTAGCTGATTTATTATATTGAATTAATCGTGTTTTAAATTGGTTCGTTTTCTTCATTGAGGTTAATTATGTTCCACTGCCGATTTCGAACAAGGCATGTAAATAATTAAGTTTCGAAAGCCGCACTCAGCGCCACATAAACGAACTGCTCAAAATATAAATGAAAGAAAAGTGCTTGCAGCACATGCATTATGTTCGGACTCGCGTGTGATATAGGCCTAGTCTTTTTATAGACAATGGTTTTAGTTTTAATGTTTTGATTAACTTAACGTATAGTTATAGTTTTAGTAAGCAACACATGGATTTTATATGACATTGAAATGTTTTTTTTTACTCTGTATCATAACATTGTTTTGTTGTTGGGCACGTATGTTTATTTGTATGGCTTCGCCTGTAAAGTTGCGTTCCTCGTGCTATTTTCGAGTTTCATCCCGAAAAACAGATTGTAATCATGCGGAAATAATAACAGATAAAAAAAACTTTTAAAAACCACTGTGATTTTTGTTTATCCGCCGCAAGCATATCGGTGTCTTGTCTACAATTAGAGCGCCACACTCAAAAAGAGAGCAAACGAGTTGGAAAGTTTTGCCCAGTGTTAATTGAATATAATTATTATCCACTGGCTGTACACTCTCGTGCGGGCAAATAATGTTCCCAAAGGTTGGTGAATAATTTGACCCCCTAAATTGAGGTAGCCTAATTTGAATCTATCGGGCTGTGATGTTTGGCAAATAATCCTTATCCTGACGCCCATGAACTTCGCCCAGTGGCGTTAATCTGTGCCGGCGAGTGTGGGCGAGCCGTCGCCGCTTTGTGGGGAAGTTTTTCTGCTGTCCTCATAGTACATGAGACAACTCGTGTGTAGTCCCCACAACTGTGTGTGTGTGCGTGTAGTAAATCGAGGACGTACATCAACTGAAAAAAGAATCATCCTTTGAGGACAGGAGTCAAATCGAGGACGATCTCGATTAGAAAACGTGTACAAAACCAATGGGAGCTGTTGCAAAAAAGTTGAAGAGTATAAACAAAAGATCGATGATGAGGAACAATATGCTCCATTATGCGCCTATCAAATCCCCCCCCCCCCAGCCCCAGGTCCGATGTCGGAATTTGGTCATGTTTTTCATGCCCCAGGGTGGGGATTTTGGTCACTCAAATTATATTGTTATTAACATCAGCGTACTACATGGAAAGGCAACCACTAGTGCGCCCCACGTAATACTATGCCGCGGCATGGTCGGGGACTGTCACTCAAATTTTGCCCAAGGGGTGGGGATTTTGTCAATTCAAAAGTGACAATCCCCCCGTCTTGGGTGGGGCAGCCCGGGGGGAGGAGTGGGGGGAAAATTATTGAAAGGCGCATTACACTATAAACATGTACATCCTATACGACCGAGGACTTGGGACAATGGGATGTGTGCGATAACAATGGGTCCGTCCGACGCTGCCCGAGGATCTGCGCACTGTACTAGTCCTCGGGAGAATTTCGTGTACCGTGAACCTTATTTTTTTTAATTTTTATTTAGGCCAAATAAAAAAAGAACATGTTTAGCGTCCTGCCTTTTTGAAAAAAGGAAGGAGGAGGCCCTTTAAAAATTTTTTTCCAAAACGACCGGCCGAGCTATTTTTCAAGATGGTCGCCAGCTTTTTTTCTTCAAATGGCCGCCACTTGGACTCAGGAAATGACATAACAGGTTTATATGGGCTAGATGCAACAGACAAAGAGGCCAAAATGATGTCACTGTTTAAAACTTATATTTTTTTCGGTTAAAAAGGGAAAAAAATTTAAAAAAGAGGCGGCTTCCAAAAAGGAAACGGGCGGGGACGCTAAACGTGTTTTTTTTTAGTTGGCCTTATTGCCTCCGCCAATATTCAGTACATGTTTATAATTGCAAGAAACGACAAAATATATCGCAGTTTAAACACGGGCCTATACTGTTTGAATGAAGAAAACTTAAAGTGAACAAAAGTTGTCGGCCTATTTCAGTGGCTCTCCTTTTTTGGTCAATATTTTTCTTGTCTATCTTTTACTGGACTTTGTACGAACTGTCTTATGTTTACTGGACTTTATACGAGCGACCACGTGCTCGAATGCACTTGTAGTAGCACCTTCTTCAACATGTTCAATGACGCCCCTATAACCCTCATAGAGACACACTCTTGGAAAAAATGGTCCGGTTAACATTGTTAACTTATTTCTTATGATGGGACTGCGGTTTGGCCGAAGTCAATTGAGCGTGATCGGCTGACTGACAAGGTTTACGTACAAAACCCCGAGCCAACGAGGTTTTTGTATAGAAAGCACCCGGACCACATTTTGCGAGAGTGTGTCCGTAATGCTCGTATCGGGCCAAAAATACAGATGAGAAAACCTTTTGTGCGTTCCTTATTTAAAAAATAAATGGAAAAACCTCCATTTTAGAAACCCTTCTTTTGGCCAACAATCCTGAATCGGAAGTTTTTAAAACAAAATGACTCATTCGTGCTTTTTGTCTGTGACAACCCCCACAATTAATCCACGCCTACCCCTTTTTGCAATCTTGATGTTTTTAATTTTCGGTTTTGTTTACAATACGGCTTTAGGCGATTTGAAGACCCATGACTTTGGGACTCAAGCTTAATGTAAGTCCATGTTCTGTTCCATGACTATCAAGGCGCCTATAATAGGAGGCGATGTTTCAGAAGAGTATCTCTATTTGGTTTTGAGCAAATAGCTTCTTACACTCTGAAGTTAAAGAGATATCCATAATGGATACGAGACCGGATTTTTATAAACTCTATTTTTCGAACGCACGCCAACTTGCACAATTCTACAGACCACCAGTGAAGTTCAATAATTTGGACAGGCACGATATGGGAACCAGCGAAGTGAGCGACCTGTACTGTCAGATGACCAGAAATCACATGATTTGCACAGAGCTTGTTTTGCATTTTGCGAAATTCTCGCATCGCATTGTTCGTGTGCGGAAGAGAGCGGCAGAACTTGCGTAGTTTGCTGAGAAACTTTCGTTTTGTTTGAGCCAGTTTTTAATAGCTTCGGGTTTTCAAGATGAAGATCGTCCTGATGGCCGTTCTGCTGTCTGCAGCAGTCCTCAGCTCAGCGACAAGGTACATGTAACATATTAATTATTGGACTGTAAAGTGTAAAATTAGAGATTGTTGTGTTGAAAAATGAAAGACGTCGACAAAAATGAAGGCATGATGAATGACAATGCTATTGCAATGACAATGTTGAATGTCGATGATGAATGAACACGACAATCACAATTTACAAATGCTAGGTATTTATGATAAGTCATCGATCCTATAGCTTTTGGAAAGAATGTTGCCTCCTGACTGCACTTTTTTTTTCCTCGCATTGTTTTATCTCAATGGCATGAATGGAGGTCTGTCAGTGTCATCTGATCACTGCAAAAATGTTGAAAAAACACGAATCTAGGAGTAGGACTAGGACTAAGAGTGGGACTGAGAAACATTCCAATTTTGATAGAAAATACTTTGAAAATACACTCACATCCAAAGAAGTGGCGTCTGGATACTAAATTCTTTCCAATACCAATTATTTGTATGTGTTTTTTTCAAAAAGGAAATTGTAATTTGTGTGTGTTTTCCGACAAAGCGTTTATTTAGACGTTAACCAGCCTCGTATTTGTTTCAGTTCTTGCTTAAGCCCGAATCGTATAATTTTCATAATCGATCAATTGCATTAAAAATTTAGGGGGAAAAATCCTGCCATGACCATGATAATAAAACGTGACAATAGAGTAATCAATAAAGCAATTTTAGGAAAAAAATGTTGCAATCTGACGCCACTTCTGCGATTGTGTACAAAGTCTATGGAGAGTCAAGACAATTTTTTCCTAACAAAATTGGAAATATTTCTCAGTCCCAGATTCATGTCTTATAATTTTTGTAATGAATGACCTTCATTGAGATAAAACATGAAGAAAAAAGTGGCGTCAGGTTGCAACATTGTTTTCTAATTTGAATGTTCAGTTTTGCCAAGGAAGTGGATATGACCCTGACAAATTCTCAAAATGCCAGAACAATCCCAATACAAAATGAGGAATGAAATTTGTAGGCGTATTATACTACTACTAGTACTAATTTTTGTTAATTACATTGATGCAAAAATGGGAAAACAGCAAAATTGTTTATAAATAAGAAAACTAGACTTAAAAGTTTACAACCAGACCAGTGGTTTTAGTAGTTAACCATTTTCAAGTGTCATATAATTTACAGATTGAGTCTCAAGATATGGTATTTCACAATTTTTATGCTATTGTGATTAAAGGTCAATATTCTATGGACTGATAAAAGTCACACAAGACCTGATCTTCACTTACTTCCGTGACTTGCTGGTTTATTGTTCACCAGTTTCAATATTTGTTCAACTACTTTAGTTTCAAATAGGCCAAGTCAAAAAAATAACCAGTTTCTCCTTCCTGCCTGCTTTCTTTTTAATGCAACTTTAGAATCTAAGGGAAAGGGTGACGCCTCTTTTGGACACAAAAGTATCAGCAAAAGAGTCAAGGAAATGGGAGAATCCATCTTGGAAAAACCGCCATTTTGCAAACAAAGATAACAAAAAGGGCCTCCTCCCTTTTTTCAGAGAGCCTGAACCAGCAACATTTTTTTTTACTTGGCCTCATCATAAAATATACATGTATGAGAGACATTTTCAGTTTCATGTTTAGAGACATTTTCAAGGTATCAAATGTACACGTAGCCTATGCAGCAGGTTATTTCGGTGAAGGAAGTTTTAAAAGTTGGTATACAGGCATACGTGCTTTTTCGAAATTTCAATTTTCTTTTCCAAATGAAATTTAAAGGAATATAATGTCCTGTAACAAATACATTTGCTTGTTTGCTTTTGCAGGCCTTTACACAGTTTTAAAAATTGCTTTAAATGGTGCTCTCCAGATCAGAAATTGCGCACACTATTCAGAACGAATTACGAGTGTCCCGCTCTTAATTCAAAGGTTGAAATTAATTAATTGATTACTTGTCATGGGCCGATTTTTTTCGTGCGATGTCTCATTGGAAAGCTCTTAACTAATGTAATGCTAGAAAATTATCAATTCAATTTGAAAATCTATTTTTCAAGGTGCCACACCCAAACAGCACATATACACCAACTTTAAAGTCTTTGGTTTTGAAGGATTACAAAAGGGAACTGAATATTATCACAAACTGAAAACAATTTTTTTTTAAACAAATAATTGATTTCACAAATTCCAAGAAAAGGGTTTTGCAAAATACTTAAATTATTAAAGAAATGTCCCCTCCATTTAATTTGCTTTGTGTTTCAGGATTCCCCTGTACAGGATGCCTCGGGTTCGGCGCACTCTGACTGAGAATGATGTGACTTTGAAACCGTCAAAGTATCAAATCCCAACGAACGGATCAGTCAGGATCGTTGATTACATGGATGTAAGTCGGTTATTTTTGTACTTATAAGTTGAAAAAAAAGCCTTATCCTCACTTATTAACCCTAACTCCCTAGGCCTTTTCGCTGGGATGTAGCCTCAGTCCTGCAAAATCCTCCAATTGGCCTCATGGAAAAGTAGCATATAGCCTCAATCCTGCAAATTCCTCCATTATTTCTTGAATATGGTCCTCGGAAAGGTGACCACTGCCTGAATCCTGCAAAATCCTCCGGTTATGACTGTCAATAGGCTGAGGCAGAGGCAGTGACAACCTGGAGCAGTACGGAGGTTGTCAAGTATAATCAAGAACTAAATTTATGCACGGCTGAGCATAAACAACACAAGGTCCATATCTAATTAATGATTAATTAAGAGAAATGATCCGAAACTGCTACTCTGTAATCTCCTTGACCATTACTAGATAATGGATGTACATGATGCATACGATTTGAAAAGTAAACTTTAAGGTTGATTCACTGAGCTTGTCAATGATAACAGATAGCATATGAATTGCTCAGTACATCTAGGTTGTTGGCTTCCGATTATTACCTGTCGAACGAAGACATTGACAAAATGGGCAACTGCCAACACGGGGCTGGAAAGCTCAGTTGGTAGAGTGCTTGTATGGTGTCTGGCGGTCCCAGGTTCACATCCTGCTTCGGTGAAAGTGGTCAATTTGGTTTGTTTAAAGGGAATATACATCATTTGCTTTTGCTGTAATTTTCAGAAATGGATGGAATTGGGGGGTTGGAAATATATAGCAAATATAGTTACACTGACTTTTTTGAGTTTTGGGTTCGAAAATGCTATAAAAACCAAGAAAAACAATCATTTTCCTGTAGTCTGGTTCCCTGACTCCATATAAAAAGAAACAGAGCAGTTTTCATACATTGGGGAATTGTAAGGTCAGGGAACCAGTCTAGCTGGCTTGTACCCGTTCTTAAGTGTGTAATCGATTGCAAACAAGTGCGATGGTCAAGTGGGGCCAGTATTTGAAAAAAAGCCAGTTTTTTCCAACTAAGCCTGTTCGATTTCCATTTATTTTTAAATCGGCATATCGTGAAAAAAATATCGGATATCGCGATATTATCGTGATGACGTCATTTTTCCATTCATGGAACAATGGAATAACGAAAAAAAAAAACACGACCGAAGTCTCGATCCACCATGTCATGCATGTCCACTGCCGCGAAAAAGACCCAATATGTCCTGAACAAAATCGTCAAGTTTATTTGACTAGAGTCTCATTTTCTTTGCCAATTTAGGTAGAAAACAAATTCCACATTCAAACATCGAAAACAAAATTACCTTGAAATGTTGGATAAAAATGTGCAATTTATTAGAAATCCATATCGAGGAAAGAACGAAGCACAAGCACGCAATTGCACGCCGCATTGACATGATCTACACGTGCGCGCACGCATAGTACAGCCCACACCATTGCGGCAAGGGTGTGCTTCACTGAAAACAATTTACCAGTATTTCCATCTTTTCAGAATTACAAATAATATTTTTTTTAATGGAGTCCGAAATATTTCCTGGTTCAGAAAAAGTTCTTCATCGTTACAAACTAACAAAATATTTTTTCTAAAGATTTTGTTCGAAAAATGATGTTAACTCAAAAATGAGGGTGAAACACCCCTTTACAAAAATGAATGGATCAGTCCAATTTCTTGTGACGCATTTTTGTTCTGTGAACAGTAAAAGCCGCGACTGAACAGTTGTTTTTCGACGTTTTTTGTTGCTGAAGATATTAACAGATTTCATAAGTCTGGGACAGCTTTGGCACTATGCAAGTTTTAGTGGCAAGGCACAACCACGGAAGAGAAGCTCGTTCTGAGTCAGGAAAAATACGTGCAGGCAAATTTGATTCTAGTTCGCCTGCGCGAGCTCCATGCGGAGTCGGCCTAGCCTGTGGCGATTTTTTTCTCTCCGGCCCAAAGCGTCGCGACATCCGCAATACGCTATGACGTTTTGGACTTTATACTTTTCTAAAAACATGGAAAGAAAATCAAAAATATAAATATATGAAATTCGCTTTATTTCCCTTTTTAATAAAATCCTCCCAAGCCTCAGGTTAGAAAATAATAATAATAAAAATCATGTGCAACACCGTGATTCGAACCATAACCTCGCGGTATAAAACACAATGAATTATCGACTGAGCTGTCACATTACTCGCTTCAAAAGTGGAAAACTAATCAATATATAGTGCCCACGTATCATAAAAGTATCGTAGAGGGCGCTTAACGTGCGTATGCGGATGTCGTTTGGTGCTGGAAAAAAAATTTGCGGGATCGGCGTGGTCTCCTCGAGCCGGTGCCGAAACGAAACATTCACTTCTCAACGTCGTAATCTACAATTCAAGCACATGTATTTGTGGTGTTTTGTCTATATACAAATTCACATTTCCGTCAAAACAAAACAGGCACCGTATTTTCTTTGCGAAATGTCAGAGACTTCGTTTCCCTTCGGTTAACTCACGCCGTGTGATTGATTTTTTTGGCACTTAAGGTCGGGTGAAATTGTGTTGTTTGTACTGCACACGTGCAGCGCAGCGTGGAAGACGCAAAATCCAATACACGTGACGTTAGTCAGTTGGTTCCGCCCCTGAATAGGTAAGACCTATCGCGGTAAATACAATGCAGTGAATTTGTCGCTTATGTTTTTCATGGGAGCGCTTTAGCGATGGATTGAAACTGTAAGGGATTGACTTTGGTTACAAAAAGCAGTACCTCAAAAGAATATCGCGATATTTTCCGATATGAAAATATAATTGAAATATCGTGAAATATCGCCATACCGAACAGGCTTGTTTCCAACGCTGGTCGGCCAACCAGCGTTGGAAATTGATACAAAAATACCACTTTTCTTGAAAATGACAGTATACCAGGTGCCAGGATTTTACAGGATGCTTTACACTGTCATTCACTAACAGTCCAGCAAGGTATTTCAAAATGATTTGGTAGTTTTATTTTTTGATGTTTGCAAATGTTGTATTTTTCCTTTAACTGAATAATGCACCCACCAATTGTATGATGGGGTCGCACCTCATGACCCTTGCAGGAAAGGTGTATCATAACCCCTGCGTCATTTTTGACCCACCTTTCACAAATTGTGATACATACATGCACACCTACTGAGGAAAAGAGACACACACCCCATAAACCCTTTGACACACCAAATCATGAATTAACGCACCACTGTGTAACAGCCATAAAGAACATGACACACCCTTGACTCGCCTTGCCCGGGAGGTATAGGGTCCGTCTTACAATTGACAATTGCCTGAGGAGTGATGATTTGATTATTATAGACACGTTTACATAACGAGCATTTTTCTCCAGAACCTTCCTGATTCCTGATTCCTCCATATACTGGAAACCAAATGTGACCTGTTCCGTCAAAATCAGACTTTTCTGGGCATAAGGTCGAAAATGATATTTTTACATATTGTTAACATATGTTCTTTTTCCTTTTAATAGGTGGTTTAATTTTGAAATCGGTCATTCCTGGGCAGAGTTATGCTATTTTGAAGATAATTGTGTCGAAAAGTAGAAAACGGAGAAAATGGCCACGAACGTCACAAAACAGTTATTTCTTTAACTGATATACCTTATCGAAATCATCAAAAATAGTATGTAGAGTTCAAATTAGGGTTTCAAACTTTTGTAATATATTTTAGACATGATCAGGATTACAAATATGCAAAAATTTGAAAATCGATAAAAATCACCCCCACAGCGTTTTTTTGGCCCTATCTCAATTTCAACCTCTGCCCAGAAGCGTCTGCTTTTGACACAACAGGTCACAAATTGGCGTGAACATCTGGGAATTGTTTCCATTGGTCTTTCTAGCTCCTAGACTTGTGCTCTTGGAACTCAATGGTTCTTGAGTAAGGAGTGCTGAATTGTAACACATAGCAACCAATGATTGAAAACTGGTGAGCAAATGAAGAGATGTTTTCATCGGATGACATCACTCCGCATGGATCTATCACACTCTTTTTTGTCCCCTAACTTTAAAGCCCTGCGTTACTAGTAGACACTGATATCTGAGTTCCTCATCTAACTTGCAAAATCCTGCTACTAGCTGCAAAGGTTTCAAAGAACTTAATTTCCATACCAATGTTTGCCATTACAGGCGCAATACTACGGGCCAATAACCATCGGAACGCCCCCGCAGCACTTCAATGTTATCTTTGACACCGGGAGCTCAAACCTGTGGGTCCCGAGCAAAGACTGTAGCTGGCTGGATGTCGCTTGCTGTGAGTATGCTGCCAATTCATAGTAACAAGATGTCGTCCCCACTAAGGGGTGGATCTGGCATTGCGGGCAAAATGAGCATCAACAAGTCGTCTTTCGTTTTCCTTTTTATTTTGGGTGGGTTGACCTATGACTTTTTGAGACATTCTCAGCCAAAGAAGAGTAGAAGACCACCCCTGAAACAAATGACATTTCCCAAACTGGAAAAGTAGCCATTTTGAAAAAAGGATTCCTCCACAACCACAACATGGCTAAATAACGCCACTTTTTGACCCAATGGTGACTTATCATCACAAAATGAGCTTAAAGTCAGACTTTTTAAGAATTTGAATATATATCTGGATTCTGCAGAACAACAGCTTTCTAACGGTACACAACATTAAGGGGTACTGATTTCAGTAACGGAAATATAGACCACCAACTTACCGTACTTGAAGTTGTAAAACTGATTCTTGAGAAAATGGCATTTAAAAATCTCCCAGTTAAGTTTGTGTTACAGTGAATGAACAGTCAACTTAAAATAGACGGGAGGAAATAGGTTTTAAAGATGTTTGACAGAACAAAAAAATTGGAGAAAGGTGTACCGCAAATTGGCAATTACCGACTTTAAGCTCATTTCGTGGTGACTGGTCCCATACATGTATGTCTTCAATCCTTAATTTCATTGTTGGCCTATTTACTGGGTTGCACCCATATGCATTAGTCAGTTGCACAGAATTGTGTGTGCTTTGGGACCAGCTTTATCAGTCTTGCCTCGTCTTGTTTTTTTATTTTTTATTATCTGTATTACCATTTTTGCCACTTTCTTTAGATTTGCACAACAAGTACGACTCCAGCAAATCGTCCACCTATCAGAAGAATGGCACCAACTTTTCCATTCAGTACGGCACAGGAGCCTGCAGTGGCATTTTGGATATCGACACCGTTAGAGTAAGAGAGTGTCAGAAAATGTCCTGTTTTTTTAGCTGCGGAAAGTAGCTCAAGATCGTGTCTCTCCGTTAGTTATTTCGTTAGTAACAAACATCAGCACATGCCTTTTAAGGCAGTCAATCACTTTGTCCTTTAGGCCCTCGCAACAAGACGTGCTTCAGGTTCATGGTCCTGTGTTGCGACACTTTCATAGGTCTCCACTGACTGGCTACCAATTTATTGGAATCATGAAAAATTGGGTCACTGAAGTAAAAAAACCCAGATGTTTGTACTGCCTCAGCTTCTGAGATATTTTCGAGCTTGTTTTTCTTCTCAAAGGGGCACTGTGTCCTGACATCCCCAAAAGGTTCATGTTTTAGATTGTTTACTTATCCTATTTCAAACATCTGGTTGAAAGGAAACCAATCTAATGTCTTACTGTTCCCGAGGAAAAGAAAAAAAACCCCCTGATTGTTTACATCGGACACGACAGCATATGATACGTGTTACCTGTCGTTTTGTGTATGTGTCTAGTATTATACACATACACATCACCGTGCTCATGAACAGCGGTGACCAATCACCAATGCACAAAATGTGATTTCTTACACGTCCGCAAAAGGCGAACCCTTACAGCTGGAATCACAACTAGCATGAACAGCCCGACTTTTTGGGGTCGCAAAAGTGGACCCCGAAAGTCGTTCTCGCACGAATAACACAAGAATACTACAAAAGTGCCCAGTTTTTAAAGGATAGTTGTGTGGATGTTTATATCCTACTTTTGAATATTTTATATCCTACTTTTAAAGGTTCTTTCCGATTAAAATCATTTAATTCAAAACGCATTTTGTAGCCCAATTGGGCATATGCCAGGACGTAGTGTCCCATTAAAGGCGCAGGAATATTTGCAAGTACCTGTAGACATTACAATGAGTTAATGAGAACATGTGTCTGTGACAGGTCGGCGATGAGACTGCTTTGAAGCAAACCTTTGGAGCCGCGACACACCAACCAGGAATAACGTTCATCGTGGCCAAATTTGACGGCATTCTGGGAATGGGCTACCCGGCAATATCGGTTGACGGCGTAGTTCCGGTCTTCGACACTCTGATGGCTCAGAAATCCTTGGACAAAAACGTCTTCTCCTTCTACCTCAACAGGTACATATATCTGACAAACCTAGACATCCAGGCCCAGTCCCAATCTTTTATTCAGTGGCTAGGGCTTTGCTTGCCATTGGTGCACTACATTGAATAGCCGTAGCCCTTTAATTACCAACATTGCAAGTTATTGGACACAGCCTCTGTCACTGTAATCTTCCCCAAAATCATATTATATCTCAAAGTGTACTGCCCATTTTTCTACAGGGCATCATGACGCTGTTAAGCACAGCAACTATTTGTTTTTGAATAGAAAAAATGGTTACCAGCCAAATTGTTGAGTGATACACATACTGCCTGTGACTGGTACCTTGCTATTTGTTTGCTTAGTTTGGTCCGTTGCAGTGGTTATGATGGGCGTCTTTAGTAGGGTTGTGCATGTTAGGAACCGGTTCCAGATTATGGGATCGGGTACCGGTTACCAACTTTACAAATTGCTTAGTAACTTCTCAGACAATAATGAAAAACAGAAGTTTTCAAAGTCATTTGTGGGGAATTTTCAAAATGAAAACCAGGCTACATCGAAAAACCAAAACAGATTTCACATTAATGTGCATTTTAACGTGTGACAGATGACGCTTGCGAAAGTTGCAGTTTACACCATAAAGCTATAAAGCCCTTCAGACAACTTCTGGGATTTGAATTTTTTAGGGTTGGGTTTCTTTTACGGGTACCCGGCAACCCGTGTTTTACTGGAGTAGGGTCCCCGGTTCCCGTACTATTATGCACAGCACCAGTATTTGGGTCAGTTTGCCACATGGTCCCAAGTAAAAGTAATGTACAGTCAAGTATGTGCCGAGCCAACATGGTCCATCAGGCCGGCGTTTATCTCCAGTTTCCTTGGCATGAAACGACCGACAATGTTTCTACTCCCCCTGGATGAGATTTCAGTCCATCGCAGGTTGCTCCCCAGCTAATGCCGGTACCCATTTATACTCCTGGGTGGAGAGAGGCAAGTGAGAGTGAAATGGCTTGCCCAAGGACACAGTGTGTGACCAGCAGCTGGATTTGAACCCCTGACACTCTGATCATGAGTCACGAACCCTAACCGCTTGATTACACTTTCCCCATGTCGTCTTTGTTCGTCACTAACTGGCACACACTAACTGTCACTTGTGATCCGGGCAGTGCTATCATAGGGGTACCCTGTAAGGCCAAAAAATGGGCTAAATCCAGCCTAGTGCGTAAACATGCATGAAAAGGACTTCCCTTGAACGGCCATTCTAAATCAATAGACCCCAGACATCATGGCGTCAAGCTTTGTTTACTTGAGCTCTTTCCTATGGGAGCAAGGCAGGGACGATTGGCTGGCATCCCACCTGGCTCCCATAGGAAAGCGCACATGTAAACAAAGCATGATGTCATTATAGGTGTTTAAACAGAGTTTTGTGAGATGTTAGACTAGCTTTACTAATCACGCCTTGCGTTTTAAATTTTTTTAGGAAGGAAGGTGCTGCAGTTGGTGGTGAGCTCATCCTAGGATCTTCCGATCCGAAATACTACACTGGCCAATTCTCCTACGTTGACGTGACCAAACAGGGCTACTGGCAGTTCAAAATGGACAAGTAAGGATACACACATTTTTGATCCTTTAAAATGTTTCTCCATAAAAATAGGTTTTCAATAAAAATTGAATTTTTCGTCATCCTTAGTTGGCACAGTGGTACTTCGGTCACTTGTTTCCGCCACTGTGATCTAGTTAAGAGTTAGGATAGTTGGTGTCTATAGTTTTTACATGTGTATTTACATTTTATTTTAAAATCTCTTCTAGGGTTCAGATTGTGAGCAAGGGCGTGACTGTCTGTGAGAATGGTTGCCAAGCAATCTGCGACTCTGGTACTTCGCTCCTCGCTGGCCCAACAGCAGACGTCAAGAAGATCCAAGATGCCATCGGGGCTGCGCCTCTCTTTGAAGGGGAGGTAAACAGCTTCACTGGTTCCCACTCTTCCATTGGTTCCCACACTGTCATTGTTTCTCACCCTGTCATTGGTTCTCACTCTGTCATTGGTTCTCACTCTGTCATTGGTTCTCACTCTGTCATTGGTTCTCACCCTGTCATTGGTTCTCACTCTGTCATTGTTTCTCACTCTGTCATTGGTTCTCACTCTGTCATTGGTTCTCACTCTGTCATTGGTTCTCACTCTGACATTGGTTCCCACTCTTCCATTGGTTCCCACACTGTCATTGTTTCTCACCCTGTCATTGGTTCTCACTCTGTCATTGGTTCTCACTCTGTCATTGGTTCTCACTCTGTCATTGGTTCTCACTCTGACATTGGTTCCCACACTGTCATTGGTTCTTATTCCGTCATTGGTTCTTACTCTGTCATTGGTTCTCACTCTGTCATTGGTTCTCACTCTGTCATTGGTTCTCACTCTGTCATTGGTTCTCACTCTGACATTGGTTCCCACACTGTCATTGGTTCTTATTCCGTCATTGGTTCTTACTCTGTCATTGGTTCTCACTCTGTCATTGGTTCTCACTCTGTCATTGGTTCTCACTCTGTCATTGGTTCTCACTCTGTCATTGGTTCCCACTCTTCCATTGGTTCCCACACTGTCATTGTTTCTCACCCTGTCATTGGTTCTCACTCTGTCATTGGTTCTCACTCTGTCATTGGTTCTCACTCTGTCATTGGTTCTCACTCTGTCATTGGTTCTCACTCTGTCATTGGTTCTCACTCTGTCATTGGTTCTCACTCTGTCATTGGTTCTCACTCTGTCATTGGTTCTCACTCTGTCATTGGTTCTCACTCTGTCATTGGTTCTCACTCTGTCATTGGTTCTCACTCTGTCATTGGTTCTCACTCTGTCATTGGTTCCCACTCTTCCATTGGTTCCCACACTGTCATTGTTTCTCACCCTGTCATTGGTTCTCACTCTGTCATTGGTTCTCACTCTGTCATTGGTTCTCACTCTGACATTGGTTCCCACACTGTCATTGGTTCTTATTCCGTCATTGGTTCTCACTCTGTCATTGGTTCTCACCCTGTCATTGGTTCTCACCCTGTCATTGGTTCTCACTCTGTCATTGGTTCTCACTCTGTCATTGGTAATTCCCACTCTTCCATTGGTTCTCACTCTGTCATTGGTTCTTATTCCTTCATTGGTTCTTACTCTGTCATTGGTTTTCACTCTGTCGTTGGTTCTCGCTCTGTCATTGGTTCCCATTCTCTCCCTGGCCTTCTGTCTTTCATAGGTTTTCAAGTCCATTCTCTAGTTCACTCGTTCCACTCTTTCACTTGTATCTCGTACTTATAGTGGATCCCTCTCTTTCACTGGTTCCCATTCTTGCACTGTTTCCCATTCTTTCACTGGTTCTCTTGCAACTGGTCCAAACATTTCACTGGTTCTTAGTCCCTACTGGTTCCCTTACTTTCAGTGGTTCCCACGTGACACTGGTTCCAACATTACACTGGTTCCCAATCTTTCACTGGTTCCCGATCTTTCACCGGTTCCTACTGTGACATTTCACTGGTTCCTACTCTCCAACTGTTTACCATGAACAAACTGGGAATATGTTGATTTTCTTAATCCTTGCTTTGCTACACTCTCCAAAACACTTCAATATTTGCCAAATTTTGCAAGGATTAATGAAGCAAGTTCAATTGAAGAGTATTCTTGGTATATGTTAACCCTTGCTTTCTCCAGGCCAGTGGTTTTACTAGCAACATGTTACAAGCAAAACCAAATTGTTTAGGGTGTAGCAAAGCAAAGGCTTATATGTTAACATTGAACATTTTGATCTGTATTTTCTCGCAGTACCTTGTGGACTGCAGCAAGATCCCAACCATGCCCAACGTGACCTTCACACTGAACGGGAAAACGTTCACACTGACACCACAGGACTACGTGCTGAAGGTAATGGACTAGCGCATGCACTGTCGAGGGCGCTGTGTAGAACAGAAATCTTTGTGATGGAAAGCGATTCTTGTTCGTGTTTTTAGTGACTGGTCCCAAGAGGGCAGCCTAAATTCCTTTGTATGTCACTGACTGACGGAATGACTGTTACTTTCGAGCCGGGGAGTGCTATCTTATAGGATGACCCTGCAAGGCCAATGAATGGGGTCCATGTTGTACGCAAATGCTTGGAGAGACTTCCAGCGAATAGCCAGTCTGAATTGTTTTTGCCTAAACGCATCCTTTACCCATTTCTCCTGTGCTATGCTTTAACGCTTTCCTTACCAAATTGCTTATTGACTTGGCTCTCCCCAGAACCATATTGTTTGCTCAGTCATGCGGAAATCACTAGAGCGTGGAAAATGGACCACAAATTGAAAATCATTTTTTTTACCCAAATTTTCACTGCCAAGGAATGATTCAAAGCAAAAGTGTTGTGTGTATGAAAAGCTTGTTCCTTGAACCTTGCTCTGTGCTGTCAAAATCAAGGTCATGTGTGCAAAGATAAGAAAGTTATGTTTTTTGTTTAATCTGGTCCCTATGAAACTACAAGTCATTTCACTGCATTACCAAATGGCACTCCATACCTCACATTGTGTGTGGATACTTCTGAAGTACCTTTTTTTTAATGTCTGTAATGGTTCCACCAAGTCGCCCATTGTAAGGAAAGGGTTCAGTTAAAATTCCAGATTTGAGAAAAGATTCTTTAAAAAACTGTAAATCAGAAAAAAAAACCTGACAAAAAAATCTTGAAATCAGGAAAAAACCTGAAAGATCTCACCTCTGATAATTCATCATTTCTTGACAGGAATCGACAGCCGGCGAGACCTTGTGCCTGAGCGGGTTTCTGGGCATGGACATCCCCAAACCCATGGGCCCTCTCTGGATCCTGGGTGATGTCTTCATCGGGAAATACTACACCGAGTTCGACCGCGATAACAACCGTGTTGGCTTCGCCACGGCTGTCAAGGGTTTGGACATCAAAGTTGGCAACTAAACAGCGACGCATTTCACAAATCTGTGCACCGACCGAGGGTGGTTTTTAATTGGATAAACAAGCAGGGATGTAGTCAAGTTCATCACAAGTCCTCCAGTCCCAATTCAACTCACAAGCTATTCAGATGAGCTTTGACAAAGGCATTCCTTTGTTATTGTTCATCTGCTGTTTCTTGTGACTGGACTTGTGACTGGACTAAGGGGAAAAATATAATGGTTGTGCAAAGTTGCATATTTTTGTGTTTACATTTTGGAATTCGGTATGTCGATTATTTCAACTTTTTTATGGTCAGTTTTTACAGAGAAATATTGATTACAAATACAGTATGCATGCGGCCAGCGGTCACAAAAGTATAACTCGTTGAAATTGTTACTTGTGTTAAGGACGTAAAAAACAAATAAGAGAATTATTACGAACAATAATTTGACCCCGACCATGAAGACAAATTTTAGTCAAGGTGCTTGCAACTACAGATTGCAACAAATTTGGAAGAAGAAAAAATGTCAAAACTTGTTTATGAGCAACTTGAAAACTTCAACCGTTTTGATTCTAACACCCAAAAACAAAATCTTTAATTGTTTACTGAAGTTTACCTAAATTGAGATTGTGGTAAAGTAGGTTGCTTGTGAACACAATACTCCATTCATCACGGTGGGACTTGAACCAGCTTTCTAAAATCTTTAGTGCCTTTATCCCAGTGATATGATGTCTTAATGTAATATAGAGTTTGTATGTAATCTTTTTCTTAACCCTTATTTGCTGTGGTCAAAAAACTGAATTTTCTGAGTATTTCTGCAAAAGAAAAAGTTCGTAATATGAGATGATATTAGCAAGTCCACCACACCACATTTAAAAAATCTGGTGTGGAACTGAAATTAGACAATGTAAATTCTTGTTTTGTTTTCTCGGTCATTCTATTTAGTTCTGTCTATACATAATTGATATTTCAATTTGATATGAAGACACCGTGCTGGTTTGTATTCGGAGAAATGTAATACCTAATGTAGAAATTGTAATGCCTAATGAAGATTTTGTTTATTTGAGTGCAACATGATTAACGTTTTTGATGTACCTATCGTAAAAAACATCGTGTTGATTTTTAATGATGTAGAATGTGACTAACAGAATGTTTAGCAGCAATTTTTATCTCACATGTGTTTGTGCTGTTGATGGAATGAAATGTCCGTTTCTGAGCTCAGGATACCCAAAGATCTTTTACAGAACATTGGTCGAAAAGGCTGGGGAAAATACAAATATTGAATATTGTGGATAACAATGTAAGCTTGAAAACTATTCACGTTTCATTGGTAGTCTCAAAGGAAATGCGAAAAAAACTAAATTTCTTTTTGAAATTATGTAGTTTTTCGTTGTTTTTGCTAATAAATTTCCGAAAAAGCATGGCTAAATATGTGACTTATTCTGATAAATATACTAATGCGGTTATTTTGTTAATTTATAACAATAGTAATAAAAGTGTATGCAATCTTATGTAACTGTTACATGTGTTTTTTTTTTTTATTTTGTCTGGAATGTACAGAGTTTGTTAAAAGTCTCGGAGTACACTGTTTTAAGACTTGGGCAGAGAAAACTGAGATATATGTACCAGTCGGGTAGAGATTTACATTGCAATTATGCAATTGCAGACTTGGGAAAAAGGAAGTTAAGTTCAGATTTCCATTTATCCCCACCTTCAAAGAAAGTAATATTTTTTACCTTTCAGAGTTTCAAGTCGCAATAACGTAAAGAACAGTAAAGAGTAAAATGCCTCTTAAATGGGAATCGAACCCGCAACCATCAAGTTCAGTCAGAATGCATGTCAACTATGCCAGTATCTCAATATCTGTCTTCTCAAGACACTAACATTTGATAAATTTCAAGATTTTAATATAAAGACATCGCGCCTGTATTTCGTACAATTGTCAGTTCCCATTATGATCGATTGCTCTGTTTTGCACAAGAATATTGAATCTATTTATTTGATTTATTTAATTTAATTACAATGTACATGTAGTGAATTATTTTATTCATCTTAAACCTAAACCCTGTAGGCCAAATGCGACGGTTCCATGATCTGGAGAATTCAATTTCTATGCACCTTGCTATCCCTGTGCTTTTGAACAAAACCATTTCTCTTCTCCAACAAATTTGACCCCCCAAAAAATCATTTTTTTCGGACCTACCTTTGACGTCTATGATATGCGTGCAGATTGGGAGATTAATTATGCAAAACAAGACTGCGGCTTGACCTCAAGATTCTGACCATTCAGTGGGCGCCTTCTATCGGGCCTTCGGTAACTTGTTTCACACAAGTATGGCAGATAATTGACCAATCAACAGCTTAGGCCAAATTTCTACTCAAAATGACGTCACAAGTTCTAAAAGCAGCTCCGATTGGCTGGTGTGCGGTGCATGTGGCATTAAATTTGCATGTTAGGATAATCTGATGTTGTTGGGGAGCATGCAGGCTCTGTTTAACAACGGATCGATACTCAGAGTCAGACTACCAATGAGCAAACTTCACATTAACATTGTTACAAATCACGTTGAATCATAATTTATTTGTACAGAGAAACTCACTTATTGTTGCCTTATAACCCAGCATCACACCAACGGCACCCTCAGCTATCCAAAAATAGCAGTGGCTTTGAGAAAATTGAATAAGCCTAAAAACAAATTGGAAATAAAAAGGTATGATAATTTTATACAATTCAATAAATTATGTTTTGTGCACAGTTGATTTTTTTTAAAAGATATATTATTGCATAGTACCTTTGGATGCCTTTAACTCAGTGCGATCTTTTTCCCCCTTCACCCAAATACTGACACAGTTACTTTTAGGGCCCCTCTTTGTTTGTTAGACGTTGCTTTTCTTACAGAAGTCAACTAAATTATTTTTTGACTTTACTTCCCTTTTCCTTTAGAGCAATGAGTCAGCAAGAACACTAATCTTGCCTTCGCCAGCTGTTGCTTTACTTTGCCAACTGTTACTTTAGTCGAATTCAAAACATGGAGGGGTCCTAAAAGTAACTAGCTCCCAAATACTTTGCTGTTGAACATTAGTGCTAAAACTAGAGGGCGCTGTCAGCTGGTAACAGTGTCTTGTGGAGTCATTACTGAGCTATGGTGTCCAGAACTACAGCTGCGTATATGGCCAAGTTCGCGCAAGGACTATAGTTAACCATAGCTCGACTAACGCTTGCCCGAACTCTGTCTAGTCGACTATTTGGAACCAGCCTACTGGGGTTGGTTGCTTCACTGGTAACCAATAGCCGCGCGCATTCATAACGCTAGCAGAGAGCCAGGATCCAGACGTTTTGCAATGACATTTTGACCAGCGTTTGACTAGAGACGTTCGCACGTTGCTATCAGTGCGCAGGCGTAAGGTACGTCACAAATCAACCTCTAGTCGACTAATGGTCCTTGCCCGAACTTGGCCTATACTGTCAGCTCCCACATAGTTGTAGTGGCTGATGACCTAGACAATTGGCTCCGTGCACAAGTACCCCCTCAATGGTAAGAAAGGGAGTCGGGGGAGACCACTGGGGGGAGACAGGCGAGTGCATAGCAGACCATGCCTAATGCTCACGCGAAGACGCTATGGCTGTGTGAACATTCTTTACGTGCATGAACCAGTACGCGCACATAGTGTGTCCTAGCTGTCCTCCTTGCTCTGGGTAGTGTTAAAAAGGCGCCCATAGTATGTCCAACCCCTAGACACTTCCAATCTCTGATGGTCAGTACATTCCAGGCTGTGAGTGGTCGGTCAACAAAATTTGTAGTCACACCTGCAACCCCCCCCCCCCCCCTCCCCATCCAATTAGTCTGGCGACGCCAACGTTTGAGTTCCGTCACTGAGTTTGGTTATCCAAACTCTGGCTCACGGAGCGTTTTCGTCCTGTTCGCTCGTCCGTACCGTCTTGCAGCATGTAGGCCGGGTGGTAACACACCTCCCCCCTGCTGTTGATATAGCGGAGCGCCGGGTTGGGGTCAGTACCCTCCTTGCTGCCCACAGAGGTATAGCTGCCAAGCCAAAACAAAGACCAAGAATAATACCTTCGTTAACGCTGCTGGTCAGAAAAACCTTTTGCAGGAACGCGTTAAGTAATTTTTACATACTCCAAAAGTTGTGGCGGGGTCACAAAATCTCCTATTTCACAAGTTTCTCATTCAAACAGCCAAATTTGGTGAGAGCCCCTTTAGCCAGAGTTGACCGATTGACAGCAGATAGTTGAGTGAATTTTGCCCCTTATAGGGCTCGCTCAAAGATGGCCATCTCTGTAGGAGCACTGCAACTGTGTATTTTACGCAATCAAGCACGCATTGCGAAGTGTTGAAAATGCTCCAAACACGCGCGCTTGTTGCTCGAAATGTGTTCCAAATATGACGCAGCCCTTGCACGTTATGCAAGTTGACGCTCAAAATGCCGATGCGCGTGGATGGTCTGTAGGAAATGACCTATTGAGACCTATTGTAACATGTACTGCAAACTGTAGTATAGTCCTGGAACCGTGCACGGAAAATGCTATACCAACGCTGAGGATTAACCAAACTCGTGATGCAGTTTTGCAAGAAGTCTTCCAGAATCCTCAAAAATCCTCCGAGTTACTGGAATCCTATGGTACATCTTTGAACTCACAAACTTTCAAGGAGCACCAAGTCCAACGTAAAATAATAGTAACTGGGCTCTACAATTAAAAATTCTGTGCAATCGTCCAAAACCACCTAGTGGAGTTTGAAGAACCTGAGAAGTTTGGGGTTCAAAACACACACGATCACTTACAATTGCCTCGAAACTGACCAAGCCATTTGGTTCAGCACATAGGATTTGCTTTTCATGCACTTTGTTTGTTTCCAACAATACCACCACTCAAAATCAAAAGCAGAATGTTCAAAACCTAAACTGTTGTTCAAGAAAACAATAAAACACCATGCACAACCTTTTGATCACAAAACACGATTTTGTCAAAAGATGTAGCACTTTTTATTTCTAAAAATCAGTCAACTGACTGATCATTGGAAATCACCTACATTTCTTGATTTTTTCAAAATGACAGCAAACCAGACGGAATAATTTCACAGGGTGTTTAGTTCCAGTACGATCTTTAATCCAAGTAAGCTTCTGGATAATAATGTGGTGGGTTACTTTTTGGATAAATGCAAATGATCCTATGTGCCTTTACCTCCAACTGTCTTTCTCTCAATCTTCAGCCTCAAAGTTACTTTTTTTTAAATGAGGATTCAAACTTTATGTATATTGGGTGTTTTTTTTAACACTTTTAATTTGCAGACTGTATTTCTTTCAGGCCAGACTTTGATTCTTACCCCTTGTCGTAGATTCGACAGTAAGGCACAAATAGTGTCCGTAGGAATTCCCAGACGTCGTGGTAACTCCACTGTAGCATGGGGTTGACTCTCATGTACTGTGGCCAGTCACTGTCCGTCATTGCGAAGGCACCTAGACTGTCTGTCAGAAAAAAACAGAAACCAGAGTCAGGTTGGGGTAGTGGTACTTTCCTCATCTTCCAACTCCGTGGCCCTGGTTCAAAATCCCACCCTTGAATATTATTAAGGAGCAAGATAGATTGAGGACAATTGGTTGATATCGACTCATATGACATCTGTAAATCAGTGCGCCAACATTTAAGAACACACTTCTGTAGTCACGTGATCGAACGTCATCGTTTGACTCCTCAGTCTTCATATAAAGTGCACTTACGTCAGTCCCAGGTAAAGAAACAAGATTTTCCAATGAACTGTGACAAAGGCATTCCGTTGTCATTTTTCATCCAATTAATTGTGATTTGACTTGTGATTGACTTGTGAGGACATGTGCTTGACATGTGATCGACATGTGATTGACTTGTGGTCATGTGACTGACTTGTGGTTAACATGTGACTGACTTGTGGTTAACATGTGACTGACTTGTGGTTAACATGTGACTGACTTGTGGTTAACATGTGACTGACTTGTAACTGTTTTGTAATTGACTTGTGATAGCATCCTCCACAGTTTCTTAATGAAGTCCATATACCTGCATACGGGTCGGACTGCCTCCTTCCAAAGCACAATTAATTGTAATTTGGCTTGTAATTGACTTGTGAGGACATTTGCTTGTCTTGTCGGACTGTCTCGTTCCAAATCAAATTAAGATTTGGTTGTGATTGACTCGTGAGGACATGTGCTTGACTTGTGATTGACATGTGATTGACTTGCCTTATGGTTAAAATATGACTGACTTGTGGTTAACATATGACTGACTTGTGGTTAACATATGACTGACTTGTGGTTAACATATGACTGACTTGTGGTTAACATATGACTGACTTGTGGTTAACATGTGACTGTCTTGGGACTGACTTGTATTTGACTTGTGATTTGACTCGATAACAAACTTGCTAAAGCACCCTCCACAGTTTCTTAAAGGAGTCCATACCTGCATACGGGTCGGACTGCCTCGTTCCCATGAAGACGGCTTGTATCTGTGGATTCTGCTGCTTGAGAACTCTCAACGCTTTCTTGATAGGTCCCGTCACCCGTAGGACTTTTAAATTATACCTGAAACAAAAAATACAGATGAAAATAATGAATTTCTGCCATCTATGGACAATTCTATAGGATAACACCTTCCAAGAACCCCCCCCCCCAAAAAAAACTGTTTTGAAAAAACCATCTAGCCAACTGAAATTTTCCTATCTGTAGTGATAGACATTTTTGCTCAGAGTCATTACTATTTAGCAAAACGTTCCCTTAATTTTCCAAACTTCTAATTCCTTAAGAAAATGGCCCAGTCCCTTTCTGTTTTTGTTTAGCCGTGGACAGCAGCTCAGCAAGTCAACGTGTCTCTCCGTTAGTCCCTACGTTAGCTAGTTCGTTCATTCGTTAGTTAGTTAGTTAGTTAGTTAGTTCGTTAGTTAGTTAGTTAGTTAGTTAGTTAGTAACAAAGGTTCCGCAGAGCTGCAGCTCAACTAGTCACTGTGTCTCTCCGTTAGTCCCTACGTTAGCTAGTTCGTTAGTTAGTTAGTTCGTTAGTTCGTTAGTTAGTTAGTTAGTTAGTTAGTTAGTAACAAAGGTTCCGCAGAGCTGCAGCTCAACTAGTCACTGTGTCTCTCCGTTAGTCCCTACGTTAGCTAGTTCGTTAGTTAGTTAGTTAGTTAGTTAGTTAGTTAGTTAGTAACAAAGGTTCCGCAGAGCTGCAGCTCAACTAGTCACTGTGTCTCTCCGTTAGTCCCTACGTTAGCTAGTTCGTTAGTTCGTTAGTTAGTTAGTTAGTTAGTTAGTTAGTTAGTTAGTTAGTAACAAAGGTTCCGCAGAGCTGCAGCTCAACTAGTCACTGTGTCTCTCCGTTAGTCCCTACGTTAGCTAGTTCGTTAGCTAGTTCGTTAGTTAGTTAGTTAGTTAGTTAGTTAGTAACAAAGGTTCCGCAGAGCTGCAGCTCATCTAGTCACTCTGTCTCTCCGTTAGTCCCTACGTTAGCTAGTTCGTTAGTTAGTTAGTTCGTTAGTTAGTTAGTAACAAACGTTCTGCACAGCTGCAGCTCAATGAAAGGCGATAATCCGGGGGACAATAGCCGCATGCCTTCCGCATAGCAGCTCTCGAGATCTCATTCATAGACAACGGCCGTACACATTCCACGCAAAATGCAACACAAATTCATTGGGAGTCTGCAGCTTCTGAGATCACATCGAGCTTGTTTTCAGAATAAACGCATTGAGCAAACACAAGTTCCAGACTGTCGCTGCAGGGCTGGAAATCTCAGTGAGTAGTGCGTCGTTAATGCTGTTGCTATATTCTGGAGGTTAAGGGTGCAAATCCCACTCCATTGAATGTTTTTATTCAGACCCACCTTTGGACTGATTCTGTGATGAACGTGTCTAGTTCTGGAAACGAGCGTTTGGTGTCGACGTATAAAATCTGTAAAGGCTCCTCCTGCTTGGGAAACTTCCTAAATGGAGAATTGGAAACCCACAAACATTTAACAGAAAAACAATATCAAAATCCGCCGAAATCTGACGTCTGGTTTTATGATATTCTCAGGACTGTGCAGCCTAGCTACTATTAAGTTAAAAAAAACAACAAAGGGAAACTGAGTAGCTGCATTATAATTATTGTAAAGTTGGACACAGAAATTGACTGGAGTGGGGTTTGAGCCTGCGACCTCCAGATTGCCGTTCCGGTGCACTACCAACTGAGCTATCCAGCCCTATGTTGGCAATTCCCCATTTCGTCAATTTATGTCTTTCAATGTCTCTTCAAGGGGTGCTGGTCACAAGCCAACATAGGGCTGGATAGCTCAGTTGGTAGAGCACCGGAACGGCGATCCGAAGGTTGCAGGTTCAAGCCCCACTCCAGATCCAGTCAATTTCTTTGCTCAACTTTAAAATTACTGTTAAATTACATGGAATCGGGGTGCCAATTATTATTCATAAACAACAGAATGCACAACTGAAATTTGTAGAATTCAGAAATCTGAGTGGATTTTCTTTTAGAATGTTTAAAACATGTCTACCTTTTCATGACAGCGTAAACGAGGTGCAGTAACGCAGTGCAATCTTTCCCGCCATTGAAACCAAGACAAATGGATGACAGAGGGTACTTGTCAAGTGCCTCCTCAATTATCCTCACTGAGGGGCCAACGAAGCACGCTAACTGTGCTGATTCAGGGTCCACCAGGAGCTGCTGTAACCGCTGAGCTGAGTTGCCAGCTGGGTCCTTATCATAACTGACGATAAATTCTGCAAATGAATGGCACGTTTGAAATTAATCTGTTACTAGTGCTTGTAAAAGAACAAATAGATTGACAGATCGGGAGATGGCCAAAATAGGGCTTGATAGCTAAGACAATTAGTGGAGCCTTCTGGGGGCAACTTGTTCAAATCCAGCTAGTTTTTGTTTTGTTCACTAAAAAAAATTGGTTAATCTTACAAATATTCCTTGTAGTAGTGAAAACAAGTGTCTTAAAACACGGCCGATGGGTGGACAACTTGATGACGTGGAGTGGTGTCTTAGTTAATGAACTAAAGGCCACAGCACTGTGGAGAACCCAAATCCAACATCACACGTCACCGCCTATTCGTAGAAGCAGGCGCCAACGGGCCAAAAGGCTCTCGGCAATATGATATATGATCTTCACAGAAGCATACTCATCAAAACTGGACTGCGCTTTTAAAGAAAAACTATGACAGTGCTGTTTTTTATTATGTGGGAAGGGGTAGATAATTAGGAATAATTCTGTGAAGAAATCACAAGATTCTAGAAGGGTATAACATGTCTCTTTTTTCACCCTCGGAGTGGTCGTAGAGGCTCACCTTTTGGCAGCATTTGAAGGAGTTCTCTGTGCGCTTTGTCCACCGTTTCCTTGCTGTTTGTTTCTAACGTCAGCTTCACTTTGAAATAGCTGGGAAAAGTCAAACATTAACGATAACACAGATGGGCAATTCAGGCGATTCCCAATGCAGAGTCCATTATTCAAGTTCACGGTCGACAAAGCACGGCCCATTTGAATGAGTGCCAGTAGACAACATGAGCTATTTTTGTTAAAGATTGGGGCATAGCGTCCTGCCGCCTTACAAAAAGCACCATATTGGTGCAACTTGAAACTTGGTAGGTACAAAGAATGAGCCAGTGGGTTCCTGCACAGTGGAGGAATTTGTAGGATTGAGGAAGGTAGAGCCCAGCCACTGTTACTTTACATGGGGCTTGATGCTCCTTGAAACTTGGTAGGTACAAAGAGTGTGCCATTGGGTTCCTGCACAGTGGAGGATTTTGTAGGATTGAGGAAGGTAGAGCCCAGCCACTATTACTTTACATGGGGCTTGATGCTCCTTGAAACTTGGTAGGTACAAAGAGTGTGCCATTGGGTTCCTGCACAGTGGAGGATTTTGTAGGATTGAGGAAGGTAGAGCCCAGCCACTATTACTAATCTAATAGCCACTATTACTTTACATGGGGCTTGATGCAACTTGAAACTTGGTAGGTACAAAGAGTGTGCCATTGGGTTCCTGCACAGTGGAGGATTTTGACAGATTCAGGAGGATTCCTTTCCAAATTGCCGAAGAATTATGTTTTAAGTTTGATCGTTTTTGCCACTCACCTGTGATCTATTTCTGGATAGGAACCAAGTAGCACCGTGTCCTTGTACGTAGCGTTGAAGTTGTTTAGAATATCCGCCACGTCCATTTCTGAACGGTTCATGTAGATCTCTCGCATGTGGAATGACGATTCTAAATGCTGGAATAATTCATTCTGTGGACCAATGAGAAACCAGTCATCTACTTGAGCCCTTTCCGGCATCTCCAAGTATCTTGAGATATGAGGTGGTACTGTAGGAATTGGGTCAATTGGGATTGACATAGGAATGCTCGGGGAGTACATGTATTTACAAACGAGACTCTACGTAAAGTCCAAGTCCGAGGATAGCATTTTTTTTTGGAAACCTTGGCTTCGTCTCACAATTTCAGAAAATAAGACTTTAATACCTAAGCATGCACAACATATTTGACCCCGTATGGCAGGACTGTGGCCTAGTGGTTAGGGTTGGTAACTCCTGATCAAAGGGTCAGGGATTCGAATCCAGCTGCTGGCCATGTTGTGTCCTTGGGCAAGCCACTTCACACCCACTTGCCTCTCTCCACACAGGAGTATAAATGGGTACCGGCATTAAGGGAGTAGCTTGCGATGGACTAGCATCCCATCCAGGGGGAATAGAAATATTCTCAGTCGTTTCATGCTACTGAAACAGGTGATAAACGCCGGCCTGATGGGCCACATTGGCTCGTGACAGACTTTACTTTGTCCGAATTTGGACCCATACAAGTTATCAGGGTCCTCCAAGTCAGGCAACTAAAAAACTCTCCTGAAACCAAAGCTGGAGACAAGCCGAGGTTTCAAAAATGTCCATGGTACAAGTGGCTAAGACTGAAGCCCCATCCAAATTCCTTATCTAGGGCTATTGTCTTTAACCATTACAACTACATGGGACATAGCCGTAGCTCCAGACATCTGACACGGTCTGAGTCTCCTGACTCAGGACCTGGACTCACCTTGAGTGACATGAACGCTCGCCTGAGTAGCTTGGGTATACCAGGAAAGACGTAAACATTACGGACACAGACCAGTGGGTATGGGTTGGGCTCGCCTGTCTTTGGGTTTATTCCGTATACCAGCCTCGCTGACTTGGGAACCTTGGCAGGGAATGAAAAAAAAACAAAACTATGTAAGGTTTGGGCATTAACATTTTAGGAAACAATCAACGTTTTTCTTTAATTTTAACACTTTTTGGGGAAATGTGATTTTGGGGGACCAGACAGATATTTGACCTGAGCTGAATATTTTGTTCAACACTGTTTTAAAGTTTTATCATGAAGTTGAGTTAAGTGATCATATATGTTAATTTATGTTTATTAAGCAATTATTTTTTAAGGTAACTCCCTCAACGAACACAACCCTCCCTGCTTAGGCCTAAACTGTTGCCACTGGTCTGCTAGTGGTGTAACTTTCTGTAATCGTAGACAGTAACGCTCGACTAGGACTTGGTTAAGGGCCTGTTTCAATTCATATCTGATACGAGTTCTGAACAAGTTCCACACATTGTATCTGGTATAAGTTGCAGGATTCTGAACAACTCTTCTGCAATCTTCCCGCAATAAAGTTATCAGTATTGGCAAATCAAGCAGTTTGCTAATGAAATTTCCCCAAACATGTCCGGGACAAATGCAGAGCTTCTTCCGGACAAAGTGATTGATTCTACCTGCAACTTGTCTGGAACTCCTCCCGGATAAGAATTGAGACAGGCTCTAAGACTAGGCTAGACTCCAATGAGGTTATCCAAAGTCTTCACAAGTCAATCGCAAGTCACCTAGTCTATGGGCTCCGTGCACAAGTACCCCTTCAACGGCCAGATTAGGAGAGTTGGGGGAGACCTAGACTGGTTCCCGGTCCATCCACTGAATATTTTGAATGATCCAAAGTTACTGGAGGCGGGGATAAGTCTGTGAGTCATCGTAAGTTAAATTCGAACGTATTCACGTGCCGACGAAGCCTGACGCTCAAGCGTGAAGATGCTACCGCTTAGCTTTGTGCACATCCAGGATAAATAAGTCGTGCGTACAGAGCGTCTGAACCAGTCCCGTACGCACATGCTGTGTCCCATCCAAGGAGATCTCAATAGTGATAAAAACACGCCCTCTTTTGTTGGCGCACGGAGCCCATAGTCAAGTCACAAGCTATTCACATAAACTGTGACAGAGCATTCTATTGTCATCGTTTAAATTCCCCGTTACCTGTGAGCTGACTTGTCTTTTGACCTTACAACTGACTTGGAATTGACTTGTAACTGATTCAATTAAACCTGGTTTCTCTCACATGAGCCATTTTCAATTCTGGCGAGTCCAGTTCTTTGTCCTTGCCAAAGTAATGTCTGCAAAGCTTGACCAGCTCAGGATGGGCGTGGATGGGTTCATCAAACGCCTTGGCAACCCCTGAAAAATACAAACATCTTTTAGACCCTTTGAGCCTCTCCAATAACTTTTCCAACTTCAATATTTTAATTTTGTTTTAAATCAAATACAAATACATATACATCAATGATGAGGTTGCAGAGCGTCACAACTTGATGAACAGTATTATTTTTGAGACAACATTCCACTTTGGTCCATGTATAATTCTCATATAGGTAAAAGCTGAATATTAACTTTTTGAGCACATGTGCAACAGTTTCTTGAATGCATTGTGGTTCCTGCACGACCTATATTTTGAAAAATGAAAACACAAGTGTTCAGAGGTTCGAGACGCGACCTTGATTCGTCTAAATATTTGTGATTCCATCCCTGCCCTTTCAGGGTTAAAGTTAACCAAATTTTATAGTGTTGCTGTTTCTTTTGAGCACTTGGGTACTTATGGTCCACATTGTTGTTACCTTCAAATGTGATGTCATCATGTGTCGGTCCAATGCCCCCTGACGTCAAGACGTGTGTGTAGGAGGACGAGAACTTGGCAATCTCATCTGCAATGGTTGGTAGGTCATCACCAATGACCAACACCTGCAAAGAATATGAGATCATGTGCTCAGCCCTATCCAATCCAGACACAACACTAAACTCTTCCAAACCCTGCAAAATCTGCCAGGATGTTTACAAGGTTTTTGTTGGGTGGGATTGAGGATGGTAGAGTCCAGCTGCTACCTGAATATAAGGCCAGGTAAAAAAACAAGATAAAGCAGCTTCTCTGGCATGCCTGCTTCCTTTTCTCATCTTTTTTTGTTGTTGCAATTCTAACCTTCCCAAATCCTCCAAAATTCTCTTTGCAAAATGGAGGATTTTGCAGGATTGAGGCTATATGGCAAAGATCATGGTCTATATGGCAGTTAGACCAGACGAGAAACTTTTTTTTACTTGGTCGTAACTGTTGGGAGGACATTATAATGGTGCTTACCCTTTCAACTTTGACCCCGAGGTCATACAGCTCCTTGCACAGGAAGTAGGAGTTTGTGTCCTGGGTGTGACCTTTTAGGATCTCGTCTCCGATAACTGTCATACAATGAAAAAAAATGACTCATTTTGCAATTGAGCGTTAACCATGTTAGCTTAGGGAAAACTAGCTTGAGTAACATCCAGCTGACACGCTTATCAGGAATTCACATACATGTACATGTGACGCTAGACAAAACTACGTTGTAAAAGTGAGATCTTAAGAGACCCTGAAAAAAATGGCCTCAAAAAAATGGTCCTTTTCCCCTCTATTATCCCAACCCAGATTGCATTTACATACCTTAACGCCAATGGCCTGTACTGTGTACATGCAGAATGTACTACTGACCTGACAGCTGTTTGATGTCCTACTCAGCATAAATAATCAAGGAATAATCTGATTGGCTGATCGACACAAGCACACAATAACCACAACACAGCCACGACAGTGCGGCACTGGATGGTTTTCTGAAGAAACCACCGAAATCTTCAATATTTTTCATATTTTTGTAACTGTTGTTCTGTTTCAAGTCGATAAATATTAGCTTCGTGAATGAATGCTGCGTGGTTATGAGGTATGTAAATGGTATCTGGGTCTACAAAATGGTCCCTTTTCCCTCTATCATGTCTCTTTTTAGGGTCTCTTTAAGATCTCACTTTTACAACGTAGTTTTGTCTCCAACATTACATGTGAAATTCTGATAAGCATGTCAGCTGGATGTTACTCAAGCTAAGCACTAAGGGAAAACAGTTTACAAACATGTCAAGTAAAATGACACATGAATGAGTAAGCACTGCTTTCACCGACATGTGTAAGGCCAAATCTTTGGGGCGTAATTATGGATTGTAACTTAAGATTCTTCATGTAAGGGTTGACAAGTTGACATATAAATAATTCTGCCGCTATGCCACGCCCCCGATCCGCCCAATATAAAACATGCGTATGCATGTCCGGAAACTGGACAACCATTCGCTACTATCTCATTTCCATTAAAACTTACTTAAAATACCAGCAGTTTGCCTGGAATTGTTGGCCATTGCAAGTCCACTCGTTCTATCTGCTTGGAGTTGGTTTGACAGCACTGTAAGGCGGCGCAAACTGGCGGATTGTCTAAAGAGCCGAGCGAACGAATACATTACGATACGAAATGCATGTTTTGTTACATCAGGCTGGTTCAATGATGCAATCGCCGCAAACATCCATTACACAGCCCTTGTAATTAACGCACAGAGACAGGGAACCATACGCTCAACAGCAATAATGAAGGGCGACCTCACTCGGCATACCAGATCTAAGGCACACTCTGTTTGGGTGTGAAACATTTCTCTTTGATTGACGTCAATATAAAAAAAAATGGGGGGGGGGGGGGGGAGAAAAGAAAAAGAAAGAGAAAATTCCCCGGATAATCATGAGGTGCAGCTTGAGCACCAAGTTTTAATTTGTTTTCACATATTTTGGTTATTTCATAATTATTATAATTATACAAACGCATGGCGCCTTGCTTTTATTAATTAGCCAATTAAAGAGATATGTTTTAATTAAAACTGTAGGTTTTCCCGGCTATTTTAAAAAAATTATCATTCAAATTCACCGATATATTGAAATTCGTCCAGCAACATCGATTTAGTGCACTTCCAATGTTTAATTTCGTCTTTTGTCAATTGAAATCTAGTTCAAGCAAATTCAGAAAATGAGCACACGTTTTCGTCTCGTCTACGCCTAACCTTGCTAATGTTATTCAGAAATCAAATTCGTCTAATGCAACACAATTTAATCATAATTTTGATCAATCTCATCATACGTCATTGTAACAACTTAAGTTGAAGGCAGATAGGCAGCTAATAAGTATAATTATCCACCTTTTTCTGTTCGTGTTTCTTTTTAAATTTATTGTTTGTTTCTTTTGATTTTATCTTGTTATAGTATGCTACACTGAATATTTTAGGCACATTACACGGAGATTTGTTTTTTGACATTTTTTCTTTCATTTTAACACTTGTTCTTTTCGTTTGATTAATTAAATATATTTGTTTTGCTGATCTTGGTAAATTTTACAGTTTTTTTTTTCAAGAACGGTACTCTACGGCGAGAGGAGAGGACTGGGCACCGCCACTCTTATGCCGCGCCCAAGACACAGTGGACCTCTAACATCCCACTGCCCCTACGGCCAGTAATGGCTATGGGATTGTTACCTTACTCTAGGCCTACTTGGTCCAATAGAATCACGCGAGTGAATGTGCCAAATTGTACTCGGGAACACAAGGAAAATGCTCAAGCACACACCAGACTAATTTAGTTAACACAAGTTTTAAATTGATTGATCATGCAAGACGAATTCGATCTCTGAATGCTGCCATTCGACAACACGGCTAATTCGACGAATTTGATCTGTAATGACAAATATTTTCAACCCGGTGTCCAAAGAGGGTGACCAATCTTTGAAATTGAATGGTAAATGACAAAATTGGGTTTGGTAAAAGCGTGTTAATTTTTCTTGGACGAAATTGAAGGTGGTGAATTTGAATGAAAAACGTTTAAAATATAGCCGGGAAATAGTATAGTGCTTGGGGACACAATGAAAATGCTCAAACAGACTAATTTACTTAACTCGAGTTTTAAATTCATATATAAGACGAATTCGATCTCTGAATGCTGCCATTCAGCAACACGGCTAGACAAATTACGAATTTGTTTTGTGATGACGAATATGTTTGACCCGGTGTTTAAAGATGGTGACCAAACTTTAAAATTGAATGGTAAATAACTAAATTGGTTTTGGTAAAAGCGTGTGAAATTCTTCTCGGACGAAATTGAGTGTTTAGAGTTGGTGGTCGTCGTCTTCGTTCGTTTGAAGATGACAGGTGCACTTGTAGATTGTTCAGCCTAACTTCCCGCGGGGGCTTTTGTGGAGATGGCATCTTGAGATCAAGTGCTCACGGTCTGAATGCTTAGAATTGGTGAACGTGAATGGAAACGGCCGGGAAAACTTATATGACATCGGTTTCTGCAATGCTTCCTCGTGACGGCTGACCAAGCGCCATGACAAGATCCGGATATCACTCACCATGGCGGCTCATTATCTGGTCTGTGGTTTTCAATTAATTCATCAGCTTGAGATATGCACTTGTTTAATTGTGCGCTGGTCCGAAAAATCAAACCAGTCACGCCACGAACCAATTAGCAGAGTCATCGTGAACAATAGACTCGAAGAAATTAATTAATTAATCCCCCATCAGAAAACGGATTATGGACAAGGTCATCATCCCTTGATCTGCAGACATACAATTAGAAGGATTTTAATAATTATCGGTGTGTTCTTGGCCGAAAATAATTGCTAGTAACTAACTTGTAATTCAAGTTAGACTCCTCCTTATCCCATCCGAGGTCGCCAGAAAAAGGGTCATTCGCAGTCCGGGAACAATTTAAAGGTATAATCCATCATTTGTAATTTGTGCATTTTGTTCGTTTGAAGCAACAAACATGCTCAAAATCTAAAGAAGGGTGCAGAACAACTAACTTGATGAAGTTTTAGCTCAACTTCAGCTGTATATTTCGAGAAAAACAGCATTCTAGGAACTCGATTTCAAATCAAAAGTTGCTGAATCATGTTTGCATGCAGCGTCCGCCGAAACACGTTCTCACTGAGCCAATTGCAGCTACGCGATGTCGCGCACTGATCCGACGAATTACAGGCGCGCGTTTGCGCGCGCTTCGCCGAATAAAAAACGAACTACCACGGAAATTTTCCAACGGTGCGTCTTAAGACGCACCGTTGGAAAAGCCTTCTTTCCTTGATTTCTTCAAAATGACAGCATGCCAGAAAGAACAATTTCACAGGGAGTTTAGTCCCCTTACTATCTTTCAACCAAGTATGTTTTTCAACAATAATTACCGGTACTTCAGTTACTTGTCGGTAGCTGCAAATGATGGACTGTAGCTTTAAGCACAAATGCAATTGTCTCTAACTAGCTGGCAAGCTGCTCAAGCGCTACCTTGTACGCAACGAGACTTGTTTGTCTGTTTTCGGTACCGAAATTCAAAATTCCAAATCACGTACACTTTGACCTAATGTTCATCCGTGCTCAAAGCATTTTAAATCCACACAAGGTCCCGATGCGTTGGACATGGGTCATTATTACCCCTGATCGCTGGGTCAATGAAACATTCAAAATACCATCTCAGCTAGCTCCCTGGGGAAGCATCTCGATGCTGCCATTTCGGCGCAAAGCAGCTGAAATCAACCACAATTAACATCATCCCTGTACTCACATGTACCCATCCACTCTTGGGTGGAGAGAACTAATGCGTGACAAAGTGTCTTGCCCAAAGACACACGCATGTAACCCCAGGCGGGACTCGAACCCACAACCTGCAGAATTACCCGCAGAACACCACTCGGAATTCAATGCTCGCGATCCAGACTACGAGGCTGCGCCACGGCACTCCACTGCCCTAGATCTCAATCATTCCCCCCTCTTTATCATACAAACTTCTGCCACGACACATAATGACCAAACCTACAGAAAAGCGCATTAGTCAATGATGCCATTCAATTTTAGGATAGTATTCTACAAGATGAGTGAAAATTCAAGATGAGTGAACAAGTACCAACAAATAATGGGATAGCAATGGACCTGAAAACATAATGACGTCATGCGTCGTTAACATGTGCACTTTCCTATGGGAGCTTGGTGGATCTCATCCAGGGCTCCCGTAGGAAAACGCACATGTACACGAATCATGACGTCATTATGTTTTAGGTCTATATATTAAGGGGCACATAATAGCGCCACCAAGCATTACTATTTACATACCTATCATTCCCTCAAAAGAAAAATATATTGTTGCATAAGTATACCACTTTCCATTGTAAAATACTCGTGAATAGAATACAAATTAATAAGTAAAGTGGTAACTGCATGCACCAAACTCTTGCTGCTCTAAGTAGTAGTCACACGATGTTGTCAAGTGAGCGTGGGCTTCACAATGAGCAATCTAGCCCAAGGTCTCATGTATCCGTCGGGGTATTTTTGTAATACGGTGGCCTAAATATAATAAAAGTAATATCCGTTCGATACCCCATTAACTGGTAAGAATAAACGATTCTGAAAATCACTGGAATCGCTTATAAGCACGATTCAGCTGAGGAGAAGACAGGATTTTGTGCCGGTAGAAAGAACGTAGAACGGGTTTTGAATTTACACATCAAGGAAAATTCAAGAAGATAAAGCTTTAAAGGTGAGCCATTTGCTAGGAATATTCACTGTGTACCTGACTGACTGACTGCCTGACTGCCCAATTGCCTGCCTGGCTGACTCCCCCCCCCCCCGGATGACTGGCTGACTGAATCACTGACTGACTGTAATTACTTGTGGACCGGGTAGTGCTATCGTATAGGATTACCCCTGACGAAAAAAGGGCTTAATCTGGCTCATCGTGAACATGTGAAGACTAGATGCATGGAAACACTTGAGTGAATAGCCATTATGAATCGATCGAATAGAAGGTTGTGTAGTATGGGACCAGCTTTGCGATTGCTTAAACCATTAATTGGATCGCTCATTACTTTTTTTTTGGGAGGGGGGGGGGTGTCGTGGTAGTCATTTGGGTCCGTTTGTCCGATGCGCCTAATTACCCAGCGAAGCCGGCCGCAATTACCGGCGAGCAATCCGGCCGTTTAATTCCCAAGGCTACCTACTCCAGATCACTGCCCGGGCTGAGTCGCAATTGGCCCTCATTAGTCAGCCACACTACTCGGAGCACACACGGCCCGACAAGCCATTGCAACCTGCCTCACCTTTCAATCAATGTCCAAGTACCGTAATTCCTACTTTAATTTCCTCCCACGACGATCCAGCGTGGGCTTTACGAAAATTGTTCTTGCCGAGTTCAGCATTTCGGTCGTTTAGTCCCTTAGTCTCGGGGTGGAAAGATCGTCAAACGGAGTGTCATTCTGGCGACACCATGAGGCCTTGCACGCAACACGTCTGACCCCGATCTTTATTTGGAGTATTTTTGAGCGTACAAAAGCCTTTGTCGGCAACTTCCAGAGGTAGTTTGGTTGTGGCCGTAGTGTGCTCGCGATCGCATGGGACTCATTATCATGACGACGACGCCAATGCAGTACAGACGCCAATATTCACCAATGCAGCGACTTTGAGGTAAGGATATTTGTATCAGACGAACAAGTAGGTATGCCGCGTTGGAGATTTGGTAGATGGAGTCAACGTTTCGGGCATTTCATACTGATCATCTTGGTGTGAAACAACATCAACATTGAGGTAGGATATGTCGTATCGGTAGAACAAGTAGGAATGCAGCGTTGGAGAGCTGGTAGATGAAGTCAACTTCGGGCCAACGTTTCGGGCATTTAATACTGATCATCTTCATGTGAAACAGTTCACATCATGGTACGCGCAAATGAATACTACCCCTCAATTATTATGTCTTTTTCACACTTTATAAAAAAACAAACATCATATCGTTCGCTGAAACCTGTCAGAATTAGGGCCGTATTGTTTAATGATAGTTTAGAACCTTGCAAGTATAGGTTCAGTTCTAAAGCTTCACGCGTAGGAGATGTTTGCATTAGAAGTGAAAATAGCAACAGTCAGATGAATGATGCGATATTGGCAATGTTGCCGATCGTATTGGCTGATATGCCAGCTATAAATATGTTGTTTAAATGTGTTGCAGATCACTACGCGTCGACGTGTTCAAAAGCGCTCAAACTATCTGATTATTTGAGGGTGAGTCAAAAGAAAGTGTGAAAATTTCACGTAATTTGCATACTCTATTCCCATGGTATGACTATTTCAATAAAAAGAACGCAAACTTCAGCTGTCCACCACTGATCATTTACCGTTCTACGAACTGATGAATACCCATTAAATACAATGAAACATAAACGTTTTCTTTCCCACCTCCGTGGATGAGCGAAAACGTGCAAAGGAAAGCAGACAAAAATGACCATCAATATTTTACAAAAAAGAGTGGACTTATTCCTCGTATTCAAAAGACAAATTCTGACAGTAATAATAATGTTACAGTCTTGACTGAAATCATAAAAATCCCATTTGTATTGTAATGCGTGTGTGTAATCGGTAATTCTCACTCAGCTCAATAGCAATGGCAATCCGTGGACAGCTATAAAAATGGTTCTTTCAGTAAAACATGCATTACTTTTGATAGCGTGGATCAATTTCAGGATTTTTTTCCCAGATGAGTGGAAGAACATGCTCTTTTAAGACATACTTCATTCCTGTATTAAAAGTTGTTTGCTTCGCAAGTTAACAATTTTTTTTTCATTATTCCAGTTCATTTTCTTTTGACTCACCCTGTACTAAAGTGTACGTAGTGGTGCCGTTTTATCACTTAACGAATTTTGTGAAAGGCTTTCAATTACCTTGCGATAGACACCAACAAATCACGTAGGCGCGAAATTATAGGTGCGTGTCGTCAAGTCCTTTGACTGCACAGTCTGCTTCAGCGTGGGGGATACGGATGAAACTGATAATGTTACTTCATTACATGAACCAAAACCCGCAATAATATCAATGTGTAACTTGAATTGATCAGGCGTGAGGGTTGCCACATAATAACACGGTCTACGATTTAAATGTTTTACCAGACAGCTGCGATTTTAAAGGTAGTACATGTATATAGATATTTTTGTGCTCTTTGGTAGGTTTGACTCAACAACGGTTTAGTCAAAATCTTAAGAACGGTGCTTCACAACTAACCTGTTAATGTTCAGCTCAGTGGATACTATTAATATTAGAGCAAACATGAACAAAATAATTATGCTTTTTATGGGGGGGGGGGGTCTCGTAACATGATTCCGCTGTTAACCCTCGTAATAGTGCCAAGCACACCTTATGTTGAAACCACCTTCAATGTGTTAAACTGCTTCCAAGCGTAACCATTTCAGGTGGAATAATAAAATTCACATGGTATTTGATACCATGCTATCTTCACTTCAGCTAGCAAGGTTTCTGTCATTAAATCGGTTGGTACTTTTGAATACATGTTATTGCAAACGACCCTACGTGAATCTAGTGTGACATAAGATGAAATAGCTGTTTCAAAACAAAGCAACCAAATTGTTGAGAACTTTAATGCATTGGCACCACACGCAGGGATACCACTGTCTTGTGTTGAAGTGTTTTTTTTCCCCGGAAATAGTGCTATGTCAACGTTATAGTCTGTCCATATCTTTAGGAGGGGACAGGTTGGCGTAGCGGTACATTCCTCGCCTTCAACCGCTGTGACCCGGGTTCGATTCCTGCCTGCATCGTGACAAACATGTGGATTGGGTTTTCAGTTCCTAGTTGAATCCGTGGGTTTTCCTCAATATAATCTTCTGGGGTTTCCTCCCACAGCTGAAAGTATAATTTGTTCAATTTTCTTCTGTTTACTGGCCCAGGGAGACCAGTGGATTCCACTGAATGGGCTAACCTGTTAAAATAAGACAAATGCAAAGCTTCACAATCCTGTTTTGAAATTCCACTGTATTTATATTGGTGTTTTTCGACTGCTTGACATGGAATATTGATGGAACACTTGACAATTTCGCCGTTGAAGCGAAGAAATAACATCAATCTCTGTTCAGGCCGAGTGTTGCAGCAGTGACGGTTAGGCCCTACCAATAAATAATTTACTTTTAACAATCTTTACAGGAAAAAAATTGTACAAATTTCTACTCCTCTTAAATGTAAGAAAAATATTTGACATCCTTATTTGGTTAACTTTATCAAATAGTGCACTTCTTCGAACATTTAACATTGTCCATGCTTTTCCGGACAACCGAGGGCGCTGTTTCCGTGACGTCATTTCAGGAAGACACTGTTCAGTTTCTGGGTTTCCTGTTCAAACTGTTATCCCAAAAATGTGCTCATTGAAAATATATTTGAGGAAAGTTTGCTCATTGTCTTACTGCCATGTACTGACACAACAACGAATCACTAAAGAAAAGAAAAAAAAATACGACAACAAAATATCCAAAATTCCGGCATCTTTTGGTGCTGCAATAGATGTAACATTGAAGTTTCTGCCTGAAATGACATCACACTTTTGCTCACGAATATGGACATTTAAATTAGTATAACTCTGGGCACCGAAACATCCGGCCTCGAAAATGGCAAAATGGAAATTGAAAATATGGGCAAATGGGACACGTAGGTCCGGTTTCAATGACTGCATTAAAAATTACATTGCATGTGCCCTTCATACCAATTTCCAACCCGGGTTTTCCAGAGCCGTATACCTAACCCTGGTTTATTTCGAATCAATCTAATTCATGTCATTTGCGAGGAAAATACAATAAATCAGTTACAATATCTGAGAAACGACCGAGGCGTGCTCGTGCAATCGCCAAGAACATTTGGGAGTAGGGCTAGAACGGCAAAAAAACTGTATACACTCTAATTAGATTTTCCTGAATTGATTCGGGAGATGACTTCGCAAGGAATTGATCGATTTGGGGCAAATTTGGAAAACGTAAAAAAAAATCGTTGCCCACAAAATATCAACTTGGACGAAGATTCAACTTGTAAACAAAGGCCAAGTAAGATATGGGGGGAAGGGGGAAAGAAAGGCACGCAACTCACGTACTCCGTTTTAAACAAATACAAACTTTACCCCGTAAACAAGCCAGGGCAGACATTGTTTTTTATTTGAAATCACCAAATCGCATAATTTTCTTTTCAAGCCAAAGGCATGCATACAAGATTATTTGCATTGTTCCGAAAGTAACTTTCCACATTATTAAAAAAAAATTGGAGTAAAGATCGTACTGGTATACTAAATACTCCGTGAAATTATTCCATAGGCCTATAGCTTAGTGTCATTTCGAAGAAATCAAAAAACAATCAGTCAGTAGACTTTTATATCGAAATGAAGGAGTGATATTGACGAAATCGCGTTTCACGATCAACATAGATTTGTATTGTATTGTATTGTATCGTTTTTTATTTCCATTTGTCACAAATTAATATAATGCTAATGCAACAGTTTATTTACTACAACAATAACTAAACTTAATAGAATGCTAATACATGTACAACACTTTGATCAATTAAACATAAATGGTGACAGATGGGCTTTCACTGTTGTCGCGAAAATTGTATTAATCTACTGAGCTGAAACTTCAACAGGTTAGGTTCTGAGCATTCTTCTGTGGCGTTATTATTGGAAACAAACAAGTTGCACGAAAAACAAAATGACACTATATGCCTTTTAATGGTTTTTGTTTGATTGATCTTTTTACGTGAAATGGCTAATTTGCCCTGGTTAGGGCCTACATATTGCTTTATGGGGGGGGGGGGGGTTGGAATTTTACCCCAAAGGAAGTCACTACGGGAGGAAAGAGACAAGCTTAAGGGACACTCGTCCCATCAACAAACATAGTTCGTCGTGTGCCCGGTAGAAGGGCATATGTGCATATGCCCTTATGCAATCCGCGTAATGACCAAAATGTTCCCAGCAAAACAAAAGAGCATATGCAGAAAACTGCATCCATTTTAATGAGATTTAAATATTTTCGTCAGAAATTACCGTGTATAGTTGTTCCAAAACTTATGATTCATACAAAATGCGCGCGGGGGAACAATGAGACCTTTCAATGCAATTTTCTTGAAAATGATTTTTGCGTCAGAACGGTCATTATGCCCTTCTGCCGGGCACCCGACGAGTTGCTATATGAATTTGTTGTGTTCACTTAGGCTCAAACCTCTGTGTGTGCCCGTTTCCGGGTGAAAATCCCCGTAAAACTGCCCCTTTTGTTCGACGTTTTGAGTCATAGTTTGATAACCATATGCGGTCTTTTTTAATGGGGTTAAACGGTTCTATACAATTTAACGCACCGATTGAGCGCCCTCGCATCGACTCTTTTGACTGTAACTACTGACTGGAGTATCGAATTGCGCAGGGTTGAACGGAATCCAATAGCTTAGCCCCTCCTCTTTCCTTACATGTAAAACTTGTTATGATTGGTTGAAAAAAACCACCGTACTTTTCACAAAGAAAAAAAGTGGCCAATGACAACTTTCGACCGATAAGGCATTGTTCGACACTTGCATCGATCTACCATTGCTTACCACGCATTTCATGATCTTGGACACTGCTCATCGCCCGTTTTACAGGACATGTTTTCTCCAATTCTACTTTAGATAAAACATTTAAAACTATCCATTTGTAAAACAGTTATCTGGGACTAAAACTGTGTTCTTTTTAGGAGTTAATTTCCTTTTTTTAATAATGTAAATTTGGACCTGAATACAGTTCACTTCAAGGCAGTTATAGAAATTTGTGATGGAAAGAACGTGCCTTGTTTATTGGGCTGTACCATTTTGTATGTGGGGAGGATACCTATGCATATACCGACCGTGTACGTCGGATTTCGTGAAGGATACAGACATGTAAAAGGATGTTTATGTCAAGTTTAACAAAAGTGGACAAGATTTTACTATTGGGCATACCTTAACATAGATATGTGCACAAATCCTATATGTACATTGTACTGTAAAGTTTTGTTTGAACCATTTTATGAATGGAGTGTGCCGGCCCACATTTTGTTGACAGATGAACAAACATACATTGAACACGACCTCATGAAAAACATAACCTGCATTCCAAAAGTGAACAGTTTCATTATCATGACAAGTGGTCGGACAGCATGGACCATTTATTAAGAAAGTGCAACGTAAAATGGAATGAAAAATTATAAGCCACGTTAAAATGGAATGAAAAATTATAAGCCGTAATAAAAAAATAGGACCTACGACTGCCACGAACAGGGACAAGTGGACATACTTCGAGAGCAACTCAAACATTTGTTAAATAAATGCACTCCCGGCTTTGCGATTCCAGAGTTTTAGCGCGCCTGGGTCGGTAAGCAAATAGGGCATTATTTGCCCCAGGAAATTGACGATGTAAACTGTGCGGTCTGAACAGAAATGCGCGCAATATGTAAGAGACATTATCTGCTACCAAATAGGAGATATTTTCTCCCATCAGATAGGAGATATTAACTGCTATCAGATAGGAGATATTATCTAGTATTATCAGTTCTGCGCAAGAGTAAATATTAGTTTATCTTACTTATTTCTGTTTTTTTCCCCCCAAAAAGTCCCACTTTGCTACAAAAATCGTAGTACTGATGGAATCTACATAGTCGCAAAGTAACGAAGCCACCATTAAAATTAACTGTAATAGGGTCCCGGAAAATCAAGCTCATGTGGCGCTAGTCAACGAGCCACAGCTGCATGACGCCGCAATTTCATTAATGGCCCTTTAGGGCGACATTATAAAAATGATGAAGATATTTTGCAACCACAAGTAGTGCACTCATGATTCTCTGGTTTCTCAATGTCCCTATTTCCACTGAAAAACCCAAAAGATTAGTTAATTTCTTCTGACCAAACACAGACGGTTTATCTGGGCGAATACTCCTGTCAAAGAAATTAGTCTAAGTTTTATTACCAAGGGATTTCAAGACGGAAGGATATGGTATTTTATCGGGGCAATAAAAGGAGCAAACAAGTCATTTGCATGACGGACACATTCACTGTCAGAGCCACCTTGGTGAAACGGATGCCAAGAATAACTGCCGTGCACTGACCTCCGTATGTCAGAACGAAACTACTGAAATCAAATGCTAGTAATTCAGTGCAGACATACAGGACGCGCGCCCGCATGACATGTGTGATCGAAATGCTGGTGCCAATTTCAAACAAAGCAATTCCAATAAACGGGTGCCTGGATAGATACACAGCTCATGCATTTGAATCTTTGGAGGACGTAATTAAGCACAATGACCATTGTTCCGCATCAGTAGGCAAGCTTAATTTATCTGTTTCTCTCTGGTACCCATTAAGGCTGATTAATTGATCAATTAATTTCATGGCCATTGGGGAAAGTGGCGAAGCGAATCGAAATTCACGTCGTCAACAATAGATGTTTCATTGTGGCGTTTGCCGTTACCCTAACGTATTCGCTCTAACCAACAGTCAGGTTGGTGTAGCGGTACTTTCCTCGCCCTCCACCGCTGTGACCAGTGTTCAAATCCCGCCTGGGCCAACATGTGGATTGGGTTTTCAGTCCCTACCTGATTCCATGAGCCTTCCCCAGAATATTCTGCTGGAGTTTTCCTCCCGCCTCTAAAACTGTAATTTCTTCTCATTGTCTTCTCTATACGGGTTTTATCGGCTTTGCGAGCTACAGTGCATAGGGCAGTTGTGAGGAATCCTTGGTTTCATTACCAGATAATAATAATAGCCTAATTATAATATTAATGTTAATCCATATTCGGTTTTGCCCTTTACCGACGAATCGACATCACCCCGACGCAAATTCCATTTCATGAATAATCGTGTACCGGAAAAATAAACCATTATAGGAAGACATTCCCATAGACTTGTGTTCACATTTTCCCCAACTTCAATGTCACCTAACCCCAATTTTACTTTATCCTACCACACGAATTTTCGTAGTTTTATTAACTGGAGCACGAGCAATCGATCTAGCCTATTTGCGACACTAAAATTTTGCCTCTAAATAGGAGCTGAGCTACATGTCTCCCAAGGGTAAACTTCTGACGTAGTGTCTCCCAAATGGTGAAATTTACGATTACCATAAGAGTAACATTAATTTAGATAATGCAAGCTAGTAAAGATAGACTCACAGCGCACACATTCTATATAATTAAATCGATTCAGAATTGCCATTAACTGGACAGTCATGTTCATGTATCTGGACCACACAATGAGCCGCATTTAGCCCATCCATAAACTGTGTCACGGGGTAATCCTATACGATAGGACTACCGGCTCACAAGTGACATCAGTCAGTGAGATAGGTAGGACTCTTGGTACTCTGGGACCAGCAAAAACGATAAAAAAAAAACACAGAAGGTACAAACCGCATTTTAAAAAATGGTATCCACAAAAAAAGGATGGCATTATTATACCCCAGCTGCACTGCCCTATACCACTATCATACCCACACGGCAATATCAAATTATACCATAATTGCAATTTACAATACCGTTCATATAATGAGGTCCAAACAAAATATACAATTGTGCCCCAGTATAGTTGAACGCATACAATGGGTCCACATAGACCCTGCAAATTGAACAATGGGTGCACTTAATTAAGTTTACAACAGAGAAGGTAAATTGCGCCCCACAGGCAACAAACACATCTAGCAACAACACATTTCTACAACCAAAATATCAAAGAGGAAATATATTTTTCAAATCGGAATGATGATGTTGGTCTTTATGTGTGCATAATATATAAAAAGTGAACAGCAAATAAACCTGAAACTGTGAAGCTAAGAAAAATTCCTTGCCTGAAAACACCTCATAGAATGATGCAAATTTATAACGGTCTTGGTGTCTTGTATCTTTTCAATAAAACACTTCTCCCATTGCCTTTTGTACTGCCAAATTACCAAAAGGTATTGTGAAAATAGCACTGTAGTTTGCTCAAATTACATTATCTACTTGTATTTTCAACTTGGTGGTTATCCTCTTGAGAATTCTTCATGGAACTCTGACGAAGACGCTTGGAGACTGGCAAGTTAGACTAAATCAGGGATTGAAATTGATCGTGGTTTGGGGGCATTGATAGTATCTTGAGGTAGCTTGTTCCGCTTTCTCACAGTTCTTGGCAGAAAATATTGCATGTAAATATTGGTTCTTGCAGTGAATTGGCAGTTGTTTTCCCTCCTTGCCTGTTACTCGTTGGTTGCAGTGCATCTGGTTAAATGTTTACTATAATGACCTTGCACAAGAATGTTAGTTGGTTTGATTCCCTCCTCTCTTCAAGGGATGTCCAACCCAAAGTAGCCAACAAGTGTGTCACGCTGCTTTTTCTTGATATATCTCTTCGCAGTTTCCCACCATACTTACTATAGCTACCGTTTTTGGCGGATAGCTCTCTACTTTCCAACGACAGAGCTATGGAGACGATTTAGAGGAAAATAACTCTAACTTTAGGTTGAAATACTCTGGGGAAAAACACAAGGATCAATCCAGTGGAAACTACACGGGTGGTCCAAACAAAAACCGTCCACACATTTTCAGACGCAGATTTCATGTTAAAAATTGTTTGAAGATATTCATAAACTATATATACTGCAGCATCTTCGCGGTATATTGTGAAAACGGCGCTGAAAATAAAACCTAAATTGAGAAATGGCGATGGTTTAAAGAAAGATGGTCAAACTAACCAGTTTGTCCACACCGCAGGTCTGTGAGATATGGTCAACACAAAGAGCTGCAATGATTGTAATTAGGTCTACATGACCGCAATAGACGTGGACAAACTAGATTTTGACCATTCTTCTGTAAATGGCCGCTATAAAAGTTGAGCTTTATTTTCAACGCCGTTTTCAGCAAGACCTTAGTTTAGGAATATCTTAAAACAATTGCAACGTGCCTCTTCAATGTTGAGAAATATGCCTCTTAAAATAATATAACTGTTTTGGGACTACCCTGTATATAACTACATGTATTGAATAAGGAATTTCACTTTAAAACGTCTGGTCCTTAATTTCCGATGGGTGGAATTAAGTGAATCGTCTCTTCAACCGACCAGATATTTTCACTCTAGGCAATAAAGAAAGTGCAGTGTGCTATACGGTTTGGTAATGGCTTAAGCGTTTAGTATACATATTGGCCCCAATGCGGGTTAGATAGTCAAAAAGCCAGAGGCATTTTGGACAATCGATCGTCCAATCAAGTCCAGCCTCACTGCAGAAAGTGACTAGAAATTCCTTGACGGATTTATACACTCGCGTTCGTGATATAACCTGAATCTCCCGATGATCCACGAAGCAAATTCGCACAGTGCAGTCACTCCGCGTGCACTATGTAATCATCATAGTATAGCGATGGATCGATCAAGAACGCCGGGGTCAATTTGAAGGAAAACAAAAGTGCCATTGAGGACGAGGAGACGCGATTCTTCCCCGGAGGCAAACTCGTTGAATTGTAGCGTAGACGTAGGCCGATGTGCCCCTTGGGTACGAGTTTGAAGTTACACCAATGCAAAGATAGTGTACCCCCGGTACGAGGGAATACGAGAATGGAATTGCGAAGAAGTCACATATCATTTTCTTCCCTTTCATTTTTGAATAAACGTCGTTGAAAGCGTGCCTGTGTACTTCTGGGGGAACAATCCATTTGCTGGATCCCGTTGCTGAACATAAGGGTGTTCCATTTTGGTTCTCATATTTCTTTGCGTCTGAAGTAGGGTCGGTTAGTCGGTCGGCAAACAAAATTAAAGTACGAAGGAACAAAATTCGAGTTGCACCCGTATATAGATGTCCAAATTATTTGCCGATTGCGTGTTTTCTCTTGTACTATTGATTGAGTTTATATCATGATTTCGTCGCCGTGCGTACAGGGTGAGTAAAAAAAGCAGAACCCAAACCCCAGAAATTATATTTCATATTTAAAGAAAAAATATGTAGCACCAAACAAAATAATGACTGGAAAGCCAATTTCATAAGCTACTTTTAGATGGAAAAAAAATACTGAAATTGCTCAATCCGTTCAAACAATATCACCATATAAACACAATGACCCTTAATCCTTTTTCGTCCACTAAATGCGATTTGAAGAATCGTCGTCACAATAAGCATCTGTACTAATGACGTCACACTTTGTTTACATGTGCACTTTCCAATGGAGCCAGTGGGGGCCCACGGTCCACTGAGCACCATATGAAAGCACACACGTAAACAAAGTGTAACGTACGTAGTACAGAGGCTTATTGTCTTTTAACATCACCAGCGATAAAATACCCCTCAGCTATAAGTTAAAAGTTAAAAATATTCAACAAAGTCCTTTAAAGGCCCATCTTTAAAGAAAAAAAAGTGGATTTTATAAATCATATTGTTTTCTAACCAGGGTTGTTAATAAAGATATTGTGTACAACAGTTGTTGACAGTTTTGAAACAACTATTCTGTGCGATTTTCCTGTTGTTCCAAGCAGTCAGAATACACAATAAACTGTTTTTTTTTTTTGACGAAACAGGTTTTAGGGTCATTGCGTTTAAATGGTGATTTTCTTTGAATGAATTGAGCAATTTCAGTATTTTATTTTTCATTTAATAAAAAAAGTAGTTAATGAAATAAATGAAATTGGCTTTCCAATCATTAATTATTATGTTTTGTGCTACATTTTGTTGTCACTCAGGAGGTAACACACTGAGTACCGTATGTAGTGTTTATACGTCGGTTGAGGGCAAATTCTAATCATGATTTACATCATCCCGACGCAAAATTCCTTCTTGAATGAATAGTTAATGCGGTACCCGCTGCTATGTGTACATCAGGTTCGAACCAGCCAACCGATCCCGTTAGCCCGGTGGTCGAGTTGTAAGACATCTGCACTAGTCCCACCCGAGTGATTTTTTTCCAACTTTTACTCGGGAGGTAACAGTAACACACTGAGTAAACAGTGTTTATACATCGGTGAAAGGCAAAACGTTATTTGAAGATTGTGTTCAATTGCTGAACGCGGTTTTTAGAGTGCGTCCATTGGTTGAGCCTAACCCAGGACTTGCGCTCGAGGTTGTGCCATGCCCTGCTGGCTTTGTTGATGTTTCAGGCATGAACTCGTGCAGGCTGGTTGATATCCCTGAACAAGAGGGCGTTCGATTACTTCCCCCATACCCGCTTACTCGCGCATGAGCTAAATAAACGAACGGTTTTGGGTAAAGTTTCGAGCAATAGGCCTTTCTTTTGTTTGTAAACATTGGCGCCATTTGATATGGGCTGCCGTAAGCGCATAAATTGAAGCCATGGTTGGCAACATCATTTCCAAAAAAGTCCTTATAACGCTATCAACACATAGTAAAAAGGCATGTGTAGGAATTATTTTGTAGCCTTGTTGAACATGTCGTATTTTCAAGTATCAAATAATATTTCAGTGATCTGTAATAACTCTTTTTCATTTTTGCAGTGTTGGACCTTCCATAGTTTTGCAGGCCGTGGTTGGCAAAAATGCAGTTTGCCAACCAAGCGCAGAATTCTATAGCTGGAAAGTTGAACTTTGACATGACACAGTTTGCATCCGAATCAACTGTCTAGAGCTAGGTCTAGGTCCACGCCCATTGAAAATACGCGCAAGTGAAAATTTGCCCTGTCGGAAGATTGCACAAGTAACCTGGCTACAGTACTGCTATTATGTTTAGTGGCTATACAAACAACATAACAAAAGGTAAATTAGTATTCTGTTGTACATGCACTCCTCTGCCCATTTCAACGATCAAAGATCTTCCACGGCGTATACACATGTAATTAATCGTAACCGCTTGAACAGAGAAATCGTATGATATGTAATTGGCTACCAAATCAACCGGTTATAATAAATGCACGAGGTTTAATCAAAATAGCCGACCACCAGGGCATTGTAAACACACCCCTTTGTCGTTACACTGATGGCCACTATTATTTTATGCGAACAGGGAACAATACATTTGACCCGTATACATTGAATCGTCTCGTTCGACATTGTGTATTTGTCTGTTTTTAATAATAATAATAATAATAATAATAACGGAGTCTTATATAGCGCACGTATCTACCAACAATTAGGTACTCAAGGCGCTGGTTATAATGTCTATTATTAAAGAAAGGTAAAAAAGTATATGAGAAATATGAGACCCATTATGTAGCACCTTATAAGGGTTGACAAGGTGCTGCGGCGCATATTGCAGCCACTGCCAGAAACACCGGGGCAAACCCCTTCTCTTAGCGATAAGTGTTACCTGGTTCTTTAACGTGCATTACACAACACACGGGACCTACGGCTTTACGTCCCATCCGAAGGACGAAGCAATAATGGTAAAGTGCCTTGCTTAAGAGCACAAGCACCATGTTCCCACGGTCAGGATTCGAACTCATGTGCCACGGCACACAAATCGAACACGGTATCCATTGGACCACAGCGCCCCACGCCCCGATCAAAATATGCCGTCATTTTTTTCAGAATGCAACGCGGCAAACAACGTGACGTCATTGCTCCCTAGCACTAGCTGTTCCGGCGGCAGCCATATTCTGCGGTGGCACCAGCCTCTAATTCTGGTCGCCAGATTCCACTCAGTAAAAGCTTCTAATTCTGGAATCCGAATAATTGTTATACCTCTGTCTTGAATACTGTAATTTCATTGGCCTAGAACGATCACGTGTGAAGTTTATAAAAAGTCATGGCACTCTCCCTGTGGGATATCACGTTCGTGATATCCAACAGGGAGTTTGCTATGACTTTGTACGTACGGTATCCGTATACAGTGCGAATCGCTTCTATCATTGGTACCCACGCTATTTTCACCATGTTTTCACACATGAGTGGGAGCAGTGAACTAGCAGACGATCAGTTGTTTCGAGCACGCGACATGCATGTGAGTTGGCGTTCGATTGTCATGATTGTTGTATTAACTGCTGTTTGTTTTCGTGATTTTTTACATCAAAATCCAAAGAATCCAAGACGGAGGTATAACAAAACAATTGTTGACTGCTGTGATGTGGGATATGACGTTTTACTATACCTCATACATATTCATGGTCGAGAGCCGAACACTCACTGGTCAATTCGCCATCACATGCCAGATGTTATTTGTGCTGTTTACCAAACGCGCGCGCGAGGATTCACTCATGCGTAGTAGACTGTCGCACGGGTTACCCGTGCGACAGTCTACTACGCATGCGTTTTACAAAGCAATCTTGGAACTGTCGCACGGGTGTAGTACGCACGCGCGAACATCGCCCAAACGAGTTATACACGATGAGATGGTCGGCGCGTTATTTTCCCGAGCGATCTCAATGATGCCGAACTAGAAAATATTTACCGGGACAATAAAGATATCTCCTGTACAAAAGAATGTTGCACACAAACTATTTACAGCTGCACTGCATTGTAAACGAACTGAACTAGTGAAGTTGAGCAATACGATTCTTTTGGTGAACTGGTGAAGTTTAAAAAAAAAAATGAGGTGCATACTGCAACGAAAAAAAAACCCCAAATCGGCGCTAAATATGTATGAGGTATAGTAAAACAAATATAACATGGTTTGAGGGTGGACAGTCGATATTCGCTCCCCGAGGTATTGGAAGTTGACAAACTTGTTCCCGAGGCGAAATATGCGCGCCTGATCGGGTGTTCAAAACGTCATATCCCACGTTACAGCAGTCAACATTTTGTTAAGTGGAATCCGGCGACCAGAATTAGAAGCTTTTACTGCAGTGGTGTAACGCTCGCGCACATGCTGCACGTGTTCTTAAAGACGAGGCGCGCGCCTATTGGTCTATCCGGTTCGTTAGTAAAAACGTCATACACGCACGCGCACCGCTGATTACTTGCGCCCATTGGATAAACACTCACGTTGCGTTAGCTTCCGGTTCCAATGGTTCCATTGCTACTTAATGGTCAGTGGGCGTAATTTAAACTGAACTGACGTCACACTAACGAACCGGACAGAGGCCAGATTTCATTAAAGCTATAGTCCATCATTTGCAGCTATCCGAAAAGTAACTGGCGTAATTATTGTTGAAAAACATACTTGGTTGAAAGATAGTAAGGGGACTAAACTCCATGTGAAATTATTCTTTCTGGCAAGCTGTCATTTTGCAGAAATCAACGAAAGAAGGCCTTTCCAACGGTGCTTCTTAAGACGCACCGTAGGACAATTTAAATTAGTAGTTCGTTTTGTTATTCGGCGAAGCGCGCGCAAGCATTGGCACGACGCACACGCACCCCCGGTTGCTATAATTCGTCGGATCAGTGCGCGACATCGCGTAGCTGCAATCAGCCCAGCGAACACGTGTCTCGGACGCTGAATTCAGGCGCAATTCAAAACATGATTCAGCAACTTTTGATTTGAAATTGAGATCCTAGAATGCTGTTTTCTCGGAATATACAGCTGAAGCTGAGCTGAAACTTCATCAGGTTAGTTGTTCAGTACCCTTCTTTAGATTTTGAGCACTTTTTTTGCTTCAAAGAACAAAATGCACAAATTACAAATAATGGACTATATCTTTCACTAGAAGCAATAATCAGAATTTAATATTGGCCTGATATGCGCGTCCCTAATTTCCCAAGTTGGAATGCGTATAGTATTTCAATGTAGTCACAACGCTTAAAGGCGCCGTCTTGTGATTTCCCTGCTTCCGGGAGACGCGAGGCAGCCATTACACCAAAGCGCGCCATCAAGAGTGAATATTAAAATTCGAGTCTGTCGGTGCAATGACGTAGGCCTATAAATCAATAAATTGTGATCGAACTCGTTTGAAATTGAGAGACAATTTCACACATTGAAAATGATTACTTTTCTTTATTTTCGCGCATAATAATTGTTTCCGGAAACGAAGGACAATCTTAGGATATATTGGGTGTGCTAGACGATCCTGCTCTTAACCTAAATCTGTCTGACATGACGAAAATCTTTGCGAAAGCTGTGTTCATGTTACACTTGACTTTGACTCAAGGTGTAATATTATATTCTATACCAACTCTGAAGTATTGCAGGTCGTCTAGCTCACAAACCGCGCGTTTAGTTTGAGACCGCGCATGCTCAGTTGCGCTACCTGGCACATTGACACGAAGCTGACAATAACTCAAGTAGGAGACTTGACGAGAGAATGAAACGTTATCGTTTACACGATCAGACGAACCGGCAATACTACACTTATTGCATTCGTTTGATGTCGGCGGTGTGACACGAGCGTGGAACCCGATATTCCACACGATCAAACGAGTGGATTTTCTTTCTCAATTACTTTGATCCTCCTTGCATGTTTGGACTGTATAGGCCGCACTCTTCTAATATAATCGCGTCTTAAAAGTGAAGCGCATGAGGGTTTTTTGTGTGTGTGACGCACCACTTATAAGCACTTTAAAGCTTTGATTTTGAAGCGCATGTGATAGCTAATGAGCCGTTTAATGTACCAGACGGCCATTTTAGATCGTTCTCCCTCAATCCCCCCTTTTTTATTATACACTCTTGGATGCGAAGGCCTTCGGGGAATAATGAAATACATGTATTGAGGCTTATGACAATTGATTTATCATGACGTGTCAAGATCTCGAGACTCACACGAGCGAAGATTTGTGCTCTAGTGCAGCCGACTAAATCCGCTCGAAACCCCGTCAATGGTAGTGGTAAAATCCACTTAAGTCCATGGGCTACAAAAAGAACTGACTGATATGCCTAACTGTAGAGGACTTTGCCGGCATACGAAAGATGAATCGATTCTGACTTTTCTAAATAAAGTCACACAAAAACCGTCCAATTACATTAGCATAGGCGCATCAATCTGGCTTAAAAGCTCGCTTTAATTTCAAAATGCATATTTTGTTCATTATAAGGGAAAAGTGCACTGGTGTTCACCATAGCTACTTTCCAAATTCCGGCTCCGTTCCGGCTTTGGCGCAGCCAGAGTCATTACAAAATGACTGTTGGAACCAAGCGACCTACCACGAGACATATTGATGTTTCTGTATAAAGATGGAGCTGCATTGAGCCGAAGGGTCTTCAGCCGGAAGCTGGGTGCAGATCACCGCAGACAAATCCGAGATTTCAGAACACAATAAAACTCGGCACCCTTGGAAAATGCAATCAAAGGCTCAAACTTGGACTTAAGTCTAAGGTTATTATAGATGAATCTGCGCTGTATTTTTTTAGTGAATAGAAATATCGTGGTCTCCTGACGACGGGCAGAGCATACTGTCGGAAATGTTGAGTTCAGCCCCCGGTTCTTTTCAGAAGCTCACAAACTCGCGAAAGGGATTTGTTACATGGTGCTGACGCAAACCTTCTCTCATGCATCGTGCAAACATATAATGTTATCCAATATCTCAGTAGTTTGATGGTCAGTTCTAACAGGTTAATTTGGTAACTTTCGAGCATTATGGCTGAAATTCTATCAAATAATAGCACTGTGCTTGCTCGAGTTCGGTACGCTATTTGGACATGAACGGTTTCAAATTGTCTTTAGGGTCGGCAGGAAATAGGGAAAATGTGTTCTAAAAGAAGCATATTCGTCCTTTCTTTTGATCTGGACTGATCATCTATCAGCTACAAATTTATTTCACTCTGAGCAACAGAATATCGAATTTAATTAACTCGTTTCTCAAAACAGGAAATCTATTTTACTTCCGGATATTTTGCTCCAGAAATGGCTAGGGAATCTGCTTGAAAACACTCAACACGTTGGCCATGGTACGGGGTAGGAAATATGAACATAAATGAAAGCTAGATCAAAGTGATATTGCCGACGGCGCATCTGTCTCTTCCAAGGGCAAATCAACACTTCTTCCCCGCTCTTATTTTGGTCCGTGTAATAGTCACGCCTCGAGGAAAATCCCGTGATTAAATTTTCAATCTTTGCAGTCCTCTCCGCGCTCCACTGGAAACGAAACCCGCCTGTGTCAAAATTTCTCTCTGACGAGCTTCGCGTGCGCTGTGATCCATCCAGTTGTCACATGGTGAAATAAGTGACAGAGAGAACGAAGGCACAGCGGAATAGACCATTACCATGTTGCGGCCATTTGTATTTTTCCCATTCAAATCAACGTAACCAAAGCGAGACTGAACGGGAAAATAGTCTGGTTCCTATTTTGCACAACAAACATTATCATTCAGTAATGGTATTGGAGACAGGGAACATGACTGAAATGGTGGCAACATGATAGAGGTCTATATCCGATGGTTGCAGCTGGCTAAAGGGCCGAGAATTGCCTACGCGCGGCCAGCTAACAATGTGTATACTTTCAATTTTCTCTTAAGAGAGTTATGTGGCCCTGCTTGTATTTTTTGACAAATTAGGGTTTGAAATTGGACACGAAAATCACTCCATTTTTGCAATGGAATGGAGGGCTTTTATTATTTTTAAATGGCGACTGGCTTCAGGTCCACTTTTGGGGTGATCATCTTTGGAGGGAAAAATCACCCCAAAGTTATTAGTGAACTTCCAAAAAAATTAACAGAAAGTGCACATGAAAGAGGGTGAATCAAGCTTTAATTCTGATATATGCATTGATCATCTTCATTTTTTTTTTGGAACTGGGATCGAAGAATTTATCATCGGAATGTCCAATAACGAGAGAGTAGAGCTCGTTTGCGTGGACAACAGAGGGCGTTGTGGTATTAACGTCCCAAGGGATGCACACCAGCTTTTACATGATGTGTCGTATTTTTCACACTTTTTGGAAGTGGGCGTGATTATTACTTAGGTCTACGGCTGTTTTATGTACTGGTCTGCAACCCAAGAATCACCGATATCGAGCAAGTTCGATCAAGGATCGTCGGTTGACTCGTGTTTGATTCCTGACGTATGTTGCACCTGCGCCGCTCTTGGTACCCAGCGATAATTATAACCGATAGGCTGGTCCAAAATTAAAGTCAGTTTACAAAAGCCCATTTACCCATGTTAGACTAGCGTGCGTTCGATGAATAAAGCCCATGCTCCCTGGATACTAATCAGCTTTCCAACTTCACCATGTCAAAGGTCAGATTGCCAGGAACTATATAGTCGTGATTTCTTGAACACTCCAAGTTGTGAAGTAATGAAAAACGATTATTATCCACTTTTCAGGAACATCAGCATACCAATACCATAATGTTCAGAGTTGTCCGTAAAACAGATTTTGGTAAACAAACAATTATTGGCGCCAATACCTGAGGAGGAGACCACGGGCAAAGGCTTATGTCTAACGAATGAATGACCTGAGGTTTTTCAATGGAATCTGATATTACAACACGCTGACTTTGAAAAGTAAAGTGTTCTCTCATTGATTTACGATGGATCAATTCTATACAAAACGTAAACTGATTAAATTACATATGTATAACTGTTGTGAGTGTGAGTTGTTGTAACTGTTTTATTGTCGATTTAATATAATGGGACCGACGGGGCCTATGTGGGCGATATGCGGGCCCCAACAGTCAAACATACAGAGTTCCAAATATCTACAGACGCTAAACCAATTGGCGTATCCGGGGATGGTGGGGGCCTAGGTGGGTCTCACAGTCGCTACAAGTAGTGGTAACCTTCTCCGATTTGTACCACACTTACGAAGGTGGTACCATTGATGTGGAACCTGATTTCTTCAAGTGAATTGTCATTTACTCTGTATGAATTACGGCTCCAGTCTGACGTTGCTATATAATTTGACTCGTAATGAAATGGCGTTTGTGCTAAATACGTGTGCAAGGCAAAGACAATGGCAACCGGATTTTGATGTGTGTTTCCTGTGTATCTAACCTCTGAATATACAGGGTGACCCTCCAGCAATGCAACCCTGAAACATTTGCCTTGTTTCAAAAACGTGATCTGTGAATTGTTAGGTTTTGGATATCAGATTAAAGCTGAGAGGTTTTTCTTTCATTAAATACTGAAAGAAAAACATGAAAACAGCACATTGGGTTACTGAGATAATGCAAATTATGTAACACAACTCCTTTATGGTCCATTCCAATGGTATTACCACAGTTAAGGGATTTACACTAAACCTATTTGTGCATGAAATGCATGTAGCGCATTGTGTCCTAATCCTTACAAACAACACGGCACATGACAAGAGTACGAATGAATTTGATGGAAATACCCTTTGTTTTCCACCCGAACAGGTATCTTATCCTTTTAGTCCTATTTTGAACCTTTTCAGCATCATAAATATGTCCAAAGACTAAAGAAATTGCACAATTAATAAAAGACATATTAAAATAAATGTTTCTTAACTGGTAATGTCATTGAAATGGACCAAAAAGGAGTGGTGTTACATAATTGGCATTTTCTCAGCCACGCAATGTACTGTTTTTATGACTTTTTCAGTAACCAAAAGAGAAAAAATTCTTTGCTTTAATCTCATATCCAAAACTTAAAAATTCATAGATCACGTTTTTGAAAAAAAAGGACAAATGTTTCAGGGTTGCATTTGTTTGGGTCGCCTGTATATAGTAAGCAATCATAAACACCGATATTTTGCCATGAGGAGACGAAAATATCTTTAATTTCAAAAATGTATGTTTTGGTTTACATCTTGACCGGTTTTCTTTTTCTATGTATAGCCATCCATGCAACATTTTCTGGAAAGAAATGTAATCTACACCGTATAGATTACCTTTCTTTCCAGAAACTGATCCAATTCTAGTCTAACCCCATCCTGTTATTCAACCACATCATATTGGGTTACACATCCTCATCTGTAATTGGCCAAGTTTCGAGGAAGAGGCCAATATCGAAAGCGAAACGACAAACCATTTCAGGAACTGTTTCCGAGTGAATACCTAGGATCAATGCAGGCTTATGATTGACACCGTTCACATGCATCTATATATTCCCTTTAGTGTCGTCACGTTACAAGTCGTTTGATCTAGCTTTTTCACCAGCGAGTGTTGCTGACCGAGTATACATATATGTGATAATTCACTTGATCACGCACTGACGACAAAGACGAGTCTGCAACGGACAGCTCCAGTTGAGATAGTCTTCGGTAGGTGCAGTCTTGGCCTCTAGATTTGGAGTTTATTACGGAACCCAGCCAGTCACTGACAAGCCCGGTGAAGCTGCCATGGCGTGCGGCAGAGGACGCTGTCAACAGTTATGTTGTCTTAAGAACTTTGGCAGCGCTACTCAGGAGATTTCAGGCATATACTCCGCGCGCACGCATTACCTTGTATTGGGGAATAAAATACAGCATCAAGCCTCGGGCAAAGACTACGGTATAGGTCTCGATCAGTTAAGTTTACATGTAAAATTAAAAACTCAATGGTTCTTGATGAACACTGTTTTTTTTTCTCTGTGTGGTTGAAATAATTATATAGTTAACCACTATTTTGTATACGATTTTGAGCGAACTTTACAGTTGCGATAACTTGGCTCATGTGGACATCTGAATGGCTGCAAGCGTGTACACTTCACGCTTGCATGCGGTTTCCATTGTGTCAGTTCATGTCAGCAGTGCTGCAACTCCACGATGCACGGCAATTACAGCGCCCCTAGCATAATATTTATAGAAACTCCTGTATTAGAATATTTCAATTAATATGCGCACACAGTGATCAACAATAGATTTGGTCTCCAAACGGTGACGGCTCGTGAACATTTACGTATCAAAAGATGTTTGATTTGAACATAATGAGAGGAAATGAGGCGAGGATTTTCTTATATGAATCGAACTGACCCCTGTTATTCCTTTTCATCGCCTGACAGGTTGACGAACAGCTTTCGTGAAAGCAGCCGACATGGAAACAATGACTGGTCAGTACAGCGTGGCCGAAGAATTCATCACCCCGACCAACGCCTCGTTCACCGGCCTGACCGAGCGCGACGAGTCCGGTGAGTTCCTGCATGGAGAGCGCGACGCTTTCCGGGCCGTGCTGGTGACGTTCTTCGTGCTCTCCATGGCCTGGGGCAACATCGGTAATCCGTTGGTTATGGCGACTATACTGACACGCCGCAAGCTTCGTCAGAACGTGGCTAATATCTTCATCTTCAATCTGGCCATTGCTGACTTCTGCGTCACTTCGTTTGTGGACTTGTCTTACGTACTTGGTAAGTCTGTATATCTCATTGCATTTATTAGAATTAACTTCACAAAAAACCTTTCAACCCAGGCATGAACTTGGTTAAGGTTACGGTTTGGCACATCCTACTATTGAACCATCGAATTAAGCACCTTGTCTCAACAGACATAAATGAGATTTCAGCTTGTTTACCAAGTATGATTGAAGCAGAGCATATCAAACATTTCAGCACATGTACCATGTCTGAGTTTTCAGCACGTTTACAAGACAAAGCCTGAGCACATCTTACCTGACAGAAACTGTAATTAGCGTTGAACATATATTACATTTCAGCACCTATAACATCTTAATATACCAAGCATAAATAAGATTCGAGCAGTTTCGAGCAGAGTTGGAAACTTGGAATCGAGTCCTGACAAGTCAATCGCAAGTCATCCACGTCCAAGTCAAGGAGCAATCTATTCAACTATGAAACGACATCACTTTCATCAATTATTATACGTAGGACCAAACTTGTGATTGGACTTGTGATTGACTTTTGAGTTGAAATTTGCGATTAACTTGTGATTGACTTGTGATGTTCCCAACCACATCTCCCGGTCTTATCAATACTTGTTTTCTTCAGGTAACCTCATTCCAGGCCTGCTCATGGAAAACCGTGTGTTCTGCAGCTTTGCCGCCTCCATCTGTATCATCAGCTGTACTTGCTCCCTCTGGAGCATAACCGCCATCAGCATCAACCGCTACATCTGCGTGGCCAAGAGCTCCATCTACCAGAGGGTGTACACGCGGAGGAACACACTTCTCATGGCAGTTGCTCTCTGGCTGCTCTGCTTCATGATCGACTTCCCGAACTTTGTCGGTCTTGGGGCGCACATCTTCGACGCCAAGAAGAGAGGCTGCTCCTTCGATAGACTGGGGCATTATGGGTACACCTTATACTTCATCGGGATGGGCGTGGTCACGCCCATGACTATTGTCGTCGTCTGCTACATCAAAACGTTTCTGTTCGTCAAGGCGCATAACACGAAGGTTTGAATAAAAGGCCATTTTTGTGTACCTCCTATAGAATAAAATATTGCTTTGAAAGATCACTAAGCTACCAAAAAAACCTTCAAACCCGAGGGTCAATTTATTACGGAGATTCTATGCACATAAATTTGCAAGGCACTTATTTACCACGACAATTTACTGTAGTCTTGCTTGCAGGATGTACGTGATCTCTGATATTATTGCCAGAAATGTAAGGTATAAGTGTAGAATATGCACACATGCATGGTTGCAATATGTAATTTACAATTTATAAAACAAAACATCAAATCAGCTAATTGACCTATCACGGTAGAATCGAATTAAAATCGCGTCGACGCAGCGTGTACACAAACTCCATGGGGTTGTCTAAGGGGCGTGGCTAACTCGCAAACGGCGATAGGTCAATAAGCCATTTGCGAGTAACCTATACCTTTTGGGATTTACATTTGAAAAACGTCTGGTACAATGACTTGCTCAGAATGCTTGGCACATTTTAACTTTGAATTCTCCAGACCAAAGACACTGTTGCTAATCACATGATTCGGGGCAAGCTCTTGCATAGTTACGTAGGAGACGCTCAGCACCAATACATCGTTCACAATGGGTAAGAATGGCACAAAGACACCAGACCATGCCGGAGCTGGGGGTTGCTAGCATAAGGCTTGCCCCGAATCACGTGATATAGTAACAGTCTCTTTGGTCGGGAGAATGCTAGGTTAAAACGTGCAAAGCATTGTATTAAGTCAACGTTCCAGATTTTATTCAAATTTAACTCGCAAATGGCTTATTGCGGGAGGATTTGCACAAGCCTTGAGCAAACTGAACACATGTAGTGAATATTATGCCCATTGCATTCATAAATATTGATTATTTGTATACTGTCGGCTTGATGAAGGTCGCCACAATAAACTGCTTATTATTTTTTTTAAAGAAACTTTATTTGATATGCGTTGGTTCCTCATTTATATTTTATAGCTGGCAACTGTTGCCGGTATATAGTCACTCGCATCACAATATAGCATTTTTATTATTTCATAGCTGGCAACTGTTAACGGTATACAGTCACTCGCATCACAATATAGCATTTTTATTATTCAAAACCGTGTTCATGCATAACATTTTATAGGCGCCGCATAGTGACATTATGTGAATGAACCGTAAAAATATATGGATATTGAGAAAAACATGTTCGTTATATTTTAGGTCTTAAAATAATTCGCCTGTTCATGTGAAGGCTCTACAAAGTCCAAAAAAGTACTTTAATAATTGAATAATCATTTTTTTTTAACTGGCTTTGTAGCTTGTAATAAAACTATTATTATTATTTTTTCTTTAAGATGACAATGAGGAAATGCTTAATTTTTAGAGGATGCAAGAAAACAAACACTAGACTGACAACATAATTATTTGCGGTCAAATCCACGGAATACACCGATCTTCCTGTTGGTTTGGTAGGAATCGAACCTGGGCCACATGTATGGCAGGCAAGAGTAGTACACCACTGCGCAAACCGAACTTATTCACTTAAAGGGAATATACATCATTTGCTTTTGCTGTAATTTTCAGAAATGGATGGAATTGGGGGTTGGAAATATATAGCAAATATAGTTACACTGACTTTTTTGAGGTTTTGGGTTCGAAAATGCTATAAAAACCAAGACAAACAACCATTTTCCTGTAGTCTTGTTCCTTGACTCCATATAAGAAGAAACAGAGCAGTTTACATACATTGGGGAATTGTAAGGTCAGGGAACCAGTCTAGCTGGCTTGTACCCGTTCATAGGTGTGTAATCGATTGCAAACAAGTGCGATGGTCAATTGGGGCCAGTATTTGAAAAAAAGACAGTGTTTTCCAACGTTGGTCGGCCGACCAGCGTTGGAAATTGATACAAAAATACCACTTTTCTTGAAAATGACAGTATACCAGGTGCCATGATTTTACAGGATGCTTTACACTGTCATTCACTAACAGTCCAGCAAGGTATTTCAAAATGATTTGGTAGTTTTATTTTTTGATGTTTGCAAATGTTGTATTTTCCCTTTAAACATACATTCGCCGTGCTATTTTAAAGTTTCGTCTCGAAAAATAGATTAGTTTCTATTCAATTACTTTTTCCTAGCAATGTATAGGTTATTCACTTTTGAATGAGACATCAAACCGAACAAAAATCCACCGACGTTTAGTTATTACATTATTTCTTCACAAAAGTCGAATTATTAGCTGCCAGACAATAATTCGGCTCTCGCAGGGTGGGTTCACTTATGCACAAAATGAAAGCTATTTTTTAGTTAAAGGGGCATTAAGGCCTGAAATCCCCGAAAATTTCATGTTTTGGATTGTTTACTTATCCTATTTCAAAGGTCTGGTTGAAAGGAAACTAACCTAATGTCTTACCGTTCCTGAGAAAAGACAAAAACCGGTTGTTTACATCGGACGTGACAGACATTAATACCCATACGTATTTCAAGTCGTGTCTATTTAATGCAGCGTACACATTATTACCAATACACAAATGTTGTTTCCTGCAAGTCCGCAGAATGAGCATGTCGGTACATTTATCAAGCCAAATAATTGAGTTACGGAAGTTCAATAACCCGAGTCCTAGTGCCGCAACTTCAACCATTCCAATTTACATTCACTCATTAATAACCGCTAATAAATAGCAAACACTGGGAGCTTTTCCCTAATGGAAACAGACAGTGCACTCTGAAGCAATTTTCATTTGGAAATAAATCGGTTCGGCTTATTGAATTATCTACCGAGATTATACGATCTTCGAGCAATAAACAAATGAGGTTTACTTTCGCTTCGCATGCGTAAGCAAAATTTAAAAAGGCTAGATACAGCCAATCTTTAGAATTATCAAATATTAACTATCTAATAACAAATAGGTATGATCTTTGAAGGATGATTGATAGCCGACTCGTTGTTTTCTCTTTCGCAATAAAAGTGCATCATCATGAAAAACAATCAATTTAATGAAGGATACTGCGAAGGGACGAGTTACCGTATACGTAATGCATATTAGAAACTTGTTTACAATGCCGTAACTTTTAATACTTTAAAGAGGTTTAATACTTTAGAGATTAAGATTTCTTCCTGACAAGAAAATGTTCAATTCGTCCATCAACGATGTGTGCTCGGTGCTGTCCGAGTGTTTGTGTGAGAGAGAAAAAAGACAAGCATGCTCGGGCGGGAATCGAACCCACGACTCCTGCTCGCTCGTGCAGATGCCAAGCGACGTATAAGTAGGGTTAAAATTATAGGGGGCACATGGGGGTGTACCAATTTTTCAGAGGGGACCAAAGGCAACTGATCTATTATTTTTGTGCAATTCAGGATTTTACATGGGGGGGGGGCACGTGCCAGCCCGTGCCAGCCGTAGTTGCTCCACTGCAGATGCATTAACCACTCGACCACTCAATCTGATAATGGCTCATTGACTTTTGATCAAAAGTAGCAATCAAATCAGTCTCAAGTCACAAAGAAGTCTTGCAAAAGTCTTGAAGTTTTAGGTCACGTGACAATCTTTTCATAATCAACTGAGACAAACCACATTCCTGTTTTCCATTTTGCATCCACTGTTTTTGTAACCTGACTTGTGATTTGACTTAAACAGCTCGATTAAAATTCTGCTGGAATTGTAAGTCAGGCAGATGTACATTTTACTATTGGATTTTGTCCAAGTTTTCTTCTTGAGTTTTGCTCTGTTCGTTTTTCCGCGGTTCAGATTCAAGCATGGAAGTCGGAGTCAGCATCAATAGGGCGCATCATGGCCCCCGCCCCGTCCAACAAACCCATCGACACCCGCCTCCTCAAGACGGTAGTCGTCATCTTCATCGTCTTCCTAGCCTGCTGGACTCCCTATACCATCATTGTGCTGTCCGATTTACACAACTCGTACCCAGATGAGTTGTACGTGGCTGCCATCATCTTTGCCCATGCCAATTCCAGTATGAATAGGTAAGAGCGACTTGGGACCGAGTTGACTTGGATCAAGGTGAATTTGGATCGAGTTGTCTTGGGACCGAGTTGACTTGGGATCGGCGGGATGAATTGGGATCGAGATGACTTGGAAGTGGAACCAAGGTGACTTGGGACCGAGTTGTCTTGAGACCGAGATGTCTTGAGACCGAGTTAACTTGGGATCGAGTAGATTCTTCGACCAACATTTCTGCCTTTCTGATGTGAACTCTCCTTTGCACTATTAACAGCGCACGTGAACCAGTGCACTGGTACTGTCTATGCTTCTGTCTCTCGCCTGTGTTGCTATGAGAGCCCATTCATGCTTTCCATCCAAAGTGTCGACTTATTATTTCAACACATTCCAGATTTGATACTTTAGTTTCAGCTTTCTTTTCTTTTCCTTGTTTGTTTTGTTTGTTTGCAGTATCGTCTACGGCATCATGAATCGTTCGTTCCGCGAGGGTTACAAGAGACTGATCAGGTCGTTGACCCATGGTCATCTGTGCAACGGTAACCCGCGCCAAGGATCCGACGACACGGACAACAGGACATCCAACATGTAAATCAACTACAACTACAGTGCAGCGCTCACGCGCATGACGCGCATGACGCCCATGACGCGCATGTCTTAATTAATTTAAGACGCATCAGTGAAATTTGTAAATCCTATTGGACGAAGAAGCACTGAATGCGCGCGCGTAACACATGCGCAGTATGGCTTGCTACTTGTCAGATTATCAGCGTCTGATGACACCCTGGACATAATTTTCGTTTCACACCAGATACTGGTACGGGTTCAGCTGGGTTTTTTTCAGACGCAGCTGAGAGACATGTGCCTATTTTGATGTGTCGCACAATGGCTTCGCGGGGTGACTGTTAATGTTAATTAATTCATGGTGCACAACACAAAGTTACTAAAAACATACTGAATTTTATTCACATGTTTTATTCATGAATATCGGCTACAATCAATACAATCGAGCAAGATCCGTGCCTGTCATTACAAATCAACAGCGAGCATTAATGCTCGGCCTATTTTACCAATGTTAAAGAGAGGGTAGCGGGTAAAACATGCACGTTGAGGGCGCTGTTTATATACCCAGGCAAGGCCGCTTCGCTTCTATTTTTTTCACAGTAACCGAACGTTAAAACATATGACTTGACAGAAAAACCATAAAATATTAAAGCGCACCATTAATTACTGATGACAATCGTCTCAATCATTCATTATTTATTACCCAAGGTGCCTTCATTGTAAGGATGTGTGGTCGGGTTGTACATGTATTTTGAAACAGAGATTAAAGACAATTACTGTCTTGCACACGTCGAACTCAAAAAGGAGTGGTAATCGTTTGCGACCTTTGAATGGTTGACAGAACAGATCGACAGACCGACAGTGTGACCGACAGACAAACGTGCAGTCAAACAATCATGAATTTTATTCTATGGACATTTTCTAGCGTCGTGTGCATGGCAGATGGCGGATTATGTCCTTACGCTTTTGCGTGAGAACGCCTAATCGCCTAAATCTTTCCAGCAAAACTAAGGGTAGGTGCAAAAAACTGCCTCTATTTTCATGAAATGTTAACGTGTTAATCGGAAATTGGAAATTGACAAAAATTTGATTCTTCAGTGGCGTATCAGTAGGGGGGGGGGGGGGGTTAACGTTTCTTGAAAAAGGGCACTTGCACATCCGTCCTGAAATGTAGACACTCGAAAAATTGTGCACAATATATGGTGCTTTTAATGCGCGTCTTTCAAAAAAACGCAACCCGTAACGGCCGATGGCACAAAAAAGGGCACGATTAATTTCTTTGCAGGGCACTTTTTCGGGGGGAAAAAAACAACACTTTTCCACAAAAAAAGGGCACTTGTTAAGCAAAATGGCACTTAGTAAAAAAAACAGGCACTCTTTGAAATAAATGGGAGGGGGGGGGTAAGCGCTGGTAAAAAAAGAATATTTGAACGGAAAAGGACAGTCTTTTCCAAATATTGGGGGGGGGGGGAGGGGTTAAATACCCCCTGAACCACCCCCCCTCGCTTGCTACGCCTATGGCTCTTACATGTGACAATTTTACAATTTGTACGATTTATAATACGCGTGGGAGAATAATGGGGCCCTTTCAAAGTAATTTTCTTGAAGTGATTTTTGGCGTCTGGACGCTTCTGCCGGGCACCCGATATACGCCTCCCGATACACCTCCCTAGCCTCTTGGCATCAGGTTTTGAGTTCTGAAGTTATTAGAATCTGAAGAAGATGAAATCATGGAAGGCAAGCAAGATCCAAATCAGCTTTTGCTCAAACTCAATCAATGGTTTATTGTGACTGGTAACATGCCAACACAACACCTCGTTGTGGAAAATCAAACCGATTTTAAAAACATGAGCACGTACGTTTCAGCGCGTTTATTTCCCGCGAGTCCATGCACAAATCGGTTTCCGCAATGTGTCAATCACATTTTTATGGGGACGCTAGATTTCCTTTTTATTAATGCGGTGACGAGGAAGCAGACCATTTCAGGAATGCAAATTAAAATTTTCCAGGAATGTGAGGGAATGGGAACTGATGACGTAGACGGATTTAATCTGAATACACCTGCCAGGAATTTCATGGGTAACTCTTTCCGTACCATTCATATTTGGTGTTCGCTGGAAAGGACTGCTTGCAAACTAACATGGTTAATTCACCGTATTTCCTGCTTGTGTTCAACACATGTAACTATGGTTGACAGTGTCTGTGATCAAAGCATTTGATTTAATGAACCACAAAGAGAAAGCTCCGACTGCTAGCGCCCCTTGAACAAGACATTGACAAATTGGGGAACCGCCAACATAGGGCTGGGTAGCTCAGTTGGTAGAGCACCGGAACGGCAATCCGGAGGTTTAACAGTTCAAAGCCCGCTTCGACTTTTGAGTCAATTTCTTTGTTCAACTATGAAAACCAAATTATCAAATCGTTTCGAATTTGTTCATATGTTCAGGCACGTGTCACAACTTGTTTTTGCACCAACACTGATTCACCCGACGTTTATGCACACTGACAAAATGTGGTGGAAAAATCTTCACTGGATATTTGAAAAAAAATGTATATATCTTAACATGGGCGTCGCCAGGATTTTTTCTAGAGGGGGGCAAAACAATTTTTGCCCAAAAATGCTTGTATTTCTCAACACATTCTCGATTTATCAGTTTTAGAGGGGGGCAGGGACATTTTGCCCCCCCCCCCCAACTCATTAAATTTACACCACTTTGTCTTCGCGCCTCTTTTTCTTTTCTTTTCTTTCTTTTTTTCATGTATCTTAATATCTCACTGATTATACCGTCCACGTAGATTTTATTCCATTTATGTCATCTTATTTGTAAGGTGGATTCCATGTTTATTTTTCAACTGCACATCACGAAACTTAGTCCACACTTGATTTCAAACATCCAGGGAAACTGAGTTTTGATATTGTTTTTCACAATCAAGCCCTTAGGCCAAAAAAAAAGTCTCCGGTTTCTGGTATGGAGCTTGCCCAAAAAGTGGTGCGGCGACGCGGCTTTTTTTTTTTTTACCTGTTTTTTTTGCTTCAATTGTCGGCTGATGGCTGCAAATGGTGCCCGACTAAACTTAGTGCAAATATATGGGAGTCCAGAGAGGCCACATAAAGCTTATTCTCGATCAATAACCCCATCTAAAAACACGTTAAAATTGTGCAGCAGCAGGAGTCCAGTCAAACCAGTGAGTTTGGCGGTTTTGAGACATCATCTTTTATTGAAAAAAAAAACCGTTTTCATTTTGCCGACGCGCATGGCTACGGCGACGCGCGCGCATACCAGAAACCGGAGACTTTTTTTTTTGGCCTTAAGCTCTGTTTATTAAGAGCCGGACGAGGCGTTTCCGGGTATAGCGCTGGTGACACTGACACGGTCAAATGTAATACGCGTCACTCGGTGACGAATTGCCGCTGGGACAGACCTAGGGGTAAAGCAGTGTTTGCACCAGATTCACAGGCTTAGTGTTTCTAATGGGTTGCCGTCTCGCATTACTACTTCAAACTCTCGATCCTTGTCTGAACAAAACATCTGACAACGTTATTGACAGTTTGGCCGTGTCCACTATGATTCGAGATTTAGATCCTTTTCATACAAAAACATCCGTTTATTCGTTAATCAAACTTCCTTTTTATGACCTTTTTCGATTCACGGCTGTTTGTGATCGGCTATCTGACACCCAGAACTTGTTATCTTCCATCTTTTTGCAAACAATTTTGAGTAATGTGGGCAGGTTTCAAAAACACTTGGTCTCAAAACATATAGTCGAGCCGCATTTCTGTCGTTGAAGCACTCATGCGCATGCTCAGAGGAATGATAAAGTACACAGCTTGGGCGTATGAATTCGAAACCCCGTTCTCGTGTTGAATAAACACGAGAACGGGGTTTCGAATGACAAGAACCAACACGCCAATGGTGTTCACGAACAAGATTCTCACTCCCACTTATCGGGGAGTAGATGAAGAAAGTCAAGAACAAAGATGGCGGATTAGGGCCCTAACGGAACTTGGGTTAATTTTATTTGTGCATAAAATGAAAAGCTCGGTGCAGGGAGCAGTAATAATAAAATATATAATTGTAGAGTTGGCTTGTCTTTGCCAATATTTATAGCTGTTGCGGGATTTACATTATTTCGTTAGATATCATGAATTATCTCTTCTTTTCAATCGGTTTTAATACGGCGGATGCCATCTTGAATGTTCGCCCAGCTGCGCACTAGTACCACACGCAGGGCGTTCGTAACAGGCAACCCGAGCACACTGATCGCGGGTCACTCGCGAGAACGGATATCAGGGTCCACTGTACTAATTCAAGCCCCATTGAAAACAGTGTAAAATCAACAAAGTTCAGGGCCAAGTAACATGCAAGCCAACATCACTGGGGTTTCTGAAACAAAAAATAAATTATTGTCTTGTCTTTCATCTTTTCATTTCTTTTCAATTTTACGTACATTAGCCAACTACATTTTTAAATATTCACACCCAAATAAAATCACCTCCCGAAAAGTGATAGTTCCCGAGCCTGCATGTAGCCATTTTACAACTGGCACCCTTCCACTTTCACAGGCAAATAGGACCCATTTTTTCATCGGTGATTTTATCAAGCCTGCTCTCAGATGGAAGCCCCAAAACCAGGGAGTTGATCCTTGGGTATATTTAAACAATTCCACCGTTTTTAAAGCCAAACGGTCTCCGTTTTCAAAAGAAATTGCGGGGGCACTTTTTATGCTAATCAGCTAGCGTAGAAATTCTCGCTTGAATTAGTTCAGTGCACCCTTCAAATACGCCATAATGTGCGTAAAAAGGCAACAGTTGAATAAACACTTCTACTTCTACGTAGATGCTTGGCGAAGTCCCCACATCGGGATATCACACCAAGGTTGGGCGTTAGACCGATGAATATCTAAGGTAGACTGGGGGTAGTTTTGAATTGGGAAAATGGAGCGAAGGTGACTGATGCAGGGAGGTTGTTCCAAGTAGGTATTGTTCTTGGAAACAAGGAGTATTTGTAGACGTTGGGTCCGCTCATAAGTCCGACGACTCATAGGTCCGACGCCTCATAAGTCCGACAAAATCGCATCCCCTAACCAAATAAAGGCCCATAAGTCCGACAAATTAAACGCCTCGTTTTTCCGACGTCGGACTTATGAGGCGTCGGACCTATGAGGCGTCGGACCTATGATACGGCCCCGTAGACGTTGGGGCTAATAGATGGTAATACTTAAACTGATGATAACTGCAGGTAGTCGGCAAAAAAGTGTGAGTCCAAAAAAACCCCGGAACCACAGCATAGTATATCACTAGATACAATATCTTTACTTACAACCCTGCTTTGGCTAACAATAGGATTTACAAACTCCACTTTTCAAAATGATCATTTTCAACTTTAAACTGAGGTTTTATTTATCGCTGGCGATGTTTGAATACAGTTGTAACGACAATTCTTGAAATCGCACTTTTGTACGAAACAGATTTTAGGGTCATTTCGTTTAAACGGTGACATAATTTGAACGGATTGAGCGGTTGAAGTAATTTGTGTTTTTTTTTCATCTAAAAGTAATTAAATTGGCTTTACCAGTCAGAATTATTTTTGGCGCTATACACATTTTAGAAAAATAATTATGAAATATATTTCTTTGGGTTTGGGTTCTGCTTTAGACGAGCTGGTACGTGACGGTGACGTGCAACATTATAGGGCTACAAAATACAATATTATAGTACCTTCAAAGAATTGGTTCTATCAATTATTTCAGAGTTCTGTACATTTATTCTTTAAGTTTACAACAAATTATCTACTTTCCCTTTAAAGTACCAAATAAAACAACAATTGTCATAAAAATATATATATATTTTGCTGACAGATGTCTTAATATATTGATGTCACATTTTTGTAAATTGTCAGTTAATTTGTACAAAGTAAAGCACGACATTTTATGTATGATCGTTATTAAATGAGGTGTTTGTTAACGAAAAAAACTCCGAGTCTCAGACTTGACATTCTTTGTCTTTGTCTTTTTGTAAGCCGCATCTGGATTACACGGCTACGGCTGAAACTCGCACACGTTTCTATGGGCAGCCACTTCCCATAGACACGTGTGTAATTTTCAACCCGCGTAGCCAAGTAATTCCATACATAGCGCCACCAGGCGGCAGATCACTCTCACTCAACAGAATGAAATTAGGCCCTACTGGAAAGATGCCGCCCATAAAAGTCTGTGTTTTTTTTCTGATCCCTTATCGATTTTAATGGATTAGTATGCAGTTATTATATAATAATGATCATCATAAGATGAGTGTATTTCTTTATCACAGTGATATACAAACATTAGACCAACAATTTTAAATTTCAAATACAATTCTTGCTCATTCTAGTTTCGATAATAAAATTTGAAGCGACTTCACAGGCCCCTATGGTTTCGAAAAAAAACCACCAAATTGCCCATAACAATGTCGATGAGAGGTATTTTTCTACCGTATACACCACCTTGAATAGACCCCAGACTCGGGACTGTACATTCCAGTCATCACTATTTATTTACAAAAGGTTTGATGTCGAAACTTAAGTTGTGTGAATTACCAAACAGTAGGCCTATCCTACATTTTGTTTACAGCACATTGTATTAGATTCCCAAGGATTTAAGATCTGGCGGGGGGGGGGGGCGCTTACACCCCCCTGGAAAAGAAAAAAAAAAAGGAAGAAGAAAGAAAGAAAAAGAGGTGTGAAGTCATATTTGCTACAAAATTGGCATCTTCAGGGGTGTCAATGGGGTTGGGGTGGGCACATGTCCCCCGACCACCCTCGAAAAAGGATAAATTGAGAATATGCTAGAGAAAGTACAAGGATTTTGGGGAAAGATTGTGCTTTGTGCTTTGACCCCCCCCCAAGAAAACATCCTAGCGACGCCCATGGGCGCCAGAGCAACATAGTACGTGTATTTGCCCAAAGGCACCCCTTAGAATACCAAGTTCTTTTTGTTGCATATAAACATTTAAAAAAAAAATGCAGCACCACATTTCCGATAAAATCTGATGATTTCTAGATTTGAAAGGGAATTCTTAGTCCTAAAATCATGAAAAATCTTCACAAAAAAACCTAAAGTAGGAAAAAACCGGACAAATCAGCCATGTTAAATTGTTTTAATTGGTCCACTTATGGGTATCCCTGCGGAACGAAACAACACACGTCAGAGAAGGTTGCCAAGAAAAGTCTATTGGCGCGTCTCAACAACGTCAGAGACCCAGACATGTACATCACAAGATTCATACCAAATCAATGCCTTGTTGTCTCTTTCACCAATGCGGCACATGGCAAGCTAAGTTATGTGCAACGTTGGAACATAACAGGTGGAGTGCCGTGGCCTCGTGGTGTGGAGCATGGAATTCGTGGTCTGCGGGTAATTCTGCATGACTTGGGTTCCAATCCAGCCTGTGTGTTTGTAGTGTGTGTGCCCTTGGGCAAGGCACTTTGTCACTCATTGCTTCTCTCCACCCAGGAGTAAATGGGTACCTGTGAGGGCAGAGATGGTTATTGTGATTGATTTTAGCTGCTTTGCGCCGAAATGGCAGCATCGAGCTGTTTACTCCCCATGGAGCTGAGATGGCATTTGGAATGTTTCATTGGCCCAACGATCGGGGTAATAACAATATTAATGTAGCGCCTTTTGATCTTTGTGCAATATAAGTACCCGTAATTATTCTTCTTATGAAACCAAACCTCGTCAGTTGAAACCAGAGTAGACCAACACCGACCCAGCCAGCCGACCTCCCTTGCTACTTCTCGGGGCAGCTACAACCAAACTCGTCATCTGATTGGTCAATGAGAACACAAGGAGAGAGCTGTTTGTTTATGGTGGCAGACTGCCAGCATGGGGCAGGATTTCTTTTCCCTTACGTGTTCGAAAGAGGGCGTCATCTCCGCAAAAATATTCATAGTCTGGTGCTCATGCTAATAGTATTATACTACCGAGTTAGAATCCCAGTGTGTACTTGTTCGCATAGGCCTACTTCACACACAATTTTGTCTTCCAAGTTTAAAAAAATGTTGCAACCTGACGCCACTTTTGTATTCATATATCATCTCAATGAAGGTCATTCACTGCTAAAATGATAAGACATGAATCTGTGACTGAGAAATATTTCCAATTTTGTTAGGAAATACTTTAAAAAATTCTTGACTCTCCATAGATTTTGTACACAATCGCGGAAATGGCGTCAGGTTGCATTATTTTTTTCCTTCCAAGTAACAGTGTGAAGAAACATGTAAAGCTGATGCTGGGTTTGTGTTGTCGTCAACACGGCATTAGATATATGCATGGAATGGACCAATCAAAAGATTGCAAACGGGTCGCGGAGTGCACAGCTCAGTTGATATAGGTACCATCTCCCTCAAACCTTACGCATAAGGTGCATAACAAGAAACCTGTTGAAATCTAAGCACACTCAGTGCATTTCGAGAAACAGAGAAGCCATTGATTATGCACCATGTCTGGGGTAGAATATGCTGTCAACGCACATGAGTTTTACCGCGGGTACATTTGTTAAGATCACTTTCAATGTTTTTCTTCCAAACGACACTATTCCAAGCTGAATAATTTCATACAAAATTGGGCATTTTTTGACCAACTGCTTGCCCTAAATTGGTGTAAATATCAACTTCCCAACTTTTGGTCACTTAATGACCAACTGTCATTGGCAGGCCATTTTGACCAGAAGATGGGTAAAATATAAATTACCAGCTAATGATCAGACAGCCTTTCCCAATTAATTGGTCAATTACAAATTTCCATTTTATTGGTCAAATTATCTTACACAATTAGATGGCAAGTTGGATTTGACCAATACATGGAACATTTACTCAATCCATTAATGGTCAACTTTACTTCAACAACATTGGTGTCTTGTATGTTCTCATAGAGTGGTCGCTGGATTTTCACCAACGTTTATAAAGTCTATTATCACATTTAACTGTCAACTATGGTTTCAAGAAAATTGGTCAGGCTTATTTTCACATTGAGCAACAAGACATATTTTTCATACATCACTGTAAAAACGGCGGGCAAAATGAGTTGATATGTATGTAGACCAGTGTTGTTAAGCATATCACCAGGTTAAACACTTGGGCAAATATTTCCCAATAGTTGGAAAATTGTTACCCAAATCAACCCACAATGAAGTATTTTCAAACCAATGTTGGATAAATTTACATTGCCCAGCAGTGTTTTACCCAACATTTTTACAGTGATATAGTTGTCAAGAAACACATATAAATTCACAGTTATCACTTGGGCTCACGTCCTTCATCACATTATGTCAAAACGAGCATCATAAATTTATCAAAGTATTATTCAGCACATTACGCCCAGTTTACGAGCTTTGTGCCATACGGTTAAATATAAAGTGGTCCGCTTCAAAATTTGCACTAATTGATGACCATGTTGTTGCCAACTACTATTGTGGCATCGATAATGCCTGTGACATGTCCACCTGAGAGGACAACATACCCAACAAGGGGCGGATCCAGGAATTTTCGCAGTGTGGATTTCATAAGCAGATAATTCTGAAATGAAGACAGGTTTTTTGTTTTTTCTCCGTACACTTGGCCTCCGATAATCAATATGGGGGTTGGGTTGTCTAGTGCCTTTCACCAAGTAATTGAGCACCAGTAGTTTAGGAAATGACAACCGACTCACACTAAAACTGATTGACCAACTTGTGGACATTATAGCTTTACCAAACATTTCAATACCCACGTTGCGATGATCTGGTCAAATTTTCTTCAATTTGTGTCTAATGCCTTTCACCAAATTAGGTGTTGGATAAATATTATGGAAAATGACCAACTTGTACTGTAACACTATGATTACCAAATTCTAGACAATTTAGCTTTACCCAACGTTTCAGTGCCCAATGTTACCCGATTTAGAGGACAACAATTAATACCCAACTCAGCTTGGGCAAAGGACGTTCAAATGTTCTACAACAATTGTTGTCTTAATGCCTTTCACCAAATGAGAGCACCCGGAGTTGGGTAAATATTATGGAAAAAGACCAACATCTTTACTAAAAAGGACCAACATCTGAACAATTCAGCTATAACCAACGTTTTAATGCCCAATGTTACCCAATTGAGAGGACAAAAAATACCCAACTCAGTTAGGGTAAGGAAGCTAGATGATCTGGTAAAATTTTCTACAATTTTTGTCGGATGTCTTTCACCAAATTAGAGCACCCGGTGTTGGGTAAATATTATGAAAAATGACCAACATCATCACTAAAAATGACCAACTTCTGGGCAATTTAGCTTTACCCAACGTTTAAATGCCTAACGTTTTTACAGTGTAGGGTATTTGGTACCATCCCTGTTCACTTTGAGAGAGTTTTTCTCATTAAAAATCGGTGGGTTCGTCACTATGGCTGTTCCTACCTGCCTTAAAAGGTAACAGGCCAGTAGATCGGTCCAAAATTGCCTACTGCACCGGCCAAATCACGATTTGTATTTGAGCCTATTGTGGGCCATGAACTTGAGGGTTTGTAAAATATCTGGGTGGAAGCCGTGCACAGGACTGTGAGCTTGTATAGTTCAGTGCAATTTGGATTAAATTGGCCCCTAAAAGCGCTCTATCTTGCAATGGAGTGTGGGCATCGTTTTTCAAAATGGCGTTTGGCTTCAGGACTATTTTACGGGGCGAAAAAAGCGATCATATCCGGATGCAAACTTCTCCTAAAAGTCATCAGATAATCCCCCCCAAAAAATGAAAAGAAAATGAAAGGTGGTGGAATAAGCTTTAATTTGATGTGTGTCTCGAACACCTTGGAGAGTTGTGAGTATTTTTCCTGAATTTCTGAAGTGGGGGCATTTATCATTGGGTCTATGGAAGTTTATTTACTGGTCTGCAACCTTAAAGGCTTCAAAATCTTGGGAGTTATACAAGAACAGTGGCTTCTTGTAAACAGAATTATGGAACCTTGTGCTTTACACGCCTGCGCCACCACTTGTGTCGCTTGTAACACCCCATGTATGCGAAGGACCAGCTGCGCCGAGTATCAACTAGTACCGGGCAAATACGAAGCCATATAAAGGACACTGCAGGAAATTAATCACCTGCCGAGTCACGAGGACCAGAATATCCTCGTTAACAGGTGGTTATACGAGGACTTCATTCGTGAGCTCATTAGGGGAGGATTGAGACTACTCGACACTTACCTTGCCATTTTTCCATGAAACCATTCGATGACCAAAATGACCACCAGTCTGGCAAGAGACAAACAAGGAGACGCAAATAAAATAATGAGGGTCATATAAATCAGGACACGAGACGGCGAGTCATGCGGTACAGCAGATTGGTGATAAGCTTGTTCGGTTAGGCATGAAATTTGGCACGCAGAGCACGTCATGGGAAAGATATCACGCTTTGTCCTTTGAAAAGAAATATATCATAGGACAACACATTTTCAAAATTTTCAAAACGGCAGCCATTGCATGTTAATACTGTACGATACTTTTTCACCTCCCGAGTGAAAGTTAAAAAAAAATCACTCGGTTGGAACTCGAACCCACGACCTACTGCTTTCTAGTCACGCGCTCTGTATCATGTTACGCGATATGCGCCCGGCTGTTGTATTACAAAACACTGCATTCGAATCAACCAATCAAACCATTTAGTCTATGATCTGGGAATGAAATGACGTAAAGGCGACTCCGATTGGCTGGCGCGCGGCTTGCATATATCTGCATGTCTAGACATATCAGACGTTATATATACTGGGACTTGGCTCTGTGGATAACGGGTGATACTCAGACTACATCTTTGGCACACCTTCACTCAATAATGTCAAAACCCCAACCCCCTTTCCCAAACGCTATAGATCCGCCCCTGATGCATTGGACAATATGAGCTAGCACGACCACTCTGAGGTGTGTAACATGAAAGAATATGAAATTCTTCGAATGACTTTGAATGAATTTAGGGGACCTACATTACAACATTTGAGTTAAATTGTTCTGATATTGTAAACGGCTTTGGAATGTCTTACATTAAAGCGTAATCTAAGCACAATACATACTCTCCACAATAACAACAATCACATGACACAAAGTATGAAAACATTTTTGGGGTAAATACCTGGTACATACAGGGGTGTGAGTGACCACTGATAAAAATAGCTGAAAACAGCAAAAAAAAAAGGTGTAAAAAAGCTGACATTTGGAAATCTCCTATACTTTTGTACACAGCAAGTGAGGGAAAACAGCTGAAATCAGAACCAAAAAAAAGCTGAAATCAGTTTTAAAGCTGAGATTTTTACACCCCTGTACATAAAATACTTACTTTCAAATGAACGTTACGATGCAGGTTTCTAATAGCACGTCAAGGGAACAAAATGTGTGTTAATCCTAAGAAGATTACATTTGTGACCAGCTTTAACCATTTCGTGCAAGAAGATCTACAAATAACCCGTCTCTGAAGAGACGTTGTTTAATAGGAAATTAAATTGAAGCAGTATGGCTTGTAACGGTAGGGTTGTGATAATTTTAGATCCAATTACATTTCATTTCTCTAAGAGCTTTGAAGTTTTAGCAATTCCCTTGAACATTGTTAGCATTTTTGTCAGAAAGCGCGCTCGAGAAAAACAAGAAACACAAGTGTGTATTAAATAAAAAATCCTTAACTTGGATTGAACTAGAAAACATCTGATTCAAAGGATTCAAGATCTGTCTAGGAAATCAATTGTTCATCTTTACGAAATCCAAGAGGATTCGGCTGAAAAGCGTCTTAAAGAAAAGAGGCCCATAACCTTCAAGTTGTAGGTGTTTTGTCAATCTCTGGCGAAACCTAAGACCGCGCTGCCAATGTGTAGCATTGTTCCATTTCTACAGACTGACGACAAAAAAACAGTTATATTAGATTTTTCATTTATACTGCAAACTAATTCTACATCTGTGGTTTGAGATCTTTGCCAATACAATGGTGCTAGGCTTATATCAATTGTACAAAAGGCTTCTTTTGAAGAATGTAATCTTTACATCTTTTGACTGAAGACCTTTACCTACAGAGTTTGATTTCAAAACTCCAGCCTTGGTCGGTTCGCTAAAAGGCTGTAATTTCAGCTGATGCTTTTGTGAGGAATTGCCTCCTTCAAGTTTGGGACGTTTGCCAAAAAGGTGATTGAATAGAATCAATGTGAGTGGAAAATGTAAGAAGGTTAATAAGATCATGGAGGAATAAGAACTCCATGATAAGATTGGAACAGACATTCAGCCCAGGGACTTTCAAGTGTTTTTATCCTGATTATTTTTGGGGGTTTATGAACAATTCTTTAAAAGTGGGGAGTGTGGCCTAGTGGGTAGGGTTTATGACTCGTGGGCCGAGGGTCGTGGGTTCGAATCCAGCTGCTGGCCATATGTTGTGTCCTTGGGCAAGCCACTTAACCCTCACTTGCCTCTCTCCACCCAGGAGTGTAAATGGGTACTGGCATTAGCCGGGGAGTAACCTGCGATGGACTAGCATCCCATCCAGGGGGAATAGAAATATTCTCAGTCGTTTCATGCTATTGAAACCAGAGATAAACGCCGGCCTAGCCTGATGGGCCACATTGGCTCGTGACAGACTTTACTACTTTACTACAAAAGATTCTTACCTCCGAAATTGATAATACTGCAATGGCCTGCAAACAAAAAGTGAACCAAAAATAAAATTAGTCAACTTCTGGTATGACAATATAATTACTGAAAGTTTCTGATCTAATTGACCTGGGCTTCTCAATTCAAGAGAAAACATGCACTGACCATGAGTCCGTCACGACAATAGGAACAAAACAAGGGAACAATCAGATCCTTGGTAATAGTAAAATTACTAAAAGGTAACTATTTCATTGACTGTGCATAGGATAAAGGGCTCATTTGTACAGGGTGAGTAAAAAAACCCGAAACCCAAATGTCGGGACTATTGTTTTATTGAAGTTCTACAAGTAGTACTTTCAAAATCTAGGACATAAAAGCCCAATTCATAAGCTTTCTTTTAGTACAAGAATCATTCAAATCACTTATGTACTTTTCAAGTTACGGAATTTTAAACACAACCACCGTTTTAAGGTTCTGTCCACGAATCACAAAAAAGGCGTGCGTTCTTTCAGCAAAACGAAAATAATTCACAAACATCCCAATGTGATTTCTTTTCGTTTTGCTGAAAGAACACCGAACTTTTATGTGATCCGTAGACAGAACCTTAAAACGGTGGTTGTGTTTAAAATTCCGTAACTTGATAAGTACATGAGTGATTTGAATGGTTCTTGTACTAAAAGAAAGCTTATGAATTGGGCTTTCATATCCTAGATTTTAAAAATGCTACATGCAGAACTTCCCTAAAACAATGGTCCCAACATTTTTTTTTTTACTCACCCTGTAGTATGAATTATCAATAAAGATAATTTATAAAAAATGCTTTGTTCTACTAAAAACTAAAAACTCTACCGATGTACTTAGCAATGTTATCCTCAAAAAGCACACCAAATTTCACAGTAGTGCGCCCAAGGGGGGGGGGCTGTTTTTTTGGTCAATTTTTTTTTGTCCCACAAATTGACCGTGGTGATATGTATGTGGCCTATTTTCGAGTAGTATAATAGGGGGAGTAAATGGCGCCACCAACGTCAAACAAGTCCGTCCCCCTAAAAAAAAAATTCAAAAAAACCCATTTTTTTTCTGCAGCCAAAATTGTGGGCAAAATTTTTTGATTTTTGAAAAAAAAATTCAACTACAAAAAATTTGAAAAAAAAGGGAGCCCTCCCCCAAGCCAAATCCTGGGTGCGCCACTGAAATTTCAGTCAAATCTGTTATTGCATGACCGAGATCTGAAGAGTGGGGGTGGGGGGTTGGGGGTGGGGGGGGGTTTGGATCCGCCCCCTTTCACTTCCCCAAGATGGCCACCATAATGAAGTTGGAAAAATGCAAACTTTGTTTTTTGGATTCAGTAGATCATTACGTTTTCAAAAATGTACAATTTTGCTTATCTCCCCCCCCCCCACCACAAAAAAAAAAAAAAACATTCCAAAGAAAATAAAATATGAACAGGACTGACAAATAAGCCCGAGGGCCTTAGCCATAGTCCTCCAAAGGTTTTGTTGCACAAACCTTATGGGGCATGTCAAGAAAAGTTTAAGTCTAATGAGAGATGGGAAGGGTACTGAATATGTTATGTGTTAACGCTCTGTGCGTGACAAAGCCAGAACTGTGTGGTGATATGTATAGCATGTCAATACAAATGTAGCAGTCAATCCATAAATATTAAAAATACAAGCACTCTTCTGTTGCAAAACCTATCAAAAGAGTCTGAAGGTGTTGTAAATACTCTACACAATGGTCTTTATCCCATCTCATTTGGTCACCCCAGTCCAGAGATACAGCTAATTAAATGAAAGGACTTGAATTCCAAGTTGGGCCTCTATTCAGATTATCTGGTATCTAATGAAAGGCATTCACATACCAAGAAGGTGTGTGAATGCCTCTCATTAGATACCAGATAATCTGAAAAGCGGCCGAAACAGATTTTGAGAGTCTTTACCATTTTGCGGTTACTTTTAAACAAAAGGTCCAAATCACACAGAACAAAAATCCTGTCAAGGGGAAAGAAACTCTCTATCATCTTATGGTAAATGAGTTTTCTCAGTCTTTTTTTGTTTCACTGTTACATTTGTCGAGACACGCTTTATATGTGGTATCAAACAGAGTTAAGATTGAAAAAGTTTTCAAACTTGCTCCTCAATAAAAAAAAAATCATATATTGAGTCTTCCCATATTTAGAAATTCCTGGTCTGAAAGCAATCCTTGACACTGAACTCTGAGTGACTTGACAGCAGATCTCACATTGCAAGGAGAAAAAATGAAGGTTCATTTCAAAATTGGATCTTTTATTCCCTTTTTGTTATGCCATTTTTTTCCTGAGCCTTCACATTTTATTAAAATCCAATAAAATGGAAATGCATGACTGCCATTTACAACCCTTCCGCCAGCTTTGCAAGGATTCCCTACTTTAATTAAATTAAACATTCACTTCACGAATCTTTTATACTTGTACTTGAAATCCAATTACAATTTTCCCTTTGAAAAACACCGACAATTGTGATCTAAGCAAGCGAGATGGTCAGCCGGGCTGTTATTACACTACAGAACCTTGGAAAATGAAGAGTACAAATATGATTTCAATTGCAATGGGACAAAAACTAGACTGAAAAAAGTCTAAACGAAAAGAAAGGGATTCTAAACTTACTCCATCACAAATGAAAAAGACCTTTAATTTCTTAATTGGGGTAAGCGCTGTCGATATATCGATATAACTCGATTATTCAATATTATTTTGATATCGATATCACCGATAGCATTTATCACATCGAAATATCAAAATTAAAAAAAAATTGAGGAATCATATCGAAAATATCGAAAATGCATCAGATTATTGGCAAAATAAATCTCCCGTTTGTTCTTTTACTTTGTGTTTATCATTTGCTGAACAATGAAATAAAACTTAGCGGCAACTTGTGCTTGTGACTCATCAGAATAAAAACACCTCAAAATGCCAAGCGGCGTCACATTGTGCTCTGTGTTTGCTTCTATTTGCGGCCTTTGAACAAAAGGACGTAAAACCTGAGAGGTGGATCTCAGATGAAGAAAAAAGACAAAGAAAATGGCCAACCTTATTGCCAGGGCATGGTTCGACCTCCTTGTGCAGGAGATTGCACTGTCTGGTGACATTCCCTCTGGGAAATGATTTGCTGCCTTTAAATACATACACTGCTCCTTGTTCACCTGGGGGAGGTAATACATGAAATGTAATTGCATTTTGAAGTTAAATATATTTTTCATATATGTTAGAAAATGTTTTGCATAAATTTTAACAAATAAAACTTTCAGTTTAAAATTTGCTGAAGAATACTACATTTTTTGAGAGAGAGGTGGAGTGCTGTGGCCTCGTGGTTAAGGGCACTGGATTCGTGGTTTGCGGGTAAAGCTGCAGGTTGTGGGTTTGAGTCCAGCCTGGGCCATGGTGCGTGTGCCCTTGGGCAAGGCACTTTGTCACTCATTGCTTCTCTCCACCCAGGAGTAAATGGGTACCTGTGAGGGCAGAGATGGTTATTGTGATTGAATTAATAGCTTGCTTGCGCCTAACAGGCAGCATCCAGCTGTATACTCCCAAGGGAACTGAGATGGTATTTGGAACGTTTAATTGGCCCAATGATCAGGGGTAGTAATGATGTAAAGTGCTTTGATCTTTGTTAAAGGCGCTTTATAAGAACCTGTTATTATTATTATTATTATAACACCCTTTATACTTGTTGTAAAAAGCACCACTTACTAACATTTGAAAAGAAAACAAGATATTTGTGACAAACAAAAACGATTTTTTTAATTGTTTTTGAGAGAGAGAGAATAGATTATTAGTCCATTTACTTATTTAGCATAGAAATCTAATTCAAGAAGTCAGGATACTATACCTCCATAGAGTTCTTCAGTGATGTCATCAATCCGCAATGGAGCGCCAATTACTACATCGTCTGTTGAAACAACAAAGAAACTGTCATATCATTACAATGCTACAGCCGTTTATCTATGGTGGCGTTTGGACTCTATTGGACAATACATGGCGCTCTTAGAACATGCCAAAAACAGATGCAAAATCTTACCGACGGACACCCAATTTTAGCAACAGGGAGACTAGTTTGCTGACAAAACACCCCTCCTCTGGCAATACCTGTGGAGGTTTGTTTGTTGTAATAAGGCGCTAAATGTCGACTGAGAGAAATTAATAGCCCCTATTGCTACCGTACGCCCCTGAGTGTTTCTTGTAGTTATACCATATTTGGGGCAATCTAGCTGTAGTTCAAACAAAGTGTTTCCTTGACTTGACTAAAACAACAGATTGTATTATATTTCTGACCAGCCAATCACAAGTCCTTGACTGCCAAATCAAATGACAGTCTAATCACTAATAAAGGCATTCCTTTGACATTGTTTGTACCATGACTTGGAACCCTGTGATTTGACTATAATGATGGGTTTCATTTGTGATGGACTTGATGACAACTGTAAAAATACTGCAAGTGAGACTTGCGCGATCCCCTGGCATGCTGGCAGTATTTATACCATCAGTTACTAAGCACACTTTTAAGCTGACCTAACCAAAATCAACAATGACCTCACTTGACCCCTAGATGACATTTGACCTCATCTCAAGTCATCTGAAGTCCCCTACCCAAAGATTATCGTCACCAAGTTTGGTTGAGATTGAAGACTGACTTTTCATATGACACACTAAACAGTTATCCTAACCAAAATGGAACACACACACACGGAAGAAATACAACCGAAAGATCCCTCTTTCTTGGCTTAAAAGTCAGGGGGATAAGGAGAAAAATGATTTGGACCGACTCAGACTCATTCAAAGCCAAGTTCTGACTCCAACATTTTCTACACAGCTTTCTTACCAACTCCATCATTTGTGACGTCTTCCATCAACAGACTGGCCCCAAACCGAGCCAAGCTTCGGTCTCCTTCAAGAAGAGCTAACATTTCAGATTCGGTCCTCGGTGCAAACTTGAAACTTCCAAGTTTTTTTTTAATGCCGTCTCCAGCGTATTTCAGACTGAGTAAGTTGACATTGCCAGCTTGGGTGAACGTTATGGGAACATCGATAATCTTGCCCTGGACATCTTGAGAAGATATAAGAAAAAAACAAAAAGAACACATGAAATTTTTCAAGTCTCTCAAATTTTGTGAGTATGTGTGGTTCTTAAAAGAACCGGAGGGACTCATTCGAAGCAAGTTCGGGGTCCCTCCGGTTCTTTTCAGAACCACACATACACACGAAAGAGATTTATTCACATGATGCTACCGCAAACTTATCTTGTCTTAGTATCGTTCCACCATTCAAATCTCAAGTCTCTCAAAATCAAGTCACAGGGAAAAACACTGTGAAACAGCTGACAGTTAAGTGTAAATCTATGTTGAATTCCTCTGATAATTGTTTCTATTGAAAATGAGGCTCTCCCTCTACGCAAGGGAAGAAGCTTCGTGCAATGGCAAAATGATTTCATTCAGTGACAGATGGAATATTCCACTCCACTCCACTTTGCCTTGTGGAATGGAACATCCATCTGTCATCTCGTGAAATTATTTTTACCATTGCACTCATAAACATTCCTCATTTGTATACTATCTAATCAGTGCAACTAAATACCCTACACAAACAGAAAAAGGACTCACTCGTAGTATCGGCTCCAACACCTAGAATGTCTTCGCCGTTGTCGTAAGGATCTCCAATTCCAAACGACGATCCCAGTTTTCCAAAGTTTTGCCGGCCTGTGATGTTCACCAGTGGTTGAGTCAAATCCAGAGTGTCGTACACCAACAGCCGGCCCACACTTTGGATGTCGTTGGAAGAAAATGCACAGGTAGACCTAAAAACCAAAGAATCAAAAAACGTCTACTAGCAATTTTGGTGCTATTGGAAATTATCTTTACAATGGGTAAATCCTTGTGACGTTTTGTAATTTGATAGGAGTGTGGCCTAGTGGTTTGGAATCGCAACTCGCGATCAGAGGGTCAGGGGTTCAAACCCAGCTGCTGGCCATACCTCCTTTCAGAGTATTAAGCTGGTTCCCACCCTACAATCAGTATCGATAATGTACAGACCGGGAGCCAGCCTGCTCACAAGGCAGATCAGCTTGTACTCATTTTTTTATTTTTTCAGAGGGTTGCAGACCGGAGGGCCAGAGGGTCAGGGGTTCGAATCCAGCTGCTGGCCCTACATCCTTGTTGGCTACGCTGGTCCCTGCCCCACAATTAGTATCGATATGTACAGACCAGGAATCAGCCTGCTCAAAATCAAAACCTTTTTTCAGAGGATGTAGATGCCCAAAAATGTCAAAAAGTTTTGGTTTTTTTGGGGTTGAAAATTTATTAAGAGAAAAAATGTAATGTGTTGAAGAGCACGGGGAAAACAACTTCAAAGCAACTGCCTTTATGTAAAAACAGAAGAGAATAAACAAGAACGTACTCAGCACAGATGCGAACTGCTGGCTGGGAGACTAGCAGCCATGACCCTTGACCTTGCATTTTTGGCTTTGTCACTAGGTCATATCCAAGCCAACCATATTGCTATGGAAACAGAAGAAAACGAAATGTCTTCAATTAATAAAAAAAGCTTTGATTCTGTTTCAAACAATACGACATGTACAATTGTTTGAAACAGATCAGAGCTTTTTGGAGAAAGAAACGAAGTTAAAGATACACACAAAACCTGATAAATCTAGAGACTTGTCATATTCAAATCAAATTTCAAGATACTTCTGTTTAAATTTTACCTGATCTCCTTCGAGTAAAATTGTTCCTTCAGTCTCAATAGACAGAACTCTTCTCACTGTTTGAGAGAAAAATGGAAAAATTAGTTTCAGTGGGAATAAGCTGAAGTGAAAATAATAACCTTGGCGGGGAAAGTTGAATATATCTGCACTGGCAAGCAGGCGGTTATGGGTTTGAATCCAACCGAAGTAGCCCAAACACTGATCTGTGTCAGTTCCCTTTTTATCTTTTTATCTGATCCATAATATGGCAACATTCACCAAAAAGGAGCATTATTGTGATGAAAGAAGTTTTAATGCTTGTGCACTTAACTGTGCTTTCGTACCAGGTTTTGCCTTCTTGGAGTAAACGACCCACAATGCACCACTCTGTTGTTGACCTTGTCTAGTGGCAACGAATGGTGACCCGACAATGAGGTCATGGTAGCCATCTTGGTTTAGGTCGGCCGTTGCTAAGGACCATCCAAGATTGCAGTATTTCGACTGAAATGAAATGACAGCTCATTACAAACTCTTAGCAATGTCAACATTTTTAAAGTTGAATAAAGACTTCAGCGGGGTTTGATCCTGCGACCTCCGGATTGCCGTTCCGGTGTTCTACCAACTGAGTTATCCAGCCCTATGTTTGCGGTTCCCCAATTTGTCAATGTCCTTGTTCAAGGGCGCTAGTCAGAAGCCATAAACCTGTCTATGCCATGTAGCCAGGGATCACACCTAAGTCATGATGTCAGCAACTTTAGCAATGCTATAAGCCTGGGAAATAGCAAACAGCAATCCGGACGTCGCAGGTTCAAATTTTGTTCACCGTTTAAAAATTACTATAATGCACCTAGTCTGTTTCCCTTTGTGCTTTATTAAAATATTTAACAATGCCTTCGCATTTGACAATAAAATTCTGGAGTTTTGTTTGATTTTGTTTTACAAAGTGACTAGTATAGTTGACTTAGGTTAAGTTGGAAGTTCACATTAACTTTCCTCCTTGCAAGAGACTTTAGCACTTGCAAGTTGGCAGACGTTGAAGAAATCAGGAAAGGATAAAAAAAAAATGCTGAAATTATTTAGCTCACCTTGCACGTAATTGTGAAGCTTGGCGTAGGGGGAAACACTCCTGCAGACTTGGCTAAATACACGTACACCGCACCCTAGTTCAGAAATTGACACAAAAAGTACAAGAAAATATACTATGCTAATTGGAAACGTCTTTCAAAAATTAAAACTTAAATAGTGAAACACAAGCGACAGTCATATTTCCTGCGTCCACTCACATATTTAATTAGAATTCATTTGAAAGATAGTATGTTTTATTTGACCAAAAGTTTTGGTAAAGGTTTCGGGCATCTAGATCAACAGATCAACACTAAAGAATATTTGCCCTGGGTAGGAGTGCGAAGGTGAATTTTGTTTAACCATGTGAATGGTAACTATAGCAACCACTTACTGTATAGTTAAGACTTGCTGAGCCAGTAGAGGGCGCACTAACAGCAAGATCTTGCAAGCCATCCTGGTTAAAGTCAAGAACTGCGACAGCGGTCCCAAAGTGACCATTCTTCTGTAGAATTCAACAAATATATTAACTCATAAAAATACAGGAAAACTTAAATAGATAGGATTATAGAACAAGAAATTAATTTCAGAAAAAAGACTTGAACTCCAAATGGAACAAAATCACATATTAGAAAAATACCCAAGAAAGGAATATGAAACCTGTATCAAATTAATTTTTTTCTGCATTCACATTTGGAAAAAGTAAAATAGGACACGACCCTTAAAACATTGCTATCGAAACTGATGATGTTGATAACTTGACGCAAAATTTTGATATCTGTGGTAGAGAACAAGTTTAATTTGAATTTCATCCTTTTTTAAATGCATGCATTCTTTAAAAAAATCAAAAAGTTAAAATAATATAGCAGAACTTCCTGCCAGTTGGTGAAATATAAAAAGGAAAAATTTGGAAGACGTGCAAAAAAAACAAATTAATGTAAGCTTGCAAAACTTACCTGGTCTGTTACCGACAGTGTCAAATTTGCAGAAGTGTCGATGTCAAGTTGTTCTGGTAGACTTTCTTCTCGACCAAACACAATAAATATTCGTCCATTTTGTGCATTACCAGTGATGCCATAGCCCGGTGCCCCGATTATCAGATCATCTATCTTGTCTGCGTTAACGTCGGCTGTGAGAAGCGACCTGGGCACAGACACAGGAAAAACACAAAATAATGCCAAAAATATTGTCAAAAGTAGTTTAGGACAAAGCAGAGCAACTTTGTCGGTCACCTGTAGTTGAACTTACTGTTGTTTATCCCCTTAAAACCGGTTCATGCTCAGCGCGAAAGCAAACGTGAATGCAAATTTGTGACGTCAGGGCAAGTTTTCGTGGTTCGAATTTGCAAAAATTGAACACATTTCAACTCCGACGAATTTTGCAGCAAATGTTTGTGACGTCAAATTCGCATTGCATTCACATTCGCATGAAGTATGAACCAGACTTTACTCCCTATACTGCCAAAACTGCCCAAGTACTGTATGGTATATCAGGAAATAAATACAATGTAATACAATGTAATACAATGTAATACAATGTAATACAATGTAGTACAGGTGCTAAAAATAGTTTTACAAGTCCAAATGATGGGCTCTACCTTCTTCAATCCTGCACAAATAAAAAATATTGAAGTGAGGGTTAAGGTTGGAGTAAATTGAAATCAGGCTATTACCATCCCAGATGTGCGTAGGAATTTCTGGTTGTGAATGTGGACTTGAGATACGATGAGGAACGAGCGTTGTCGGACTTTGATCTTGACTGAGTTGCTTTCAACGCTGCGGTTCTCTTCTTGTGGAGCATCTGAATTTTTGTCTGCAATATTAAAACCCCCAAAGAGTATCTTTAAATGCACACAGGATCATTTGCTTTTTATGCATGTCATTTGTTTCAAATAATAACACCACTTAAAACCCGACGAAGAATGTTCAAAGCTGTTGAAGTTTCAACTTGTAACCAGAATAATAGCCACATAACAGCTAAAAGTACACCATCTTGTATGTGTCACTCATCCGTCACTTTTTTGAGAAAGACACTGAAAAAAGTTGACTCACCTTCAGCTTTTCAGACGGCGAGAAGTAAACGCCTCTTCCAGTCTGCTGCTTATTAACAAGGTCAGGGGTCAAACCATGAAGGTCAACGTTGACGTGAAGTCCTGAGAGTTTTGAAACGTCTGGATCGGACTTCGGCATTGTGGCTGCCGTGGATGTGCCATTACAGCTGATGTATATGGGATTTTTAGGCAGACTGCACACACTGTATTTGTTGGACAAAAAGTGTGTTATGCAAATTAGGCTTATAATCTGCAGGTTCTCGACAGCATTGAAGAAGATGCTGAGGGGCTTGCATTGGACTTAATAGCAACATCTCTGTTGCATGTCTAGTCTCACGTCGACTGACAAGCTTTCCAAATGAACCGTGACCAATGGCACTGTCATTGTTTACACCCTGTTCTGATCTGACTTGAAATTAGACTTTGGAAAGTATTGTGATTTGACGTGATTGATTTGTGAATGACTTGTAATGACCTAGAATAACTTGTGAATTATGTTTGATTTTGTGATTAAAATGTGAGTTATCTTTTGATGCGACTTGTGATTGACTTTTGAGGACAGTTACAACTTAAGATCGACTCTTTTTGGATGTGTGAAGACTTATGACTGACTTGCGATTGACTGGTGACTGACTTGATTGACTTGTAATTGAATGATCTGTGACCGACTTGTGACTGACTTATGATTAAATTGTGATTGACTTGTGATTGACTTGTGACTGACTTGTAAATGAATTGTTATCGCCTAGTGATTGATTTGCGATGGACTTGTGATGGACTGGTGACGGACTTGTGATGGACTTGTGATGGACTTGTGAGTGTCTTGTGATGGACTTGTGATGGACTTGTGATGGACTTGTGATGGACTTGTGAGTGTCTTGTGATGGACTTGTGATGGACTTGTGATGGACTTGTGATGGACTTGTGATTGACTTGTGATGGACTTGTGATGGACTTGTGATGGACTTGTGATGGACTTGTGATGGACTTGTGATGGACTTGTGAGTGTCTTGTGATGGACTTGTGATGGACTTGTGATGGACTTGTGATGGACTGGTGACGGACTTGAGATGGACTTGTGATGGACTTGTGATTGTCTTGCGATGGACTTGTGATTGACTTGTGATGGACTTGTAATGGACTTGTGATGGACTTGTGATGGACTTGTGACTGACTTGTGATGGACTTGTGATGGACTTGTGATTGACTTGTGACTGACTACAACTCCAGTCACAATTCTCACCTTGTGCCTTTGTCTAGCATGTGGATTGCTTCATGCCACACATTGGTGGTCCATGTCGCCATGTCATCCAGACCGCCCAGGAAATAGGACTGAAACTGCTCTACCATGAACGGGGACTTTGCTGCATAATCTGGAAACAACTGTAATAAAAAGCCAAGAATTCGAAAGATGGAAGTTGCGTCGGGGTGATGTTATGTCAATATTGGGTTTTGCCCTTCCCCATACTCAAGTGTTGTCCCGAGTGAAGTGAGAAGTAATTCACAAACTACTCTGGTGGGATTCGAACCCATGACTTCCAGCTTACTACGACCTCCTGCTTGGAACCAGCCAGCTGAGCCCGGCAGGCTTGGTGGTCAGGTGGTGAGACATGAGGATAAAATGTTTTGGGTTTCTTACCTTAGAAATAGCAAGCTTCTCACCAAGTCTGTAACAAATGAAACATTCACCTGAGATTTAAAGGTGTTTATCACAGTTTTGATGAACAAACTGAAGCTGTTTTCAAACTTTATGAAAATTTATAACTATCTTTTAACAAAATTACACTCTTTAAATGTTTTTCTTTGTTAAAAAAAAAATGCAATTCAATTTTACAGGCAATGTGAAATCCTACAAATCATGTTACAAATTCAGTTGTATGCTATTTCATTTGAAACTGCCCAGAATTAGGTCTGTGTCATTTTGGTTTCAAGAATATTTTTCGAATGCTTTTACGCAAAGAGACTTTCATCTTTAAACAATTTGGAAGACTTGGTAACGTTGAAAATCCCAACCTTTCTAGGAATAAGAGTGCGGTGCATTCTTCAATGAGGCTACTGTTGACTCTCTCTCGTCCGTACAGATCCTTGTAGATTCCAACCAGATCTTTAGTAGGTATGTACCTGCAAATGACGAGATTATAAACAAATTCTAAAAAACAAACAAACAAAAACAGGACTTTTCTTCTCTGTCTTCACTTTCAACAAGTGAGCCAATTTTGCAGAAATCCAACATTGAAAAGGACATTAATCCTAACCTTCCAGGGTATTTTGGCTGCAACACTTGTCAAAATTACAAGCCTGCCCAGTGCAGCAAGATCCATCAGGTCAAAAGTCTCAAGGCCAAACTGCCTAAGAGTTTGTGGTCACCAAATGCAGCAGGATACAACTGTGGCGTTGTTCAATGGGACTAGCTCTCATTGTTTTTAGAACTGGCCGTTTATGCACTGGTGTTGGTAGCTGAATGGATCAAAGTGCACCAGACTTTTCCACCTGATGCACAGTGCTGCGTCTGGCAGGGTTTTAAGGGAAAATTTAAGGTTTATTTCAACACATCTGTGTAGTACAGTAATTGAACTTATAATTTTCATTGTATTTGACACCAGGTAATGCTGCTCAAGTTTGTTTTAATTTGTCACACTCAAGTGCAAATATGGGCAAACCACATGGCCAAGTAAAAATTATACCACATTATACCAGAGGGAGGGTTACTGAATGACTTTTCCGACAAGCTTTCTTACCAATCTGAGAGACTGTCAATGTATGATAGATCAAACTCAAATGTCGCCACTATATCCCCACCTATCAAAAAACAAAGAAAGACATTTTCAAATAAACCATTAAGCAAAACTGACTAGGTGCATTGTAATTGTATTTTTTACAAAATAAAACCAAAAAATTGACTGAAGTAGGGTTTGAACCTGCGACCTCCGGACTGTCGTTCCAGTGCTCTTCCAACTGAGCTATCCAGCCCTATCTTTGTCAATGTTTTTGAAAAAAAAGAAAAGAAAAAGAAACTCTCACTATGGATAACAAGGAAAAGGAACCTTTTTCTAGGCGGGAGGGTACTCATATTATTAAAGGTAAACTTTGACAATTTTAAAACGCTCTCAGGAATTTTGTTGATTATCTGTGAACGGAAATATAATCAAAACATTGCACTCACCAATATCTCCAACACTGTGTGCATCGTCAAAGCTACCATGAAAATTCACCTGCAAATAATTTATTTAGAGTAGAAAGATTTGATTAAAAATTTTTTTGCCCTGTCAAAACGAAACTTTTGCACGACCAAAAGTTGGAAGAAAGAAGAACTTGTACAGATAAGCAGCCATGTACAATGCATTTGGGCATTTTTCCGCAGCAGCTCAAGATGAGCGCAATTTGGTCTCTACCTTCACAGGTACCAATTTACACTCCTGGGTGGAGAAAGGCAATTGTAGTAAAGTGTCTTGCCCAAGAACACAAGCACCATGTTCCCCACCAGGAATGGAACCCACGTACCACGGCACCTGAGTCGAACACGTAACCATTGGACCACAGCACCCCACAATGATCCCACAATAGTAATGGTTCACTGAGACAGATCTGAAACCTATGACTTCATTCACTCTTTGCTTTGATCTTTTGGCCGTTGCTATCTCTTCATGACCTTCCAGTTAGTGATAGTTTAGCTCTTTGGGATATAAGAGGTCGAATTCTGCAATTTAATCGATTAGTGGCCTATAATTGTGCAAAGATCCATACTTAGTTCATTTTAATATACCAATAGTTGTTACAAATTTTTATTAAAATATATTTCTGGAAAATAAATTCCAAGGGTCCTTCACAGGCATTGTAGCGACACATCAAGAAACGTAGAGAGGGGATATTAAAGGGAGTGTACATCATTGGCTTTTGCTGTAACTTTCAGAAATGAACTATTTGAGGGGCTGGTATAATAGATCAAATGTTGTTACACTGACATATGTGAAGTTTTGTGTTCGAAAATGCTGGAAAACCAAGAAAAAAGACAAATGTTCAAGTAGTCTGGTTCCCTGACTCCACTGAAGATGAAGTGGATCAATTTATAGATGCCGGAAAATTGTAAGGTAAGGGAACCAATCTAGCTGGCCTGCACCCGTTCAGGAACATGTAACCAATAGCAAACAAAATTTGGACTGAAAAAATGGTAAATTTTGAGCAGTGGTTGAAAAATAGTTAGGTTTTTCCAACGCTGGTCGGCCGACCACCGCTGGACATGTGTACAAAAATACAATTTTCTTGAAAATGACTTCACACCAGGTGCAATAATTTTACAGGATGCTTTACACTGCCATTTAACAGCATCCTAGTAAGGTATTTTGTAAAAACTTGGTAGTTTTATTTTTCGATGCTTGCAAATGTTGTATTTTCCCTTTAAAGAAGTGCTCATTTAAAAAAACAAAATTAAGGTTGGAGGAAAACCCCAGAATGATAGTACATAGAAAACCTATGGAACTAGACAGGGACTGAAAAACCAATCCACACGTTGGCCTAGGGGGATTCGAACCCGGTTCAGCGGTGGAAGGCAAGGAAAGTACCACTTTGCCAACCTGACTCCCCTAACTTCCAAAATCTTTGGATGAGAGTTTCTTTGACTTACATCTCCCATAGTTCTCAGGAATCCTTGGTCGATGCCCAGACTGTGCCAGGACACATCGGCGACTTGATGGGAGGCAAAACCAAGCATGAAGACCACTAACTTCTCTGTCTCCTGCAAAATACAGATAAAAAAGACAGAATGTTAAATATTTTTGTTATTGCTTACATGTAAGTTCAAGAGGGTAAAGGGTTTTCTCACGACCCCGCCTATATCCGAGCTAGTACCAGAAACTCAGCGCCGCCATTGCAGTAGGCAAAGATTGCATAGGGCTGCGCGCAGTAGGTAGTAGGCAAGCCTTCAAAGCTGTGATGGATGGCAGAAACTGTGAGCGAAATGCAGAGTTGACAACGCCTTCTGATTCTGCACCATTATGACAACCACACACGACACAGGTAGTGACCATTATGCAATTTGATACAGAAGTTGTGGTTAGTTTACGTGAAAATAAGCCCTACTGTCTTATTTACAATGCATGACATTGTTACTAACCAAACGCTTGCTTAAATGGTGGCCAATCACTGGGAAACTCGGATGGTCGCATGGCACTTTGACGTCATACGATTAAAACCTACAGTGGAAACACTCTCTAAGGGGGTTTAACCTTGACACTAACCTTCCCCCAATGTTTACAAATCAACCAGGTAATTTTAGAGGATTTTGTAGGATAGAAGAAGGCAGAGCCCAGCTACAATTGTTCTGAGTGGATTGGATGGGCCTGAAAGTTGAAGTACAACGAAGGAGTCAAAATTATTGTGCTCATGCAGTTAAAAAGAAAAGAAAAAGTTTGTAAACAGTCCAGTTTCTGATCCCCGTCTGCCTCCTTTTCCCACCTGCCTTCCCTTTTTTTTAAAAATCAGACAATATATTTCGTCTTATTATTTGTTATCAGCGAAATTGTAATGTATGCAAGTTGGAAATCTGGTACAAAGGGGTGAAGGCTCCCATGGACATAGTCTTGGCCCAAGACGCTAGTGATCAATAGTGGATCCTGCATAGTGCGCCCTCTAATGGCGCAATTAGACCAGCAGGCCTACTCGCAGTAACGTCTTGGCCATTTTGAACCAGCGGTTTAACTTTTTCTTTATTTTCTCCCTTGGCTTTCCAAGGGAACCAATCAGCGATCGAGAAATGGTTCAATGGCTTGCCCAACGGTTGTAAACATATGGGCTATACGTGCAGTGATCAAGCATCAAAGCTAATTATGCAAGCCCTGCGGCAAATGGGAACTGCCATCTTGTTTATGCAGACTGTCCTATTTACATAAAATGGCCCCGCCCCCATTGCTACGAAATGACCAAGACATTTGTGACAGAAAGTAAAAAATCTATTATGCAAGGGTGCTACCCAACATTGGAACTATCGCTCTTGACTACTGACATCTTGGGTCAAGACTACCGTGGACACATAAGGATCAGCAAAAGAGTCAAGAAAATGGAAGAATCCATTCATCATCTTGGAAAATCCAGCATCTTAGGGGTAAAAAGAAACCTGTCTTCTTCCTTTAAAAAAAAAAACTCAGACGAGAAACTATTTTTTTACTTGGCCTAACCTTGTCCCATGGCCTAGGATAGACCCTCCTGATGTAGTTGATTGTTGCGTTGAGGAACGGCACCCAGTGAGTGTCCTCCGATACCTGGTGAAATTTACCTGAGAGAAAAAAATATCAAGAAGTCGAATTTTTTTTAAAACAGTCATAGCTAAACTTCGTAACACATGGGTAGACATTTCAGCAGTGCCTTGTTTACGAGCGAAACAAGCCTTTATCTTTTATGTTCTTGTGAGAGAAAAAAATCAAAAGCTAGCTTGGGTGAAAACTCAAACACCCCGACACAAAATGTTCACCAAATGTCGCTGACAGCAAACCTTGTCAGGTTTAAACTGGCCAGTGAACTCTGGCAAATTTGGCAGCTGAAGAGATGGCCACAGCAGCAGTTCTAGAAATCCACTTTTCTTCAGAGAGTTCTGGTTAAACATACATGTATGACTACCTTGACCTTTGACCTACCTCCTTCGCATATATTGGGGTAGAAAGCATCAGGGTACGGGTTGCCTCCCTGAAACGCATCTTGGTTGTCAAGAATCAGCTGAATTGTGGACAGAAACAAAATCTGACAATGCTATTTGTTTTGTAAGTATGAGTTGTGCACATTGTTTGCATAAACACGTACCACAAACACCCAATTGTGTATTTGCCTGCAATTGGGGACCCCCTATTGTCCCTCTTTTATTTGTAAACTTTTTAGGAAGACCTACCATATGTTTTGTACATATCGCCGAATTGGGGACCTTCAGGAATTGGGGACCCTATTGTCCTCTATTGTTCAACGTCCCCTATTGAATGCAGAAACAAACTCAGGACTGAAAGTGTCGCAAACCACTCCTTCTATGTTCATGATTCTTATCAGCCAATTATTTTATGTTGCATTCCGCAATGAGAGGTTCTGCTGAATATGAACAACAAATCGGTCACCATTTTTTTTTTGATTTGCATGAATAGGCCCTATCCTCATTTTTCCTTAAAATTGGTAGGGTCATGCAAGTTGGCCTTTCAGAACCAACAGATGTGTCAGTCCTTCTGATTTGAGGCGTGCGATCGCACCCCCACGCCATCACACGCCTAAGAGCCTCCCGAGAAGTGTGTATAATTGCACGCCTGAATTTCCGTGGACCACAGTATCACATGTTGAAAATTACACACCTACAAAAACCACTCGCCTAGAATATTCAAGGTGTGCTTTTTCCACACGCCTGTGATTATCAAATCAGAAGGACTGATGTCTATTTTGAAAGATTAGGATAGGAATCATTTCTGGTGAGTGTATCGTACTATCATAGATGTAATTGTTTGTTTTTTTGTAGGACAGCCCTACAAAGAAGATGAATGAGAGTGTCCCCACCTTTTTGTAATCCACGCCTCCCGTTTGATCTTCAAAATATTCCGTTGCTCTGTGCCCTATCATGAAGTAAAAGAGAATATTAAAACTAAGTATTCATTAAAATGAAACACAACTTTGGTGGGTTTAGACCCACAAGTATTAGGCCAAGTAAAAAAATAAACCAGTTTCTCAGTCCTGCCCGCTTCCTTTTTTACCGCCTGCCTCTTTTTTCCTTTCTTTTTAATTCCCACATTTGCTATGTTTTAACTGCTGCCTTTTTATTTGTTTCCAACAAAATTGAAACTATGTAGAAAGGGTAATGGCTCCTTTGGACACAATAGAGTATCAGCAAAAGTGTCGAGAAAATGGAAGAATTCATCCACCATCTAGGAAAATGCACCATTTTTGGAAAAACAAAACAAAACCAATGCCCGCTTCCTTCATTTTTTCAAAAAGCCTGCATAAGGCCAAAAAAAAAAGTCTCCGGTTTCTGGTATGGAGCTTGCCCAAAAAGTGGTGCGGCGACGCGGCTTTTTTTTTTTTTAGGCCTACCTGGTTTTTTTTGCATCAAATGTCGGCTGATGACTGCAAATGGTCCCCGACTAAACTTAGTGCAAATATAATGGGAGTCCAGAGAGGCCACATAAAGCTTATTCTCGATCATAACCCCATCTAAAAACACGTTAAAATTGTGCAGCAGCAGGATTCCAGTCAAACCAGTGAGTTTGGCGGTTTTGAGACATCATCTTGTATTGAAAAAAAACCTTTTTCATTTTGCCAACGCGCATGGCTACGGCGACGCGCACGCATACCAGAAACCGGAGACTTTTTTTTTTTGGCCTAAGAAACAATTTTATTTTTTTACCCACTCCATGCAGCAAATACATTAAAAAATATGGAGTTGGCTCAATAATAATTTCACTGTAACACTTTGGCAATTAGGCCTATAAAGAGTAAGTTATCATGCTTCTCTTGCCAAAAAAGTGACACTGGAAATTGTCAAAGTCAAAAAAAAAAATTAAAAAAAATTGGCAAGGTTTCTCAGTACATCTAATATTAAAATAAGGGACATGAATTCTACAAAAATGTAAACACACCTGTGTCAACATGGAACCTTACTTGAATGTCTAGACATAACACCCTCCCCACTCCTCCTGCTTAAAATAACAACAAATTGGCCCCTCCCCCCTTCACCCGACTGCCCGACTCCGCCCATTAATCCAGTACTAGCTCAATCCTGTTGTACAGTGCAGTGTGGTACGGTCAGTATAGTAGACTCACGTGATAATGTATGGGCCAAATTTAGACGATAACAAAACAAAACTCCTCACCTATTTCGATGTGTGTGGTGGTGCCGCAGCCTCTGACGACCCCTAGATTAATTCCAAACAAAATGGTGACAAATAGAAACGCCATGACTTGCATAAGTTGCAATAAATCTCGGAAAGACGGTTCACAGACCTCGTTTGTACAGTGCGGCCGCGCGTAGGATGGAGACGTGGTGGCTTGGTGGCATACATGTAATTGTGAAGGGACTGGGAACAAGACTATTTTTGTTGTGTCAGGTGACTAGTATATCACGTGTCACAACTTGTAATCACCAGACGGCTGTTTCCGCATTAGATGGCGGGGGGGGGGGCGTTACGTTTTTGAGAAAAAAAAATATATAAGATATATAATCTTAAGATGCGACGTCATGTATTGAACATCACAGATTAATTACATCATAAAACGTTTTTTCATTTTTCCGGTTTTGTTTTGTTCACATCTGAAGCTAAAATCTCTTCTGCACTTTAAATTGAAAACAAAAACCACAAAAAAGATCGAGAACGAAAAATGAATTTTAAAGGTAATTGTTATCACTTTTATTGTGTCAATACCTTTAAGTTAACATTGGTCAGCGACAGGCTATACATTTGCGTCAGAACTTAAGATAAAAGGAAACGAAGCCAATCAAATGTAATGGTTTCTTAAGTGTCTCTTAATTATGTCGGCCATTTTTTTGGGGGGGGGGGACAAAACAAATCCTAAGAGCAAAAAGAAAAAAGGAAAAAAAGAAAAAGGAAGCTCGACCTAAAGAAAAGCCCAGTCTAAGGTACCTCCCGGCATGATGAGATTGAGGTCCCATGAAGTACGTTTATCTGATGCCTATTATGGCCTTCCACGCGCTCTTTCGGTTGACATAATTATAGGATCATTATTTTGCTTAAATTTCATTTTCAAAATAACACTACTCAAAATCAAAGAAGAATGTTCAAAACCTAACCTGTTGAATTTTCAACTCAATGGATATTACACTTTTCCAGAAAACAGTAAAAAAAAAGAAGCATGGCATGCTTTTTTACTGTTTTCTGGAAAAGTGTAAAATCCATTGAGTTGAAAATTCAACAGGTTAGGTTTTGAACACTGCACAATCTTATTCGAAACACAATTTCGTCCATGGAACTCGACTTTTGGAATTAGAGATTCCAAAAGTCAGTCAATTGACTGATCATTGGAAATCAACTTCATGTCTCGATTTCTTCTAAATGACAGCAATCCATGGCCAGACGGAACAATTCCAGCGCAGAAGTACCAGTGCGATATTTAATACAAATAAGCTTTTTGATAATAATTCCAAAGGTTAATTTGGGATAAATGCAAATGATCCTATGCCTTTAAAAAATTGTTGTGGTCGCGGAATGAGCCCATAGCCCGTCTAATACTTCTGTTTCTGCTCTATTATTTTAAAATATTTAGCTGGCATCTTTTTACTATAATGATAACTACTTTTCCTGCCCAATATTCTCTAGTACCCGCACAGTACGTAATGAATTGGTCATGTTGCGCACTGGCTTGAATAATATGTGAGCGAAAGCTAACTCAAAGCAATATTTGCAAAAATGATGAAGAATATATAATGCTCATTAAACATATCTTATTTTAATTGTCTGCTTTTCAAACTAACAATTTGCTACTGCGTTGAGTAAAACTTATCTGTACATAAATGGTTTACAAACAGAATTAATAATATGGCACAAAATAACAGGCCAAAAAGTTGACTGAAAAATCACAAACAAAAAACGTACAAGAGCAAAAACTTTGCGAACATTACGTCTTGTTAAAATATGTACAATCATTAATGTGAAATAAGATCTTAAAAGAAGGTGGAAATCTCGTTACAAAATACTCGCGATTCCGATCGACATTATACTTAAAGTCTCCCTTTAAGACGCCGCTCTCGTCACACCAAAATGAACAGCGCCACCAGCGTGGAAAAATCTTAAGGGTTGATGATGTCAGTATCTAAAAATAGGATCTGCATAATATAGTCACGTATGGTCCTAATTTCTAGTATGGCAAACCATTTAAAGTTAATTTTAAAAATCGATTTTGACATGGGAATTTTCTAATGACGCTGTGATTTTTGGCGTCACGAGATGGCGCTCCACGCTCTTAGTAGACTTGACTATCAGCCTTTGCATGGAATGGCGTGACTAGCTCTCAATTCACACCGCCTGCCTCCCACGAGCAGCTTCCGTGTGCGCAGCTTGAAGCCATTGACACATTTGCCGTAGCCGCTCCATGGACCGAAGAAGCATTTTTCTGTCAAGCAAAATTAGGAAACAAAAATATTAGTCACTTGTCAAGATATTACCCAATCCAATCCGACCCAACCCAACCCAGCCCAACCAAACCAAACAAACCCAACCCAACCCAACCCAACCCAACTCAAACCAACCCAACCCAAACCAACCCAACCCAACCCAACCCATCCCAACCCAACCCAACCCAACCCAACCCAACCCAACCCAACCCAACCCAACCCATCCCAACCCAACCCAACCAAACCCGACGTAACCCAATGCAACCCAACTTAACCCAGTACCCACCAGTCCCGTTCTTTCCGTAGCAAGGTTTAGTCCGTGCGATGGTTTCCTGACAATCAGCAGGAGTTATATTCTCTCTCACCAGGGTGCCAGTGATCGACCGTTTTCCCGCTTCTTCGTCACAGTCGCTCCACTCACCCCAACCGTAGACGCAAGCTTTGGAGAAAAAAAACACAAACTAACCTAAATTTATCGTGAATTTTGTCTTTCGTGAAATTTACCAAGCCGGGCGCATTTATCTTCTTGGCAAAACGAGGCTACCTATACCGAAATATTATGCAATGGATATATCCTTTTGGCACGGCTTCAGCTGTTTTCGCTCATAAGCACATAACATTGCTTACTGATACTGACTGTTTAAAACTTAAGTCCCATGAAATTTAGCCAAGAACAAGAAGCAGAGAAATTTGTTTTTGCCAAGTTGGTAAAATACTCGCCAAGCAATGCCTGCCTGCAAATGTCTTTCAAACTGAAATTCAAAAATGAAATAGTTTCTCTTCCGAGCTTTTTGAAAAGAGGATGGAGGCTGCCTTTCCCCCACTTTGTTTCTCCCAAGATGGCAGATTTTCCCAAATGACGGATGTATTCTTCCTTTTCTTTGACTCTTTGTTTTTGGAGAGGGTGGGCGGGAAAATAGAAAGAGGGCGGGGCGAGACACTGGTTTATTTGTTTACATAATCCTTTCAATGGGTAAGTCCTGGTTGTATTTTGCTCAGCCCATCATATTAGCCGAATTTTAAGTTTAATTTGTGATCGATAACGAATTTGAAGTGGAGAGATTATTTTTAGTCATTTATCACCACGAAAAAAAATCATGTTTTATATTAACTGAATAAGTTGTATGGGTGGACATTCAAGGAATAGGACCACTTTCCTGGTAATGAGACACATCTAAGGAATAGCTAGTTCAACCACAAGGCCCTCAACTTAAAGGAAACCCCATTGTTACAAGTGGACCAAACACCTTCAATCTTGTATTATAAATATTCAAAATTTAGTGAACAATTCTTAATATTAACCTGTAATATATAGCTGAAAGACTGAAATGTCCATTTACTGTATAAAAACCCAGTGGAATCTAGAAATCAAACAGAGAGAATCACTGCCAACCGAATTATACAACATCTGCTCACAATTCAAGTACAACTTCGTCTCTTAGTGTCTTCCTTTGTTCATATTATAACCTGCCGGGTTATACTTACCGACTGCGCATCGTTGGTGGATGTCCCTCACCAGACGACAGCCCACCGATTCCTTGGTTTGATCGATGAGTGTGTCGTGCCGCTCACGCATGTCACTCGTCACGTTACACAGACTCCACGGTCCCAGCACGTACTCGCAATCTGTGACGTGACACACGGGACAAATCAATCAATGATAAAAAAAATAATTCACGATTACAATTTAATACAAATATCAAGCCAATGCATTCAGAAAACAGGGCCTGAAACTTCACCTCTAGTGGCGCGCTACCTTCACCTTGGATAGGAAACTGAACGTGCAAACATTCTAAAATTTGCAGTTATTTGCGGTACATTGATTTGTTTTATAAGGACTGTATTCAAGCCAGCACGACTAAAATCTCGCACCTATCGGCTGTAGGTACGGGTACGGGGTAGGTCGGTAAATATTCGCGTCGTTATACATTTTCGTTCTCACGCAAGTTAAGTACGCGATGTGAAAAAACCCTTAACGAACAAGGAGGCCTAGGAAACTGCCGGATGTGAAAGGTCGTTGTTACCCATCTACAAGTGATTTCTCGTCCTTTTTTTTCTTGAGGAATACCAAGGTAAAGTTACAACATGAATGTTTCTTAGGGTGATTACGGTTAGAAATCATTCTGTTCAAAATTATAGCAAGAAACAGAGCAACTCTGAGTAACTTCCCATAGGCGGGCCGCGCGAGGGGTCCGGAAGCTCGCCACGTGACCTTTTACTTTCAAGCTCAATTGTTTTTAATTATGTGTATCAACAGATCATCCGACGACAAACTGTATAAGTCATGTAACATGGTCACCGATCCCGTGATTAAACCGTATATTTGGCACAATACATCTTTTGTTTTTTATCTTCGTACGATTGAGTCATTCCTGTTAAAGATGACACAAGTTCACAATCGAAACGTTGGAGAGTCTGCTTCACATAATTATACCTAGCTGGAGTGGCCGCATATACAACTCTACCTTGTGTACAAGTACTTGTATTACAAGTAATTGTACACAGGGTAGAGTTGCAATGTAAGTCGCCGATAACTCTACACATGTGCTCCCATATACCCGAATCTCATATACGTTTTTTAACAATTTGTTGGTTATAAAATTAACACAATTTTATAACACCTCCTTTATCTCCCCTTTGTGATTTTCCTTCCACCCATGCATGCTTATATGGTCCCCTACTTGTCTGTTTATGTACAACTGCCATTTCGCCTTTGAGAAAGATACTGCCGGAACCAAAATATTAGGCTATCCATGTTTTTGGGGGTATATTTCAGGTCAATGCTAGCAGTAGGCATATTTGCAGCAGTGTCATTATTATTATTATTTTGTATTATTATTATTATAATAAACCCTTCATAGAATGATGTCCCATCATGACTGTTCTGAATCTCTCCACTGAATGACATATGCACTGCTATAGCCCAAACGAGGGGCAATCTATTGGCAATAAAATGTCTGTGCACAGAGCAAGGTTGCTCTGTGATCTGTGTAAACGCACTTCAAGTCTAGTGACCTGGAAATTGGGGTGGGCACCGGTGACGTACCTTTCCTTTCTACATAATTAAGAACATGAGTCATACGAGTTGAAGTGAATGTCACTATGCATGCTATGACTGCATCAACTACAAGCTGCAAAGCAACATTATGTCGAGTCACCGTTACTGAAGAAAGTTCGCAGCTATGCCGACGGGCGTCTGATAACAAGTCTAATCTTTACGAACATGCAGCAGCTTAGGGTTGAAGAGATGTCTATCCTAATTAAAGTCGTGTAGGCCTTGTCGATGATGATGTTTCTGCCCGGTCGATTTGGGTGACGGGGGTGTTTCTGTCAGCTTTAATGCTAGGTTCCTCTTGTAGCTAGGGGTACACGTGTGGAGTCTAGAAAGGCCGCGTCCGCTTTTGACTAGGAAACCAAAAACACCTAGCATAGCCTATTTCTCATATCATTTTACCGAAATAAACCAGCGTAAGTCAACACTGTAAAGGCCTAGGCCTATACATGTAGGATCATTTGCATTAAAAATCCCACAATTAACCTACATTGTACCTTATTATAACAAACAAAGTTACTAGAATTAAATATATTGGTGCTAAACACCCTGTGAAATTATTCCGTCTGGCATGCATGCTGTCATTAAGAAGAAATCAAGAAATATTTCCGGCTCACGATCAGTCAATAGACTGATTTGTTGGATTAAAGAGTGCAACTGAAGCAATCGTGTTTCATGAACAATAGGTTGAACATAGTTTTCCATTGTTTTCTCGAAAAATGTAATATCCACTGAGCTTAACTTCAATTTGGTTAGGTTTTGAATATCTTATTTGGATTTTGATTGTTGCTATTACTGGGAACGAACAAAATGCATCAAAAGCAAATGTACCTTTATGCCTTTAAGCCATCCATTATGTGAAGCAATATAAATGCAGTGCTGGCCAGAATGTGTGCATCACGTGACCGTGACGTAAACCGATCCATTAAGCCCCGCCCACTGCGCACGTGGGCAACCAACACGACCCGTGCACGTGCGCTTCATACGCGCGCGTGCATATACTGTACATATCGGACTTTTTGTGCACGCATGTCGGACATCAGTCACGGCTGTGATTGGTCAAGGCATCATTTGGGCGGGGCTTAATGGAACGGTCTATTTTGGAAACGGGTGCGACATGATGTATACCTGAAGGTTCATAGGAGGGGGAAGTGACAGGACACACCCTGCTAATCCCACGGTGCGTAGACAGGCCAGGTAATAACGGAAACCTCAATCTTAATCAAAATGGTTAAATTGATTCTTTTCTTATGGGTGTAGGATCAAAACGCAGCCAACTTTCTTTCAACAACTTTCCCCGTCCAATCGGTAAGCATCGACCGACACCTGCTGACGCTTATCCCGGTCTCAATTAGCAGCTTTCCGCAGATGACTGGGGGAACGTCTAGGAGGAAGTCTTCAAGATACTGAACATTCTCCACGACTAAATCCTAATCTTCTGACTGGTTCTTGTTATGTGTCGTAACGGCGGCACGCTATGACTAGTCTTCAACAATGTCTCAATTCTCGGCTGTGGCCAGAAGTAACACACGTGTCTACGGGATTTGGACTGAAGTCAGACTTTAAAAAGTCTACACAGTTGCAGCGCCTACCTGGCAGGTTTTCTGTATTTGGTGGGTGTAATTACTGGCGAATTTATACTTACTATTCTTGTTCTCCAGCCGTCGCTGGTACTTATCGCAGGGTTTGGTGATGACTTTCTTGGCAGGGCACGTAGCTGGGTCGCCTTTCTTCAAGATGTAGAGCCTGGTTTGGAGACTAGTCTGCTCGTCGCATGCGGTCCAGTCCTTCTTGTTGTATTTACACTCTGATGGAGAAGAGACACAATCAATAAAAAAAATATCTTAATGATCAAAAGAGTGCACTATTTCAGGAGCCAAAAGGCTTCTAAGGTTATATTACGTGAATTTTGGAGACGCTTGTGTGCTTTCCCGATAAACCTATCTCCGAATTTCTGTGACGTTTGGTATTACAACAAATTCCTACATGCATAGCCAAAAGTCGGAGCTGTTGGTTCATAAACGTCGGCTTCTTCTCCCGCTTCGGCTTAATCTCTGGTTTCGGAATTATTAGAGAAGCCTATTAAAATGTCCAAAGTAAGGGGCCTAAATGTCTTCTGAAGTTGAAGCTGGAAACGAAACCGAGGTTTGGAAAGGCCCAATTTCGAACTTCAGACTCTGTTGAAACAGAGGTCCTTGCAATATTTAGTCTTGGTAGCTGAAGAAGCAAAATACTTGTCTGATGTAAAAAGATGAGACAAGATGCCGCCGTCCAGGCGAAGATATTTTGAACGAGTATCACTCACTTTCAGTGTTTTCCTCTGGAGCTGGCGGGGTTTCCTCCCGTTGTCGTTTCGGTGGTACCCTTTGCCTTTCTTCACCCTCTTGTGAGCTTGCCCCACGGTCTCGCCCCTCACCGTTGTTGCCACCTTTCCTCCTCCCTTCCCCTTCGGTCCTAGCCGTGCCTTGGTCCTGCGCTTCGCAAGGCACGCGGCACGGCCGGACTTGCTCCTTCTTCTTGCAGTTCTCGCCGTCCCGCGTGGCCCGCTCCACGCCCTTACCGCACGGCCTGCCGTGGCGGACCTCGCACGCTGACCATCGCCACTCGCTGCAGCGGGGATTCGGGCGGTCGTCAGCGGGGCTGGGCCGCTGGGAGTCGGCCGAGGCCTGAGGCTGGTTGGACGGCTGTTGGGTCGGCGTCTGCTCGTGTTTTGGAGCACGAGAATCTTCGGTTGGTGGGTTCTCGGGTTGGGCCGCATCGGCCTGAGGCCTCGCTGTAAAACAAAATATAGTGTACTAATTCATACTTCAGAAAAAAATATAATAATAATATATACTGACTGTTCATTCGCATCTGAACCTCCGAATGCTGATTTCAATTTCGTTACAACATATGTTTTACATAATACATGTACAAGTGAGATTCTCTCTAAATCGGACCCCCAAAAAACAAGGCAGCTGACGACCGAATTAGATAATTATCATCGTTCCCAACAACTCTGGAAATCAGGGGAAAACTTAACATGAGTTTCCATTTTGCGAGTCAGGTAAATTCATGGAATTTGACAGAAGGGAAAAGTTTTCGTCAGTTTGGTGTGTGCGTCTTGTGCCATTGGCCTAATTCACGAGTTGGCCATTTTTGTTGAGTTTCATGAACATATATCATTAAACTGTTAAATGGGATGGCGCCAGACTATTTTTGCAGGCATAAATTGCAGTCTTTTTTACTAGCTTTAAACGTTAGGGAACTTTACAATTTTTGGAAAGATTTCCATATACGAAGTTCACTCAACACCCCGTGTACAAACCCTATGAGATTGGACTGACAAATTCTAAGTGTTTTCTAAGAAAATGCTTGTATTTTCTCACTGCTCAAATTGACTTTGATGACATGAAATTGCTATCTGGGGGCTTGTTATAGTCAATACAGAGGAAAATTAGTGAACTTCGTATATGGAAATTTTTCCCAATTTTTTAATTATTCATTTAAGCAGACTGGAATTAATTAGTAATTTAGTGGCTTTCATTTCTCTACACAAGTTCCAAAGATGAAGATTTTACTCATTGATCTCCATTAGTAAGACTTAACCTCACTCCCAATCCAATATGGCTGATCCGTGAATAAGGCCCATGTGTCCAAGTTGTGTCAACTGGGTGACTAAATGGTGGCTTTTGTTTCAGTGTGAATATTACACACATCTTCAGACAATAACGATAGTGGTGTGCTACATGTGCCTATATGCAGCGCCTGAATAAATTCCCGTCATCTGATTTGTGGGTCGTTGATCACGTGTCATTGAATATTGTTCGTCCCCCGGACGCGCGCATTGCACGGCCGCACCGCAAAACAGAAGTTTTATTCCACAGTAATAGAAGCTCCACTGCACGGTTACGCCATCGGTGGTTTTAACCAATCAGACGACGAGGATTTATTCAGGTGTTGTATGAAACAAATAATGAATATTTTAAATTCGTTCAATGGAAAGATATATGTTAATTCGGTGACAGATGCAATGTTTTATTGCACTCGGCTCACGAAAATATTCTTACCATTTCTACTCACAAACATTCATTATTTGTATACTAACCACGTCTTGACTTCCCAGCAACCTGATTAAGTGACAATATTTCTCAAAACTAAGGAGTTTTGGGCATTTCTCAGGGAGAACTCGGGCAGTGTTCTTTCCTTAAAGTGCCGGAAACCCTGAACAAGGGATGTGTTGCTTTTTTGGTACAATGTCATTTTGTTTCTTCGAAATATTCAATTATAGACAAACATTTTACCAGACAGACGCGTCCAGCGCTACCCGTGGGAAGTTGCTTCATAACCCACCGTCTGCACTTGTCATCGCCCGCTAAAAGCCTCTTTGATCACCGTAAACCGTAGGGATTAGCCGATATACGGAGGCCAGCTGGCCCCGAACTTGAACGTCAGTTTCGCCATCAGATCATGTGCACGGGGATTGAAGACTTTCCGGTCGTTGGGGGCGGGGAAAGCCCACCCCTTGCCATAATCAGAACAGACTCCACTCCATGAACAATAACAGGTGGGTTTAGTGAAGGACATTGTCAGATGAAAAGAACCCAAAGAACATCCCCCCCCAAAAAAGTTGGGGAAAAGGTACAAAGAATAAAGGTATAGCTGCGGACGCAAGAAGGTGATTTTAAAGGGGATACGATGGGCAATTTCCTTGTGAGTGTGTTCTTTTTGAAGGTGGAAGTTAAATGTTTTGTGCGCGGATTGCTTGGGTCGGTTGGGGTCGTGGAAAAATAATGAAGAATGCTAACTTAAAGGGCCCACGCTATGTACTTATTTTTTATGCAGTTCTTGAAAATGCACCTTGGTGTCCCATTTAACCGTATCTCCGATTTTCGTTTGGCATTTTCAAGGGTAGTTTGATGTTTTGTGGTTTTATGCTAATGTGAATTTCAATATTCATGGGCAAAACTGTGTCGTTATTCCGAACAATAACCAGTATAACAGCTATTTCAGCACAAAAGTTGTTAGAATATTGGAAATTTTGCTGTCGTAATTTTCTTTTCTTTGATGATTTGTTGTTGTGTCAGTAAGTATATGGCAGTAAGCCAATATTCAAACCTTTCTCACAAAATAAATGTGAGAAGGGCCTATGCGATGTTTTCATGATGAGCACATCTTGGGTTCACAATTTGAACAGAAAACCCCTAAACACCACAAAAAATGTCTTTGTAAAATTGTTACGAGCATATCAATTGATGGAAACTGATAAATCGCCTGACGCGAAAGAGGAACATCGTGCCCAAAATTGTCCCTCCACTTCCGACAATGTAAAGTACATGCGGACTATATGAATACTCGTACATCGTAATGAGCAATTATGAAATGATATTGTGACGGTCATTTGGTGAAAACTTAAAGCTAAATAGATGACCAAAGTGTCTTTTAGGGTTTACAATTGTTTTGAATAAACTATGCCGGGTGTGAAAGGTCGTAAATGAAATTCATTTTACCCCTCTCCAACTGATTGTTTTAATCATTTTTAAAGAATGTTTCTTGGGGTGGTTACGGTTACTAATCATTCTGCCAAAAAAAATGTAGCAAGAGAAAGGGCAACTTAGTGTAAAAAAAACCCACAGGCGGGCCGTGCGAGGGGGCCGGAAGCTGAGCCGCGTGACCTTTTACTTGCAGGCTCACACCATCTGACAAGAAATTGGCGGGGCAGCCGTACAAGTCAGGCAAAAAATATATAAAACGTTGAAAAGCAGGGGCGGCGGAACGCTTTCCAAACTGGGGGGGGGGGGGTAGTCTGAGTATCACCCGTTACCCACGGAGCCAAGTCTCCTGTATAACATCTGATATGTAAGCATGCAGATTTATGCGATCTCGCGCCCCAGCCAAACGGAGTCGACTTTACTAAATCGTGACGTCATTTCATTCCCAAATCAGGAGTAAACGTGTGATTGGTCAATTCGAATGCAGTGTTTTGTAATACAACAGCCGGGCGCCTATCGCGTAACAAGTTTCGTGCAATGTCTCATTGGATAGCTCATAACTAATGTAATGCTAGAAAATTATCAATTCGATTTGAAAATCTATTTTTCAAGGTGCCACACCCAAAAACCACGTATACACCAACTTTTAAAAAGGGTACATATATAACAATTATTTGTTTAAATTTCAGCGCAGGGATTATATGTACATTAATTGAGAAAACAGAGAAAACGTGTGCACAATTTGTGGGGTGTACTTACTGGAATTTGTTGCTAATGCACGTACAAATTGTGTCAGCGGGCAAATTTCAATATACCCTTTTTCTTCAAAACTGTTACCAGTTCGGGTGGAACAATTTCACAAGGTATTTGGTGTCCTCAAGCCTATCTTCACTTTGAGCAAGGGTTTTCTCGTTAAATTGGTAGGTCTACTTTCGGGTAATTGCAAATGTCCTTACGTGCCTTTAAGTGAGTCCAACTTTCTAGGTTTCCACCGGATCCTTATCTGATTGATAGCTGGCAGGTGGCGCCATTTACGCAAAGTAATTCCCAATTTGCTGGCAGCGAGTACAAAGTGGGCCAACTACGGAACCCGATAGCCAGCTCGAAATTGGCAGATGTTTTTATATTCAATTTTTCCGAAATTGTTTGGGAAAAAAAGGTCTGGTTCTTTTTGCACCGTATACCGTATAGCGTAAGATGGGGCATGCTTTGTTGCTTTGTGTAGATATTATGGATTGGATATATAGAGACTCGAATTTAATGGAAACTTGGAATATTAATGGTGCCAAAAACTTTATGATGATCGGATGATCAATAGATGACGTCGAATTGAAAAGGCTGCACTGCTGAAGCATTGACCCAACTGTAATCTTGTCTTATCTTACCTAAAATAATGTTGTCTCTAAACCACACGATAACTGGATCCATTTTTCATTTTTAAACATGTTAAAATATTTTTTGTTGTTGACGAAAAACGACATCTTGTCAAGGGCAGTTTATAAAATGATTGATTAGCCACGTCACTTGGCAACACGAGCGATATAAAAGGTGTGGACCTTTCTATTTTTTTTTGGGGGGGGGGGGAAGGGGTTTGCGTACACATCCGGCGTACCCCCTTAAAGGGCGGATCCGGGGGGGGGGGACGGGAGCCGTGCCCCTCCCCACCCCACCAAAACGAACCCATTTGTTTTATAGTGACGTCGCAATAAACGCAGGCACTGCGTACACCACAATCTTTTCCTCAAAAAATGTGGTTAAAGTGGTAAGAAATTGCCTCAGATCGCACTACAGAGCATATTGCATAAAACAAACAAAATAATTAGGGCCGTTGAGCGGGCCCCGAACCCCAGGCCGTCATTTTTTGGACCTGCTCTTTCGGACCACTTTTTTGCCCCCTCCCCCCAAGTTGTGTTCTGGATCCGCCCTTGTTGGCTACGGGCCTGGCGCTGTCTGTTTCGCACTGTCCTTGATACCAATTTACATGCCAATGAAGCTATGTATTTCATGTCAAAGATCAAACATGAATATCCCTGTGGATCGATTTTATTTCATCGCAGAACAAACCTCGGGTGGTATTTCAGTTTATTACATTAATGAATCATCGATGTTAACATGCCGTTTGCTTTCTTTTGAAAAAAATAAGAATGCAGGGCAAATAAATCTCTGTATTTTCGCAACACTTTGGCGCCGGTCAAAAGGCTAATATCGTATGATACCACTTTGGGGAATAGATGTGTGATATATGACGCTGTTATTCTGCGTTCTGTCTTCGTTCAGTGTATGAATTATTGCCGGCTTATTTGGTAATATGAAAGTGTGTAAAAGAAGGAGAATATCATAATGAACATTTTACAATCGATAGTTATTCACAGTGCCGACACATCTGCCACCATAGGCGCGAAGGGAGTTGTTTAATATTACCCCAGCTCGTCAGGAGAATGAACAATTCCTTTTTCAATATCTGTGGGCTCTATTGCGTGTATGCAGTTTTGTCATTTTGGAAGGAAAAAAACACGCTTAAAGGCATATAGGATCATTTGCATTTATCCCAAAAGTAACCTTCCGTAGTATTATTAAAATGAGAAGCTTTAATACATGTACTTGGATTAAAAATCGTACTGGTAACTAAACATCCCGTGAAATTATTCAGACTGGCTTGCTGTCATTTACCAAAAAATCAACAACAAAAAATCAAGAAATTTAGGCCTATAGATGATTTCCAACAATCAGTCAATTGGCAGAGTTTTGGAATAAAGAGTTTTATTTACAAAATCTCGTTTCATGATTAAAAGAGTGTGCATGGATCCGGTTTCGCACTGTTTTCTCGAAAAGTGTAAGATAAACTGAGCTAAAACTTCAACAGGTGAGGTTTTGAACATTCTTCTCTGGATTGTGAATGGTGTTATCATTGGAAACGAACAAAATGCATGAAAAGCAAATGGTCCTATACCTTTAACTTAAAAGACCACCATCTCTGCCATTATGTTCCTAGGTCGGAAGTTCGGAGCCGAGTTATGACAAAGTGTCTTGCCTAAGGGCACACGAACTGCAGCCCAAGAGGTTTGACTCGAACCCAAGAATCTGTAGAATTATAGCAACTCGATCTTGAGTTTGAAAAAACAGACCACTAAACTAGGCCATAACTCTTTTCATAACGAGAAAAAAACCCCCAGGGTTACCCAGTAGCGGATCTAGAGGGGGAGGGGGGGGGGGTGGCCCCTTCAGCCGCTGATTAATATCAGGGGCGTAAATCCCGGGGGTTGGGGGTATATATCCCCTCCACTTTTTGATCGGGGGGAAATGTTTTTGAATCATTCCCCCACTTTTTTTGTGATGAGAAGAAAAAATGCGGATTTTGAGGTATTTTTCGAACATCCCAACAACTGAAATCTATTCAATAGCACTGAAAAGTGGAGAAACAAAGTACAAAAGCTTTAAAAGCCGTTTTGATGTAAGCGCGAGTATACATATTGATATACATTTTTATCCCCGCTTTTCGAATTTCTGCGGTCGGGCAATTTTAGAATTTTGGTCATCCCCCATCCCCCCGCTCGCCGGCACAGATTTACGCCACTGACTAATATTATATGAAACTCCGAGTCGTAAAATGGGCCAAAAATAATAAATGGAATGCTAAAGTTCCTAAATGTATTGTTGAATTAACCTTTAAATGAAGGACAAATCATCGTAGATTTCAAAGTTTTCCGGCACGCCTTAGATTCACCCTTTCAATCCCTCCCCCCTCGTTTCCTTAAAGACAGACCCGCCCCTGGGTATACCGGTGGGCCAAATAAGTTGGTACTTTGCCCAATGTCGGTCACACCAACTACTTAAAGACCATTTTCAGGTTGCGCGGCCATCGTGATTTTCCCATTTAAATCAACGTAACCAAAGCGAGGCTGGAGGGAAAATAGTCTGGTTCCTTTTTGCACAAAAAGCATTTTCATTCAGTATTGTTATTGGATACAGGGAACATGACTGAAATGGCGGCAGCATGATGGAGGTCTGAACTTTGTTTAACAGTGTAGAAAGTTGACATAAATGGGTGAAATTCGAAAATGCAAAGCACCAAATTGGACAAGTTCGTTGCAATTAACCCATTTCCACGCATGATTTGAATTTCGTCTTGCTTCGAATTTTTAAGAGCGCGCACTTTAAAACAGATTAACCTCAAAGGGAAAAGAGAATTAGGTTGCAAAGCACCAGAAAAGTACGGTAATCCACGCTTGGTTTGACTTAGTTAAACGTGACTTCAAATTTCCGTAAAATGTAACATGCGTGTCGTCATGGCAACCAGGAAGGTGACACACTGAAAAGCACACGCGTACCTAAGAAGGATTTTCCGATTTCAATGAGTTTTGTTCACGTGCCTCTGGAGCCACTATTATTGCTTGAGGTGAAGGGAAATAAGTTGGAAGGGGGAAAAACTATCGAAGAAAATAATTGTGATAAAAAGGACGTTAATAATTACTGTCGAGGTCAAATAGAAAAAGGAATTTATAAATAAAGGTCACCCTTAAATAATATGCCATTTCAAACATCATTATTATTGTCAAACCTGCATTTTTAATGCCGTCCCTTCCAAGCCCCCTCCCACTGTATTGATCATTCCACTTCAAAAGCGCAGAACTTCTCCCAATAAAAGGGATGCAACTTATTAGGGGTGGAGCCAAAGTCACGGAATTTTAATATGGACAGTGAATGTTTTATCCACAAACAAAACATCAACTTAAAGAAATCAGAGTTTGCGTAAAAAAAAGTCACTAAATCAGGTCCACTAATTAAAAAAAAAGTCTTCTTTTTGAGGTGAACAAGAAAATTCGGATCCCAGGTTCAATTCTCGCCCCAGTAATTTTTGGTTCAAAGTCGTACGGAATAAAATGTTTTATAAAATATAAGAGGGAATTGTGTAGTTACGGGCCCTGATTGTGTATATAAGAGGGAATTGTGTAGTTACGGCCCCACTCTTTTGTAAGAGTACAAAATCCACTTTTAGGTTATTGGACTTGCAACAGGTACAGGGTGTCGTGGATAGAGGGTAGATTTCTGTTTTTTTAAAGGAAATTTCGGGGTAAAACGATGATGAGGCAACAAAACGGAACACGAAATTGAAGATGGCGATACCGCGACGCTCAGTCAAACCTGCCTTGATGCGCATGACACCAACTGTAAAACGCGAAAGAAAATCGCATTTTCTACCGCAAGAAACTGTTCGAAATTACGACAAAAATTGTGTCATTGGAACTAACAGAAGTCTGCTTTAGGTTGAAAAGGTCATTTTTAGAATAATGAAAAAAAAACACCCTGACTTGACCGAAACTAAAGCGGGGCCCGTAACTGCACAATAGCTATTTTGTTTAAAGTCAGTTTACCTTTGTGGTTTATTTGACACATTGTTTTCTACAAATCCTTTCTTGACATAAATGGTTTTTGACCTTGAAGTAAATTCAATCCAGCTACAACTAAGGACTATTAATTTGGGGAAACATCTGTCATCAGTCCTGTCCGCTTCAAAAGAAAATTGTTTTTGGAGCATGAAGCATGACTGTTGGTGAAAATTTCCGCTCACCAAATTTGACACAATAATTTGCGCTCGATGCCAAAACCCAGGGACTTCAAACAAATTACAAGTTTCGATTTCATCTCTATCTGAGGGAAGAGTTCTTCCCGCCTAAAAGGTCAGACCCTACCTTTCTTGCCCTCCCTGCGTCTATCTTTACGTTCCCGGTCCTTCTTCCCCGCCGTAACCATGGCAACGCAAATTGCCAGTACCATAAGTAGGAGTAGGAGTTTCCTCATGTTTTCCTGTTTTTCCAATTTCCTGCAGATTTGCAGACAGCTGTTGAATCCATCAATCAATTAAAACAAATGTCGATTATTAATTGATAACATAGAGTTATACTCATACACTATTAAAAGTCAGCTGCACTCAATTTGACTTGCGAAATGATTGCAGCTGAATACAAGATATTATGTTAGACTGTTTTCCAGTCGAACCTAACTATCACAGTTTTTTCTTTACGTGTGCATAGCGGGTTGTAAAGGCAGGATCATTTGCATTTATCCCAAAAGTAACCTACCGAATTATTATCAAAAAGCTTACTTGGATTAAAGATCGTTCTGGCACTAAACACCCCGTGAAATAATCTGGTTTGCTGTCATTTAGAAGAAATCAAGAAATGTGATTTCCAACAATCAGTCAATTGCCTGATTTTTGGAAATACAGAGCGCTAATGATAAAATCGTGTTTCGTGATCAAAAGGTTGTGTGTGTTTTTTTTTCCACTGTTTTCTCGAAAAGTGTAATATCCACTGAGCTGAAACTTCAACAGGTTAAGTTTTGAACGTTCTCCTTTGGATTTTGAGTCGGGTTATTACTGGAAACGAACAAAATGCATGAAAAGCAAATAATCCTATAATTATGCCTTTAACTTTCATCATTTTTTATTAAAGTCAAAGTTAAGAAAATATTTGAAATTTCTTTAACAAGTGTGCACAATGAAAATTGTGGAATCAGGAAAAAAACATGACGTCACAATGTACGATTTGTTTAGAGTATTGAGTATATCCAGGTTTTGTTCATGAAGGCGCCCTCTGCATGTGCTCATGAGTAAGAGCCATTGATTATAATTGTAAGATTGTCAACAAGTTAATTATTGCCCAAGATGCTGACATATTCTGTCCAGCAAAATTTGAAATCATGCCAACAATATACCAAGACCTCGAATTGTTTTGTTTACACGTATACAAGTATACTTCAAGGCCCAAACAATGCAAAAGGGGCAGTCAAACATTGAAAAATGTTAGGAATAATTCTTGCAGAAATAAAACGGAACAGCTGAAATAAAACCAAAATTCACTTTTACTTTCAATAAAAAAAATTAAATAAAAAAAAAGCATTTTACGGCTTCAATTGAAAATTAAAATTAAAAAAATACTTTTAATTATAATGATTATAACAATTAGCCTATGCTCAAACGGTATTTCAACTTTATATTTGTGACACTGAAAAAAAAACTAATTAAGAAAGGGTTGTTTTTCAAATTTTAGGTCAAATCTGTCAAGAAATCCACGGCCTGAAGTTGTTGGTTTTGGTTCCTCTGTTGAAATTGGAACTGAAACAGTCGTATAATGAAAGGAAATGGAGTCTTCCTGAGCCGTCTGATGTGGCAGATACGAGCGGCTAGACGTTGAGATTAAGCCGCTAGACATGGTATATCTTTATTAAAACCATTCTCCAATGGACATGACGCAGTGACAAGGGCACTAGCCCTGGAAAAAAAACACACTTTAATGTTTAAAAACCGGATTATTGAGAAAAAAACTGCACAAGCAAAAAACGAAAGCAACAAAACCCAACGGTGAATCGGGGGGGGGGGGGGGCAACGGGGGCCATGCCCCCACCCACTTAAAAAAACGAACCTAATCTTTTTTTTTAAAGTGACGCCGAGAAAAAAGCAGCCACTGCGTACAACATCCACAAAACTCAACAAAAACAATATATAGTGCCTCCACCTTGCTTTTCATATTAAATTTGGGGCGGAAAATTTTTGGACCCACTTTTTTGGGGAACAATTTTTTTGTTTGGCCCCCAAAAAATTGCGTTCTTTATCCGGCCTTTCAAACCCCAACCTTTACCACCATCCATAATATAAAACTGACCACCGAAAAGAAATAGTAATGACTTTGAATGCAAATTAAATGTGAATGTCATGAACACTTGTGCTCACCACTGCATGCTAGGTGCTAAATGTTTGCAAGTTTGATGGGATTTTTCCTTAACTAAAAGTCCTCCTATCTCGATAAAGAGTGATTATGTTTTTGTTAGCTGTAACCACAAAGTGAGAGTAAAACTGTCATTTAAAAACAAGTTTTGATACCAGTTGCTTGTACTAGTACTATATCGGCAATTCATATACCGGGCTCAGTTTTCATGGAAATGCTATGAACAGAAATTGCGGTCTGTCATGGTCATACTACTGTTCGAAGTCTCAACACCCATCCTAGAAATCTTTTTATAATTCTATGTACAGCCACTATTATGGTTTCAAACTCTAAAAAGTCCATTTTGTTTATCATTAAACATATTAACTCAGGAAACGGCAATGATATTTCACCGGAATAACAAAACTAAGCAAGAAAACAACAAACGGGTACAGAGAACATTCCAACGACGCATCGTTTCTAAAAATAACACAAAAACGCGACGACTACCAGGAATACGTGACCGAAACGTCGCTCATCGTGCTCCAAGAAGACAACATTTTTTTCGGCAACAAACGCGACGTAAACTTGATAAATGAAGATACAAAATTGAATTTATATTCCGAACCGCATGCCCTGCAATCTTGATCACACACACATACCATCAGGGAAAAGCCAGGAATAGAAAAGTCCTACTAAAAATCGTTTTAGAAGAAGACTTACCCTTTTCGAGATATTCCGAGTCAAAATTGGAGTAGCTGTTTTCCGATCAGTGAAGTGAACGTCCGCGTACTTCGACGACACGTAGATAAATAAACGCCAACTGTCGATCAAAACCACCCAATCACAATCCAACAACAATACAACTGAACCCAATATTGACTGAAGCTGAAGCAAGTGAGAAAAAAAATCAGGGCTCAATCTCAATTTCCACCCAACTTTTATGTGTCCCGAAACGGTGGTGAGTTTTTTTTATTTAGGTAAAAAGGTGGTTGGATTTGTTAGCCGCCCGCGGCGCGGGGTCGCTGGACCGTGTTTTGACAGTTGGTTCCTGGGGGACACAAGCGCCTCACCACGGCACTGCCACGACGCACAATGCCGCTCCGGGGTGAATGTCTCTCGGACTTTGCCGACTAACACAAAAAAACACTGAAAGCAGGCCAATACCCTCCAGTTGCACTGTGAAGACTGAAGTTCCAACCCCCGGCTCACGCACGGCGCAGAAATAAAAAGGCTCTTTCCTCCATCCAACTCGAGCTCAGCCCCGTGGAGACTTCCACCCACCACTGTCACTCATTCATCATAGGCTTGGATTTCTCAAGTCAGCGCTGTGTCTGTAGAAGTCCCACACATCCAATAGGGGAATTGCAGCGGATACGCTTACACACGATGCACGAGTTCCTATTGTTTGCGCATTACTCCCCAACTTTTCCTAAAAAGATACTTTTGGTATTTTTAACAGAGACTCAGCGAAAAAAGTGCGGGGCACCGAACGCTCAATGTTCATTTTCCGGAGTGGTTTTTACCGCACAGCTGTGAACAAAACAAATAGCAACTTTCCCTCCTTAAAGAAAAATCTTAAGTAAACATTTCCAACCTCCGGTTTTGACGTGAGCACAATACCCACTCGCCAGGGACGTGAGTTATTGTTCACCGTGATCTTTCATGACATGACGGGGGCTCTCGTGGGGTTTGCCCCCGCGGAGCCGACCTGACGCCGCACGCTAAAGTCAGGCCGTCCAATGGCAGCGTTAGACGGGGCCGCGAGCTAGTTTGAAACACGGTGTAACTCACTTGTTCTTTGCATTCACCGATGACCCGGAGTAGCCAAAGGGCCGTGCCGTTACATAGATTATCGTAGGCTTATCCAGTCAATCACTTGCTCTCCCGGCAGCAATCATGCTCTAAAAACTGTCTCTCTTTTTCCAAAAGGTGAAATTATTCCACCCTTTCTTTCCCTCAGGTCAAACAATCATACATGTAAAACCTTCCTCCCGAAACAAAACAAGAAAATGGCCACATCCCCTTGCAAACTATTCCAGCCTAAATGATTGAATGTTTAGTGCAAGACAGCAAAATATTCATTTTGTTTTAAATATTGTAGCTCAGAATCTACTTCATAACTTTCCCCTTCAACAGGTTGCGCCTTACACCTCCAATCTTAAAGGGCTCATGAAGTGAATATTTCTGAGGAACATTCTTTGTGCTACTTTCTAATCCTCTTAAGTGTATGAAAACTAATTGATATTCCTTTGTGATTAATTTTGTTGGAAAGTGCACATCTGTAAACATTTAAAATTGTCCATGCTTTTCCAGACAACCGAGGGCGCTGTTGTCGTGATGTCATTCCTGGGAGACACTGTTCATATTAGGTGTTTTTCTGTTGAAAAAGTTAACCAAAAAAATGCTCATTGAAAACATTTGTGAGAAAAGTTTGCTCATTGGCTTACTGCCATGAACTGACACAACAACGAATCACCAAAGAAAAGAAAGTTTGCGACAGTGAAATATCCAATATTTTGGCCACTTTTGTGCATAAACTAAGTGCAACATTGATGTTTCTGCCTCGATGTTGCAATTAGTTTATGGAAATTTTCATTAGTATTAAAACCATAAAGGCACCAAAATACCCTTGAAAATGGCAAAACGAAAATTGAAAACAAGGTTAAAGGGACACAAATGTGCATTTTCAAGGACTGCATTAAAAGAGTTACATTTCATGGGGCCTTTAATGTGAATTGATAAAAAGTGAGAATGAGATACAATTAATGTAAGAGCTAAATAAATGTCCTTTGATTTGATTACAAGTGAAATTTTAATTATTGACAAATTTACAAATAACGATTAACCGTTCTTTTGCGCAAAATTCATGCATAGTTCCTGCACTGCGTCCTTATTGTCAATCGGTGAAAGAGCCATGTCCGCTGCTGGTCGTCCATGCATGCCTGGAAGAAGGTCGTAAGGCCGAACAATGGGTCAAAAGGCCAAATTCGGGTTTTTCGGGCTATCGATAAAGCTTGGAAATATCTTTCCTTCGATGTGCATATTGTCTCAAGTGGCTACGTCATTCAGACGTAATTAACAGTAAACAAAAGACGGAAGGAGGTTTTTCATTATTTGTGCCCGGCAAAAGGTCGTAAGCACGTAATCATAATGAAACAAAAAATGTTCCAAGCGCCGTAATGTTCCACTTAAATGGGTGCGCAAAGCCAAGTTTGTTCCCGGCAAAAGGAAGTTAACACGCCGCTTAAGCGCACGTTTAATGCAGGGCGGATTCATGTTCAAGGCAGATGGAGTTCCCGGTAAAAGGACGTAAGCAGAACAATTTTAATAACTTTAAAATTAATTATAGTTTTGAAATAAAAATGCACATTATAATTTTAGTTATTAACGACTTTCATGAACCCAAATTTCAGCCTGATGTGTTTTTTTCATTTAGAAATGGGAGAACAAAACATTTTACCTCGATTATCTCCAAAAGTGCCTTTTGCTTGCCTGGGCTGCCTATATACGTCCTTTTCCTTGTCACACGATGTACTCTTAAACAGATATACCGATTGGAATTATGGTAAAGTGCATTGCCCAAGGACGCAAGCACGTCATCACTGGCTGTGGTTCATGGGTGCAGACCAGTAAATCGGTCCGAAATTGCCTGCGCCGGCCAAATCACGATTTGCATGCCCTCAAAATCTTCGGTATTTGAGCATGCTGTGGGCCATGAACTTGAGGGTTTGTAAAAAATATGGGTGGAAGCCGTGCACAGGACTGTGAGCTTGTAGTTCCGTTCAATTTGGATGAAATTGGGGCCCTTAAAGCGCTCTATTTTGCAATGGAGTGTAGGCATCGTTTTTCAAAATGGCGATGGGCTTCAGGACTATTTTCAGGGGCGATCATCTTCGGATGGAAATTTCTCCTAAAAGTCATCAGTTGACCCCCCAAAAATTGAAAAGAAATGAAAGATGATGAAATAAGCTTTAATTTGATGTGTGTCTCGAACACCTTGAAGAGTTGTGAGTATTTTTCCCGAATTTTTGAGGTGGGAGCATTTGCCATTGGGGTCTATGGAAGTTTATTTACTGGTCTGCTACCTATAGATGGAAAAATGATGGCGCTATCCCACTCGGTGACACTTCGATTCTCGTTACTTGCAGAGCTTAGTATCGAAATGGTTGCAGTATCGATTTTAAGGCTGACGGGACACGCCAACACTTCTATCAGGAAGGCCCCCTTCAATGGCGAAAGCATTGTGCTAGCTATTGTTCAGATAATCAGTCACGGGGCAGTAGCTTTGTACAATAGCGTACACAGCAATCAGCAATGCTTTCGCCATTGAAAGGGGGCTCGTAGGTGTGTATACGCGCCCGGATCACGTGCCCAGATTCGTCGATAGTTATTTCACGTTCATGTTCGATTTCCTATTTGAACAGCACATGAGATAAATTAGGGCGAGTTAAATGGTCCCAACGATGATATATTTTCTAAGAAACTGTAATGTCATTTCAGGAAGACACAGTTCAGTTTAGGTGTTTTCTGTTCTATTATTGTGAACCCAAATTGTGCTCATTTAAAACATTTGTGCGAAAAGTTTGCTCTTTGGCTCACTGCCATGTACTGACACAACAACGAATCACCAAAGAAAAGAAAATTTACCACAGCAAAATATCCAGAATTTTGGCACCTTTTGGTGCTGAAATAGCTGTAACATTGAGGTTTCTGCCTGAAATGACATCACACTTTTGTTTATGAATATGGAAATTTGCATTGGCATAAAAACAAACAAGGGATCAAAATAGTCTTGAAACTGGCAAAACGAAAAATTAAAAATAAGGTTACATGAGACACAACGGTGCATTTTTAAGGATTGCATTACAATATATTGCATGTGCCCTTTAAAGACTTTTTGGCTGATACTCTTTAACATTATCCACATATTGAAATACAAACATTGGTCTTTAATACGCAACAATTGGGCACATATTTCTTTTAAGTAATTTAGAAGTACGAAATGTCAAATCTCGATTATGTTGTTGCATGTTTGATACATAATTAAGAGCACTACTTTTTTTCAAATAGTTTATCAGAAGATAGCGTCACATTTCGATTCTGTTTTCAACTTGCAGTTTTGGACAGATTCAATACAACTAAGCACATGGCAACAATTATACATTAAAAATTTTCTCCCTGCATGAATTTCTCAAGTTCATGACGTCACATCTCGATTCTCCCTCATACAGATTTCGACAGTTTCCGTATATTATTCTTGTTTATTGTTATGTTGTAGTAGGGAATCGACAAAGTTGCTTCGGCGGTAACGTCAAATTTCGATTCTGTTTTCAAGTTGCAAGTTCTGACAGATTAAATTGAACTAAGCATAGCGCAACATAAGGCTACTGTTTTTCTCCATGGACTTCTGAAATTCACGTCTTGACGTTAAATCTCGATTTTCCTTCAAGCAGATTTCGACAGTTTCCGTATATTATTCTTGTTTATTGTTATTGACAAAGTTTCATTGGCGGTTTAGCAGCAGCTTTCACTCCCTGACCACCACGAGTGATGTCGCGCACCGTGTTGTACTCCTGATGAGCGCGCCGGGGCAGCATCGGTTCCCCCGGTGTGGTCGCGTTGACTCCGGTCGGCTTGCCAGCGCACACAGGTAGAGCATCCGTCGAGGAGAAGTTGACTTTGATGGGCAATCCATAGCACTGCTCATACTCATCGTTGCCGGGGCAAATCCACTTCCCAGCGAAGAACAAGAAGTGGGTGTTGTTTAAACGGGTCACGCAACTCACAGTCAAGTTATACACCCAAACGTGTGCATCACTGGTATCCAAGGAAACGCGTAAACGGTAGTCGTCTACGAAGAGATTGGTGAAGTCGGCTACCAGATTATCGGGAGTGTACATCCCATTAAGGAGTTGCAAATCCTGGGGTTTACAGGTCTGGTTCCCCACGGTCACGTTGAAGACAGTCACGAGAGTCACATCCTCGCCCTCGTTCACCATATCAGGCACCATGGTAGTTACCACGGTGACTTCCCCCGGTGGTGACTGGCAATTCACGAGGGTCAACCCCGTGCAAAGGAGGAGTGCGGTGAAACTCAAGACCATCTTCGCGTCCATGATGCAAGCCATAGAACGTCTTTCCTTGCTACAGACAAACTGAAGAGTAATGTCCAGATTGATCACAGTTAGAGCACAAAACCTTATCTTTTCAGCTTGTGACACGCCAGTCGAACTTGTAGAGTTTCAATAATAACTGCTATCTCGTTTGACTTTAAGCCCTCGTGGTCTTTAAACCTCAAATAAATTATAATCAACACAATAATGTTTGAAATTTGCTTTTATTGTTATGTATATTGACTCTGTTTTTCTTGCCACTTCACCTTTAGCCCGCTGATTATTTAGGCCGAGTAAAACAAGCAAATAGTTTCTCGTCCGGGCTTTTTGAAAAAAATGAAGGAGGCGGCCCCTTCTTTGCCCCAAGATGGCGGACGGATTCTTCCATTTTTGTTGACTCTGTTGCTGATACAAAATTGTGTCCAAAGGAGCTGCCACCCTTTCTACATAGCAACAATTTTTGTTGAAAACAAATAAAAAGACAAGATATTTACAAAATTTACAAACTATACTGCAAATGTATGAATTAAAAAAAGGGGCGGGCGTGAAAAAAAAACACGTTTTTTCTACAACCAAGTGTAGTCAATTACCATAATGCGCATGCGTCAGTTGATAAAGGAATGGTTCTCAGACTTAACGCCCCTTAAACAATTCTCCACAGCCATGAATTAGAAACAAAACTTGGGTGATTTTTATTTTATCGATCAGTAGGACTTGGTTAAACACAATTTGGGAAAAAAAATCCACCTTTTTTTTTGGGGGGGGGGATGAAAATGTGAAATTTCGGGGATTCGAACCCGCAACCTGCCGCTGCAGCATAGCATGCACGCCACAGTGAAGCCACGCTATCGGCCGTGGAATATACACTCTGAGTTGTTTCAAATCATGGACATATAATTAATGCACCACGCCATGTTTCACGCCTGCATATTGCGGTCAATGACTTTACTAAAGCCTGTAGAAAAAAAAATTGCGGGCGGTAAAAAAGGAAGCGGGCGCGGACGAGAAACTGGTTCATTGTTCTGCGTTATACCCGCATGGTCCGATGTCTGCACAGAACTTGAACATTGATCGTCTCAAAGTAAGGTTCATAGTCAATAATTGTGCAATCAGGGGGTCGATAAGACCGATATTGATTATTGTGACACGCCCCCTTATCTAAGTCTGAGTATCACCCGTTATCCACGGAGACAATTATAGCCTTTCGCCAAGGCAATCGTGGCTTAACTTGCCGGCATCAGACAAAGCGGCGAAACCGTGTTACAAAACACTGCATTCGAATTTGACCAATCATAGCGTTAGTCCTGATTTGGGAATGAAATGACGTCACGATTAAGTAAAGTCGACTCCGATTGGCTGGCGCACGGTCGCATAAATTCGCATGTCTGGAGATGTCAGACGTTTCGACCGGAGAGATGGCAACCTCGTCCCCAGGGTGTCGAACAGTACGCGCCCATTACTACCTGCTCTCTCACCCTGGTATTGGATCATTATGCATGTGCAAGATTTTTGAACACGTATGCAAATGAGGAATAGTCAAGTGCCTGCATGTGCGTTACACTGGCGTTTGTTTTTGTATGCGGTGTCTGGGGTAAAAACAGAATCAATACGTCGCAGCGTGAGCATGGCGTGAGTAACGAAAACACAATTTTATTTTAATTAAACTGTTAGATCTTTAACGAGACAACACATGCAGTATCACATTTCATATTAATTTTAACAAATTGGAAAGGAAATGAGTATTCTCGAGAAGGCGTGGACGAATGATTGCGAAAACACGTACTGCACGTTGTGAATAACAACACCAAGTACACAATACAAATCCATTACTAGCCAATTGTGGTATCGAATCCGGATACAGGAAGAAAGTTTCCTATCCAGGGCTTACTATTGGAAACGAGGTTGGAAATAAAGTAAACACTGGGGACGAGGTTGTAGCAGACCCGATATAGAAAGTGCCCGCTGATTGGTCAAAATGTAGGAGGTCAGGAAGTGGGGTCTTGCCTAATTAATCAACGAATCTGTTCAGCCATAACAGACTACCCTAATCTATGATATGCGAGCAGATTCGGCGAGTATGCAAAACAAGACGTGCGTCTTGATGTGCCTCATCGGCAAAAAAGGAAATAAAGAAACACTTACCAAATCTAATCAAAAGAGGGCGCTCTTCCAGTAGAGCACAAAAAGAGGAAGCTTTTTTTTATTGAAAAGTGAGTGTGACCGGAGCTTAATTTTTATTCCCACGATGGTTTGGGCCAATTCATTAATAATTTAGTAGTTTCAATTGGAAAATTATGATTATTCATGAGAAAAGAAATTGTTACCCCCTTCCCCCGCCCACCAATAAAAAAGACCATGCTACGTCACGGACTAGTCCTTAACATTTAACACAAAAGTCCCTAAGAAATAATATCAATCGATTAAAAGACATTTTGTTACGAGTATCATCCAAATATTTTTGCATTATTTTCTTCACTAAAAGTGCCAGTCAATTTGGAGAAACTAAAAGGGGAAAGTCAAGACACTAAAAGTGTCTATCTTCAATGAACCTTCGGCAGTGGCGTCGCCAAGGACTCCCCCGAGTGCCCCCATCTGAGATTTGGGTTGGTGAACAAAAATTCTGCACGTTGTTAAAATCATTACCTCAAAAATAGCAATTTCTGGAGATATCTTCAGATCGAATTTAGCATCAAATGTGGCACCATTTTGCATCTAGCCCATTCTCCGTATGCAAAAATTTTCCAAAGGAGAGGGGGCACCCTCCCTTAGACCCCTCCCCCAGGACGGCGATCCATATCCACCTAAGTGCCCCCATCAAATGCTGGTGCCCCCGTGGCCCCCAGACTGAAAAGTCTGGTGACGCCACTGACCTTCGGTATTCAACATTGTAACCGCTGTCTTACACAGTAGTGAATGCGGCAAACAGTCACGTGATTGGAAGCTAAAAGTATCGTTAATTTGCGGGGAAAAAATGAGGGAATATTCACTTTTTTCCCAAGAACGGTTTGATCGAGTGCTTTGTTTTCATTTTATTGGATCTCAGTGGTGGCGCCCTTCACGTTTACTGTAGTACGTCGACCTCATGGTCGACCTTTAAATTAGACTGATGCCCTCCTGTCAATCACTGTCATACGAGGAAGCATAATAATTCCTTCCCGGTGCTCCGGTGTACCAGACTGCGCCGACATGTCCGATAAACTACCAGCGGAAACCACGGACACAGTTCTGATACGATTGGGCCACAAAGACGCCAATAATTCGCCTCGAAATTGCTCCAAAATGGTCTCCCTGACTCAGAGCCTACTCAGGCATTTGACGGCCCCGGATCTGCTCTCTCAGAGCCAGTTGAAACGGTTGAAGGAACATAAGTACTCGGCGGACGGGACGTCGTTGTTCGATGCTCCGATGCAGGTTTTTTGGCGATGGTTGATCGAGCAGATTCCGAAGACCGTAGCGCCCAACACCATCACTATCGCGGGGCTAACGTTGAATATTCTCGGCGCTGTCATTCTCATGCTGTTCAGTCCAACTGCTACGGAACCGGTAATTATCATTTTTTTAATAATAATAAATGAAGCATTTATAAATCGCTTTTAACAAAGATCAAAGCGCTGTACAAAACTAGCTGGAGTTACCCAGCCCTGAGTTTTATCATTGGGTTGTCATTTAGGGCTGGAGCTAGTTTTTCTCGTAACCGATAGTATAGGCAAAATTTTTTGGAAAATCGGCAACCGTCGAGTAACACTGCACTATGAATACACGATAGCCGGCCAACTCGACGGTTGCCGTTCCAGTACCGCACTGTGATGCGAGTGAACCTCTTATTAATGCATGAAGCAGTCATCGGGTATTACGCTTCCGCGTCACGTCATGCACCGACCGCAAAAACGCCTAGTACCAGCGAGCTGTACGTGCATGGTAATCGACCGCCATTCATTGTACACAATTTTTTTTGTGCACAAACCAATTGCGGTCCTGGCCATGCCAGCAAGGTTGTCAGGTTAGCGGTTATTCCTCCTGTTTTCACTGCAATTGTAGGCTGAATCTTCATCGTGGATCGTTTTTTACTTCAAGGACCTGTGTAATGGTTATTCCAGGCAAGTTTTGGGTGAGTTGCAGTTGAAATTAGTGTGTAACGGGGACAAAATTGAACATTTTCCAAAAATTTTTGCCTATACTATCGGTTACGAGAAAAACTAGCTCCAGCCCTAAATGACAACCCAATGATAAAACTCAGGGCTGGGTAACTCCAGCTAGTACACAACTACAAATCTACAAATAAACAAGGCAAAAACAAAAACAAAACAAAAAAAATTAATTTAAGAATAACTCAAGGGAACCAGGAGATAATGAGAGGTAAAGATGAAGGTGAATTGATTAAAGAAACAGATGTGTTTTGAGAGATTTCTTGAAGGTGATGATTGAAGAAGCAAGTCGGATGTGTTGAGGGATCTTGTTCCACTCCCTGGGGCCAGCAATCGAGAAAGCTTTGTCACCTGTGGTTTTAGTGTTAATAGGAACATGTAATCGGGAAGTGCCTGTTGAAGACCTAAGCCCCGCCCTACCTGATTGATACAAAGAGAGTAAATCGGTCAGGTAGGAAGGAGCCAGACAGTGTTGTGTTTTGTAAACGTATAGAATTAATTTGAAAAGAATACGTGATTCAATCGGCAGCCAATGTAGTTGATGCAGGAGCGGTGAGGCCTCAGTAGAGCGGCTTACACAGAGAATGAGTCTGGCTGCACGGTTCTGAAGTTTTTGTAACCTGTTTCTGTCTCCTTGACTTAGGGGCCTAGATGCAGTTAGTCAAGGCGAGATGTGATTAGCGAACGTACTGCATGGTGACAAGTGTTAGTGGAGAGACACAATGTTAAAGACTGATCTTTCGTCTACCCCCATGCACAGAATGGAGAAGTCAGAACTGGTGCTAAAAAATGGTAGTGTAGGCCCAGACAGGGCTCTGGAGTGCTCTGAAACGTGCAAAACTAAATCAGGCCCACTTTACTCACAGTTTAGCCAGCAAATTTCTCCAAAAATTTCACTGGGGCAAAGAAAATGTCCTCAGTATTTCACCAACCAAGTTTGCAGACTCAATTTTAATTTTTAAAGGAGACTTTTCTTCAATATTTTACACATGAGAGGGAAGTCAAGTGATTTCAAAATGGGGCTAAAACTAGACTGGTACGTGTCCAACCATGGTCCAACTATTTGAAGACTGACCTCTTCATTCAGTGTCAATAGTCTGGTGGCTTGACTATGGAGAAATGTGTAGTAAATTGAGACTAGTTCCCGCTTCATGCCACATGTTTCTTGAATTCTTTTGGCATGGTTGATTGATGCAGTACTGAAGCTGTGTTGGACTGGTTGTTTTAGGTGCCAGTCTATTTTCTTGTTTTGCATGTTTTCAATACCTTAAGTTTTGGGACTCTCATACACAGTATTGAGAGTCCCAAATTTTCGGACTGGTGTAGGCCTAGCCTCGATCCTCCTATTTCTGCGCAGATAAGGCTTTGCAGCCAGTACTTAAAAATAGCAAAGCAACCACTCTTTTCCTCAACAAACTTATATTGTTGACTTATGATCATCCACTGTACCGATTAACAAAGCGAAATCTCTTTATTTCTGGTAGCAAGCGGGGAATTCAAAAGCGTGCAGTTTTGGCGTTGTAGAAAAAAATCCTGCCTAATTCTACGCAGGGGACGCTTCATAAAAAATCTCTGCTGTCCGGACCATGTAACTCAATAACATTTTTTTTAATAACTTAGACTTCTTGGCTTTAGGAAAATATATTTCCTTGAGCTTTTCAAACATTTTTCTGTCTTTTCCTTTCTTTTTTCAATGTCAGTACACTTTTCGTATTTGCACGATTATTTTCAATAGGCCCCAATCTTAATTTTGGTAATTGGTACAAAGGCCTATAATTTACATAAATACTACAAAATGTAGATCCCAGTAATATTGTTATTCTGATCATCACAATCAACAGACAGTTTTCAACATGTCGGATTTTGAAACTTATGACAAAAAAATTCAAAAATAATATAAGAAATGTGTCTTTTTGGTTGCACCATAAGTTTGACACCCTTGTAGAATAGAAACTGCAAAGTCTTACCTATGACATATTAACTAAAATACTGACGACAGTTGGAGACCAAGAAAGGTCACCTTTCGGTCATATTTTTGAATTCTGCAGGCCCGGAAACATCTGCCTGCATTTGTAGTTAGTAATTAGCTGTAAAAAGCCTAGTGTTCTGATAACACTCAGGAGACCTTGAAAAAGTAACCAAAGCTATTGTTTACTTAAGAGCTTAACAGTGGAATTGTTAGGCAACTAACTGTAGTGCCAGTGTTTACATTGTGAGCAGGATGCTATCCTCTACCATGACAAGGTTATGGCTTGTGATCACTGTCATGAGGACAAGGCTGTTTGGGGGAGGATAGAATTGTTTACATTGTTACATAATAGATGGATTAGGCCAGGGGCCAGTTGACAGCACAGTGGTTTAGCCATAACCCTGCTAACAGAAAGCAACAACAAAGACAACTCAAGTCCTCCTGCTTTATTGCATCTTGTTGCATTTAGCAGGGTAACCACTGATAGTGCCAAGGCAATACAACTTAATCCACTGTTGCCTTTGTTGCATTTAGCAGGGTGACTGCTTGGTGCAAGGGCTGGTATACACTGGGTTCACTGCACAATGCAATGGAATCCACTAAATGCATTTGGTTGCATTTAGCAGGGCAACTGCTCATAGTGCCAAGGCGATACAACAGAATCCACTGTTGCAATTTGTTGCATTTAGCAGGGTAACTGCTCATAGTGCCAAGGCGATACAACAGAGTCCACTGTTGCAATTTGTTGCATTTAGCAGGGTAACTGCTTGGTTCCAAGGCTGGTGTATACTGGGTTCACTGCACAATGCGACGGAATCCACTGTTGCATTGGGTTGCATTGAGTAGGGTCATCGATGAGGGAATACTTGAACGGAGTCCAAATACTGAATGTATGCTGTCATGCAGTTCCTTTGGTTCAGTTGCAGATGTAGAATTTGTAAAAGAGACGTGGATTAGCTGTGTAGTGTCCCAAGATTTTATTGGCTGAAAACTGAAGCAACAAATAGAGATTCACAATATTTTATATTTTTTTAAAAAGAAACTCAAAGAAGTTTGGGATTTTTTTTACGGTAATAAACGTTGGCCAGACTGAAGTGGGGGGGGGGGGGGTTGGTAGCCACAAGTACCCTCAGAACTCCACCCTTGGCATTGCAACAGAATTTAAAATTTATTAAAAAAATGTTGAAAACTGCATGTAATGATGATCAGGTTGTACAATTCTTGGCCAACTACTTTCAAACATGCGTTGTATCCTGTGTTCCATTGGTTACAACCTGTTGAGTTTTCATTCTCAGGCGCCCAGCTGGGCCTACTTGACTGCAGCCGTGACGTTGTTTATTTATCAAGCTCTTGATGCAGTCGACGGCAAACAGGCGCGACGTACGCAGACAAGTACTCCCATGGGGGAGCTCTTTGATCATGGATGCGACTCCGTCTCCATAGGTGCGGCATTTTCTAATATTATGATTTCACTCATGATTGATGACAACTTTTATACATGTACTTGTTAAAGTGACAGTTTCAGACATGGCTTAACCCCCTAGGCCCTTGTTGCTTACAACCATCCTCATTCCTCCAAAATCCTCCAATATTTTCCAAAATTTTGCAACTCCGCCTAAATTTTTCAAAATAGTCAGACAGTCCTGCCTCAAAATGCTTTCATCCTCAATCCTCCAAAATCCTCCCAAAACTTTGCACTCGTGTTTAAATGAAGGATAACCAACGCCAAATCCTTCAAAATCATCAGACAGTCATGCCTCAAAATGCATTCATCCTCAATCCTCCAAAATCCTCTTGTGCTTCAATCACCATTCATCCTCAATCCTCCAAAATCCTCATGTGCTTCAATCACCATTCATCCTCAATCCTCCAGAATCCTCATTTGATTCAATCACCATTCATCCTCAATCCTCTAAAATCCTCCAAAACCGCCAGGAGGATTTTGGAGGAGTGAGGTGGGTTAGGGTTAAGGTTGTTGAGATGCAAACACCAAAAATGTATTGAATTAAGTCATTGAGCGAGTTTTGTATTTCAACTTTGATGTGCACAATGATATGCATCATGGGTCATTCAGGATAATCGAATGCTAATCAAAGGCAAATGAATGCACAGGGAGGTGGGCGCATGATGCTCAAAGGCAAATGAATGCACAGGGAGGTGGGCGCATGATGCTCAAAGGCAAATGAATGCACAGGGAGGTGGGCGCATGATGCTCAAAGGCAAATGAATGCACAGGGAGGTGGGCGCATGATGCTCAAAGGCAAATGAATGCACAGGGAGGTGGGCGCATGATGCTCAAAGGCAAATGAATGCACAGGGAGGTGGGCGCATGATGCTCAAAGGCAAATGAAAGCACAGTGAGGTGGGCGCATGATGCTCAAAGGCAAATGAATGCACAGGAAGGTTGGGGCATGATGCTCAAAGGCAAATGAATGCACAGGGAGGTGGGCGCATGATGCTCAAAGGCAAATGAATGCACAGGGAGGTGGACGCATGATGCTTAAAGGCAAATGAATGCACAGGGAGGTGGGCGCAGGATGCTCAAAGGCAAATGAATGCACAGGGAGGTGGGCGCATGATGCTCAAAGGCAAATGAAAGCACAGGGAGGTGGGCGCATGATGCTCATAGGCAAATGAATGCACAGGGAGGTGGGCGCATGATGCTCATAGGCAAATGAATGCACAGGGAGGTGGGCGCATGATGCTCATATATGTGTTAATTACGAGCAGAGTGGGCATTCGCGTAACATCACGTAACATCACGTCAGCGATTTTATCCAGAATGACCTTTGACCTGGACTACTTCGTTGAAATACAGAACTGGCTTGTATACTACGTCTATTCTTTGCTGTCTTAACCATTTTTATAGCATTTATAATGGTAACATTCAAAATGTTTGTTCTTTTCCTTTCGCTTAGTGTTTGTGTCCATCGAGTTCAGCATATCCACACAACTCGGCGAATGGCCAGAACTGTTCTTCGTCACAACGGTCCTGTCCTTCTTGATGTTCTACAGCGCCCACTGGCAGACTTACGTCTCGGGAACCCTGCACTTTGGAAAGTAGGGCCCTATCTGAATCACCGGGCTCCGACTGGGAATAACACATGCACCAGTGGAAGCCACTCATAGATTCGTGTGTTATTTCCAACCGTAGCCATGCAATTTGGATACAGTGCTAAAACACAGTGAATTCTGAATTGGGCATAATTCTGAATTGGGCATGTTTCTGATTCCGGCATGTTCTCAATTTGTAAAGTTTTAATCTGGTAGATTGGTTAAAATTGGGCGTTGATACTTGGGCGCTCCTCAGAACTTCTTATCCATTCTTAGTCGACTCTCTTCCTGTCCATCAAACAGTGTTAATAAACGTTTGCAAAGTTCGTTGACAAGCTTTGAGAGAAATGTATGCAACCAGAGGTGGGAGTGGCTAAGACCAAATTTGGAACTTCCATTGTAAACCCCCTCCCAATTGATGTACCCCTCTCCCTATAAATCATACCCTCCACTATTGAAGATATTAATAACAGGAAGTATTTTGTTTTCCCAGGTTTGACGTAACAGAATCACAGCTGACACTCGTAGCAATCTTCAGTCTTTCGGCGTTTTTCGGCCCACAGATATGGGCTTACAAGGTAAGTGTTGTTGGCCAGTGCACACGATAAGTCAATCACAAGCCATCACAAGCCATCACAAGCCAATCACAAGCCATCACAAGCCAATCACAAGCAAATCACAGGTCAATCACAAGTCACTCACAAGTCAGTCACAATCCAATCACAAGACGACCAAACGTCAACCACAAATCACTCACAAGGCTATCACAAGTCTATCACAAGTCAATCACAAGCCATCACAAGCCATCACAAGCCAATCACAAGCAAATCACAGGTCAATCACAAGTCACTCACAATCCAGTTACAAGACCTAAGACTCCAAAGTTAATCACAAGTCAATCACAAGTCATTAGAATCAGTCACAAGTCAATCACAAGTTGACCAAACGTCAAGCACAACTCACTCACAAGGTTATCACAAGTCAATCACAAGCCATCACAAGCCATCACAAGCCAATCACAAGTCAATCACAAGTCACTCACAATCCAATTACAAGACCTAAGACTCCAAAGTTAATCACAAGTCAATCACAAGTCATTAGAATCAGTCACAAGTCAATCACAAGTTGACCAAACGTCAAGCACAACTCACTCACAAGGCCATCACTAATCAATCTCACGTCGTCCCAGTTTCAAGGCTGCCTGCATTCTGTGAATGAACCGAAAGAGATTCCTTGTCATCATCATCATCATTCATGGGTGTTGTCACTTGCAGACGTGTTATGTCCATTGTGATTCGTGGCGCCGAAGCCGCACGCTGAGCTCTTTGTGGTCACTTGTTAGATTCTAGGGGTGTGCATTTATGGGCAGCACAGGAATCGGGTACCCAATTGAAAAAAAACCCCACATGGGTACCCGTTAAAGAAACCCAATCCCAGAATTGAAATCTCGCAATGTGCTGTTCACATTGTTCAGAAATGTCCGAACGATAATACTACCACATCGGTGGTGCGTTGCTACAGCACAATACAAGTGTGTACATGTGAGCTCTTAATTTACGGTTTAAATTGCATTTTGGAAAGCGTCATAAAATCAAGGTGAATCTGTTTTGTTTTTCATGTCGACTGCTTTTCATTTTGAAAATTCCCCATTAATGACGTTCACAACCTTTCTTTTTCATTTGTCTGAGAAATTTGTGAAGTACAGTGAAAACATCGAGAAGTCAAACTCTGATAACTCAAAACAACTGTTAAATCAAACAAAGAATCATTGTCTTCAGTAGTATAACAATGATATACAACCCTGCTTAACTTCAAACTCTGCTCAAGTCAAATTTTGAACCTGTTCCCTTGGAGGTTTGACTGATCAAGATTTCACTGTATGTTACGGATACTTGATTCCATAATCTGCAACCAGTTCCTGACATCAGCGGTCAGGTACTTGGGTACTGCTTCTGATGCACAGCCCTATTACATTCGCTGATGATTTACATGTGATTGACTCGATGGTTACCTGGAACAGTACCTCATAAATGCCCAATCTAGTTAGTTTCCAAATAATGAAGTACAGTCGACTCTCATTATTACAAAGTTCTCTGTAAAAAAAACAAAAAAACCTAATTCGATTTATATCACCCCGACACAAAAATTCAATCTTATAAAAGTTCTCTGGACTTAGTTAATTTCCGGAAATCAATTATACGGAAACTTGTCTTGTGCGGAAAGCCATTTTTTGCACGATCCTGTGCACGAACTACATGTGGATGCAACACATGGGTTTTCTTTATTGCCGTGCTTTGCTTTTAAACCGGTTCTAATCAATAAAGTGAGATGAGAACATCAATAAAGTGAGATGCATAATTAGTGTATAATATATAGCAATAAATGTTTAATACAGAAATAAAGGAAAAAACAATAAAACTGACCGACAATAATGTGTGAACACAGCAGCGAACCCATCGTGCGATATCAAAGCGATCCATGTCAACATTGTGCACAAACGTGAGTTCATTGCCAGCTGATGGCGATGGCTGCTTTCCGCTAATCTGCCTGTTAAGCCGTAATACGCCGTGCTATGCGGCCCACAGCTGCTACTGGACAAAGGCCGCTGTGCAGTCATGCGGGTAAGCCGGTAAATTGAGGCATGATAACCCCGGCGTCAAGGGGTTAACATTACATGTATTTCCCTTTTGTAATGTCTGCCGAAGGGGCATACTGTTTCTGCCTTGTCCGTCGGTGTGTGTGTGTGTTCCTGTCTTGTATTACGGTCGAGGACAGACACACAAAGGGAGAACAAAAGATCCTTTCAGTCCTCGGGCGTTGGGTCTTTTGTTGGAAACTGTCCTCGATCGTAAGTTTACGTGCTTAGTCTATGGGAAAGTGTTAAAGTACAGGGACAAAGGGGAACACAATAGGTTGTCCTCAGGCGTATAGAAAAACACGACTGCGTGTGTAAACACTGGCAATCGTGGACGTAGGACAAAAGAATTGGGGCGCAAACAATACGTCCACGATTGACCGAACGTCCACGATCTCAAATCGTGTACAAAACCAATGAGAGCTGTCACTAAACGTTCCATGTGACCCAGGTAAGTTGATGTTAATAGAGTGGTGCTGTGTCATGGAAATAGGCATGGTTGTGGGGCATTTGTGTTTTTTAATACTACTTTTCTTGTTTTACCTGTTTCTTCTTTGCCACAGGTTTTAGGAGTGGAACTGAAAGTGGTTGTGTTCATGATGGCAGTTGTCATGGCACTGATTGCCTTTCTGAGTTATCTCAGAGTCATCCTTGGCGGCGGAGGGAAAGGAAAAGATGGATCCACAGTTGCTGTAAGTTCAGATGATTTTGGTTAGAATCTTGTATTGGCATTTTGCACGCATGATTCCAGTACCCTACTGCAGTTTGTAGTACACGTTATACATGTAATAGGGGTCCAAATTCACTCAACTATTTGCTGTCTATCAAATTTAGGTTATGAAGTGGTCGGACGACTTGCAGACAGCCGTTACTTGAGCTTGCTGACTAGTTTTAATGACAGGATGACTGATTATCCATGACCTGCGGCCATGAGGCCGGCTAGACTCACTATAAGGATTTTATAGCACAAACACGGTTCTTGTAGTAGGGGCTGGTGATTGGCTAGGATTTTCAGGGTCAAGGGTTCAACTCAGGTTAAGCAAGGCTCGCGAAATCAGCTGCCCGATGTCCCGGGATAACCAAAATATTTTGTCAGACAACGGAAAGTTTCAGGTTGCCAGCACGACGGACAACCACTTTTTCACCAATACTCACACATTTTTACACTTTATTTTAGTCAATGGGATTTTCGAAAGTTCCAGAATCCCATACATGTGCACAGCGTCGAACAATAATCATGATAATATCGACATTTTGACTCAGCTGCTGCGCTATCGCCATTTGACAGATCAGCGGTCAATCTCAGTCTGTACGTACGGTCCGGCTACATCATGCATAACGTTTCGCGTACGTAGTGTGAAGGCAGCGAGTGCAATCCTGTACAAGCATTACATTCACTGTGTGGACTTCCAAACAAAAGAGGTCCACATAAACCAGGTAGCAGCGACGTTGTGTGGACTTGCCCACGTCCACACAGTGTTTCCCCCTCTCTGGAAAACAGGTTTAGAGGCATTTTTGGGTTAGGTTTATCTGTGGCAAAATGAAGAGAAACACTAAAGGGAATCATAGAAAAAAAAATGGGTCGAAAGAGTTTTCACAGTGAATAAGCCATTTGCGAGTAACCTATACCCTTTGGGATTTACATTTGAAAAACGTCTGGTACAATGACTTGCTCAGAATGCTTGGCAAATTTTAACTGTGAATTCTCCAGACCAAAGACACTGTTGCTAATCACATGATTCGGGGCAAGCTCTTGCATAGTTACGTAAGAGACGCTCAGCAATCCCGGGGGGGATGGGGGGGATATATCCCCCCACCTTTTGACCAGGGGGGGATGACCAATGTAATCATCCCCCCCACTTTTTAAAGGCAGGCGTACTAATTTGGGCAGGGTCCGTAACTTGCCAATACCCCTTGACAGGCCAGCACCACGCAGCCCAGCAAGTGCAAGTGTCGTTCGCTTACCGTAATTTTCGGAATATAAGCCGTCCTGTGTATAAGCCGTAGCGCTCCAAAAACTTCAGAATAAGATTCAGGCCACAGCGTATAAGCCACACCATCGTATAAGCCGCACCATTTTATGTACATGTATTCATTAGCAGAGGAATTATAAACAGGACCGCCGCAACAACTCTCTCATGCATGCAGTGCGTAGCCACGGGGCGGGGCTTTGGGGGCGACCGCCCCCCATGAAACCTTGTCGCCCCCCAGTCGCCCCCCTCCCCCACTGAGATTTTGAGTTTCTAAAAAAATTATCATTGATCTAAATCTAAATAGTCGCGAATGATCCACATGATGACCACTGAGAAACGACCCTTCGACCGGCGACCGCGGACCAGTAAGCTGACAACCGGCGTGACATAGCGCATAATGATAATCTAGAATGCGTATTAACACCCACTGCACTGCTCGCTCACACCACGGAACACGTATTATAGACAGGTGGTCCGTGGGTCACACAGTTTCAGTCAGCGATATCATGCGAATCGGCCACGCACAAACTTTTTCCTCCATTCATATAAGCTAAATAATAATAATAATAGACCAATTAAACTTCCTTGAAATCAGTGGCGTAGCCACGGGGAGGGGGGGGGGCGTTGGGGTGCAACAGCCCCCCCCCCCATGAAACCTTGTCGCCTCTCCCCCAGTCGTCCCCCCACTGAGATTTTGAGTTTCTAAAAAAATTATCATTGATCTACATGACGCCATGGGCGTCAATCCTGGGGGACCCCCCCTTTTTTTGAAGGGTGGGGGACACAATATCAAATGGCCCCCCCCCCCCAGATTTTTGAACTCGTGTCTCATTTACAGGGCCCTATTATGTACTACAATGTATCTTTTGCTTAGAAAATATTGGTTAAAGTGGTCAGAATTTGCCTCAGATAGCACCACAGAGCATTTAGAATACAAAATTTTTCGGGGCCCTTAAGCGGGCCCCGAACCCCACGCCTATAGCTCAGAATTCTGGTAGCTGATTCAATGACTCCAACCTCGAAAACAATGTTCAAAATTTTTCTTATGCCTTTAGCTGAGAAAACCTCGAAAATTATCTTTAAATTATTATCTTTTGTGCTAAGATAATTATTGGTTAAGGTGGTAAGAAATTGCCTCAGATCACACCACAGAGCATCGAGAATCCAATTTTTTTGCCTATAGCTCAGAATACCGATAGCTGATTCAATGACTCCAACCTCAAAAACGATGTTCAGATAATTATCTTTTGCTAAGAAAATATTAGTTAAAGCATGGAGGAAAGTGGTAAGAAATTGCTTCAGATCACAGCACAGAACATGTAGAGTCCAATTTTTTTCGGGGCCCTTAAGCGGTCCCCGAAGCCCCCACGCCGTAAAGGCTTCGCGCTTCGCGCTCGCATCAGTTCTGATCAAGGTATGTCCCCCCCCCCACTTTTGAGAAGCGATTGACACCCCTACATGACGCCCCCCCCATGAAATGTTCCAGCCCCAGCGCCCCCTGAAAAATCGTGGCTACGCTACTGTCGTCAGGTATACATCATTGTCCACCATATGTTTCCATAGTTTTTGTAGAGTGTAGACCAAATCACATTCTTATCATACCTTACCAAAATGCATCTAGGCATTATTTTGCATTAATTATTTTGTAAAGTAATTTATTGCAATTCAAGCTCAAGAAAAGGTTGAATTTTGACACCATTTTGCACCTAAAATTGTGTAAACCCCAGGGGCTCCAAGGGGGGGGGTTTACCTCAACCCCTAGCAAGGGCTTTGCGCCTGCAACCCACCAGGGGGCCCTTAAGCGGTTTCTTGGACCCCGTGCCGTGTCGCGTTCCACACAAGGATGGCCTTTCAAAAATCATCCCCCCCACCTGTAACAAGAAATCTCCGCCACTGCTCAGCACCAATACATCGTTCACAATGGGTGAGAATGGCACAAAGACACCAGACCATGCCGGAGCTGGGGGTTACTAGCATAAGGCTTGCCCCGAATCACGTGATATAGTTAACAGTCTCTTTGGTCTGGAGAATGCTAGGTTAAAATGTGCAAAGAATTGTATTAAGTCAGCGTTCCAGATTTTATTCAAATTTAACTCGCAAATGGCTTATTGACTTGCAGTTAACTTGTGAGTGATTCGATTACAATATCCAGAGTTGTAATGACTCGAGTCAATGACTCGACTCGAGTCCGACTCCAGTCACATATTTTGGTGACTCGACTCGACTCGAGTCCCTAAGGGTAAATGACTCGACTCGACTCGAGTCCCTAAGGGTAAATGACTCGACTCGACTCGAGTCACTGCGAGCAGATGACTCGACTCGACTCGAGTCCCTCATCAGAATGACTCGACTCGACTCGACTCGAGGAAGGCTAATAAGACTCAAGTCCCAAAAATAAAAACAAAAATTTGCGAAAAATATCTGCAATGACTTACGCCGCTGCCGGTTTTTGTTCACGTCACGTTAGAATGTTTGCGAATAATGTATACATACATACGTGGTTTAATCAGTGTCCCCATTAGTTGAATGACGATCAGCTAGCATCCCCTTTTTATTTTCATTAAGAGGCAAACGTGGTGTCGCCACATGTAGTAGCCTGCCATGTAATATTTAAAAAGCCAAAAAATGACTTTCTCTGTGTATTTATTATATAGTGTTCAAATATTTGTGACTCGAATTGACTCGAGCTAAATACATGACTCGACTCGACTCGACTCGACCTTCTTCACCTAATGACACGACTCGACTCGAGTCACTTCTTTAAAATGACTCGACTCGACTTGCGTCACAAAAATCAGTGACTCGTTACAACTCTGACAATATCCAGCACCATGGGACCGGAAACCTCTTTTGTGAGTTTGTGTGGTTCTGAAAAGAGCAGTATGCTTTACCTATCATCAGAAGACAGGTATCAATTCTGATATTGGTTTAACCCTTTTATATGGATAAGATCATCATAATTCCAGTTTCTGAGTTGATAATGTCGTCCTAACTCATTTTTTTTTCAGGATACCAGTGTCATAGCCCCGGCTCTGCACATTGGGTTCATCATTCTCTTGGCTGTCATCATCAAGCAGAAATCTCACACCGGACTGTATGAGAACCAGCCCTGCATCTACCTGCTGATGTTTGGCACGGTGGCTGCCAAGATCACCAACAAACTTGTGGTGAGTTTGACACATTTGATATAGTTGACAACTCTGTTAATTGTGGATAGTTTATTCAACACATTCACACAATATCAACTCCGAATCCACTGCACCCTCTCGCTGCCGTTTGGCGTAGTTGCCTCCAAGATCACCAACACACTTGTGGTGAGTTGAGAGTCAACAAGTCTGTTAATTGTGGATAGTTTAGTCAACACATTCACATAATATCAACTCCGAATCCACTGATGTTGTCCACTGCACCCTCTCTCTGCCATTTGGCGTAGTTGCCTCCAAGATCACCAACACACTTGTGGTTAAGGCTGAAACGATACACCGATATATCGGTGCATCGCGATACATTCGTTCACGATACGATATATCGGTACAAATGTTTGATATCGATATTTTTAATAATAATATAATAAATAACAGCGGCAGTGCACCGAAAGAAAATTGCAAGCAACTGCGATGAATGAGAAGCACGAAATGTAAAAATAATAATGCAAAGAATGAAAATAAGATTCACATGTGTATTTAATGTACTGGTACAAGAAGAGATGTGTTGCTGAAATGAATTATCAATTAATAAAGTTATTAACAAACTGAAACCAAAGCTGAGCGGTAAAAAGTACGGTAAAAAGTACGGTGAAAGCTGTCTAGACGCTTGCGGCCAGCCGTAGGTGATACCATGGAGGATTCCTCCATCGTGATACTAGTGCAGCTGCTGCCTTGCAGCATGCTTAACTCCCCAGCGGACCACACCATTTGTGGTAATGAAGGGGTGGTGTTCTTTCTTGGGAACAATAATTACCAATATTTCCGCTGATTAAAAAAAGAAAAATGACGACTAATACTTGTTATGGTGTTCGAAATATTTCTTTATTTGATAATAAGTTGTTCAACGTCACAATATATATTTTTTTCTTGAAATGTATTCAAGAAACGATGTAAAACTAAAAAAGGGGACTGAATCACCCCTTGCAAAATTAATGGATTCGCCCATGAAAATGTCAGCATCGTTTCCTACGGCGCTACAGGACAAGATCTTTGGTTTTGATTTTTTGAACAAAGTTACGATCGAAACTTGAACTTTCAACGTAACTACTCGCTAGTAATCACACAAATTTGATAAGTTTTGAGGTAAAACGGGACCTGTTTAGTCTTAGGGCAAAACAAATCAGCAACTGTTTCCACAAAAGCAAGATTTGTAGCGCTCCAGTCAGACATGGAGGAAGGAACACAGACAACACACGGTGGGTTGCATACTCTCTCACGTGCTGCAGGAAAATGTTGTCATTCACCGGCGCAGGCTGCCGGCCCGGCATGGCCCATGCATTAACTTTTAAGGCCGGGGTCCGGACGGGGCAGCCGGCATCAATTCCCGTAGTTTATTTCTCATCATCAATTTCCATATTTGTTTGTAAGAGTATCGATTGTAAATGATTTGATATAACTTTTGTGGCCCTTTTTATAGCTCTGTAGTGTAAATGGAACTGGTTCAGAGCATTTTGACTAGAATTTGGAGGCCTTACAAAATTGAAACCGCTGCGGTCGGTGCGGCTTATACGCCAGTGCGGCTTATATTCTGAAAATTATGGTAGTACATGTACCTTACTGTATTTGTGTATTATCAGAAACGAGTAGAGACGGATTAAAGAGGACTTAGACCCTGATTAAGACCCAAGATATATCGCGATATATATCGTATCGTTTGATATGTATCGTGATACGTATCGTATCGTGACACAGGCGTATCGTTTCAGCCTTACTTGTGATTAGTTGAGAGTCAACAAGTCTGTTAATTGTGGATAGTTTAGTCAACACCTTCACATAATATCAACTCCGAATCCACTGACGTTGTCTACTTATTCACTTGCTGATGTTTGGCATGATAGCCTCCAAATTTACCAACAACCTTGTGGTGTGTTGATAGAGTCAACCAGTCTGTTAATTGTGGATAGTTTATTCAACACATTCACACAATATCAACTCTGAATCCACTGATGTTGTCTACTGCATCCACTTGCTGATGTTTGGCATGGTTGCCTCCAAGTTCTTTAACAAACTTGTGGTGTACGTGTTCATCTTTTCAAACCATGGACGAAAAATACCAGAGAACAAAAGAGAACAATATCTTCCACGATTCCCAGCATACATCCGCGATTGGGGGTCTTCCTAAAAAGTTAAAGCACAAACAAAAGAGGGACAATAGGATGTCCACGATCGACGGTGAACACACGTTTGCATGTGTTGATATAGTCAGACGGTCTGATTTTATAGTTGATTGTGGATAATTTAACCAATGCATTCAAATACCATCAACTCCTGAATCAGTCAATCCACTAATAATCTGTCTAAATTTGTTGACTTTGGACACTTTGATCACCATCCATAACTTGAATCAACTTCTGATCTGCTTATGCTCCTCTTCCTTTTTCTGTTTGAGATGGTTATCCTGTCTGAGTTTGTTGATTGGACAATTTAAACAATGCAACCCAAAGTGATCATCATCTGATTCAACTCCCAGTATACTTTCTCCACAGATTGCTCACTTTACCAAAAGATTAATTAGATCTTTCTGTATGCAGCCTCCACCCCTACCATAAAAATGGCACATTAAAAAACATCAAAATGCTGTGAACAACCCATCAACTCTGAATCAACCAATTTCTGCACTTCTTATGGACCCCATTTTCATCTTAAAATGTAAAAGTTCAACAACACATACATTGTATCAACACCCCATGAACCCCCAATTAACTGCATATCAACTAATTTTCAGGGTATCCACTCTTCTCCCAGGTTGCTCACAAGAGCAAAAGTGGCACTGGTCACAGTTTTCGTTACTAAGTGTAACAGTTCAACACATATCAGCATCCAATGAACACCCAATAACCTCCATTTCAACTAACTTTCACAGTGTCCACTCATCTCTACGGTATCCACTCATCTCCACAGGTTGTTCACATGAGCCAAAGTGTCGTGTATTAACTGGGCATGCATGTAGTTTTCATTATCAATTTTTTATTATTTGCCACATCAACACCCCATGAACACCCAATCAACTATACATCAACTAATCTTCATGGTATCCACTCATCTCCACAGGTTGCTCACATGAGCAAAAGCCCCATGGATCTGCTGGACACCGTTTTCATCGGACCGGGACTTCTCTTCCTCAACCAGTATTTTGACACGCCGTTACCTGAGCACACTCTTCTCTGGATCGCCATGGTGAGAGCAATAATTGCCCGACGTTGTTACTTTGTAATTGGAAATGTTAGGCACTGCAGGGACATTTAAAGTTAGGCAGATCGGTATTATGGACACGTACAAAAGGAAGATGGGCTATTGGCTTCAAAGCCAGCTTCGGCTTCAAGTTCCAGTGACATGACTGTAGTTCCCTATAGTCTAGGGCCCGTCTTGATTCCTGTCCGGGACGAGTTCTGGACAAGTTGTGGGTAGAATCATTCACTTTTTCCGGAAGAAGCTCTGCATTTGTCCCAGACATGTTCCAGGCAAATTTTCATTCGCAACTGCTTGACTCACCAACACTGATAACTTCATTGCGGGAAGATTGCGGGGAAGTTGTTCAGAATCCTGCAACTTATACCCGATACAATGTCCGCAACTTGTTGGGAACTCGTCCCGGATATGAATTGAGACGGGCCCTTATGAATTTGCAGAGTTGTAATGACTCGAGTCAATGACTCGACTCAAGTCCGACTTGAGTCACAATTTTTGGCGACTCGACTCGACTTGAGTCCCTAAGGGTAAATGACTCGACTGGACTCGAGTCACTGCGAGCAAATGACTCGACTCGAGTCCCTCATCAGAAGACTCGACTCGACTCGAGCGAAGGCTAATAAGACTCGAGTCCTTACGATAAAATCGCAACTTTGCGAAAAGTATTTGCAATGACTTACGGTGCAAAATTTATGCTCACTTTACTTTGCGTATAGCAGTCATGTACAAATATACAATGTGTCACAGACTCCCACCTCATGGTTCTAGAACGCACAAAATACTATCCAGGAACCACATTTTTAAACACATTTTCTGATTCGCTGTTTCATCATTGGTTTTGGGCGATTTCTTATAAAGCTATTGGATTCGAACGCTGGCTAAACTTATGGCCTCCTTTTATAAATTTTGGTATATAGTGTTCAAATAATCGTGACTCGAATTGACTCGAGCTAAATATTTGACTCGACTCGACTCGACCTTTTTTGACCTAATGACTCGACTCAAGTCACTTCTTTAAAATGACTCGACTCGAGTCACTTCTTTAAAATGACTCGACTCGACTCGAGTCACAATAATCAGTGACTCGTTCCAACCCTGTGAATTTGGATCATGTTCTTCTTTTAGATCTACTGCATGGCGGACCTGATTCGCTACGCCATCCTCGTGTGCCAACAGATATCGGTAAATCTCGGCATTTACTGCTTCGACATAACGCAACGCAGGCCCATCCAAGTCAGCGCCCGCCCCGCCCTCAAGTAATGCCTCCAATGTCCACCTTTTAAACTGCACCATATGTCTTTTTTTTAAACTGTGTTCAAGTAGCTTTTATGTAATGCATTATATTATCTTATAAGGGTCTTTTGAAATGGTTTTCTTAAGTGTTTGGGGTACAGAAGCGCACAGTATGTAGACTTAAATGTAGCATTAAGGAGAGCGGATTACACGAAACATGGTTTAGCTGTTCATTGTAAATTTGTTTGTTGAAATGTAATAATCAAATGCTGTAGTTTATCATTGCATACATTTACCTGCCTCTTAACAGTTTCCATTTGAGAAGTTATACTTATACAAATACCAAGTTTTGTTGGTAATTTAAATGTCCATGTTAGTCAATAGACCAATCCATTAGGCCCCGCCTACTGCCCACATGGACACCTCTTCCATGCCACACTGCATGTTTCAGCTGCACGCATCATACGCGCGTGCACACATGTCAGACTTTTGTGCACGCATGTCAGACTTTTGTGCACGCATGTCGGACGTTTGGGCACGCATGTCTGACATTGACCCTATGGGCTCTGTGCACAAGTACCCCTTCAACGGCCAGAAAAGGAGAGTTGGGGGAGACCTAGACTGGTTCCCGGTTGATCCACTGCATTTTTGGAATGATCCAAAGTTATTGGGGGGCGGGGATTAGCCTGGGAAACCATCGCAAGTTAAAGTCGAACGTATTCGCGTGCCGATGCTTGACGCTCACGCGAAGACGTTGAGGCTAATAGCTTTTGCAAATTCACGAAGTCGCGAGTACATGTACTTCGTGCGCGAACCAGTACAGTCAGTACACTCAAGCTGTGTGTCCCATCCATGGAGCTCTCAAAAGGTGTAAAAATGCACCTCTTTTGTTGGCGCACGCAGCCCGCCATAACCCCTTGAGTAAAAAAAATCAAACACTTTTGATCTCTGGCTGTGCTCTGTTGTCATGGCTGGCTGCTTAAGGTGCCTTTACATGCCTGCAGCTCGACCACGTTGTAGCCGCGTCCTTCGCATTTCAGCTGCTCGGCTGGGAGTTCAGATGATTACACTCCCAAATTATTATTATTATTTATTATGATACTAAAATCCTTCCTCACTCTTCCAAAATCCGGCATCCTAATGTAAAGTCTACACCCAAACTGTTGGATTCTGACTATGGTGGTATGCCTGACCCCATGTAAAGCATAATCAGTTTACTGGTGCAGTACTAGTCCAAAAATTTGGGACTCTCCATACGGGTGTATGAGAGTGCCAAAAATTAAGATAGTAAAAACATGCAATACAAGAAAATAGACTGGCGCATGAAACAACCAGTCCAACACCCCTTTAGTACCACATCAATCAACTGTGTCAAAAGAAACATCTGGTACCCAAGCTCTGTTTCTACACATTTCCATAGTCATGCCACCAGACTACTGAAGGGTCAAGCATCTCAAAAGCCTGGACTTGCACCGGTCTAGTCTTAGGCTTGAAATTGAATTCACTTGGTTTTACTCTCACGTGCAAAATGTTGAAGAAAAGTCTCATTTAAAAATTGAATTGAGACCTCAAACTTGGCTGGTGAATAAAGTTTGCCTGATTTTGTTTTGCATGTTTTTTAGCACTTCAGATCCCAGTCCGTGCAGTACTCACTCCAACGGATTCCAACAAAACACGCAGTTGGATTTTGAAGGGTTGGGGATGATTAGGGTGCTTACATGTGCTGCGATTGGTCGAACCATCACTGGGCGGGGCTATAATGGGTGGCTCTACTATGAATAAGGGAATGAATATGTGCTTGGCCGGTTTTAAGCAAGTACTTTTAAGACCGGCTTGGGGAATAGCCGAAGCCGGTCTTAATTAAACATACTTGTTCAATACTTGCCAAGCACATATTTATTCCCATTCATAAATAGGCCTACCTATTCGGTCAAAAAGTGAAAACAAGTCAAACATTTTAAATTTCCAACAATTTGCTTACAATTTTACTTAATGGGTTTTGAAACACCCCTCTGTGTAGTATTTAATGGTATCTACCTCTCGCGAATAGTGGTAAACATCTCCTTATTATATGGAGATTGAAGCGCAAGCGCTGTGGCGCGATGCGGTGCAACACGGTGACGGTGTAGTGGTCGTATTGCACATGCGTAAGTTAAAATCGTGAAAGTTCAACCAATAAAAGTGTAAAGGAACCGGTGTTTTATCAACCGTTTAAAACCAGCACGGGTTCTCGACCAATAGGAATGCGTAAACTGTCGTAGGTATTTGAACAGAAGATAACTGCATGGGCTATTTTATGTACAACCTTCACTGTATGCCAAACTCTCCTGGAAGCTTATAAGGAAATATTGTCTTATATTAATAGTATGTTGCTGTAAAAATGGTGAAGCTTGCATTTAGATACAGCGTAAATGAACAGCATGTCAGTGTTTGGCCTTTCTGGTCGCCTGTTGTCTGGACAGTAAATAATTTGTTTGTTGGTATGGGGCCTTTAATTGTACTTTTTAAATTTGAAATACAGTGATTGCGATTTTCGTTTGGGGTATTATAAGTAAGCGAAAACTTGTAGTGATCTAGCTTCCATAATTTCGTTTTTAACTTGAATATATCGAAATGTGACAAGAGCTGTTTTGATGTGGTGTACTGCCTTCTATGTTATGTGATGCAATGTGTTCCAAGCCCGAAAATATATATCGAAGAAAGTTGACAGTGATGAGTTGTTCTAAACGTTTCGTTTATTGTAATTCAGTCGTCGAACTTGTAGCGATAATCACTCGCTCGACTGTATTTGTTTTTTATTCGAGTTCTTGCGAGAGGGCGTAACACTGACAGCCAGTCTCCAAGTTGCCAAATGGCGGCGCCCAGAAAACGAGCTCGCGTGTTAATTTTTATCTCCAGATCAAGTCAATGAAATTTTCGCCGATTCGGACAGCCGAAAGGGATTACTTTTCTGATTCAGAATCATCTATGGATATTTCAGAACAGGATGGTGAGTCAGAAGACGAAAATGGGGATACCGATACAAATGATAATGATGGTGCTTACGTTAGTGTCAATAGTAGAGACTATCATGACGGTAATCGATATTGATGATAATGAACAGAGTTTGTATGTGGAGGGGTATCAGACGCGACACACGTATATTCTACAAAACGTGCGGCATATCCCTGTGTTCAGGAGAGTGTTTCAGGGAATATCACTAGGTGCGTGACTACTATTGACTTTTGAAGGTAACAAGAATATACCAGAAAACAAGATACAACAAGCTCGAAGTTGGGCACTTTAGGGTTAAACTTTTGAAATGTCGCGGGCATTGAGAGAGTTAACTTTATTAAAGTTACGTTCCCCGTGCTGCTCAACAAATTCGATTTTGTTCTATTCATAAATGTTCAACTTGTATGTTTTTATTCCTACCAAACGCCCCATTTTTGACGTCTTGAATTCAATTCAATTATTTATTCATCATGCCAGCATGAAATTCTAATTCTCGGTTTGCACAGGTGTAACCCTCGGTTTAACATCTTGGTTTTAACCATCTGAAAAAAACCCTTTTGTTTTGGGCACATCCGCGTTGCTGGGCGAGCACACTGGCTTCCAGTGCGTACATTATCGATACTGATTGTGGGGCGGAAACCAGCCTACCCCGCGAGAACGGAATTATTGTCTGGCCGCCAATACATTTGATATTCGAAATTAATATTCAATAACTAAACATGGGCTGATTTTTTTCGGTCGATGTCTCATTCAATCTAAGTGACTAACGTTGCTTTTGCTAGAACAATAGTAATTAAGAGAAGCAATTTCTTTTCTGGCAGAAAATCTAAAATAGCACGAAGAACGCAACTTTAAAGAAGAAATCTGAGACAATGAACTACATGTATCCGTAAAAAAACCCTCATGTTTACTGCGCGTACGCGCTACCTACAGTGGTGCGCTGCTTTAATTCAATTTTCTAGGGGGGGGGGGGGCAAAACATATTTTCCAATTTTTTTCCCCGTTTTTTTTCAACATCTTCTCGATTTATCAGTTTTAGAGGGGGGTAGGGACAATTGCCCCCCCCCCCCACTCATTAAATTTACACCAATATGACTTCTCACCTCTTTTCTTTTCTTTTTCTCTTTTTTTTTCTTCCTTTTTTTTTGCTTTTCCAGGGAGGTGGATGTTGCAACCTGACGCCACTTTTTTCTTCATAATCATCTCAATGAAGGTCATTCATTGCAAAAATGATGATAAGACATGAATCTGGGACTGAGAAATATTTCCAATTTTGTTATGAAAACAATTCTTGACTCTCCATAGACTTTGTACACAATCGCGGAAGTGGCGTCAGGTTGCATTATTTTCCCCAGGCTGCATCCGAATCAATGAACTGTCAAGAGCACGTCCACTCCCAGTGAAAATACGCGGGGACGCGCTGACAATCATTCTTGGCCGTAGCTCCGTGCATAGCGCTACATAGGGTTTGTAGCTCTCCGTGGAAGCCCGTTTCGGGCACGACCTGAGGCGCCCGCCGGACGTTGCAGGGCCTTATGGGATACTTACCCAAGTAACCGGTTCGGCGAGTCGGTTACTTGGGCCAGGCTCGAGTAAGCGCGAGAAGTCACGTGAGAGGTAAATCGAACGCTGTCGCGCTTGCACGAGTAACCGCGGGGGAAGTAATGGTAAATGCTCCAATGGTAAATGCTCCCACTTCAGAAATTCGGGAAAATACTCACAACTCTCCAAGGTGTTCGAAACACACATCAAATTAAAGCTTATTTCATCATCTTTCATTTTCTTTTCAATTTTTGGGGGTCAACTGATGACTTTTAGGAGAAATTTCCATCTGAAGATGATCACCCTTGAAAATAGTCCTGAAGCCCATTGCCATTTTGAAAAACGATGCCTAAACTCCATTGCAAAATAGAGCGCTTTTAGGGTCCAAATTACATCCAAATTACACAGAACTGCAAGCTCCCAGTCCTGTGCACGGCTTCCACCCATATTTTTTACAAACCCTCAAGTTCATGGCCCACAGCATGCTCAAATACTGAAGATTTTGAGGGCATGCAAATCGTGATTTGGCCGGCGTAGTCAATTTCCGACCGATTTACTGGTCTGCACCCTATAGGTTCTAATAAATTTCCCCAAACCACTTGTACGGCACGACGAAGGATGGATGACTCATATTTCATCAAAAAATTGCAAGAAAAAAAATCTCTGACTGCGATTTCTGGCCTGAAAACAAGCCCTCTGTTTGCGGCTACCTTGCTGTAGGGCGCCCCCAACGGGAGTTAATTGAGTTTTGCTCTTTCCGACCCCAAATTACCCCCCCCCCCCCTGTTCGCTCGTAATTGCTGTGATCGGACGACGGTTCATCGGCCCCATTCAGGTTTTGGGCGCATTTGTTGCGGAACCGCCATTGCTGACCCCTTTTGAAACCCTGGCCCCCAGGTTCCGCCCCCCCCCCCTGAAAAAAACCCACTGTCGTGGAATTAAAGCGCCTGCGCGAACATTTGACAACAAACGATGGAAGGCGCCATTTTGAAACTATAAAGAAGCTAGGTTCTAAAAAATTTCCCCAAACCACTTGTACGGCACGAGGAAGGATGGATGACTCATATTTCATCAAAAAATTGCAAGAAAAAAAAATCTCTGACTGCGATTTCTGGCTTGAAAACAAGGCCTCTGTTTGCGGCTACCTTGCTGTAGGGCGCCCCCAACGGGAGTTAATTGAGTTTTTGCTCCTTCCGACCCCAAATTACACCCCCCCCCCTTTGTTCGCTCGTAATTGCTGTGATCGGACGACGGTCCATCGGCCCCATTCAGGTTTTGGGCGCATTTGTTGCGGAACCGCCATTGCTGACCCCTTTTGAAACCCTGCCTCCCCCAGGTTCCGCCCCCCTGAAAAAAACCCACTGTCGTGGAATGTAAAGCGCCTGCGCGAACATTTGACAACAAACGATGGAAGGCGCCATTTTGAAACTATAAAGAAGCGAGGTTCTAAAAAATTTCCCCAAACCACTTGTACGGCACGAGGAAGGATGGATGACTCATATTTCATCAAAAAATTGCAAGAAAAAAATCTCTGACTGCGATTTCTGGCCTGAAAACAAGCCCTCTGTTTGCGGGTACCTTGCTGTAGGAGGCCCCCAACGGGAGTTAATTGAGTTTTTGCTCCTTCCGACCCCAAATTACTCCCCCCCTTGTTCGCTCGTAATTGCTGTGATCGGACGACGGTCCATCGGCCCCATTCAGGTTTTGGGCGCATTTGTTGCGGAACCGCCATTGCTGACCCCTTTTGAAACCCTGCCCCCCAGGTTCCGCCCCCCCCCCCCCACTGAAAAAAAAACCCACTGTCGTGGAATGTAAAGCGCCTGCGCGAACATATGACAACAAACGATGGAAGGCGCCATTTTGAAACTATAGGTAGCAGACCAGTAAATAAACTTCCATAGACCCCAATGGTAAATGCTCCCACTTCAGTAATTCGGGAAAAATACTCACAACTCTCCAAGGTGTTCGAAACACACATCAAATTAAAGCCTATTTCATCATCTTTCATTTTCTTTTCAATTTTTGGGGGTCAACTGATGACTTTTAGGAGAAATTTCCATTTGAAGATACCCACCCCTGCAAATAGTCCTGAAGCCCATCGCCATTTTGAAAAACGATGCCTACACTCCATTGCAAAATAGAGCGCTTTTAGGGTCCAAATTACATCCAAATTACACAGAACTGCAAGCTCCCAGTCCTGTGCACGGCTTCCACCCCTATTTTTTACAAACCCTCAAGTTCATGGCCCACAGCATGCTCAAATACTGAAGAATTTGAGGGCATGCAAATCGTGATTTGGCCGGCGTAGGCAATTTCCGACCGATTTACTGGTCTGCACCCACAAAGGACCAGCTCACTTGGCTCATGAGCCAATTGAGCTACCTATATGCAAATCAAAGTCGGCTCAGCAGTCTACGCTCATAGCCTTACAGTTTTATTTTTTGACTTTTAGGATAATCCTACACTGGAACAGCCAGCCACGCTCAATCCTATAAAAGCTAACAGCTTCAAATCTGCAGTAAAGTACCACCTGAAATACTTTTTCTGCTCCAGGATCCAGTCATCAAAAGTTCATAGGTCATCAACTCCGATGTATGTAATGCGGGTAGCCGTTTTGTCAGTTCATAAAGATCCAGATCCAGATCCTTGACTTTTTAGCTCGGTAAGTTTTGGAATAAATTGCTCATGCACGAAAGACCACAACAAATTAAACACATAATCAAGAAGAAGCCGGGAACTTCGGGGCTTCTCATCTCACAAGCCACATACATGTGATATAATTACATGTTTATGTACTTATTACATTTCTTTCATTTTGATAATGTTAATAAATATTGTGCCGTTTCTCGATGCTGTGTTCGATGTCCAAATCTTACTTTAGAAAAACACGAACTTAATTTTGGCCTTGTAAAATGTATTTACTGCAATCGGAATGGGGACGTTCGCACGCTTCGATTCATCATTGTATTCTCAATCCATTGAGTCACAAAGGTCATTGTGATTGACCTGTTTACGTGCGGGCGATGCATCTGTTTATACTTTATCAATCAAATCTTTTTGACAAACAGGGATTACGCGCACAATATCAAAATGGAGTCACAAGAGGGCAAAAAGCGAGCCATCAAACGTGAATGGAAGCGACTCTTCGTCTTCTGTTTAAGGGTGCAGACCAGTAAATCGGTCCGAAATTGCCTGCGCCGGCCAAATCACGATTTGCATGCCCTCAAAATCTTCGGTATTTGAGCATGTTGTGGGCCATGAACTTGAGGGTTTGTAAAAAATATGGGTGGAAACCGTGCACAGGACTTGGAGCTTGCAGTTCTGTGTAATTTTGATGCAATTTGGACCCTAAAAGCGCTCTATTTTGCAATGGAGTGTAGGCATCGTTTTTGAAAATGGCGATGGGCTTCTTGACTATTTTCGGGGGTGATCATCTTCAGATGGAAATTTCTCCTAAAAGTCATCAGTTGACCCCCCGAAAATTGAAAAGAAAATGAAAGATGATGAAATAAGCTTTAATTTGATGTGTGTCTCGAACACCTTGGAGAGTTGTGAGTATTTTTCCCGAATTTTTGAAGTGGGAGCATTTACCATTGGGGTCAATGGAAGTTTATTTACTGGTCTGCTACCTGTAGTTTCAAAATGGCGTCTTCCACTGTTTGTTGTCAAATGTTTGCGGAGTGTTTTTTTTTCAGGGGGGCGGAACCTGGGGGGGGCAGCGTTTCAAAAGGGGTCACCAATGGCGGATCCGCAACAAATGCGCCCAAAATCTGAATAGGGCCGATGGACCGTCCTCCGATCACAGCAATTTCGAGCGAACAAGGGGGGGGGGGGTAATTTGGGGTCGGAAGGAGCAAAAACTCAATTCACGCCCGTTGGGGCGCCCTACAGTAAGGTAGCCGCAAACAGAGGGCTTGTTTTCAGGCCAGAAATCGCAGTCAGAGATTTTTTTCTCGCAATTTTTTGATGAAATATGAGTCATCCATCCTTCCTCGTGCCGTACAAGTGGTTTGGAGAAATTTTTCAAAACCTCGCTTCTCTATAGGGTGCAGACCAGTAAATCGGTCCGAAATTGCCTGCGCCGGCCAAATCACGATTTGCATGCCCTCAAAATCTTCGGTATTTGAGCATGTTGTGGGCCATGAACTTGAGGGTTTGTAAAAAATATGGGTGGAAACCGTGCACAGGACTTGGAGCTTGCAGTTCTGTGTAATTTTGATGCAATTTGGACCCTAAAAGCGCTCTATTTTGCAATGGAGTGTAGGCATCGTTTTTGAAAATGGCGATGGGCTTCTTGACTATTTTCGGGGGTGATCATCTTCAGATGGAAATTTCTCCTAAAAGTCATCAGTTGACCCCCCGAAAATTGAAAAGAAAATGAAAGATGATGAAATAAGCTTTAATTTGATGTGTGTCTCGAACACCTTGGAGAGTTGTGAGTATTTTCCCGAATTTTTGAAGTGGGAGCATTTACCATTGGGGTCAATGGAAGTTTATTTACTGGTCTGCTACCTGTAGTTTCAAAATGGCGTCTTCCACTGTTTGTTGTCAAATGTTTGCGGAGTGTTTTTTTTTCAGGGGGGCGGAACCTGGGGGGGGGCAGCGTTTCAAAAGGGGTCACCAATGGCGGATCCGCAACAAATGCGCCCAAAATCTGAATAGGGCCGATGGACCGTCCTCCGATCACAGCAATTTCGAGCGAACAAGGGGGGGGGGGGGTAATTTGGGGTCGGAAGGAGCAAAAACTCAATTCACGCCCGTTGGGGGCGCCCTACAGTAAGGTAGCCGCAAACAGAGGGCTTGTTTTCAGGCCAGAAATCGCAGTCAGAGATTTTTTTTCTCGCAATTTTTTGATGAAATATGAGTCATCCATCCTTCCTCGTGCCGTACAAGTGGTTTGGAGAAATTTTTCAAAACCTCGCTTCTCTATAATAGGGTGCAGACCAGTAAATCGGTCCGAAATTGCCTGCGCCGGCCAAATCACGATTTGCATGCCCTCAAAATCTTCGGTATTTGAGCATGTTGTGGGCCATGAACTTGAGGGTTTGTAAAAAATATGGGTGGAAACCGTGCACAGGACTTGGAGCTTGCAGTTCTGTGTAATTTTGATGCAATTTGGACCCTAAAAGCGCTCTATTTTGCAATGGAGTGTAGGCATCGTTTTTGAAAATGGCGATGGGCTTCTTGACTATTTTCGGGGGTGATCATCTTCAGATGGAAATTTCTCCTAAAAGTCATCAGTTGACCCCCCGAAAATTGAAAAGAAAATGAAAGATGATGAAATAAGCTTTAATTTGATGTGTGTCTCGAACACCTTGGAGAGTTGTGAGTATTTTTCCCGAATTTTTGAAGTGGGAGCATTTACCATTGGGGTCAATGGAAGTTTATTTACTGGTCTGCTACCTTAAGCTTCTTTCTGTGTTTTGTAGCCTTCCGTGGGCTACGAGATATACAAAGCACATTGAATCTAACGCAAAGTGTAGGCTTTGCGAGTCTAACGGTACTGTATGCTAGCAGCTTGCTGGCAGGTCTGACGTTACCAGCAGTAGTGCGCTGCCAACTCGGCACAAAATGGGGCCTAGTGTTAGGGGTCTCGCTCTTTGCTGTGTACACGGCCAGCAACTACTGGAGTAGCGCGTATCTGCTACTCACTGTCGCCTTGTTTCCAGGCGTCGGTGCCGCTTTGATCTGGGTGGCAAGAGGAACTTACATCACCACCATTGCCATGGAGATGGCACATCTCAAGGGAAGGAATTCTGCAGTGGATATCGGTCTATTCAACGGCATTTTCCACACGGTGTCTTACTTGGGTACGGTGTGTGGCAACTTGATATCCTCATTGGTGTTTTATGGACAACCCGGGGACGAGGATGATGGTGATGACGTCAGCAGTGTCATCGGCCAATGGAATGCCAGCGCGCCAAACGCGGAGACTGCAGATGTGTCCTTCTGCGGCATGAGGGCATGTGGTGAGAATTCTAGACTTTTCTGACAATTGGGGGCAGCACATTATGCCGGCCATTTTCCATTCTTGACGTTCGTGCGCTTGCTCATTTTAAATGGACAAAGCCGGAACCTGTGATGTCGATGAAAGTTACATGCATTTTAAAAAGCTGGGTTTGGGCTAAAGAAGGTGATACAACAAGTTGATGAAATCTGACCGAATTCTGAAAATTAAGTTAAGCATTATTTGGGGAAAAGGTAATTTGGGGGTGCTGCATACTATGCTGCACTCATTGGGCGCCATTGGTAATACATGTTTATTAGTTTTAATTGCTCGTAATATTATATGCAGCTCAGACAGACATACGACTATGCCAAACAAATGGATCGAAGGAAGGAGGAGGGGGCTTATCCCCAATAAAGCCATCCCTGGGATTCTAACGTTGCCGTGCAATCAATTTTGTTCCTTACTGTAGCCTCGTCCGAATTGCTTGGCTACGGAAATAACACGGGTCTATGGGAAGTGGCTGCAGCCGCTTCCACATCCAAGTAATCTAGACTCGACTTTTTCTTTCCACCAGGAGGCGATATCGAGAGCAACCACAGCGCCCTCCGCCCCCCAGACCAGTCGACTCGCACCACGCTCATTTCTATCTACCTGGCTTGCGGCGTGCTGTCAGCGACAGTTGCTGTGGTTTTCCTGGATAAAATCGACGCAGTCGAGCCCGGGACCAGACTTAGTGGGAAAGAAGAAGAGGTGGCGGCCGACGGCGAACGCCCACGGTCTACTTGGCGGGAAATCACGGCCAACATTGCCGCCACCTTCCGCCTGATGACTAACCCGCGCATGGCAATGCTCATACCAACGCTGTTGTACTTGGGAGTGGATGTGATGTTTATGGGCGGCCATTTTACAAAGGTGGGTTTGAACTCTTGGTGGTAGCAGACATGCCGATAGACTGGTTCCCCGACCTGACAATTTCCCCCGACGTCCACACGTCTAAATTGTAGGTCAGCCTCCGTGGCTAAAAATAAACCGCCATGACGACATTGACGGCCCTTTTTTCAAAGCTCGGCTTCGTTTTCGAATTTGCTTTATCACTTAAAACTTTTAATGTTCCTATCAAATGTTTAAAATAAATCACTTGCTTCATATATCATACAGTTATGATAATGTAGTTTGATATTTCTGTAAGAACACATTGACTAATGTTGACCTGGGATCTTGACAATTAGGCACCCGAATAGCACTGTTAGTAGGCGGAACTGAATGGAGACCGAGTTTTGAAAAATCTCGGCAACGGTCGTCAAATTGACGAAGCAAAAAGTTCGCCCATACGAACCGATCGATGCACAACTAAACCACTGCAAATGTTAAGTTAGACGTATGGTGACTTGAACCTCAGCATGTACATAGACCCTTTAGAGGGCATTTTGTCTATCAAATAGTGTATTGATTCCGTTATTGCAGTCGTCTGAATTTATCTGCTCGTATCCACTAACTTTGGTCACATAGTTTTTCGTTGGTTGCACACGAGGGATCGAGGTTGTCGGCTACGTCATGATGGGCACTTCCGTCTCCAGCTGCATCTCATCCTTCCTGATTGGTCGGCTGATGAAGTGCGTCAGCAGGTTTGCACTCTTCATCGTTGGGGGCGCTACTTACCTGCTGGTACTAGTTTTCATGTTGGTCTGGGACCCTGACCAGGGCAGATTGTGGCATCTCGTTCTGATGGCTGTGGCGGTTGGCTTTGCGAGAGCAAGCATTGCTACAATAAGCTCAAGTAAGCCATCGCAAATCAAATTACGAGTCATTCACAAGTCACATCACAAGTCGATCACAAGTCAAATACAGTTAACACTGAGTCGATCACAAGTCACAACACTTGTCATTCACAATCAAATCACAAATGACATCGAAAGAATCACAGCAAAAGCCAAATCACATGTCGATCACAGAAAGGTGACAGTGAATGAACGCTGATATATGAAGGAATGTGTCACCGATTCGGGATTGCTTAATCGTCCCTTGACTTGGGACTGAATGACTTGTGAAAAACGTGATTGACCCATGATTTGACTTGTATTATGTTGACCTGTGATGAATTGTGATTACTTGTTTAATCTCCTTGACTTACAGTTTCGGTAACCTTACAAATTTAGGTTCACATTTTGAGTCGAAACGACTGTACGTCTTTGATCTTTATTATCATTTTTGTATAGCTCTTTTGGGAATGCTGTTTGTATGTCAACAAGAGGCAGCGTTCGGCAATCTGTGCTTCTGGCAGTCTCTGGGCTCCGCCGCCATATTGGCCCTTGGTATCCCACCATCCATGTGTGCCTACCACGTGATCTCAATCGTCATGTGCATCCTCGTGTTCGCCCTGGGCATGTACTGTTTGCTGGAGCTGCGATTGAAGCGAGAGCGGACACCAGGCGAGAAGAAGCCTGAGAAGGAGGCTGAGGGGAAAGAAATGTTGGCCATAGCAGAGGCGACCAACAACGAAATACCAATCGACTGATGACATGTAGAGATCCCTACATGTCATCAGGGGCTGTGTAGTATGCAGCCTTTACCAATGAGCCGAGGTTAGAACCGGGGACTCGCGTTGCGCGCGCACAATACATATTTATGAATCATGGCGGTAAAGGTACCCATAATGCTTCCGCATTTGAATGAAATGAGTCTTCCCGATCACCATCCGATATTGCAGTTGGTACGAGCAGCATAACAGCATACACCGAATAGCTCTTTGTGCAAGAATTCGTTTCAATTGAAAATTGAAACAAACATGTTTTTATATTTAAAAATCAAACATAATTATAAACATTAACTGACTCCAATTTACAGAGCTTTTGTCAAGCTGATTAGAACATGCTGTATTCGTTTTCAAATTTTACATTTTAAACTTTTTGAAATTATAGTTAATTTATTTACTGCAACAAGGTGATTGTTATATTTTTAAATTATCAAATGTTTACTACAACATGGTGACTGTTAAAGTTCAAGGGGTTCTCGAAAGTGTTGCAAAAAGCGCCCTCTCTTGTTCATGCACGGAGCCAATAAAGCATCAAATCATTATATTGTAGAGTTTTAGGTTAATTATTGGTGGCGCTGTTTACAGTGGAGACTGGGGTCAGCGTGAGGTCAGCATGCACGCGCAAGCAGGCATCGCTGTCATGCTCGTGCGCGGGCAGTTGCATGCCGTGCAGATATGTAGTGGATCGTTCACGGCCGGCCAGCTGGCTCCATGAAACTCGAGGCTCCAGATTCTCGTGTTGTTCAAGATTACTGAGGTAAATCTCAAATTATTACACTGACTAATTGTTCTGAGGAAGTGATTACAAGCCATTTAGACATTGGAATGTTATGTGATTGCCTCCGAGTTATTTTGTCTGTCTTTTTATTAAATAAAATTGAACCCCAAAACAGTACACCCTACAATATTATGAGATGAACTGTTATCACATTATTTTAAGCACAATTGCTCTTAAATTATTCATTTGCAAGGAAAAAACACTTAAATTCTGGTTAGAATTTTTTTTTTTGCTGTCACAATTTTGAGTTCTCATATAATATGTCCAATTTCGTTATCATTGTTTATGTACGATTACGTCCCTGAGCTGTGCCGGCAGCTTAGGGTATATTTATGAACAAAGTCTATGGGCAAATGGCTCTAAAGGCTTCACCGCCAACATTTCGTATTCCAATGCCTTCTGACTCGTTCGGCTTCTGTCAATACTGCCTTGACAATCAGAGGCAAACTATATTAATTGCAATATCTGTAATATTACGGCCCTCTCGATGCGTATCGTTTTCTAAAGGTTCGTTGTTTACACGGTTGTGTAATTATCTAGACCAACCTTGATTGCTGCTGAGGATTCTGTGTTTGTTACCGGAAGCCGCTTCCGCTCGTACGCGGTGCTGCAGCGTTCCATATCAATTCGTGACTGTTTATTACCGCGATGGTCGTCATTGTTCAATTTCAGGACGATATTTTGTTAATTTCAAGATGCTATTTTGTTAAAACTGGAAACTGTAATTACAACGTGATTCCCATTGGCTGTTACGTTTCCCGCTTCCAGCATTAGCTCCACCCATACTGTAAGATTGAACAAATTATACAAGTTGAAGCCTTCATGGCAAGTTCAGGCTCGCTTCATGATTGGCTAGGCTTGCTATAACGTCAGCCTGTTTGTTGTCTGCGGCTGCTTAGGTGCTGAGGCAAGCGAGTGGCGTTTTGTACTCGGTGATAAACGATCAACACTAATGGAGTCTCGGTCATTGCGTCAATCAGGTTTGGTCTTAGTGGTCAGGCTCTTTCCTGATCGTCGTTCGGTATTCTACATGCGTAGATAGCTGCCTATTATGTTGCGTTTGCGTGTTGTGTGAGTCGCTCATTACACTAATCAGAACAAGTTTCCAGTAAGATTTTAAGTTGAGGCTCTCTCGCGTTTGTTGTTTTGAGTTTTACGTGCGTAGTTGCCTATTAATTCGCGTGGTTGTGTAAGTCTTTCATAAAAATCCTACAGCGTAGTGGATTGTGCTCAGAATTCATCTGCATCTTGGACAATGGACGGAGCAGCAGCTTTGGTTCTGGTGCTGTCAGCAATGGCAGGTAAGAAGAATAAATATCACCTGTTGTACATCCTCAAATTCCTGATTGGTTTGTTGGCAAAAGTAGACAAGATTTGCCATGATATCAGGATCAGGGACATAAGGTGCATCCCCCATTTTTTTTTTTAACAATCCTCCCCCTAATTTGGTAGAAGCCGATCGCTATATTGAATTGGGTGATCGTATCCTGCCAGTTATTTGTTTCGTTTGACAAGATATTGATTTGAAGATATGATCACAGTGATGATTGAATAACCAACACTTGATTTTGTTGTTATCAGTGCATACAAAAAAATAAAAAAATGCTTATTTTTTTGGGTCACTACGTCAAAAGTTTCCTAACTATGTAAATGAAATGCATAAATACCTAAGACAGTTTACCCATTGGCCCATTCCTATTGGTCGAGAGCCCGTCACATTGCCGGTCTTAAATGAATCATAAAGACCTGCTAGCGGCCGGCCGGCTGGCTGGTATTAAACACTTTTCCATCCTTTTGTCATCATCAAATTGGATTTGTAACCAAACTCCGCCCATCGCCCATCTGCCTCAGGTAATGTAATAAATGAATTGGCGCAGTGACTGTATATACGTATGCCACTTCGCCCACGCCTTAGCCTTTCGCCAAGGCAATCGTGGCTTAGAGTGGCGGAGCTGCGAAAAAACCGAAGCGACTGTCGCAAAGATTAAGTCAGCACGCACGAGTGGCGAAGCCACGAGGCCTTTTCCAACTTGATTTTGTTGAATTATTCATATTTTTATGCAAATAAGAAGAATGCAGAAAGGTTAACCAATCACAACGCGGATTTTGCCTAGTTGCTTCCATTTGTGAAAGAAGGGTGAGTGTAAGGAAAACAGTACAACAGACTGCGCGCCCAAGTGCAAGTGCGGGCACAATGCCCAGCCAACAACGATATAATAACCGTGCGTGCACGGTACGCTTACGCACGCCCACGCAAAAACGATTTCAGTCACTATTTATATGCAGTGGCTGGCCGGTCAGGAAAGTCGGGGTAAAATAATGTCGAAGTGTGTCACACCACTTATGCATGCGCGTGTTTATGGTGTAAAATCGAGGACACACACGTGCAAAATCATCAAAGAATTGAGGACAGGAACCAAACCGAGGACTCCCGTTTAGAAAACGTGTAAAAAAACAATGAGAGCTGTTGCGAAAAAAGTTAAGAAAAAGGGAAGAAGAACAATAGAAAATCCTCCATTTACACCATAAACAAACGTGCTGGTAAACATGTATGTATGGAGCCTTTCGGTAGCTCCATTCCCCTGTGCATTTGGGTAGGCATTACTTTCACTGTGTGGACTTCCGAACAAAAGAGGTCAACATAAACCAGGCAGAGGCGACGTTGTGTGGACGTGGGCAAGTCCACAGAGTGTTTCCCCTTTTCTGGAAAACAGATTTAGAGGCATTTTTGGGTAAGGTTTATCTGTGGCAGAATGAAGAGAAACACTAAAGGGAATCATAGAAAAAATTGGGTTGAAAGAGTTTTCCCAGTTTCACTGTTTTTTCTTAACTACACGAAAGCAATGGAATGTCCACACTGGGTATGTAACGTAAATATTGTGTGTGCGTGCATGTGTACGTGTTTATCTTTTGAAACTGTGGACGCAAAATACCAGAGTAAAAAAGAGAACAATATAGTCCACGATTCCCAGCATACGTCCGCGATTGGAGTCGTGTACAAAACCTATGGGAGTCTTCCTAAAAAGTTAAAGGACAAACAAAAGAGGGACAATAGGACGTCCAAAATCGACGGAAACACACGTTTGGGTGCGTGCGAGCATGGGCGTGGGCGAAGTGGCAAATGGGTGAAGTGCCAATTTGGCGAACTTGGTGCGATAATTTGCGAAGTAGTAATTCAGGGAAGTGGTAATTCGGCGAAGTGGTAATTTGGAGAAGTGACTGTAAAACCATAAATGAATGGCCAGGTAAAGGTTTCCTCAAATACTGATAATTTCATCAATTTTATTTACGGTGAAACCAAAAAAAATGTATCTTGGACTGTTATTGCACTTTCAATTGTTCATCAACTAACATCAGTTATTCAATAGGGGTGCGCATTGTGTAAATCGCAGTACCCGACATGTATTATAGATTTTCGGAAACAAGAGCCCACTTTTCGGCCGATTTTCTTTTTCCAGTTGAGCGCTTTAACACTAAATAAAAAGGAATGTAATGAATAAGACCATTGCCAATTAGTACACCACATTCTGATTCGAAGGTCCAGGAAACGCGCCACTAGGCGTGAACTTCAATGCTCTATTGGCACAAAAGTGTCAAATAAGGACCACTGTGAGTAGGAGCGCCCCATTTGTCGGTCAACCCCCTCAACCTTTCGATTCTGCGACGGCCGCGTATTAAACCCAAATAGCATAACACTAATGGTGATTCGGCTGTGCGTTTACATTCTGCTTTAGGCCCAATTATGATGGATAAGAAGAAAGCAATGTTATCGTAATATAGGGAGCTGATTGCGTCTTTTTTATGGTGTTTTTCGTAGTAGTGATGATCTCGTGCCATCAAGTCTGCTTCATCGGATCGGAGTACAACCCACAATCTGGTATCCCACCCCGTTGGTTCTTATCGTACAAAGATCCGTGCGAATGCACCGCTATACGTCTGGGCGGGATGCGCATCCCTGCTTCGTCATACCGCCAGGGGGCGCCTCACTACCTGAAGGAGCTTTTCCTGAGTGAGGATTCTGACGAAATTCAAGCTTACTTCAAATGTGAGCCTGCTGAGAAAAACCCAGGTAATAGACACATGTTATGTTTGTAATGCAAAACAGTAACACGATTTTATTAAATTTGGACGCCAGACGTCACTTAAGTTCTCTTTAAATTCTCCAATAATGTGATTCGTGCTTAAGTAGAAGTACCTTTATACAAGTGCGCCTTTACCATCTCTTGGAGCTGATCATTTTTCAGTTCTTTTAAGAAGTTTTAATCATGAATGTATGCGGATATATTATATGAACAGATCACCACGAAAAAGCCATTTTTTAGATGATGCCACACTCGCGCGCGGCCTCAAGCGAGGACGCTGCACGCGTTTTACTCATTTACTCATTTACAATAGTCAAGAAGTCCATTTACATGGGAAATGTTCCTCTGTGCAAAATGCAAGGGTTCTTTTTGAAAATACCTAATGACGTATTGTTATCTTACCCAACTGGTACCCCGACACCTACCCCAGCCGGTACGGAGAAACCAATCCAAGCTGGTGCGGGGATACCTACCCCAGCCGCTACAGAGAAACCTACCACAACCGTTACGGAGAAACCTACCTCAACCGTTACGGAGAATCCTACCCCAGCTGGAACGGAGAATCCTACCCCAGCTGGTGCGGAGAAACCTACCCCAGTCAATACAGAGAAACATACCCCAGTCAATACAGAGAAACCTACCCCAGCTGGTACGGAGCAACCTACCCCGGCTGGTACGGAGAAACCTAACCCAGCAGGTGCGGGGAAACCTACCCCAACTGGTACCGAGAAACCTACCCCAGCTGGTACGGAGACACCCACCCCAGCCGGTACGGAGAAACCTACCCCTGCTAGTGCGGGGAAACCTACAACAGCTGGTACGGAGAAACCTACCACAGCTGGTACGGAGAAACCGACCCCTGCTAGTGCGGGGAAACCTACAACAGCTGGTACGGAGAAACCTACCCCAGTTGGTACGGAGAAACCTACCCCAGCTGGTACGGAGAAACCTACCCCAGCTGGTACGGAGAAACCTACACCAGCTGGTACGGAGAAACCTACCCCAGCTGGTGCGGAGAAAGCTACCCCAGCTGGTACGGAGAAACCTACCCCTGCTGGTACGGAGAAACCTAACCCAGCCGGTACGGAGAAACCTACCCCTACTAGTGCGGGGAAACCTACACAAGCTGGTACGGAGAAACCTACCCCAGCTGGTACGGAGAAACCTAACCCAGCAGGTACGGAGAAACCTACACCAGCTGGTAAGGAGAAACCTACCCCAGCTGGTACGGAGAAACCTAACCCAGCCGGTACGGAGAAACCTACCCCGGCTGGTACGGAGAAACCTACCCCAGCTGGTACGGAGAATCATACCCCAGCTGGTACGGAGAAACCTACCCCAGCTGGTGCGGAGAAACCTACCCCAGCTGGTACGGAGAAACCTAACCCAGCCGGTACGGAGAAACCTACACCAGCTGGTACGGAGAAACCTACCCCAGCTGGTACGGAGAAACCTACCCCGGCTGGTACGGAGAAACCTACCCCAGCTGGTGCGGGGAAACCTACCCCTGCTGGTACGGAGAAACCTACCCCTGCTGGTATGGAGAAACCTACCCCAGCTGGTACGGAGAAACCTAACCCAGCCGGTACGGAGAAACCTACCCCTGCTAGTGCGGGGAAACCTACCCCAGCAGGTATGAATAAACATACCACAGTCGGTACGGGGAATCCTTTCCAAGCTGGTACGGGGAAACCTACCCCAGCAGATAGGAAGAAACATACCACAGTCGGTGCGGGGAAACCTACCCCGGCAGATACGAAGAAACATACCACAGTCGGTTCGGAGAAACCTACCCCGGCTGGTACGGAGATCCCCTTCTTAACGGGGAAACATACCCCAGCTTTAAGTGGTCGTATGATCTTCTGTAATCATAAGTTTGACTGTAAGCATATGGATTTGTTCTATCGCAAGGGTATACATTGTATTGCATTGAGATTGAACATTTTATTTCTTACCGCATATCAAGGTTTATCGAAGGCTGCTTACCCAACTCCTCCCAATTAAAAGCAAATACATTCAGGTATTTTAGTGCAACTCCCAAGAGTAAAACCAACAGAATAAACAACGGGAAATCCATTGATGCATGATCATGCCCGTTGTATTTTCTCCCAAATTCAAAATGTTTCTCAAATTAGAGGGAGGGAGTAAAATGTGCAGTTACAATTGTGCGTTTTACCCCCAAACAAAGTTGGGGAGGAAATTATCATTCTCTCAATACATTTTTTTTTAACTATCAATATGAATAAATATTTACTTTGCTTACTCATTTGTTGCCAGCAGAGTGTTCCAGTCCGCAACCCCTGGGTATGGAGGACGGGACAATCCAAGATGATCGCATCACGGCGTCCAGTAGTCGTGTCTGTTGCCCTGCCAGTGATGGACGCCTCAACAATAACAACAGATGGATACCCATGATGTAGGTATCAAAGGGAGATGCCACGCCTGACACTTCACTCTCATATTCACTTTGTATCATTACAATGCCACAAAACCCTCCTGAATGTGTTTAATTAATGAACATCTAATTGCCTCAGTGGAGTTTTGTTTCTGTTCGTTTTGTTTCTGTATTTTGTTTGGCATTGTTTTTCTTTTTTGCAATGGTTCTCCTTTCCATTATAAAAAAAAAAGTTATCATCCCCGGCCAAAGCCCAACCCGGACTCATGCGCATTTGAATTGCACACTGTAACGAGTTTCAATAATAATATTTGATTTTCAAATCCATTGCACAACCGGATTTGCAGAGTATCGTTATTTCATAATTGTTCCTCATTCTCTCTTCACTCTGTGTACATAGCTCCGTCAATTCCTGGATCGAGGTGGACCTCGTCCAGAGTACAGTGGTGAGTGGGGTCACCACACAAGGCGACGGCAGCGATTCGTATGTGACTGCGTACAAGGTGGCGTATAAGAAGCAGCCCTCATCCGACCGTGAACACGTGACGGATGGAAAAGGAAACATCAAGGTAAACATCAATCTTTACTAAGTCTTGCTGTAAGCTACATTTAACTTTCGTTCGTAAAACAGTTTTGAAAAGAAAATGTGAAGGTTTTTATTCCTCATATTTTGTTTGGGCTTTTATCGCAATATGATAACTTCATTATTTACGACTTTATACGGTTTCATGCTCATGCAACCATTTAGCCATTCTGAAATCGCGTCTGATTATACCACGTGTGAACAAAAAAGGATGTCCTGCTTTTGGTTGGTTTTCTCAGCTATTTTAAGAGATTTTTCATTCAAATTCACCAACTCTATCATTCAATTTCGTCCACGAAAAATTTCACACGCTTAAACAAAACCAATTTAGTCCAATTTTTTCCAGATTTTGGCCCCAAAATAGCAAAACGCTCTGAAACTGAAACAGAAACTTATGTCTATAATGTCTATAATAAGTCATTATGTCTATAATATGGCTGAGAATGATCAGAAAAGTGAGTGCCCACCCAAGATAAGCAGTTGACTTTATATAGTTATTACGGTTTGTTGAAATTCTGTTTCGAAGGAAGACCCCGTCAGCTAAGAATGCCCACTTTTTTGTAGTTTTTGTCCTAGACTTTACTACAAGTAGGCTATTTTTATACAAATCTTCGTTTATTGCGTTGGGATTCATTTCAGGTGTTCATCGGTAACACTGATAAAAACACCCCGGTCACTAACCTGTTTGATGAGAGTGTGGTGGCCACGGTAGTACGCATTGAGCCTACTGAACGGTATGTTTTTGCCGGTCTGCGATTGGAGCTGCTTGGATGTCGTCGTGGTTAATTCAGCTAAAGCATTCAGGGGATTCTCTCCGATAGCGCTGACAAAATTTCAATCTATATAAAAGTACATGCGACGGTAGATAATATTAAGGTTGATAATAAATACCATGCTTTGTAGGAGGAATTTATTTATATCAGACGAATTTGATCTCTGAATGCGGCCATTCGGCAACAGCTTAGTGATGGCGAATATTCTCGAGCAGGTGACTAAAGAGGGTGACCAAACTTTGAAATTCAAAGGTAAATGACTAAATTGAATTTGATAACGGGTATGAAATTTATTATTTATTCGGCCAACAAATGAACAAAAGTACAATGACAAAGCAAATAAAAAGTAAAAAGTAAGCAAAAATTGGAAATTGAAAGTAAGACCAGACAAGACTGAAGAATACGAGTAGAAATGGGTCGGGGGAGGGGGGAGGGAAGGGAGGGTGGACAGTTTGACAGGGGAGAGGAGATACAGGGACAGAAAACAAGAACAATATAACATTCCAAACTGGCCAGGGTTAAAAAAGTGTACTAAAACACTGTAGCCCTAAGACTTGCCAACCCATGCTCGAAATGTCTGCACAAAAATTAAATAGTATTCAATGTAAATATAAATATATAAATGAAATAAAGAAAAAAAAAAAAAAAGTATGAACTGGTGTTAAATGTAGTCTTTGCTTAATTATGTTTAAGCATGTCATGAACCGATGTATTTTTGCTGTCAATATAAGAAATTTAACTCACGATTTCAAATAGTCATATAATAATTTAGGTGAATAGTATAAGGTGTGTAGTGTATTGCTGCCGTCATGTAACCTTTTTATTGGCATTTGTAATTGTGGTGTTCGATATGGAAAATATTTAAATACAAATACGTGTATAGATTTATGTGTAACAAAGTTAATTGATATAGTTTTATACAATATTTTTTTCATTTATATCATTTTGACACGTGATTACTAGGATGTATGGGTCATCAAAATACCCTAATTTCAAACTAAGGGTCAATTTGTATTTTAATACAAATTGACCATGTAGTTTTCTTCTTAAAAGAAGAAAACTACATGAGTATGAACACATAAAGTGTTATGTTCATTTGATGCCGAGCTGCCATAACAAGAAGCTGAGAGGAAGCAATCTTTATCTCATTGAAGCACATACTTACCAATATTGTTCAATTATAATTCAAATGCTTGTTACGCTCTGTGAATATGAACATGCTTGTGAAATAAAAAAAACCCATAGAAACACTCACTAGTTTAATTTTTTAGTTGATCAGTTAATGTGCTTTGCGTATTAAAAATGACTTGTACAAAACGACTTGCTGCCTGTCCATATTATATTGTAATGATTAAATACATCAGAAATGGAGAGAAGAAAATCCCACTTTTTCTTCTATCCGCGTGTTTAGCAAAGTCTCGTAATCAAGGTACCGTTATCGTCTGTACCAATTTTATATTATCACCAGAGAGTACCCAGCAACACTGATACATTCCTATAGAACCCAACGCCCCATCCTATACAATACTTTCGTTGTTTTGCTCCGTTTACTAGCTGTTTGTATATAATGTCACAAACCCGGGTCCCCCCTACCCTCTCACACGCAATGTGTCCCCGGTCTCATCATAACAACGCTCAGACAAAATAATAAATGCAGGCAAATTTACAGGGTACAACTATTTATTTACACTATCTACACAAATATATCAAAATCAGCAAATGGGGAGAATTCTGCCAAGTAAATTATAAAATGCAACCACCAGATTCATACTCTAATTTCATGACTTATAGGACCAATATTAATAATTTACATATTCACCATACATTTACAACCCGAAGTCGCTGAAAGGCGAAAAGCTAACAGTTCTTAGGATGAGTCTTTGTCCCGCGGTCCAAGAACCGGTCCTTGCTTGACACTGAAGTGGTGGACGATTCTTGGGGCTTGGAGAATGAGATATCCGCGACCTTGGTCTTGAGCGGACGGGCCTCAGGGATGTATCGGCCGGTGGGATGTATCGGCGCAGTCCCCAACCAATGGGTGGATCCAACAGTGAATGGCGACTGGATTTAACTCCACAAAAAGGAGCCCTAAAATAATATTAAATATAATAATAACCACCTACCCTATTTTCAGGCTGTAATTATAGAATCAACTGATCCCACAAAAATATTTCTATCAGCCCAAAAGGGCGTGTCCCATAAAGCAGATTTGCAATGTAGCGCATTCAAATATGCACAAGGTACAAAACAGCTCCAGCAAAATTGATACATTCACTGATGTTTAAATGAACTAATTACTTTATACTAATGAAACAAATATTAAAATGAAACTTACAGTACATTACTGGCTCCTAAAACTTGGACCACCGTCACAGGATGCAAAATTCGCTGTCTAAAACACAGCTCTTCAGACCAGGCAAACTTCCGCCCAAAATGGCAGGAAAAATCTCTCTGCAACTAACGCTGCTGAAGGGTAGGCTATCGCCTTATCTGGATTCTCAAACATCCACTCAAAATCTTCAAAATGTTGGAGCTATCGCTCTACAGTGTGCTATCGCACCACAAGCCTGTCTGCTTCTGACTAAAAACTGCACCCAATGCATGTATGTGCACACTTCAGTGAGCCAGTATAGTATGCTAATTTCACCTTTAGAAAGTTTACCTGCACATGCCACACATAGAAGTAAACTATGCAGGGCCACACCTTAATTTGCATAAAATGTGTATATAAAAGGAACTAGGGCAAACTTCGCCACACGTAGTTCAAACAAATCCTAAGGAACTTATACTTGGCGTAAAATATCAGGCTGACCTGTGACATATAATTTAAAGGCAGTTTCAGTATCATAATCAGGCTTCCCTTCCATTGTCACGAAGAGGTTTGATTTAATATTTCATATTTCAATTCTTTCTGACTCGTAGGGCGTATCCTATCAACACTCCCTTGAACTTTGAAGGCACAATACATGTATCTTAATTGCAATATCTTGATTATTACGGCCCTCTCGACAGTGTTGGAGTCAAGACCTCAGAGTCCGAGACCGAGACCAAGACCGAGACTTCCCCATTCGAGACCGAGACCGAGACCGAGACCTAATAGTCCAAGAGCGAGACCGAGACCGAGACCTCATTATAAAATAAATAAATAAATAAATAACATGCGAGGGCGCACTCATTCCAAGATGGCGGCGCCCATGTTCCGTGAAAACTTTGAGGACCGAAATAAAAACGTACTATCACTCAGCTTCAATCCTACTCAAGTCATAGCTTGCCGCCACCTTCCGCCTGATGACTAACCCGCGCATGGCAATGCTCATACCAACGCTGTTGTACTTTGGAGTGGATGTGATGTTTATGGGCGGCCAATTTACAAAGGTGAGTTTGGTAGCAGACCAATAGACTGGTTCCCCGACCTGACAATTTCCCCCGACGTCCACACGTCTAAATTGTAGGTCAGGCAGCCTCCGTGGCTAAAAATAAACCGCCATGACGACATTGACGGCCTTTTTTTTTATAGCTCGGCTTCGTTTCCGAATTTGCTTTATCACTTAAAGCTTTTAATGTTCCTATCAAATTTTTAAAATAAATCACTTGCTTCATATATCATACAGTTATGATAATATGGTTTGATATTTCTGTAAGAAAACATTGACTAATGTTGACCTGGGATCTTGAAAATTAGGCACCCGAATAGCACTGTTAACAGGCGGAACCGAATGGAGACCAAGTTTTGGAAAATCTCGGTAACGGTCGTTAAATTTTAAAATAGTACATGACGAAGCAAAAAGTTCGCCCAAACGATTCGATTGATGCACAAACACTTCGTTGAATTTCAAGTTTTTTTTTAAATAAAAGCAGTGAATATTAATTATCAACTCATTTAAATAAGTTTGTAATAAGCAATAAACAGTTCATTAAAACAATATTATTCTCGGAAATACTCGGGCGCTATCCGATTGTCGACACAATTCGGCAAACTTCGGAAATGTTCGTAAAGAGGAGGAATTCCTCCCGTTTTAGTCACGTGATGTAAATTATAATACATGTACAATGTAATACCGGGCCTACCTGACCTAAGATTCATCAGCAATAGTCAGAATCGTTTGGACAGGTATGGAAACCAGACTAACATGCCGAATTATCACGCATGCGCACAACCGAAAGATTCACCGAAAATTTAAACTAAACCACTGCAAATGTTAAGTTAGACGTATGGTGATTCGAACCACAGCATGTCAATATACCCTGTAGATAGGCATTTTGTAAATCAAATAGTATATATTGATTCCGTTATTGCAGTCGTCTGAATTTATCTGCTCGTATCCACCAACTTAGGTCACATAGTTTTTCGTTGGTTGCACACGAGGGATCGAGGTTGTCGGCTACGTCATGATGGGCAGTTACGTCTCCAGCTGCATCTCATCCTTCCTGATTGGTCGGCTGATGAAGTGCGTCAGCAGGTTTGCACTCTTCATCGTTGGGGGCGCTACTTACCTGCTGGTACTAGTTTTCATGTTGGTCTGGGACCCTGACCAGGGCAGATTGTGGCATCTCGTTCTGATGGCTGTGGCGGTTGGCTTTGCGAGAGCAAGCATTGCTACGATAAGCTCAAGTAAGCCATCGCAAATCAAATTACGAGTCATTCACAAGTCACATCACAAGTCGATCACAAGTCAAATCCAGTTAACACTAAGTCAATCACAAGTCACAACACATGTCATTCACAATTCACATCACAAATCAATCAAATCACAAGTGACATCGAAAGCATCACAGCAAAAGCCAAATTACATGTCGATCACAGAAAGGTGACAGTGAATGAACGCTGATACATGAAGGAATGTGTCACCGATTCAGGATTGCTTAATCGTCCCTTGACTTGGGACTGAATGACTTCTGAAAAACGTGATTGACCGATGATTTGACTTGTGATTTGTTGACCTGTGATGAATTGTGATTACTTGTTTAATCTCCTTGACTTACAGTCTCTGTAACCTTACAAATTTAGGTTCACATTTTGAGTCGAAACGAATGTACGTCTTTGATCTTTATTATCATTTTTGTATAGCTCTTTTGGGAATGCTGTTTGTATGTCAACAAGAGGCAGCGTTCGGCAATCTGTGCTTCTGGCAGTCTCTGGGCTCCGCCGCCATATTGGCCCTTGGTATCCCACAATCCATGTGTGCCTACCACGTGACCTCAATCGCCATGTGCATCTTCGTGTTCGCCCTGGGCATGTACTGTTTGCTGGAGCTGCGATTGAAGCGAGAGCGGACACCAGGCGAGAAGAAGCCTGAGAAGGAGGCTGAGGGGAAAGAAATGACGTCAGAAATGTTGGCCATTGCAGAGCCGACCAACAACGAAATATCAATCGACTGATGACATGTAGACTTCCCGATCTTACCTATGAACCTATCCAGGGGCTGTCTAGTATGCAGCGTTTACCATGAGCCGAGGTTAGCACCGGTGACTCGCGTTGCGCGCGCAGAATGCATATTTATGAATCGTGGCGGTCAAGGTACCCATAATGCTTCCGCATTTGAATTAAATGAGTCTTCCCGATCACTATCTGATATTGCAGATGGAACGAGCAGCATAACAGCATACACCGAATAGCTCTTTGTGCATGAATTCGTTTCAAATGAAAATTGACACAAAATTTTTTTTATATTTAAAAACCAAACGTAATTATAAACATTAACTGACTCCAATTTACAAAGAGAGCTTTTGTCAAGCTGATTATAACATGCTGTATTCGTTTTCAAATTTTACATTTTAAACTTTTTGAAATTATAGTTAATTTATTTACTGCAACAAGGTGATTGTTATATTTTTAAATTATCAAATGTTTACTACAACACGGTGACTGTTAAAGTTCAAGGGGCTCTCGAAAGTGTTTTAAAAAGCGCCCTCTCTTGTTCATGCACGGAGCCAATAAAGCATCAAATCATTATATTGTAGAGTTTTAGGGTAATTACTGGTGGCGCTGTTTACAGTGGAGATGGGGTCAGCGTGAGGTCAGCATGCACGCGCAAGCATGCATCGCTGTCACGCGCGTGCGTGGGCAATTCCATGCCGTGCAGATATGGAGTGTAGTGGATCGTCCACGGCCGGTGTCACATGAAAATCCGACCCCTATGAAAATCGGACCCCTATTTCCCTATTATTGGTTGATCCCTCGCACGTGACAGGTCACTCTCCCGAAACGATCCTAAAAATAGCATAGTGTTGTACTCACGAGTGCGCAGTAGTACCAATGAGTCCACATTTAATGGAGTCGGATATTCACGCTACACCGGCCGGCTGGCTCCGTGAAACTCGAGGCTCCAGATTCGAGTGTTGTAAATCTCAAATTATTACACTGATTAATTGTTCTGATGAAGTGATTACAAGCCATTTAGACATTGGAATGTTATGTGATTGATTGCCTCCGAGTTATTTTGTATGTCCTTTTATTAAATAAAATTGAACCCCGAAAACGGTACACCCTACAATATTATGAGATGAACTGTTATTACTTTATTTTAAGCACACAGGGCTCTCAAATTATTCATTTGCAAAAAAACAAACTGACTCAAACTCTGGTTAGAAAAGTATTTTCGCTGGCACAATTTTGAGTTCTCATATAATATGTCCAATTTCGTTATCATTGTACATATACGATTACGTCCCTGTGCTGTATGTGCCGGCAGCATAGGTATATTTATGCACAAAGTCTATGGGCAAATGGCTCTAGAGGCTTCACCGCCAACATTTCGTATTTCAATGCCTTCTGACTCGTTCGGCTTCTGTCAATACTGCCTTGACAATCAGAGGCAAACTATATTAATTGCAATATCTGTAATATTACGGCCCTCTCGATGGGTATCGTTTTCTAAAGGTTCGTTGTATACACGGTTGTGTAATTATCTAGACCAACCTTGATTGCTGCTGAGGATTCTGTGTTTATTACCGGAAGCCGCTTCCGCTCGTACGCGCTGCTGCACCGTTTAATATCGATTCGTGACTGTTTATGACCGCGATGGTCTTTATTGTTCAATTTCAGAACGATATTTTGTTAATTTCAAGACGCAATTTTGTTAAAACTGGAAACTGTAATTACAACGTGATACCCATATTGTAAGATTGAACAAATCATAAAAGTTTAAGCTTTCGTGGCAAGTTCAGGCTCGTTCGTGATTGGCTATAGGCTTGCTATGACGTTATTCTGTTCGTGGCCTGCGGCTGCTTAGGTGCTGAGGCGAGCGAGTGGCGTTTTGTACTCGATTATTTATACGATCAACACTAACGGAGTCTCGGTCATTGCGTCACTCAGGTTTGGTCTTAGTGGTCACGCTCTTTCCTGATCGTCGCTCAGTACTCTACATGCGAAGCTGGTGTGGTGTCTGTGTGTGTGTGTCGTTCATTGCATCGATCAGAGAGAGGTTCCAGTAAAGTGTTGAGTCGAGGCTCTTTTCCCATTGTTGTTCAGCAGTCTACGTGCGTAGTACCTTTTTATAATTCGCGTTGGTGTGTGAGTCGTTAAATACATCCCAGCGTATTGTGCTTAGAATTCACCTGCATCTTGGACAATGGACGGAGCAGCAGCTTTGGTTCTGATGTTGTCAGCAATGGCAGGTAAGATTTAATAAACTAGCACCTTTAGTACGTCGATCCTCCGACTGGGTTGTTTGCCAATACCAGACAAGTTTAGCTAGATCAGGATCGGGGATATAAAGTGCATCTCTTGCATTTATTTCACAACATGAAATCCCAAGTTGCAATGGTCGTTCGCCATTTAATTTGGTGATCTGGGTTGGTTCGACAAGAAAATAATTTGTGTATGTTTATGATCACCGTCACAGCCGATTAATTAAAACGTTGTTTTGATAAATTAATCTGCGCATTTAAACAGAAAGATTTCAAACAAAACGGCGGCCGCTACATATAATTATTACCAGTTTGTCACAACGGAAATGGAAAATAAAACTAGTAAAATACACATGTGAAATGGATTGTAGTGTTAGGTGCAGTATGAGGAACTTCATCAAGATTGACCCTGCTTGCGGAGGTATTGTGTCCCCACCCTTAATTCCAAGTACGTCAGCCACTTTTTTCCCCTAAAATTGAGCAATAATGTTGATTGGCCAATAATCCAAAACATAACATCACTTGTTAGCGCGACGGTGACTTCAAAAGGGCGCGTCATTACATTTTTGGTGAAAATATTCATAGTTTTGATATTTTCGTTCAAATTATTTAAATTTCGGTACATACATTAGTGGGGTCAATTATGGTGATCCAAAAGCTTAACTGAAAAGCCGAAAAGCTTATTGATGCCTTTTCTACTTTTTTTTTTTCTTTCTTGCTAAACAGAAAGCAATTTGAATGTTTTGTAAAAATGCGTTTTTATAAAATCTGACAACATTTTTGATCTGCTTTTCTGGTAGCAGAAATGCAGATGTCCACTTGTGAATTTGAACCACCTGACACCAAGTTCAATCTGCTTTTCTGGTATCTTAAAAGCAGATGTACCTTTTTGAACCGCCATTAAAACCTGCTTTTTTAAAGCAGAATATCTCATGAGTAGCAAAATGCGTTTTAGCAAAAATTTCAATCAGCTAAATTTATGGTAGCAGAAAATCAAAATGTACCAAAGCACATTTTAGCAAAATCTGCTTTGAATTTTCTTGTAGCAGACAATTAGAAAATTAGAAAACGCATTTCGACAAAAACGTTCAATCAGCTTTTCTGCAATTCTGTTAGCTAAAAAGCAGATGTCCATTTTTTAACTGCCAAAGATTAATACACCTTTTTCGCGAGTCGGCCATATTAAATTCAAAGTGAGGTAAATTCTTCATTTTATGAACTTTAGATTAGAAATTCCAAATTGCTCTGATGAATAATTAAAAAAAAACATTGACTAAACATACCCTTATGTTTTAAGCTACCTTTAAAATAAATAAAAGACGCCAAATACAGTAGTCTGGCACCATCCTATTCCACAGTTTACAATTTGTGAAATAGATTCGGGGAACATGATCGGAAATGGTTTCCTCGGATCGTGAATTACGTCTAGTCTGGCTCCCTGACCTGACAATTCCGCCCGGACGTCTATAAATTGTAGGTCAGGCAGCTGCCACCGGGCTTAAAAGTAACATGACGACCATTTTTTTTTCAAAGCTCAGCTTCGTCACTGCTTGGACTTTATAATTGAAACCTTTTAATGTTCCGATCAAATTTAAGAAAAAAAATGCTTCGCATATCATACAGTTTAATATTTCTTTAAGGAAACATTGAGATCAGTATTAATGTTGAACTGGAATCTTCAAGTTAGGAACCCAAGTAGTGGGCAAAGCCGAAATGAAGACAAAGCCGAGTTTTGGATTACACGTATAGGTGACCGTCCTCAGATTCCAAAAAGGAAATGACGCAGAAAAGCTCGTTAATTGCAACCTCGTCCCCGGTGCTTATTTTATTTCCAGCCTCGTTTCCAGAAGTAGGCCCTGGATAGGAAATGAAACTGATTAGACAAATTCGGAAGTTCGCCAGGAAAACTAATAGGTTAAATATTTAAAATATTTACGAACTGGGATAAAATGATTGTGGAACAATGAGGATGGGGACCCCGGATCAGAGGCGGCGTATGTAATGCAGTAGGCTTACACCTCAAACATGAATTGTTTTTTATTTGATTGTCGTAGGCCTATAGTTGTGTAAAATACCAAGTTGATATTTTATTAGCCACATTGTTTTATAGAGCTACCATCATGGCATTATGGGCTAGCATCTATGTTTTAATGTAATTAATTCCAAAGTGCTCTTGGTTGTTGTGGAGAGCCAGCAGAGGGTGTGTTACTCCGGTCCCCCACCGGAACCTGATCCTGATAATCCGGATGACTGGATGAAGCAAGTCATGCAAGAGATAAAGAAGCGTTGCCCGGGAAGGAGGCAACCCACCCTAGCGGGTAAGTCGTCTTACGATCACCCATACGTTAGATATAACTAACAAGCATGTGGATTTGTTCTATCACAAGGTTATATATTGTATTGAGATCGAACTTTTGTTGCGTACCGAATATCAAGGTTCGTCGAAGACTGCAACTGACGTGAAACGTCTGCTAAAATGAGATATGTTGAATGTTTGCTTCTTTGCCTCAAAATGTTACACGACTCCTTCCAATTAAAAAAAAAAATCAGGTGTTTTTGTGACTTGGTGCCAAGTCAGTAGTCTGTTACTGGCTCCACGCACGCAAAATGTTGCTGCAATGCGCGTAGTCTGGTTCCCATACCAAATGATGCCGACTATTTCTGATAAAATACCGACTTGGAGAAAACTTTTTCAATTTTGTACACAACATATGGGAGTATTTTGATTTTGATATTTTGCGAATTCTATGGGAGCACTCTGATTGGTTCAGATTCCAGAGCGTATTCTAGGCCTCCACGGAAGATCATTCTCATTGCTTCGAGGGTTTGTACTTTGTGTTGTGTAACATCACAAAATTCATTATAGGCATGCACAACTAAAACAAATCAAGTATATCACAATGATACATTTCTTTAGTAGGTATTAGTGGGGGATTCCAGACTTTGCCATAGGTCTGGGGGTAGTACAGGGCCAATGGGGAGAAGCCAGGGTACCAGACTTTACCCCCTCCCCGTCTCTGCCCCCCTCCCATTGTACCCATCCCTTTCCAATGATCTCCGCCCCCAAATATATCTGTCTCCCTCCCCAAATATATCTCCCCTCTAGCTCCCCAAATATATCTCTTCTCTCTCCGAGTTGTTATATTATAAGTGGGGGACAGGTACCAGACTTTACCCCCCCCACCCCTATGATCCCCCTCCTCCACCCCCTCCCCATACCCAACATTCCCTACCCCCCCCCTTTTTCTTCCCAAATATATCTCCCCTCTCAATAGCTCAGTCTCGATATCAGACCAGACTCTTCATATTTACAGTCACCCTCTTGGAGATCTCAACACAGACTCACAGCGACTGGTGCGCCCTCTATCAATACTTACAAATAAATAAACAAACAGCGTTTTCTTAGGTTTACAAAACAAAGTTTTAACTTTATTAAAACACATGTAACTTTAACAAAATATAATTTATAAACCAGAGAAACTTAATTTACAGTTAGAGGGGAAGCAAGCTTCCCTTTGCTAATAATACTGATGACATCATTCTTATCGATGAAACTTAATTTACAGTTAGAGGGGAAGCAAGCTTCCCTTTGCTAATAATACTGATGACATCATTCTCATCGATGAAACTTATTACAGTTAGAGGGGAAGCAAGCTTCCCTTTGCTAATAATACTGATGACATCATTCTTATCGATGAAACTTAATTTACAGGTAGAGGGGAAGCTTGCTTCCCTTTACTAATAATACTGATGACATCATTCTTATCGATGAAACTTATTACAGTTAGAGGGGAAGCAAGCTTCCCTTTACTAATAATACTGATGACATCATTCTTATCGATGAAACTTCATTTACAGTCAGAGGAGAAGTATGCTTCCCTTTGCTAATAATATTGATGACATCATTCTTATCGATGAAACTTAATTTACAGTTAGAGGAAGCAAGCTTCCTTTGCTAACAATACTGATGACATCATTCTTATCGATGAAACTTATTACAGTTAGAGGGAAGCAAGCTTCCCTTTGCTAATAATACTGATGACATCATTCTTATCGATGAAACTTATTACAGTTAGAGGAAGCAAGCTTCCTTTGCTAATAATACTGATGACATCATTCTTATCGATGAAACTTATTACAGTTAGAGGGGAAGCAAGCTTCCCTTTGCTAATAATACTGATGACATCATTCTCATCGATGAAACTTAATTTACAGTTAGAGGAGAAGTATGAGTAAGCGTTTTGGTCAATTTTTATATCATAATAGATATATCAAAATGGTACACTTTTAAGTTACTTTATAAGAAATATCTCGAGGTTTTTACACTTAAAAAATGGTATTAGCGGTACTTGAAAAAATCTTGCTTGTGCGATAAACCCGACGCAAAGTTATAAAGCAGCATATCCTCTTTTTTACAGGTTGCGATGGGGTCATCATCTGAAAATATTACAAGTGGAAAAAAGCATTTACACTCAATGTTTGATCAAAAACATCACACACACTAATGGGTTGCTAGACTTTTAGTGATTGTGTAGTATAGGTTGTTTTTTTAGAGAACAAAATCAATATGAAAACCTACATTATTGCCAGACATTAATGTTAAAAACAATTTACCTTTTGGCTGGTGACTGCACGTTGAGCGTAGACGTCTGTACCGATCGACATATCATGTTGAAATGACGCTGATATACTGAATTGCACAACAGACAGAAATAGGCCTACTGAATTGCGAAAGATTTTTCTGGAAATTTCTAAAGCTAAATTTAGTGACAGGCTATTCAACCCGAGTACAATAGGCTGTTCAAGGTCGGTTACCTTGCATATTTCAATGCACAGTCATGATCGAACTAGAACGGGGTCGCAAGTCTTTTGTGTGATGTGACTGTGTCATGTATGGAGCGCCGATGGTATGGGTAGTATAAAATGAGCAAAAAGGTATGAAGCGCCAAAATGTCAATATCTCTCTCACAAGCCGGTGAGTCTGATTGCTTATAAATCCAAAAGTCTGACCTCTTAAAAAAATTTAAAAAAAATTATATTGATATATATAAATGATGGATATGATTAGGCCAATCGTTAAGGGATTTTCTAGATGGAATAAAGCCACGCTGCGCGATTACGTCCAGCGATATAATGTACCGTACAATCAAAATGTTGCTCTTACGCGTAAAGTCTACATCAACGGGATAAAAAAATACGAAGCCCAATTTAGAAACTTGAGGAAAAAGAAGCTACATGAGCTCAAACAGATTGTAGACGATTATGATCTAGAATATAACCCGTCGGGTTATAAAGGTCGATTTTTGAAAAAAGATTTACTCTCGGCGATTCAAAACTCTAGGCAACCCGAAGATTTTCAAGAGGCTGAGTTCAGAGCGACGAGAAGATTTAGAAACAACTTTAGAAACTGGGAACTGATTCCTAGACTTTTTAACGACGATTTAGTCAGATTTTTTGATACGCACAAAGATCAAATAGTAAATAAAATCAAGTCAGAATTGAGAGAGCTAAGAGGTTTAAAAATGGAGCTCACAATCAAAATAAAATACGAAAAAACCAAACCGGATGGTACGATCGAAACGATTGAAGCTATACATTTTACCGATCAGAGAGTCGTTTTAAATCAAAGTCAAATAAAACAGGTTTTAAAAGAAGACATCGACCAGCTATTTAAAAAGGATGAAAGGTATACGAATCAAGGATCGGGTTGGGTTTTAAAAAAGATAATGGCGTTGTATATCAACATCAACAGGTTTAATCCTGTGAGGGGTAGTTCTTATATTGACCTACCAAAATGTATCAAACAGAAAACGGCGATGATTAACATTAAAAACAAAGACGACGAGTGTTTGAGATGGTGTTTGAGAGCTGCTCTTGGCTTGTATACGGATAAAGTAAAAAATAACATAAAAAACGATCCTAAATATAAAATTCATAAAGAAGAACCTGTTGTATACACCAAAGACGACGGACTCAAATTTAAAGGCGTAGACTTTCCAACACCGATCGACCAGATACCAAAGATAGAAAGACAAAATAATTTAACCATAAACGTATACGGTTATGAGGAAGAAATATATCCGTTATACGTGTCTAAAAACTACAAACCAGAGTCACGACCTATCGATCTGTTTTTGTTTTCTGAGGGGGACAAGCATCACTACTGCTGGATAAATAATTTTTCGAGATTGATTTACAACGTTACAAAACATAAAAGTAAGAAATATTTTTGTCGAAGGTGTCTGTGTCATTATAGAACGCAAGTAAAATTAGATAGACACATGACCGATTGTAACGGTATAGATACACATCCGTCAAAGATTGTATTTCCTAATGCTAAGCGAAAATATGTAAATAACGAGTGGATAGTCGACGAAAACGATGTGCCAATATTAGAATTTAAAAACTACAGGTTTAAACAAAAAGCACCGTTTGTAGTTTACGCCGACTTTGAATCGATATTAGAAAACAACTCGGACGATAAAAAGGACAACACGCAAAAGACAAACATTCACAAAGCAAGCGGTTACTCGCTAGTTGTCGTCCGATGCGACGGCACCAATGTGTATCAAGAGACTTATAGAGGTAAAGATGCCGCATCAAAGTTTGTAAATAAAATGTTAAAAATACAAAGCGACATAAATTGCATATTTAAAAAACCCCAACCCATGAAATTTAACGAGCGAGCTAAAGAACATCATGATAAAACAAACACGTGTTGGATTTGCGAGAAACCAATTTATCCCAATTACTCGAGCAACTGTCAGTGCCAGAAACCCAAAAAACCAAAAACAGAAAAACAAATAAAAGAACATCAGTACGAAAACAAAAATGGATTTACCGAGTCTAAATGTCTCGAATGCAAAAAGAAAATCAACAAATTTAGAAAGGTGAGAGATCACTGCCACGTCACGGGTAGATATAGAGGTGCCGCGCACGCCTACTGCAATCTAAAATTACAAGTTAAACCAGGTTTTACCCCCATACCGGTTGTCTTTCACAATTTGCAAAATTACGACGCTCACTTGATCATGCAGAGTATTTCAGAGTACGATGACAAAAAGGAAATACAAGTTATCGCTAGAAATTCGGAAAAGTATATTTCGTTTTCGATCGGAAATATGCGATTTATAGACTCGTTTAATTTTATGGCGTCTTCGTTGGATAGATTATCTAAAGCTTGTCCGAGAGAGTCGTTTAAACTACTCAGAGAACATTTTAATCGTCAAAACATCGACTCGTTGTTACAAAAAGGAGTTTATCCATATGAATACATGGACTCGTTTGACAGATTTCAAGAGACAAGCCTACCCCCCATCGAACAATTTTACAGCAGCCTAAAAGACGAAAATATATCGCGAGAGGACTACGACAGAGCTAAACTGACGTGGAACGAGTTTAAAGTTAAAAACATGGGGGAATATCACGATTTGTACGTCACTACCGATACGTTATTACTGGCTTGCGTATTTGAAAACTTTAGGCAAACGTGTATTACAAACTACGCGTTAGATCCTGCTAATTACTACACAGCACCAGGATTGTCGTGGGATGCCTTGTTAAAACACTCGGAAGTTAAACTCGAACTATTGCAAGACGTAGACAAACATTTATTTTTTGAAAAGGCAAAAAGAGGTGGTATCTCGAGCGTGGGTGGTATGAGATACTACAAAGCCAACAACAAATACCTACCCGACCATAATCCAAACGAGCCGTCGAGTTACATCACCTACCTCGATGCAAACAATCTGTACGGCTGGGCCATGAGTCAATACCTGCCGTACAAAGACTTTAAATGGGCGTCTACAAAAACGTTTACCGAGTCGAAGATATTATCTCTCAGGAAAACGTCAAACACCGGTTACTGCTTCGAAGTAGACCTCGATTACCCGGACAATCTCCACGACCTGCACAACGATTACCCCCTAGCGCCAGAAAACATCGTCATACCAAAAGAATGGATGTCTGATTATCAAAACGAATTATTGGATACCGAACCTAGTAGCAACGTGCAAAAATTAACGTGTACCCTTAATCCTAAACAAAAATATGTTTTGCACTACGTCACGTTGCAGTTGTATCTCAAACTCGGCTTGAAACTTAAAAGGTGCATCGAGTGCTGCAATTTAAACAAGCACCTTGGATGGCATCTTACATCGACAAAAACACGCAACTTCGAACAAAAGCGACCTCTGATTTTGAGAAAGACTTTTTTAAACTGATGAACAACAGCGTGTTTGGTAAGACGATGGAAAACGTCAGAAACCGAATCGACGGTTACCTACTCAGAGACAGTAGCGATGACGATCGAGATAAATACCGAAAAATTATACAGAAACCGAGCTACAAAACGACGACGTCATTTTCAGAATGCAAATTGTCATTTGTCGAAAAGTACAAGACTAAAACCGTGTTAAACAAACCGATCTACTGCGGAGTGAGTATCTTGGATCTCTCAAAGACGCTGATGTACGATTTTTATTACAACCATTTGAAAGACAAGTACAAAGAGAAAATCAGATTGATGTACACAGATACAGACAGTTTGGTACTCGTAGTGCACACGGACGACGTATACAAAGATATGCAGCAAAACGGGCAACAATACGACCTTTCAAATTATCCGACGGATCATCCTTTGTACGATCCAACCAATAAGAAAGTGATCGGTAAATTTAAAGACGAGTTTGGAGGTAAAATAATCAAAGAAGTTGTTTGTATAAGACCTAAAATGTACTCGATTTTAACCGCTGACATCAACTTGAAAAAAGCCAAGGGAGTCACAAAATCGGTCACCTCTAAGAAATTAAAACACCGACACTATTACAACTGCATCTTAAACAAGAAATCTCATTACGAAACCATGACTCACATTAGATCGGAAAATCACATCCTTTACACCGTATCTCAAAATAAACTATCGTTGAGTCCGTTGGACACAAAGAGGTAAATTTTACCGGATGGAATACACACGCTCGCTTATGGTCACCGTAATCTAGATATTAATTAGGCGGTAATTGCGTGTCCTCAGGTACGACTTGAAGCTCTTGTCTCACAAAACTCCTTTTTGGGCCGTCTTGCAGGTAATAAAGAGTAGGACCCGTCGTGACTTTTTTACCTTCAATCATTTTAAATTGACTCGTTCTTTTTTCCACGTTGAAGATGTCTACGCTCCAAATGGGATCCGTGGCTCTTCTAGAAGTTCCACCCTCTTGCTCACCCGGGTAATATAAATATCTAACCATAGCGTCTTGCGGTAATTGTTGCTCTTTTGTTTTAACGGGGTTAGCCGGCGATTGTCGGACCTGTTTTAGTTTAACCGCCTCTGACGGCGCTTTAGCTATTAATCTCGTCGTTTCATCGTTTATAGCTTTGATCACGCTGGGTAATCGCTCGTCCCATTGCGTGTTTCTACTCTCGGGATTTAACATTTCTTGAGCGTACTGATGACCAAACAGTTTCTCGGCTAGCGTTCGATTAAATCTTTCTACGATACCCTGCGATCGGTGGTTTCCGGGTTCGCCTACGATAATCTCGACGTTTTTTGAGGTCATCCATTTTTTAAATGCTCCTTTAAATTCGGTACCGGCGTCTACTCTCAACGTTTTAGGGTAACTCAAAGGCGACCTCGCGTAAATCTTGACGATAGCATCTCGCGTGGAATCTGCCGTTTTAGAAACCAAAGGTTCTGCTTCGTGGTATCGACTCGCAACATCGACAACCGTCAAAGCGTATTTATAAGTCTTGCGTTTTACTTTATCCCAGGGTAGGTATAGCACATCCATTTGGTGAAAGTCGTTTGGTGTTTCAAACTCTCGCGATGTACTCGTAGGCCTGGGTACATACGCAGGACCCGGTAGATAAATTTGCCAGATCGCTTTTTTTTTTAAGCCAATCTCTGATTACCTTTTTATCGATTTTTGTTTTATCGTGTAAATGGTCGACGGCACTTTCACCTCTCCAATAACCGCTCGGGCTATAATACAGTTTAGATAATGTTTGCATATTATTTAATATAAAAGACGTTTATAATAATATGGCTAGCGTTGCTATGATGTTAGGAGGCGCGATCGTCAACGCCTTAGCTTTTACTGGTTCAAACTTTTTATTTTCAAATCTGAAACAGAGTGACGAGGAGCGTAAGAGACACGATTTAGCGATAGAACAACTCTCAGCCGCCAAAGATAAGTGGCAACGAGAACGAACGAAATATCTAGATTTTCTAAACGGACGTATCAGAAAACAAAATGCTTCTAAAGAAACATTTTCTAACGTAGACCGAGCGTTGCGTTACTATAACGAGGTGAGTGGACAATCTACCGAACTACCCGTAGGACTGCAACGCGAACCCAAACTCGAAGATTTTTACGAACGTAGCGACCAACAAATAGAAAGAGAACTGGCGTTTATCGCGGGAGGAACGCTATTGGTGGGCTTCTTGGCTTACAGATACCTTTAAATTTAAAACTCGTATAAATAAAATGAATGCGTATGGAAAAAAGCTCAATCCCAGCAGATTATTAAAAATACCCAGATCTATCAAGGGTGAGAGAAAAGAGGTGGTCATTACCCACAATCCCAGTAGTATATCGGCGGGGCAAACGCTGAGGGTCAAGTTTCCTCAATTGGGTGTAGACGACGTGATCGTACCCGGCACTTGTAAACTAGCTTTCAATTTAGAACTCGAAGGTGGAAGCGACAACAATAGAACCATTTTTGGTAATTTAGCCAGAAATTTAGTCAGCGAAATCAGCGTCAGGCTTCAAGGTCACGAAATTGTGAGTTATCGTCACGCCGACGTGTATCACAACTTTAAAGACAATTGGATCAACAGCTCGACGACTCGAAACATGGCGTACTCGGGCATAGAAAAAGAAAACGTGTCTAAACTAAGAACTGGGGCTGAAGATGCTAACGCGGGCGCCAACAACGGTAAGGATCAAGCTATCGCGGATGCCTATGGTAACAGATATTGTATTCCCTAGACATTGACATACTGACTTCGCATCACCCTTTTTACCCCAGCGGTTTAAAACAACCTCTGACGTACGAGATAAAGTTTAACGATCACGAAAAAGTAGTCAACAGTTCAGATACGGCGGCGATGTATTCTATCTCAGACTTGTCTCTCGAATACGAAGTGGTGACCAACAGAGACCTAGCTATCACCATCAGGAATAAACACAAGGGGTTAATGCAATATCTGTTTGATAAAATCCACTCGCTAGAAGTTAGATCCGTCAACAAATCGGACACGCTTTGGAACGTCAGTGTCAATCAACCCATCAGGAGTCTCAAGGGTATTTTGTTTTTGTTTAAAGATCCCGCGGTCAAAAATCCGCAGCGATTTTACAATCCAAAAATAACCAAAACATCGGTGACCGTAGAAGGTAAACCCAATCAACTCTACAGTCAAGGCATGTTTCAGTATCAACACTGGAATGAAATCAACAAGTTCTTTGGAGACAGCGATACCGAAAGCGGGCGCGGAGTAGCTAAAGACTTAAATTTGACGGGTTTTGACCTCGGAGACTACCTAAAAGACAAATACGGTCTGTGGCTCGATTTTAGAAGTAACGACGACAATTCCGCTCACGGATCCGGTAGGAAACTCGGAGACGGAGGAGGCATCAACATTCAATTTAACAGAGAAGCCGAAGGTCAAGGTGACCTCACGATGTACGTCTTTTTGGTCATGGATGCTCAATTGAACTTGGAAGACGGGAATTTTAAATCTCTGTTAAGTTAAAATGACACAACCGCATTGCGCTTTAATCGTCGGCAAAACAAATTCGGGCAAAACCAAATGGATTTTGGATCTGTTACAGTCAGACTATAAAAATACATTTGAGGCGATAGTCATCATTTGCCCTACCATATTTAAAAACAAAACGTACATCGAAAGAAAGTGGATTCAAGCAGATCCCGAGGTATACCTCTGCGATCCGGAATTGTACAAGATGACGCTCAACGAAGCGATCGATTTTTACAGGAAAATATTCGAAGGTGTTGCCACGTTGTTTATCGTGGACGATTGCTCTTCGGATCAAGAGATTAAATATCGTAAAAAGACGTGCGCTTTAAGCAAGATGGCATTTAGCGGAAGACACGTAAATCACAGCTGTTGGTTACTGACCCAAAAGTACAACAGCGTTTTAAAAGATTATAGAGAAAACACGGCTTGGTTGGCATTATTTTACTGCAAAGATAAAACATCGTTTGATCAAGCGTTAGACGAAAACGACGTCGTACCCATTGAACAACGAGATTATATAAAACGACGTTTGAGAGATGTGAAATATAGTAAATTGGTCGTATACACCGAACCTCCAGTTAGTTACAAGCTACTTGAGTAGCTAGTTGAGTAACAATTAATAGCTAGGTGAGTAACAATTAATAGCTAGGTGCTCAAGTTAAATTACCTAGCTGCTTAACTAATAGGACCTAGCTTAGTAGCAACCTATTTAACAAGCTACACTTGTATTTCAATTTGTTAATCAATAAACGTCAACAAAATACATTTTGTTGTTAGTAAATGATAGCAATATTCGAGTATATGCAGTTTTTGGCTATTATCATCATATCGTTTAATTTATCGTTTTACACGTACGAATACCTTCGCTTTTGTAACAAAGTTGCAACAGCTACAACAAAATTAAATTCGTTTCTAATTAAATGGAGGACCTAAAACTGACTTTAACGAACGAACAAGATCACAACGCAGAACATAAAGATCGTTTGTGCGGTGTCGTAGCAGCCGGAAACTCTAGAAAGTACTTGGGAAAGGAATACACCGTTAAATATATCGAAGCTCTTGACAGTAAAGAACTCGAAAAGCTATATCATCTGTACGAAACTAAATTTGGAAATGAAATTGTTAAAACCGTTGGTAAATACACTTTAAGTCTATTTTCGAGAGTGTTAGCTGTTGTTACACCCGTACAAGTTTTAGGATATAACGTCACTATAGATTCTGAAGAAGAACTCACCAACGACTTGAGTTCCGATCCTATTATAAGCGCGAGTATGGCTGGTATGTTGAGCGACGTTTGTTACAAGTACGGAACTTTAATATCACCCCTAGTTGCTACGATTATCACAACAAAACATTTGAAATTTAATAAACCTAATATAATAAATGGAAGATCAGAAAGCAGCGACAGCAACGCCTGCAGCTCAACCAGCAGAGACAGAGACACCCCCACCGATAAAAACAACGTCGTCACCGACGGTAACGAGAGTGACCAAGACTAAAAATCCTAAACGAATTCAGCAGGGTAAAGCTTTAGCCGAGCACAATAGACAGATGAAATTAAAATTGGCAAAAATGAACGTAACATCGGACGATAATACGAGCTCACCAGACTACAACTCTTGGGCGATGTGGGGGGCTATAGCGTCTATAATAGGGGTGGGGCTGCTGGTACTAAAAAGTAAGGCAACTGCGCCGGTGATACAGCCAGTGCCGATAGTCACACAACCCACTACACCCAGCGTCCCCAAAACGCTAGACATGGAATAAACCAGCAATTTAAAAATTGTTATATTAAAAACGATGAGTAACTTTGACACCAACGGAATAGCAAATACGATTTATCACGGAGCCGTCATATCGGGTCTTTCGATGGGATACGCCATGGTAGGAGCTAAACTACTCAAAATGAAAGCGCCAGATTTAAGCAAACTAAGCGTAGAAGATGCGGCTAAATTGACAGGCATTATAAGTGGAGATCTGGCCACGCAAAATTGGTTGGTGACCCAGGGTATACTACCGGGCAGTATAATGAAAACGGCATAATTTAAATAGGTTTATTAAATAAATGGCTGAGGGAGGATTTGACTTTGACCCCGTTGATGATTACGATTACGATGACGACGATGATGTAGCAGAGACCAATCTGGACGACAACTTTGATACTCCTGCACCACCCATCCTCACTACCGACATAGATGACGTTTTAGATCAAGGAAGAAGCATGCTCACTAATGGTCGCGTTGATGAGTTTTACGATACTTATAACATATACAATAAACCAATATCTCCGAGATACGAAACATTTATTCTCAAACCAGACGGTTTATTTTATGACACTGGTAAAGGCTTACTAAGGTTAACGGATCAAAGAAAACCAGACAGATTCTTGACTCTGAGGACTATAGAGTTAAATGTAAGAAAGATGGGTTTAAACGGTAGAGATTTTATTAGAAAGGAATTAGGCTTTACGCATTACGAACGTAAGACACTCAGTGACGATCAAAGTCAACAACTGCAATCAATACAACCCGAGAGTATCCCCATGACAGAACTACCCAGAGTCACCGATGAGGTTATCGAGATTATAGACGATTTAGAACAAGACACCGGCGCTCAAACAGAAGGATTGAATTACAGAGAACTCCAGGGTTTAGACAAAACTCTTCAGACGTTGAGAGGTAACCTAGAACTTAATTTAGCGCGTCTCACAGAACTGGACCGAGAGATTGCAGCCACGAGACAAGAACTCGACGAATCTCACAGCGAAGAGGGTCGACGAGAGTTAAACGATAAATTGAGCGACTTGAACGTTGAAAGATCTGCCAGATTAGAAGCCGCAAAAGCCAACGAACGAGGGCTCAAAAGTCAGATCGCTAGAATCAAAGAAACGATTAATAAAATATTAGGCGACGACACGACTCTGGCGGAAAAGATCAGAACTCTGTTTAGAGAACAAGGTGTGACCGTAGTGAGTATTTTAGCCGCTTTTAGTTTAGCCATCAGCACGATAGTGAGTAGCATCGTCGCTAGCGTGAGAGGTGCGGGTGCCCCACCCGCGCCATCGCCAACACCTGCACCAACACCAACACCAAAAGGTGGTATCAAAGAGTGGATTTCAAAACAACTCGCTAATTTTGCATCTGCTCTTCAAAAACTGGGAGTGAGCGCACTGGGTGCTCTGCCGGGTATCATAGGCAGCGTACTCAGTTGGATATTTAACGCGCTGAGTAACTCCGTATCGTGGTTGGCCGAACACGTGTGGGCTTTGTTTTTGGGTGTGGGAGCCTTGGTGTTTGCGTACCTGCAAAAACGATGGTAGTAATAGTTGTAATCAAGTTTAAACAAAAAAATAAAAGCCTTACCAGCACAAAGTTGGTAAGGCTTATTTTTTTTGTCTTGTGAGATTAGAGTGTGACTTATCGCGTTGCCTCGTAAGCTAAAATACCCATACCAACGATAACTAATATTCCTACCGTCAACGATAATTTTTCGTCTTGGAGAGTTTGTAGTTTAGTGGGCTCTTGGGTTAAAACTGTAGGTGTTGATGCTGGTGTTGGCGCTGGTGTTGGTGAGGGTGTAGGTGCAGGTGTTGGTGTTACAACATCGTTCGTCATAGGCTCTGGGGGTGTTGGTGGCGCGACGTCATCGGTGTCATCAAAAGAGTCGTCCGGTTGAGGTTGTGAGTTTAAATCTGGCACCAAACCAGTGTTCATACTCTGGGTAGCGATTTGAAGATTGTTGTTATAGCCGTCGTGCGTTCCAACCCTCAAGTTCATATCCGATGGAATTAAATACAACCCCGGTTTCACGACAAAATTTAAAGGCGTTCTGGCATACTGCAAAGAGTCTTGAAATTGATCGATACTCGTTTCCATGTCGTCTACTGCATTGATGATATCTTCAACGATGACGTTAAATTGTCTCTGAGCGTCTAATCCCGTGCCTGGTGATAATACGCTCGTTTTTGTTTGAGCCTGCGCACCGAGTAAAGCGTACACGTAAGATCTAATTGATTCGTTGATCTTTATGATTCCCGCGGAGGTAAACGAACTCTTGGCGGGTATAAAATCTAACCAAGCCTTTTGTACCGATTTGTTTTGTTCGATGTAAATAACCGTCCAAGGAACGTAAAGGCTTCCACTCTTTTTGGGACTGTCTAGACCGTGATAGCCGCCGTAAAGAACGTTGGGTTTGTTGGGTAATGCTTTATCGTATTCACCAACCGCCACAAACTTGCCTTTATTAAAGATATATGAGGTACCTAAACCGTTAGATTTTGTGTCTCTCGTCTGTTTAAAAGACTTGTTTTGATCTATGCCAAACAACATACAGGTATCGGTAAATGCTCTGTGATTATAACTGTTGTCTAGAGCGTTAAATGCGTCATCTCCCGGTAAAGGAGCGGCAATGTCGTACAGGATCTTTCTAACCGTAAAATATAAATGAAAGTTAAAGATGGCCCAAACGTAACGGTTGCTCGCGTTTAAAAGATCAAATCCAATACCGCAGCCCGTAGTAGCGCAGTAGATTGCAAAATTTAACTGATTTTGATAAAACGACATGGGGTGTGATTTCCAACGATCTACATCCTCGTCCGTCTCAACGTGAGGCAATTTGTAGTCCGAGGTTAATTCGGGAAACATGGTTAAAAACCCGTTGGTATTATTAACTATGACCTCCAGTTCACTGGGTTTAGTGCTGTTTAAAAACTTTGCTTGGGGTGCAGCTTGATGTTTTAGCTCGTTTGCCTTGGCTACATTTTGATTTACTTGTCTCGTTACCTGATCGGCTATCGATTGTATCTGCTTTTTTAACGACTTAAAATCACTCATTATTTTAGTTTCAGTTTTAATATAAAAAGACTTTAAAATAAATGCATTCGTTTCACTTGTTTCAAAATGAGCAGACGTTTAAATTAGAAGACGTCGTAGATAATTTAAACGGTCAAAAATCTATACGCGTAAAAAGGGTGTTGTTTAACGCCGGATATTTTAATATTTCCAGCGCCACGGAGATTGATTGGGATACGCATATAGACGGGTGACCCGCTGAAAGACCTGATGATGGTAGAAGATACGAACAGGTTGACTCAGATATAGAAGTAAAAACAGATAGAGATTTTATTGAATTGTTGATACCCGAGTACCCCTACGACTTTTTAATTAACGACGAAAATACTTTTAATAGAGTTATAAACGATCTTATAGAAGCGTACGAAGAAGATAGACTAGACTCTGCTTTAGAATCGATCAAAAAGAAATAGAACAAATAATTGAAAGACAAAGAAATTTACACAATAAAAGTCAAGAAAGAACACTAACCGACGTACAACGCAATACGATTATATTTTTAATAACAACTTTATTCGAAAGAAAAGGCTTCATCAATGAAGGTAAAAAGATAGCGCTAGAATATATCGAAGGTATAATAAGCAAACCTAGGGTTAGACTAATTAGACAAGCTGGGATAACAATACGGGGAAGTCTTATCGTGTCTGGTGATAATTTAGATTTTATTTCTCCGAGTCTTTTAGCGCCGTTACCAGCTGGAGTCACCGGTTCGGTCACCATACCACCGGGGTGGTACGACGTCGATTGGTTCGATTTCATTTTGAATTATATACCCGGGGTAAGTTTTCGAATATTTAGAGAATCTAAAAAGGTGACGTTGGTGGTAACCGACGTAAATCTCAAATTGCGCTTGAACAGAGAAGTATCTCGATTACTCAATTTACCCAAAGGAAGACTGATACCCAAAGTGGTGTATACGGGGTCTTACGACGTTAATCCGTTTAAATTTCTGTTTATTCGCTGCCCGCAATTAAGTACGAGTGAAAACTTTTTAGATGGTCGTCCTTCTGACATCTTAAAAATCGTACCCGTGGCTACGCGAGAACCCCAGCCTGATAGAGTCGAAGATTTCAAAAAACTTAAAAACGGTATGATCGACAAACTGACATTTTCAATCACAGGTGAAAGGGGAAAGATCATCAACAACAAGGGTGTGAGTATAATGATAGAGTTGGAGATCTTTTAATTTTAAAATGTTTTTATATTAAAAACATGAGTGTAGATGGTAAGGCGTTATACCCCGATATTTCTGGAGATGTACTCCAATTACGTAGTAACGAAGAAACAAAAGTGTACAGACTTAAAAAGATTGAAGAGATTCGATCTTTAATCTTGAAAGAGAGAGACCACCGAGAGCGCACTTATAAAAAAATAAAGAGAATGATCGACACTATTCATTACGTAGAGATAGGATTAGAAGGATTGGGGGCTATAGCGGGGGCTGTCAGTATTCCCGCTCTCTTGGGTGTTATATCAGCCCCCGTAGGATTGGTGCTAGAAGGAACGTTTATAGGCGCTTTTGGTGTAGATATTCTGCTTAGAATCACGTCTAAGCGATTATCCGCCAAGCTGGAAAAGCACGACCGGATTAAAATATTAGCAGACTCTAAACTTAACACGATTGAAGAATACGTGTCTCAAGCCATCAACGACAGAGATATATCGCACGAAGAGTTCTTACTGATTACGAGAGAGCTCGGAAAATTTAACGAGCTTAAGCAAAAAATTAGAACAAAGACCAGCACAAAGCTTCAAAAAATTAAAAACGATACAGACTTTGAAAAAGAAGTTAAAAAACGGGTAGACGAACGGCTGGCAAAAGAAAAAAAATCTCTTATCGAAAAACTTACAAGTTCAAATTCTCGGTAAATAAACATTATGAAAGCGATCCGCCGAGTTATACCTATATTTCACCTCTTAGGGCAACACCCTCGGCCCCGCCTTTATTGTAGTGGTCATCGTATCTTTTTAGTGCTTTATTAAATTGATTTTGAGTCACTTTAAATAAATCTTTAACTCGTTCTTTGTTCCATCCAACGACGTGATGATAACACGCCGCTATTAACGACCGTTTTACGCATCCGTTTCCCCTAAATGTTTTGTAATTAACGAGCTCGTTATATTTATTGATTGTTTCTTGGACATCTTCTGAGTCTTGCTCTGGACAAACAGAAAATATAAGTTTCTCCACAGTTTTTCTTTTGTTTCTTTTTAAAGTTGACCAATTGATACGATCTTCTTGCGCATTTTCTGCCGAAAAATCAAAGTAACGTGAAACTATTTCACCGCACGTTTCACAAACTAAAAAACCATTCTCGATGATTATATGATGATCGCACTGATCTGTTTTATTAGATAGCTCGAGGTTCATTTATTAAAAATGATTATTTGTTTAAATAAAGTTTTTAAAATAGACAGAGGGAGATGCCTAGACAGAGGGAGATATGGGGTTTGTCGCCGTACCCCCCACTTATAATATAACAACTCGGAGAGAGAAGAGATATATTTGGGGAGCTAGAGGGGAGATATATTTGGGGAGGGAGACAGATATATTTGGGGAGGGATCTATTTGGGGGCGGAGATCATTGGAAAGGGATGGGTACAATGGGAGGGGGGCAGAGACGGGGAGGGGGTAAAGTCTGGTACCCTGGCTTCTCCCCATTGGCCCTGTACTACCCCCAGACCTATGGCAAAGTCTGGAATCCCCCACTAATACCTACTTCTGTTCTATACACAATTGAGCAAGCAGAGTATTTTGGTCGCTAAAAAGTCGCCAGAACTGCAAACATGTCCCTGACGTATTGAGAAGAACTCCACATGTAACGGAATGAATAAATGAGACCTCATTTGCATAGCGGTGCGCGATTGGATCTCACCGGAAAAAAGCACTGCATATGTATTGCACTGCTTGCATATATGAATAACGTTGCTAGAACGTAATCTTCAAGTCGTTAGATTTGTTGCAACCCCGCCGATTAGGTACTAGTTGTATACCAGCCGCGCCGATGGAGCTCGACTGTAGTTTCAAGGACAAAATACGGGTTTCTAACGACTTGTCATCAAGTCTAGCAACTCCTTAGAGTAAACCAAAACAAAAGAAAAGATTGAAAAATCCGTTTTTGCATGGTCATGCACATTGAATTTTCTCCCAAATTCAAAATGTTTCCCACTGCCGAATTCGAGGGAGAGGGGGGGGGGGGGCTTTTTATATTTGCAATAACGAGGCCCTACAATCAATCTAGAACCTACCCCAGCTGGTACGGGGAAACCTAACCCAGCCGGTACGGAGAAACCTACCCCAACTGGTATGGAGAAACCTACTTCGGCTGGTACGGAGAAACCTACCCCAACTGGTATGGAGAAACCTACTTCGGCTGGTACGGAGAAACCTACCCCAACTGGTATGGAGAAACCTACTTCGGCTGGTACGGAGAAACCTACCCCAACTGGTATGGAGAAACCTACCTCAACTGGTGTTGTGATATAACGCATGACTGTTACAAGTCTATTCATGTTTATCCTTGGTTACGTATGCAACGTACACAATTGTACTAGTGTATTATGTGTGCAACCGATCAGACGATTGTCAATAAATCACTCCGTGTTGAAGCCGATATATAATCTCTCCAGCCTTGTCAGTAATACCACATGGTGTCAGAAGTATTAAAGGACCCTCGGGACTCACCTGAACAGGTATTTCAGTAGAGACAGTGACTGCAAAACCAGCGAAAATAGGTGCAAAGTGGCTGACTATCTGTCGCTTATTCTATAAAATTCCACGTACATTCAGCGTGTGTATTACGTACTGTACAATACCGCATGCTACAGCGTAGGCCCTGTCGTACAAACTTTACACTGTGTGTGAACTTGTTTTGGGCTACTGTGTGCACAAAATAGATCAACTGTTCTTGCAGTGATGGATGTACTGCCGCCACCAAGCGCACTTGAACTTGCCGGTAATGTGGCAGAAAACTGGAAAAGGTTCAAACAACGTTTTCAGTTATACATCCATGCAATTGGGGCATCGAAGAAGGACGACAGACAAAAAACGTCGATCCTGCTACATGTTATCGGTGAGCAAGCCCTTGACGTTTACAATACATTCAAATGGGATGAAGAGGGCGACCAGGAAGGGGATAACATGCGCCTGGCAAAAGTAATGGCCAAACTAGAGAAATACTGCACCCCTAAGACCAACTTGACACTGGAGAGATTTCACTTCAATAACTGTTGCTAGCAACCTGGTGAAGGCATTGACGCGTACCTCACTAGACTAAAAAAGCACAGCAAAAAGTGTGAATTTGGCACACTACAGGATTCGCTGGTCAAAGATAGACTGGTATGTGGCATCGTCGCGAATGTAACCAGAGAACGCCTGCTTCGAGAGGAAGACTTAACTCTTGAAAAAGCAGTCAAAATCTGCAAGGCTGCTGAACTAGTGAAAGAGCGTTCAAAGGAGCTACAATCAAAAACTCCAACAGTCCATGCCGTGCAGAAAAATCCATCTGCAAAACCAAAACTGCAGGGAGCTAATAGAAAACCCCAGGCAACAGCTAAGCCACAGAATGCACCTAAAGGAAAGCCCAGTCGCTGGAAGCCCAGAAATGATCAACAGCATCAAACTAGTGACAAACATCACTGTAGACGCTGCGACAACTGGCATGTCTCAGGAAAATGCCCAGCGTACGGTGAAACATGTGCTTACTGTAGAGGCAAAAATCATTTTGCCAAGTGTTGCTTCAAGAAACGCGCACATGGCCAAGTGCACACAGTAGACAATGACGAGTCCACTGATTTTTTTCTGGACACCATTACAGTAGATTCAGTCAAGACACAAGCAAGTGACTGGATATTTCCCCTCGCTATGAATGGTACAATCATACCTGTCAAATTGGATACAGGGGCACAGGTGAACATTTTGCCAGAGACAGACTTTTGTCGGCTGAAAAATAAGCCACAACTACATCCAGCCACAGAGACACTGAAAGCCTTCAACCACAGCCAGATAATCGTCAAAGGCAAGTGTGTAGTGACTGTGGACCATGCAGCACGAAAACACAAAATGCTGTTCTTCGTCGTCCCAGGTGATAAACAAGCACTGTTGGGCAGACAAGCTTGCGAACAGTTAAGGCTTGTCAAAGTAACCTGTGCTGTCACGAATCAGGAACAACCCAAAGACCCGAACGACAACTACGCGAACCTGCTACACGAATACGGTGACATATTTGAAGGACTGGGTTGTTTGCCAGGGATGCACACAATCATCATTGATGAGACTGCACAGCCAGTTGTACATGCCTGCCGCAAAGTACCATTCGCACTCCATAATGGTCCAAAGAGAGAACTTGAACGTATGGAGAGTCTTGGCGTCATCACCAGAGTGGATGAGCCTACCGACTGGGTAAATTCCCTAGTCGTTGTCAAGAAAAAGAATGGAGACATTCGTGTGTGCATGGATCCGAGAGATCTCTATCGTGCCATTACAAGAGAGCACTACAAAATGCCCACACGAGAAGAGGTCATGTCACAGTTTGCTGGTGCATCATACTACTCCAAACTCGATGCATCACAAGGATTTTGGCAGCTTCAACTAGACGACAAAAGCAGTCGCTTGTGTACATTCAACACGCCGTTCGGTAGGTTCAGATATACGAGACTACCGTTCGGCATATCATCAGCACCAGAGGTCTACCATAAAAGTACCTTTGCTGACGACATCATCATCTATGGAGCAACCGAAGAGGCCCATGATCGCAGCCTACGACTGACACTTGAAACAGCACGTCAAGTGAACCTGAAGCTGAACAGAAGCAAATGTGAAATTGGCATCACACAGCTCACATTCATTGGTGATCTGGTAACGACAGATGGTGTCAAACCAGACCCCAACAAGGTCGCGGCGATCAACAACATGCCCAAACCATAAAACAAGCAAGAGCTTCAGCGCTTCTTGGGCATGGTAACATATTTTGCTTCGAGAACTGCTGAAAGATGACAATGAATGGCAGTGGGGTCCAGAACAGGACAGGGCATTGGGCGACCTGAAGGCTACAGTATCTACGGACACAGTTCTTCAGTACTATGACTCAAATTGCCCGATACGCCTGTCATCCGATGCAAGTAAGGACGGTCTGGGAGCAGTGATCCTGCAACTTCATGATGACAAGTGGTCACCCGTGGCCTATGCATCGAGAGCCATGACAAGCGCAGAGACTCGCTATGCGCAGATAGAGAAGGAGCTTCTTGGGATAGTCTTCGCATGCGAGCGCTTTCATCAGTTTATCTACAGACCATAAGCCTCTCATCAGTCTGTTTAAGAAGCCACTGAACGATTGCCCACTCAGAGTGCAACGGTTGCTGCTCACGGTAGAGAGGTATGACTTGCACGTAGTCTACATCCCTGGGAAGCAACTGGTGGTCGCAGACGCCCTATCGCGTGCACCAGACCGAAAAACTGATCAAGGGGAAGCAGCACAAGTGCAAAGCCTTGATGATGTCGTCGAGGCATTTGTAGACATGATCATCGAGACAATGCCCGTATCTGACAACAGAATGAAGCAGATACGTGAAGCTACTCAAGCTGACGACCAGCTGACCAACCTGAAGCAGGTAATACTACAGGGTTGGCCAGAGGCGAGCCAACAATGTCCAAGTGACATTCGCCCCTTCTGGAATATTCGAGCTGAACTGACAGTGGCCGAGGATGTCATATTCAAGGGTACAAGAATCGTTATCCCTCGAGTCCTGCGCAAAGATGTATTGCTCAAGGTTCACGAGGGGCATATGGGAATAGAGAAATGCCGCCGTCGTGCCCGTGATGTTGTTTACTGGCCAGGCATGAACGCCGAAATCAGCGACATGGTAAGCCAATGCGATGCTTGCCAGAAACATCAACCCAGTCAATCCGTGGAACCACTAAATCCACATGAGATACCAGTCCGAGCTTGGCAACGAGTTGGAGCAGACATTGGTACCGTCAAAGGAAAGGAGTACTTAATTGTCTGTGACTACTACTCGGGATATCCAGAGGTGGTAACCCTAACCACCACTTCAAGCAAAGCAATAATCAATGCCATGAAATCAATGTTTCCTCGACATGGTGTGCCAGATGTGGTTATTTCAGACAACGGACCACAGTTTGGCAGCCGAGAATTCGCAGACTTCGCTAAAGACTCGGGATTTGAACATCATACCTCAAGCCCACACTACCCAAAATCCAACGGCTTGGCAGAGAGTGCTGTCAAAACTGTAAAACAGATGATCAAGAAGTGCCAGGAAACAAAACAGGACTTTCACAAAGCTCTGTTAGCCTATCGCTCTACGCCACTCCAAAATGGGCTGTCCCCGAGTCAGATGCTAATGAACAGGCGTGTTAAGACAACCCTACCTGTTCATCCACAACGCTTGGAGCCAGAGGTGCAACAAGGTGTGGTCTCCGACAAGATCCTGAGACGAAAACAACAAAAAACAGGTGCATGATAGGAATGCACATCCGCTGAAACCACTTCACCCACAGGACAGAGTGAGGGTGCAGGACCATCGCACAGGACTATGGACAGTGAGAGCCACTGTTCTCCGCAAGCTGGCACCCCAATCCTACGAAATCAAAACTGACATTGGCTGGATCTTACGTCGCAACAGAGGAGCCATACGAAAGGACACAGTACCGGACCAGACCTCGATTGATCCTGAACTGCTGGAAGAGGAACTGGCTCTACAGCTAGCCACTGAACATCTTGTTGGGACTGAGGCACAAGAGCTAGCTAAACACGATCACGCCACACTTGTTCGATCACCTCAGGAACAAACTTTGAGAAGATCAACCCACACCATCAGGCGCCCAGAACGTCTGATAGAAACACTATGACTCTGTTAACATGAGCATTATCGTGCTTAACACTTTAGCTATGATTCACATAACATACCTCAACCAGATCAGTTAAATTTTGGGTTTACACTTTAAGTTTAGTTTAAGGTTGAAGTCAACCTTGTAAGTTTAGTTTACGAAAAAAATAAAAACAAAACAAAACAAAAAAACATGTTTAGATCAGCTGCATTAGTCGTCCTAAATTTCAGTCAGAAAAAGTGCATGATCAGTCGGCCCTTCCCGGAAAAAAACAAGGAGGATAAAGGCATTAAGACAGTTGATGTGTTTTATTTTGATTCAAGAATCAAAAGTTGTTGGAATGATTCAAGTTTAAGGCTTAAAAAAAAGGGGGAAAAAAGTTTTAAGAAAAATACTTTCTTTAGGGGGAAGGTGTTGTGATATAACGCATGACTGTTACAAGTCTATTCATGTTTATCCTTGGTTACGTATGCAACGTACACAATTGTACTAGTGTATTATGTGTGCAACCTCCCTGTAAACCGATCAGACGATTGTCAATAAATCACTCCGTGTTGAAGCCGATATATAATCTCTCCAGCCTTGTCAGTAATACCACAACTGGTATGGAGAAACCTACCTCAGCTGGTACGGAGAAACCTACCTCAGCTGGTACGGAGAAACCTACTTCGGGTGGTACGAAGAAACCAATTATCTGACTCGTGGAAACATACCTAACTTTAAGTCGTCGTAAGATATCCCATATCGTAGGTTTGACTAGTAAGCATATGGATCTGTTCTATCTCAAGGTTATTGCATTGAGTTTGAACATTTTAAATATTTTCTTTTTAACCGTTAATCAATATTTCATCGAAAGCTGCTTACAAACTCCTCCCAATTGAAAGAAAATCCATTCAGGTGTTTTTGCGCACCCCCCCCCCCCCAGAGAAATCCAACAAAGATAAACAACGGGAAAACCATTGGTGTATTGTCATGTTAATTGTATTTTCTCTCAAATTCAAAATGTTTCTGACTGCCAAATTCGAGGGAGGGGGGGGGGCTTTTTGGTATTTGCAATAACGAGGCCCTACTATCTCATGTTTGCAAGGTAAAATTTGCAGTTACGATCACATTATCATTCTCTCAATATCACAGGTTTTTTTAAAACTATGAATATGAATAAATATTTCATTTGCTTACTCATTTGTTGCCAGCAGAGTGTTCCAGTCCGCAACCCCTTGGTATGGAGGACGGGACAATCCAAGATGATCGCATCACTGCGTCCAGTAGGAGCGACTGTTGCCCTGCCAGTGATGGACGCCTCAACAAATAACAACAGATGGGTACCCATGAAGTAGGTATCAAAGGGAGATGCCACACCTGACACTTCACTCTCATATTCACTGTGTATCATTACAATGCCACAAAACCCTCCTGAATGTGTTTAATTAATGGACATCTAATTGCCTCAGTGGGGTTTTGTTTCTGTACGTTTTGTTTTATTTTGTTTGGCATTGTTTTTCTTTCTTGCACTGGTTTTCCTTTCCATTATAAAAAAAGTTATCCCCGGCCAAAACCCAACCCGGACTCATGCGCATTTGAACTGCATACTATAACGAGTTTCAATGATAATGTTTGATTTTCCTCATTCTCTCTTCACTCTGTGTACAGTGTCGACGCCAATCCCTGGATCGAGGTGGACCTTGTCCAGAGTACAGTGGTGACTGGGGTCACCACACAAGGCGACGGCCTCGGTGGGTATGTGACTGCGTACAAGGTGGCGCACAAGAAGCAGCCCTCATCCGACCGTGCACACGTGACGGATGGAAAAGGAAACATCAAGGTAAACGTCAATCTTTACTAAGTCTTGCTGTAAGCTACATTTAACTTTCGTTCGTAATGCAGTTTTGAAAAGAAAATGTAAAGGTTTTTTCTCATATTTTGTTTGGGCTTTTATCGCAATATGATAACTTCATTATTTACGACTTTGTACGATTCCATGCTCATGCAACCATTTAGCCATTCTGAAATCGTGTCTGATTACACCACGTGTGAACAAAAAAGCATGTCCTGCTTTTGATTAGTTTTCTCAGCTATTTTAAGAGATTTTTCATTTAAATTCACCAACTCTATCTTTCAATTTCGTCCACGAAAAATTTCACACTCTTAAACAAAACCAATTCAGTCCAATTTAGTCCAGATTTTGGTCCCAAAATAGCAATAATATCTATTACTATGTCTATAATATATGTCTATATATGTCTATAGTATCGATGAGAATGATCAGAAAAGTGAGTGCCCACCCAAGATAAGCAGTTCACTTTATATAGTTACTACGGTTTGTTGAAATTCTGTTTCGAAGGAAGACCCCGTCAGCTAAGAATGCCCACTTTTTTTGTAGTTTTGGTCCTAGACTTTACTACAAGTAGGCTATTTTTATACAAATCTTCGTTTATTGCGTTGGGATTCATTTCAGGTGTTCATCGGTAACACTGATACCAGCACCCCGGTCACTAACCTGTTTGATGAGAGTGTGGTGGCCACGGTAGTACGCATTGAGCCTACTGGATCGTATGTTTATCCCGTTCTGGGATTGGAGCTGCTTGGATGTCGTCGTGGTTAATTCAGCTGAAGCATTTAGGTGATTCTCTCCGATAGCGCTGACAAAATTACACTCTATATAAAAGTAAATGCGACGGTAGATAATATTAAGGTTGATAATAAAGACCATGCTTTGTAGGAGGAAAATTTACACAAAGAAGGGATACACTGGAGATTTAGAATAACCACTACGGACTCTTATGAGTTGTTTTGTCTTTAGCTTAAGAAGTATCTCCCGGTAAAAAATATATAGGTTTTACCGGCTATTTTAAAAGTTTGTCATTCGAATTTACTGTTTGTAATATTCGAATTGGTTTATCAACATCGATTTAGTTTAATTTCGTTTAATTTTATGTTCAATTTCGTCTTTTGTTAGACAATTTCAAATTCAGTTCAAGCAAATTGAAACAATAAGCACACACTTTCTTCTCGGGTTATTCAATTTTGTCTCGTCTACGCCAAAGACGTTATTCAGAAATTCAAATCGTGTGATTGATTTTTATAAGACGAATTTGATCTTTGAATGCTGCCATTCGGCAACAGCTTAGTTGGTGAATTTGAATGCAATATGTTTTAAAATAGCCGGGGAAACCTTTACATTAGGGCAATGTTTACAGTTTATATTAAAATTAATGAACCTATTATCGCCAAGTTTCCTGCGTGGAATGCAATATAAACAAGATTATCTGAAATTCAAAAAAAGTCAAAAAAAATGAAAAAAAATCACCTGATGAATAGTAAAAGTAAAGTATATATATATATTTTTAAAGTATTTCCGCTCTAAACAGAAACGTCTAAACTTTTGCAGTGCTTTTGTTGCATAGTTGTTTTTTATTGTATATATTAAGATCACGCTGTTTATGAATTGTTAAACTGTGATATTTCACACACAAAATAACAAAATCGAAGTGGCTATAGTGGTAAACCATTATTAATCATTTCTGGTAATGAAACCAAGGATTCCTCAAAAGCGCCCTAGGCACTGTAGCTCGCAAGCCTGAAGAAACCCGTGGAGAGAAGACAATGAGAAGAAGTCACAGTTTTAGAGGTGGGAGGAAAAGCCCAGGAGAATATTCTGGGGAAAATCCACGGAATCAGGTAGGGACTGAAAACCCAATCCACATATTGGCCCAGGCAGGATTCGAACCCGGGTCACAGCGGTGGAAGGCGAGGAAAGTACCGCTACGCCAACCCGACTCTCGAGAATTCAAATCTTTTAGTGATAAAAACTTTGAGTTTAAAGGCCGGTTCATACTTTACACGTTTGCAACTGCAAAGCGCATTTGACGTCAGGAAAGCATTCGCTAAGAAATGCCTTGGTGTTGAAATGTGTTAAACTTTTGCGAATTCCCGGCAGGAAAAATTGGCATGACGTCACAAGGTCGCGTTCGCTTTCGTTCGGAGTATTATTATTATTATTATTATTATTTATTCGGCCAACAAATGAACAAAAGTACAATGACAAAGCAAATAAAAAGTAAAAAGTAAACAAAAATTGGAAATTGAAAGTAAGACCAGACAAGACTGAAGAATGCGAGTAGGAATGGTTCGAGGGAGGGGGGAGAGAAGGGAGGGTGGACAGTTTGACAGGGGAGAGGAGATAGAGGGGCAGAAAACAAAAACAATATAACATTCCAAACCGGCCAGGGTAAACAAAAGTGTACTAAAACACTGTAGCCCTAAGGCTTGCCAACCCATGCTCGAAATGTCTACACAAAAATTAAATAGTATTCAATGTAAATATAAATATATAAATGAAAAAAAGGAAAAAAAAGAAGAAAAAAAGTATGAACTGGTGTTAAATGTAGTCTTTGCTTAATTATGTTTAAGCATGTCATGAACCGATGTATTTTTGCGGTCAATATAAGAAATTGAACTCACGATATCAAATAGTCATATTATAATTTAGGTGAATAGTATAAGGTGTGTAGTGTATTGCTGCCGTCATGTAACCTTTTTATTGGCATTTGTAATTGTGGTGTTCGATATGGAAAATATTTAAATACAAATACGTGTATAGATTTATGTGTAACAAAGTTAATTGATATAGTTTTAGATGATATTTTTTTTCATTTATATCATTTTGACACGTGATTACTAGGATGTATGGGTCATCAAAATACCCTAATTTCAAACTAAGGGTCAATTTGTATTTTAATACAAATTGACCATGTAGTTTTCTTCTTAAAAGAAGAAAACTACATGAGTATTAACACATAAAGTGTTATGTTCATTTGATGCCGAGCTGCCATAGCAACAAGCTAAGAGGAAGCAATCTTTATCTCATTGAAGCACATACTTACCAATATTGTTCAATTATAATTCAAATGATTGTATACGTTTTGTGAATATGAACATGCTTGTGAAATAAAAAAACCCATAGAAACACTCACTCGTTTAATTTTTTAGTTGATCAGTTGATGTGCTTTGCGTATTAAAAATGACTTGTACAAAACGACTTGCTGCCTGTCCATATTATATTGTAATGATTAAATACATCAGAAATGGAGAGAAGAAAATCCCACTTTGTTCTTTTATCCGCGTGTTTAGCAAAGTCTCGTAATCAAGGTACGTCTGTACCAATTTTATTTTACCACCAGAGAGCGCCCAGTAACACTGACACATTCCTAGAACCCAATGCCCCATCCTTTACACGTCTTTCGTTTTTAGCTCAATTTACTAGCTGTTTGTATATAATTTAAAGACAATAAGACCCTGAGACAAGGAGCTTAAAGGTAGCAGTTTCAGTATCATAATCAAAGAGCCAAGTGTACAAATCGGATCGCGACGCTCCGTTAAGTTGCATCTGTACCGGCTAGGATCTATTTATGCATGTAGTCTATGGGCATATGACTCTTTAGGCTTCCCTTCCATTTTCACGAAGAGGTTTGATTTAATTTTTCATATTTCAATTCCTTCTGACTCGTAGGGCGTATCCTATCAACACTGCCTTGAAATTTGAAGGCACAATACATGTATCATAATTGCAATATCTTTAATATTACGGCCCTCTCGATGCGCATCGTTTTCTAAAGGTTTGTTGTATACTCGGTTCTGTAATCAAGCGACCTTGATTACTGCTGAGGATTCTGTGTTTATTACCGGAAGCCGCTTCCGCTCGTACGCGGCGTCGCACCGTTTCATATCGATTCGTGACTTACGGCTGTAATGGTCGTCATTGTTCATTTCAAGATGGTCCTTTTTCTACAGAAGCTATTTTGTGAAAATTGGCAACTGTAATTCCAAGGGGTGCCCATTGGCTGTTACGTTACACTCTCAGAAAAAAATTACACAAGTTGTGTAAAATTTAACCATGTTTGATATGTACTATAAGAACTCGTTTGCAATTGTGTTAAAAAAAATCTACATAATGCATGTTGGGTAAAAGTTTTCTTGACAGTTGTGTAAAAGTTTACTTAATTAATGTATGTGTAAATATATTGTAACGAAACATTGGACATAGTGCCAGTCTAGGGTACTGGTGCCCGCGTCGGTGGTCTCCGCGCTGCTACTGTCTGCACGCGCTGCCCGCGGGTATAAAAGCGTGCGTCAGCCGCGCGCGCGACACTCACTCACTCGGTCAGTCACAAGTGGAGTCACAAGCAGAAGCGCATGACACGAATTAGTTCTTGGGTGAGTCGTCAGTCAGTTTCATGCAGGTCTGACAGCGCTGCAATTGATTATCCGCTAGCGAGTTAATCCAGAAGAGGGACCCACCGGACGGGCTGCCTTTACATCACTAGTTGGTGAGTTAACTGGCCAGGAAGAGTTAGAATAAGCAGTCAACATTGTGTCCACGTTAGAGTTAGCGATAGACGCCTATATAGGAGTCGCCTGTCAAGGCGCACACAATAAAACACCATTGTTACGTTATACAAAGAGGACTGTGACTTAATCATTGTCTCCTGTGAGTTATTGAGCCTAATAGGGTGAGAGTGATTGAGTGCGAGTATCTCTGGTCCACTGCAATGCCTGGGGGTATACTTCCTCCAAACGAAGTAACGTCCCGGGTTTTCCGGTAACCGCTCATCGGGAAAGCCTAATCCTGTCAGCGTCCGTCCGGCGGCATCTCCCGGCTGGAGGCAGGGACGAAGGGTCGGCGGACCGTTACAAATTTGGTGTCAGAAGTGGGATTGGCGTTGCGGTGACATCAGTCACAATCAATCATCGATAGAGTGGGAAGGAGTACTTCACCTACCTAGGCGTCATGGCTGTCAGCCTCATTGATTTTGATGGCGATTTGTCGGAGGTCGACCAGATTGACAGCGATCTTCAGCGAGCGACCCACGAGAGAGTGAAACTCAAGGCTGAAAACTACCGGTTACAACTGCAAGTACAAGAACTACTCGAGACACTCAACATTGGACATCGGGGTTCGGTGATGTCAGCGCCTGCTCTGCGGTCAAGAATTCCACCTACTCCAAAACCTAGAAGGAAATTTAACACATTCGCACCTCCACCTACCCCAGTGCCTACGCAACCAGCTTCATCGACGCCTACGGCTGAAACCAGCAACCTTGTAGGATGGACACCTTCCAGATGTGACAGTGAAGTTTCGCCCTCGAGTGCAATAGAAGATGTCTCTCTGCAAGTGAATCATAGCGCCAAGTTCGAAGGAGGCGAGCTGGATCCATTTGGCGTCAGGGAGAAAACCACAACGAAGGAGAAGGGCAGCTGCGAGTCGAGCACTTGTACTAGTAAGCGGCCGAACATCCTACCAGACCGATTCAACGGGAAGACTCCTTGGAGGGAGTATAAGCAGCACTTCAAGGCGTGTAAACTGGCAAATGCTTGGACCGATAGTCAAGCGAAAGTTTTCCTTGCAGCAAGTCTCCAAAGCGAGGCAGTGAAAGTGCTTGGGAACCTCGCTTCCAGCGGCAAAGACGTTACCTATACTGAGCTGATGGGTCTCCTTGAAAAGCGATTTGGCCCCGGACAACTGGCGGAAAATCACCTAGTGGAACTTCGCCACAGGCGTCAAGGAGATAAGGAGACGTTGCAAGAGTTGGGACAATCCATACGTGACCTGTCGGCACTCGCCTATCCAGAATTGACAGACGACGGGCGAGATCGCCTAGTTAGGGGTCATTTTTCAGACGCTATTCGGAAGCAATCCGCGCCGCCTTAAGCACAGAGAGCTTTCTCAAGATTGAGGAACAACGGAGTGACAGACGAGTCAAGTACGCCCGAGGAGTAGACGGGATATCGAACGATCCTATGCAGGAGGTCAAGAGTGAAGTTCGGGAGAGTAGTAGTCAAGCAAAGGAGTCATTTATTCAGAGTGCAAGTGACCAAGAAGTTAAGGAGTGGCTCCAAAGGATGACAAAAATGCTAGATGACATGAAGTCAAAGCGAAACCCAGGAGCGCCTAGAGGGCCGAGGATTGTTGCCAGGCGCAAGGCAACTCCCCAAGACGTGTGCTTCAAGTGCAATAACCGAGGGCATTTTGCACGGGAGTGCAGGAAGCGCGTCGGACATGACATTGACAGACAGGCGTCGGGAAACGACAGCCAGCTGGCTCCAAGGCCCGAGGGACAGCTGGAGAAATAGACGGGCCGAAGCACCAGAACGGAGACAACCACGAGAGAGCAAGTAGGGATGGGAGAGATGTGAAGCCTACCGTTGGCCAAAGGGCGCGCGCTGGACTATTTGTACAGGCGTTTATAAGGGGAGTCAAGGCAAACCTCTTGGTGGACACAGGTGCGACGGACACCGTCCTATCGTCAGAGTTTTACTACAAGATTCCAATTGAGAAACGACCTAAGCTGGAGAGTGGAGGTACAGGAGTTCGTAACGCTGACGGTAGCAACATGGAAACTCTCGGAAGAGCCTTGGTGGAAGTGCAAATTGGAAGGACGACGTCCCGTTCGGGCTGTTTTCGGCAAAATAGGTGAAGTTGAAGGAATCCTGGGAATGGATTTTCTGTTGCCAACGCAGGGTTCCTTGGACTTCCACTCACTTGAACTGAAACTAAATGGGGAGAAAATAACATGCAATGACCTAAATGGAGGAGGCCTATGTGCAAGGGTAATCGTAGGAGAAACAACGAGGGTTCCCGCAGGACATGAAGCATTAGTGCCTGGGTTGGTGACAGGTGAGCGCGTCGGGAGTCAGCTGGGTCTCATAGAGCCTTGTGATCGAAGTGAGGTGGCGGACAAGGGCATGATCGTCGCGCGTGTTCTTGTGAACCCAGGAGAAGAGTTGCTTCCCGTGCGTGTGTTCAACCCTGGAAAGAGGGAATGTGTCGTGAGGCGAGGTACTATGGTGGGCTTCCTAACGCCTGTGGGGAATGATGAAGTAGAGAATGGGCTGACATCGCCTACTGAGACGGGGCAGGTAGATGTCCCCGAACACCTTAAGGATCTGTACAACCGTAGCATCCAAGATGTGGAGAGGAAGTACCATAGGAAAGTAGGTGAACTCTTGCGGACATACCAAGACGTTTTTGCAAGGAGCGACACAGATATCGGCCGTACAGACCTGGTCCGACATAGGATAAACACAGGCGAAGCGCATCCTATCAAGGAGCGGCCCAGGCGTTTTCCTCCAAGTGAACAGAAAGAAATCAATCGGCAAATCCAGGAAATGGTTAGGGAGGGTAGGATAGAGCCGACAGAAAGTCCTTGGGCATCGAATGTGGTCCTCGTTAAGAAGAAGGACGGCAGCCAACGCTTTTGTGTAGACTACCGGCGCCTAAATGCGGTAACCATCAAGGACGCCTTCCCTATACCCCGCATCGACGAGTCCCTGGACACCCTATCCGGCAGCAAGTGGTTTTCCACCTTAGACCTGGCGTCCGGGTATTGGCAGGTGGAGCTCGACGATGATGCGAGAGAGAAATCGGCATTCGTAGTCCGAGGTGGCTTGTACTCCTGGCGAGTCATGCCATTCGGATTATGTAATGCTCCATCCACCTTTGAGCGGCTGATGGAGCGGGTGCTAGCTGGCCTTCACTGGGAAACCTTATTGGTTTACTTGGATGATGTAATCGTCTTTGCAACAACGGTGGAGGAAGAGTTGAGCCGACTCGAGACGGTATTCCAACGCCTGCGAGCGTCCGGTCTCAAGCTTAAACCTAAAAAGTGTCACCTGTTTAGGAGGAGTGTACTGTACCTAGGGCATGTCGTGTCGGATGAGGGTATCGGTACAGACCCGGACAAGATTCGCGCCATACGGGAGTGGCCATCACCCAAGACGGTAAAAGATGTCCAGAGCTTTTTAGGTCTGGCGTCTTATTACAGGAGGTACATCAGAGGGTTTGCTGACATCGCCCGCCCCCTGCATGGTCTCACCGAGAAGTCCAGAGACTTCATCTGGAGTAGCGCCTGTGAAGACGCCTTCCAGGAGCTGAAGATGAGACTACAACAATCACCTATACTCGCCTATCCTGTTGCAGATGCCGATTACATCTTGGATACTGATGCCAGTGGGTCGGGTATAGGAGCTGTTCTATCGCAGATTGTTGAAGGTCGAGAACAAGTCATCGCCTACGCAAGTAGAGTGTTAAGCAAGGCTGAGCGCAATTACTGCGTTACGAGGCGCGAGCTCTTGGCAGTGGTGGTCTTCCTGAAACAATTTCGGCAGTACCTGTACGGGCGTAGAATTACCATTCGGACAGACCACGGAGCCTTGCGATGGCTTGTAAACTTTCGGGATCCCCAAGGACAAATGGCGAGATGGCTGCAGGTGATCAGTGAGTTCGACTTCACTGTGGTACATCGAGCAGGGCGCTCTCACACGAATGCGGACGGCCTATCAAGGATGCCTTGCACTCAATGTGGCCGAGAAGAGGGACAACAGGTAAAATGTCAACCGACAGACAACGATGAAGTAAAGAAAACAGAAACACCGTCGGCGGTATCTCACTCAAGAGTCGTGACCGCACAACCGACCCTGAGTTCAGAAGAGTTGCGGAAGGCGCAGCTGGAGGAAGAAGACCTCAGATGGGTGATAAAAGCAAAAGAAGAACATCAGCGAGAACCTGACTGGGCGGAAATGTCTGCGTTGTCGTCCAGGGCGAAGACTTATAGGCGCCACTGGGGCCAACTTGAAGTCCGCAGTGGTGTTCTCTGCCGGAAATGGGAGTCAGACGACGGGCGCGAGGTGAGATGGCTCACGGTGCTACCAGCGAAATACCAAGACGAAATGGTGAATCAACTACATGGCAACACATCTGGAGGACACTTGGGCGTTAGGAAAACCTTGGCTAAAGTTAAGGTGAGATTCTACTGGGCTGGAATTTCGGCAGACGTTCGGTCCATCCTCAGGCGATGTAATGTCTGCGCCCGTAAGAAATCACCAACAAAGACCAGAAGAGCTCCCCTGCAGCAAAAGATGGTTGGAGCGCCTATGGAAAGGGTCGCCTTGGACGTGCTTGGTCCTTTACCGGTTACCGAGAGAGGGAACAAGTATATACTGGTGGTGGGCGATTACCTGAGTAAGTGGACAGAAGCCTACCCGATCCCGGACCAAACGGCAAAAACAGTAGCCGATAAATTCGTGAAAGAGTTTGTGAGCCGGTATGGTGTGCCCGAGGTTCTACACTCCGACCAAGGTCGTAATTTTGAGTCCCAGGTCTTCGCGGAAATGTGTCGCCTACTGGGCATCGAGAAAACGCGAACGACGCCGTACAATCCGAAGAGTGACGGGATGATTGAGCGATTCAATCGCACACTGGTCACAATGGTTTCTATGATGATAGAGCCCCACAGACGACAGCGAGATTGGGATGAAAAGATTCCACTGGCAATGTTTGCCTATCGTGCCTCACCACAGGAGTCAACAGGTGAATCGCCTAATATGTTGATGCTCGGACGCGAGGTGCGCCTTCCTATCGACTTGGCTGTTGAACAACCCCGTGACGACCAACAAGAGGTTGAAGGCGAAGAGACTGACTATGCGCAACAACTGAGGGAGCAGTTCAGACTCGCGCACGGTAGGGCACGTGAGTGTCTGAAGCGTAGCGCCAGAAGGCAGAAGACTCATTACGACAGACGATCTGTGAAGTATAACTTGGTGGCTGGAGATTTCGTGTGGCTGCACAATCCGGCAAAGAGGAAAGGCTTGTCGCCTAAATTGCAGTGCCGATGGGAGGGTCCGTATCTCATCGTGCACAAGCTGTCCGATGTCATCTTCCGAATTCAACGTAAAAAGGGAGGAAAGATGAAAGTTGTGCATCGGGACCGCTTGAAGTCCTACATAGGAAATCCCCTAGTCTCATGGATTGAGAACACAACAGAGGCTAATGCAGACATGCTCAGCCAGCAGCAGGAAACCAGCGTTCCAGCACATGCGGAAGACAATTCCAGCAGGCAAATAGAGACGCCTACGACAGGGAGGCGAATTCCAAACCCAACCGCCCGTCCTTTCACCCCCAGAGTGTCACCAGAGGGCAATCATCCTACCCAGGAGACACCACCGATTGTGATTCCAAGTCCCAAAACCCCATTGAGGCCTGCAAACTCGGAAGGGCAAACACGCACTACTGAGTCCCCATTACCGCGTCGGAATCCCCCCAGGCATCGCAGGATGCCCCAGAGATATCGCTAGATTTGAAAGATTGTTGTGAGAGCGAGAGAAGGTGAAACACACAATAATTAAATGCACCACTTTTGCATTTTCCCTACAGAGTCTGTACATACTCGCCATGGGCCGAGACAGTCAAGAGAAGTCCAGAGATGAGGTGGACCCGGACCACACTAGGTGCCCCAAGTGCCACGTGAGACTTCACAAGAGAAGCCTAGAACGCCACCTAATTACCGAGCATGGGCCGCGATTGTACTACTGGTGTAGGCGCTGCGCCCACAAGAACAATCGCCGAGACAATTTGAAGGCGCACTACCGCGACTGTCACCCCGACCGCATGGATGAAGTGGGCGAGATAAAGGGCGAGTCTCACGAGACCCGCGAAGACAGACGCCGAAGGGAAAGCAATGCCGAATCCAAGGACAAGGCCACATCGGACAAGAAACGCAAGTATGAACAGGCAGAGGACTTTCCCAGTAAAGATCGTAGCAAGGCTACGAAGAAGGCGAAGACTCCACAAAGCACGGTATCAAAGGCGCCAGCTGACGAGGTACAGCCAAAGCTAGGCGAGGCTACGAAGAAGGCGAATACTCCACCTAGCACGGTATCGAAGGCGCCAGCTGACGAAGTAGGGCCAAAGCTAGGCAAGGCGACGCTTCACCCATTGGAGACAGTGTCCTCAGGCGAGCATGGAGAGCCTGCAGGGCAGGGCTCTTCCCAGCCAGAGTTGGATGCGGGACCGCTCCTAGCAAGTGAGGACATCCTCGAGATAGCGGTTTCGCCTACCTTATCCATGCTGTGGGACAGCATGCCGGAGGAAAATACGCCTAAGCCACAGACAGGAGGGAAACCTTTGAGCCTGGTCCGGCAACTGCAGCAGGGCCCCGATGATGTCGAGTCGATGTGTAGCACTGCCACTAAACCAGAGGAGCCCATACGGCAACCAGGAGAGATACCCCTTGGGAAGTTCTTTGCCGGGCAAGTCGTGAGGATCACCGAGAAGGAGAAGACAGATACTTACCTTGGTGAGATGCGTACCCTGCACGATTCTGCATCCCGTCACTACGATGTAGTCGTACTGAGAGAAGCTGGCGAGCCTGAGAAGGCGGGCCACACTTTTGAGTCGCCACCCCCAGTGAAGATTCGTAGGATCATCGTGGATAAGGACTCAAGGTCAGAAGGCGTGGGACCATCCATGAACAACGCACAACTGGAAGGCTCCATGATTGGCAATGTGACAAAGATCACTAAGAGGAAGACCCGTAGTCTGTACCATGGAGGACTTTTGGTTACCCGAGAGGAAACCGAGCGCATTTTTGATGTTAATTTTAAAGCTGGGTTTTAAGTCCACAAGTTTACAGAAACCAGGAGTTTCACCTTAGACGCCTTTACATCTTTCAAGTTCACAAGTTAACAGAAACTAGGAGTTTCACCTTAAACGCCTTACACCTTGAAGTTTGCAAGTTGTTTAATTAAGTTTACCGATTAAGCTGAGGAGTTGTTTAAACTTAGTGTTTACATGTTAACTTTATTGAGGCCATAAGTTTAAGAGGTGTTTATAAAAGTTGAACAGTTTGAAGTTTAATGTTTATTGAAGTTATGCTGTATAGCTAGGAACCTATCTAGGACAAGGAAGTCCAGTAGATATCACCTTATGTCAAAATTTAAGAGACTTTAGGTGGACCAATGTTTCTTTTATTTATCTTTGTATAAGTTTATTGGTCAAAGGGACTGACCAAACTTAAGGCGAGGCTGTGTAACGAAACATTGGACATAGTGCCAGTCTAGGGTACTGGTGCCCGCGTCGGTGGTCTCCGCGCTGCTACTGTCTGCACGCGCTGCCCGCGGGTATAAAAGCGTGCGTCAGCCGCGCGCGCGATACTCACTCACTCGGTCAGTCACAAGTGGAGTCACAAGCAGAAGCGCATGACACGAGTTAGTTCTTGGGTGAGTCGTCAGTCAGTTTCATGCAGGTCTGACAGCGCTGCAATTGATTATCCGCTAGCGAGTTAATCCAGAAGAGGGACCCACCGGACGGGCTGCCTTTACATCACTAGTTGGTGAGTTAACTGGCCAGGAAGAGTTAGAATAAGCAGTCAACATTGTGTCCACGTTAGAGTTAGCGATAGACGCCTATATAGGAGTCGCCTGTCAAGGCGCACACAATAAAACACCATTGTTACGTTATACAAAGAGGACTGTGACTTAATCATTGTCTCCTGTGAGTTATTGAGCCTAATAGGGTGAGAGTGATTGAGTGCGAGTATCTCTGGTCCACTGCAATGCCTGGGGGTATACTTCCTCCAAACGAAGTAACGTCCCGGGTTTTCCGGTAACCGCTCATCGGGAAAGCCTAATCCTGTCAGCGTCCGTCCGGCGGCATCTCCCGGCTGGAGGCAGGGACGAAGGGTCGGCGGACCGTTACAATATTTACACGTTTATTAGGTTAAAGGCAATACAGTAAACTTTACATAACTTTTATGTGAAACAATACTATATTATCATGTAAAATTGTGTTTTGTAAACGTAAACAACTATGGAAGCCTTTCATAACACGACCTGTTTTATTTTAAGTTTATTTATTCCCGTACCGAACTGTGCGCATGTCACAGCATATAGCTATTAGTTGGAGAAACCATGACGTCTGTAACAACAGGTCTTTGAAGATAACATTTTCCTCAAGCTCTTTGTGATTGTCATACCGTCCCCAATCCATAGCAGTTCTTGGACACTTTGCAAGATAAGATATAACAGTACAGGATGCATAACCCATGGCCCATAGCTCGGCCACGGCAAGTATGCACGCATGAATGTATACAGTGGCGTAGCCAGGAATTTTTTTCAGTGGGGGGCGCTGGGGGGGCTGGAACATTTCATGGGGGGCGTCATGTAGATCAATGATAATTTTTTTAGAAACTCAAAATCGCGACAAGGTTTCATGTGGGGGCTGTCGCCCCCTCCCACGCCCCCGTGGCTACGCCACCGAATGTATACGTGTACATAGGCCGAATACAGGTCAACTCGTACGCGAACCAACTCGTACGCGACCAACTCGCACACAGGACAACTCGGGGAAGAATGTTGCAACCCGCCGCCACTTCAGTGGTTGTTTACAAAGTCTATGGAGAGTCTAGACCATTTTTTAAGTATTCTTATGATGCTTGTGATGTAGCGAATTAAGAATTTATAAGAACAGACATTGGACAACTCAAATCCAAACACAGGAAACTTAAACTCTGCTTCCAAATAATTTAATATGACTACAGAAAATGGTACAGAAAGTCATGATGAAGCCAACGCCCTGAAGCCAACTGCCACGAACAATGAATACGGGCGTGCTTATATAGCCACACAAGATTAGGAGGGTATTACAAGAATTTGTATTATAAGAGCGCCAAGTCTGGTATTACATAAGAGCGCCACGTCTGGTATTACATAAGAGCGCCACAACATACGCCACCCCTAACTGAATTGGCTCCTGACAATTTAACTACAAAATATAAACAAAATTCGAGCTATTCAAATTACATTATTATTATTATTATTTGTTTTTAAGTTATAATATCAGCTAATTTATTCCATACTGGGTCGATCGTTGCGGGTCGTAAATGGTGTTCATAGTTGTCTCCATTAACCGCGTAGGACCTCCACACATTCTCCCATCTCGTCATTCATCACATCACACACAGTCACTCATCAGGCTGGCCAGGCCGCAGGTTCCTCCCGTGGTCCGACATCCTCAACGATCCCATCCAGGGCGCCACTGGAAGCTGAATTATCACTTAAGCATCGTAAACTAAATTAAATTCATAATGTATTTATTTCATAAAGCCGACTTTTATTTGCTACAGCTTTTACTCTTTTTAACAACTTCACACTTATTTTTGTTCAAGAGTAAAATACAATTAAAGTGACATCAGCAGTAAGTTTCATAAATTAATTTGATTCTTCTAATACTCAAAATGGCATAAAAATGAGAAAGTCGATCACAAAATCAAGACAACAATATCAAGGCCACAACATATGCAATCAAAACAATTACAATGCTGATTGATTACACAATTATTTAATTTTTTTTTCTCTCTTTTTTTTTTTTAATTTTTTTTAATTTTTTATATTTTATTTTACATTTTACCTGAAATCTTCACTGGATGTGTTTTAAGGAACTCTAATGCTGCAGCATTCAAATTTGTTTCGGGTTCCCAAGTATTCTTTGAATGAGGAAAACCTTTCCACTTGATCAGGTACACAAGTCGCTTATTTTTATACCTGCCTCTGATTATACGCTCGATTTCATATTCTTTGGGTTTCTCTGAAATCTGCGGTAATCCTGGAACAAAGGGAATTCCAGAAGATTCCGACTCACTGGATTGATGTACTGCCGTTAGAGGATGGAAAATGTTTTGTGGGCAGTCATCTTCTTGCAAACCTAGTATTGATGTATTCTGCTTTGGATCAAATGGAACAGAATCATTACTTGGGCGAACATATCTGTTATATGCAAATTTCATTCGGTTCACGTGCACTGGGGAAGACAGTAATTTATTATTTTCAAGATTTCTGACTCGAAAATTTACTGGAGATGTCTGTTCTACTAAGAGATACGGTCCAGCCCAAAACTTCATAAGTTTACGGGAAAGTCCTTTTTGGACTGCAGGGATATAAATCCAAACTGTGTCTCCAACTTGATATGGTACCTTTTGTGCTTTTTCATCAAAACGCTCTTTCATTTTGGCTTGATTGAGCTCTGCATGACGCTTGGATACATCTCGAAAAACTTCAAGTTGGGAAACCAAGTGATGCATGTGCTCTCTAAGTGTTTTCTCTGGATAATTGGAATTTGTAAGGAGTGTCACATCTAAGGGTAACCTTGCTTCTCTACCATATAAAAGGAAGAAGGGGCTGAATCCCACAGAATTTTCAGCAGGTGTAGTGCGATAAGCGAACTGTACGGAGGTTAAGTATTGATCCCAATCATTATGACATGTATTTACATAGTGAGAAATGGTATCAAGGATAACTGAGTTGAACCTTTCTTGAATAGCATTACATTGAGGATGATAGGAACTGGTATTCAATTTGTGAGTTTGCATGATTCGACACACCTCTAATACCACCTTGCTAAGAAAGTTTGATCCTCTGTCACTTAGTAGAGTCTCTGGACACCCATGTTCACAAATAACATTGTCGTAGAGTGCTCTAGCTACTGTGGAAGCATCTATGTTCTTCAATGGAACCAAAATAGGCCATCTCGTACAGTGATCTGTGAAACAGAGAACATAACGGTTAGCATTTGTTGTAACAGGTAATGGCCCCAGAATATCAACACTTACTCGTTCAAAAGGCCCAGGGACTTTCATTGTAATCAACGGTGCTAAAACCTTGTGTCTATGCGTTTTTCTCTGAGCACATGAAATACAACTACGCACCCAATTATCTACATCTTTGTACATTCCTTTCCAATAGTAGCGTTGACGGATTTTGCTATAAGTTCTATGAAATCCAAAATGAGCGGCAAGGACACTGTCATGACAATTATCAAGTACTGTGCCTACAAAGATTTGGGGTACATACAACTGATATATATTCCGTTCTGGCATGTGTCGATTTGATGGAGTATGCCAAATATGATATAGTAAACCATCCTTGGCAAAATATTGATCGGCTTGTAGTATCAGATTTCTGGCCTCGTGTCATCATCTGGTAATTCGTTTCTTTCTAAAAACTTTAGCATCGTACCAGAAAAGTCATCTACTGCTAATGCTTGTTTGAAATTTTCAAGATTAATTCCAGTTGGAATTTGAGGAGCCTCTTTTTCAACACAGTCGTTACTCGGTATCCTCTTTCCATGTTGATATCTTAAATTCTTTACAACATTAACATTCGGACTGGATGACTTAACTTCATCAGCTGGACACAAAACATCATCATCAATATCATCAAAATCTGTTTCTACCCAACTGGTATCCATTGGTGTCGGAACAGTATTGTCAGAAACATGACACCGACTACATTCAGTACAGGATCTATCATAGTCAATTCTACTTAGTGTATCTACATGACAATTTCGGCCTTTGACGTGTACAACTTGAAAGTTATATGACTGTAATTTAAGTGCCCAACGTGCTAATCTACCAGTAGCATGTTTACTGTCAAATAACCACTTTAATGCGCAATGGTCAGTAACAACAGTAAATTTTACTCCCTGGAGATACTGTGTATATTTCTTTACACCTTCGACAACTGCAAGAGCCTCTAATTCAGTCGTAGTGTAGTTGCGTTCTGCATTATGTAATGCTCTACCACCATAGGCAATGACCCTTTCTTTATCGTCTTGGACTTGGGCTAGAATAAAGCCGAGTCCTTTTCCAGACGCATCTGTTTGAAGGTAAAATTCTGTACCGTCAAATCTGGGAAACGCTAAAATAGGTGGTTCAACCAGGTGTTGTTTAAGAGTCTCAAATGCAGTTTGGCAACTTTCACTCCAAATAAATGGCACATCTTTTCTAGTCAAGTTAGTGAGAGGTTCTGCAATCCTACAGTAGTCTTTGATAAATTTACGGTAATACCCTACAAATCCAAGGTATGATCTTACTTCTGACACTTTCTTTGGTGTAGGATAATTTTGACAACTTCTACCTTGTCTGGATCGGTTTCAATCCCTTCACTGCTCAGAACCATGCCCAAATATTTGATCTTTTGTTGGGCAAAAACACATTTTTTTGGCTGTAATTTAAGACCAGAGTTACGAAAACGATCAAACACCTGCTTCAAATGATGTAAATGTTCTGCAAATGTATTTGAGAAGATTATTACATCATCTAGATAACACAACACAAATTTCCAATTTAGACCTCTCAACACTTCTTGCATAGCTCTTTGGAATGTGGCAGGGGCAGAGTGCAAACCAAATGGAAGTACCTGGAATTCATACAGAGAATCTTGTGTAATGAAGCAAGCCTTGGATTTGGATGATTCTTCAAGTTCTATTTGCCAATATCCAGCTGCTAGGTCTAGAGTTGAAAAATACTGTGGTTTCATGATGCCTAGGCTATCAAGTGCATCAGATATGTTCGGTAATGGAAAATTATCCATAATACTGATCTTATTTAGCTTACGAAAATCTACACAAAAACGATATGAACCCTGCTCTTTCTTTGGTACCATACATACTGGGAAACTCCATGGGCTAGTGGATTCTCTAATAATGCCTTCGTTCAACATACTCTTGACATGTTTTTGTATTTCCTGTTGGATGTGAGGTGGTTGTCTATAGGCCGAGACTTAATCGAGGGTGATCTCCTGTGTTAATAGTATGATTAACTCCTGAATATCGGCCTCTAGGTCCTCCATCAACTTGGAAAATGTCAGAATAATCTGATATTAGCTGAGTTATCGCAGCTGTTTCTGAATTAGACATGTGATCTGTATTCAACATGACTTTGGAGAGAATTTCTTCTGTCTGTTTTCCAGAAATCACTGTTTTCTCACAACAAGCTTCACTCAAACTTGGGTTGTTACTGTCAGAAGAAGTTTTAACTTCTGCAACGTATGCCTCATGTTCCTTAAGATCTATCGTTGTCATTGGTACTAACTCACAGGGATCGATTAAATTGAACGTTCCCAGTTTGGTACGTGGATACAAAGTAATTGGATCTTCAGAAATATTCATGACCAATACATTTGCTTGACCCTTGACATTTGTAACATGACTTGCGGTGCGTGCCACCATTACACCTAGTGACGTAATATGTCTACCTCCAAGGCATAAACCAACAGTGTTTACAGGAAGTTGATTTGAAACTTTTGCACAAACTACGGTTTGAGAGCGTGGTGGGATTGTTTGCTTCTTAAGAACACGCAACTGGTTTTTCTTAGTAAGTCGTAGTTTACGTGACCTATAATCTATGTTAGCACACTGTTCGCTTAGAAAATGTGAACCAAGAATCATATGTGAGGTAAGACTACACACAACATGGAATTCTATTTGAAAACAGGTGTCACACATAGCCACTGGTAAGGTAATAAACCCTGTAATGTCTAAGTCAGAATTATTAGCCGTTTTAGCACTCATCAAACGAGGTTTTTCGATTAAATGGTGCATGGCAGGCAGATGTTTTAAAAGCCAGTCATTATCGATAAGATTAATGGAAGCACCAGTATCAATAAGGGCTTCAACTTGTACATGATAAATCTTTACATCAATTGTACTTGAAGAACTCAAATTCATTTCAACACACTCAGAATTACTCTTTACTTGTGAATTCACATGGCCTTCTTTTTGTTTGTCTGATGCTTCCCCACCTGTCGGTGTTTGAACTTTTGAAGTTTTGACATTAACAGGTGGGCTCCTTAGTTTAAAGGATTACCTAAGACATCGAAAGTAGCTCGGCAATACCGCCATTTGTGACCTGTGCGACCACATCTGTGACAAGTAAATGGATAACGATTGGATTGTTGAGGATTAGCTCTACCAGGTGAAATTGGTTTCTTTTGATTTTGTTCCTTCTGTTGTTCCAACCTATCCAACCTATTCGCAATTGAATTCATGGTTACTGTAAGTGATTGCAGAGTGGAATGGATGGCATTTACAGAAACACTAGGATCAGTATCATTTGCTTTCAATCTATCCGGCTCATGAGCTGTTTGTTGCACAGAGATAGCCAGTCTAGCATAATCAAGAGCATCATGGAATGATTACCGTTGTTTAGAAAATACAAATGCCCGAATGGATGGTAATAATCCACGTACAAATATGGAAAGACACTCTGCACTTGATTTCTTAACTTGTTGACACATGTGCATAATATCTGAAGCATAATCATCCAATGTTTCGGAAGGTAGTTGTTTTCGTTCAAGCAATTTTGTTTCAACTTGCCACACCCAAGAGTCACCTTGAAAATGTTTCTTCAAAATCTTTTGGATACTCTCTACTGAATTTTTGTCTTCATTCGGCACACTTTCTAGAAAAATTCGGGCGTGGCCAAATATTCGAGACTGTAAAGCCAAGACTTTTTTGGCATCTGCAAAATCTCTTAATGAGGCCAAAGTCCTAAATCTAGAAATAAATTCGTCTACGTCCTCTTCGGGAAGACCTGAATATTTTAGTCCACTAGAGGCTAAATCATATTTGGTGCCCGACATTGTTGGTTTTTCTTCTAGATCGACTTCCATAAACATTGAAGGATTGATACTTGAACACAGAAATCAAATGAAACTAATTTGGACAATCCGCCACTTTATATCATTTACTGTATAATTCTACAACTGTGTCCAGTATAACCTTTAATACTTTATTTACAAAAGAAAATGAAACCTACGAAACTGATGTCACTTTGAAAAATAAAAATAACTTACCGTGCCCGGCAAGGGCAGCTGACCGGGGCGTTTGCCGTCAGAGTCCGGAATGAAGGACCGGGAAAGCTCGGTGTAAGAACACAGAGTTGGTGCGGATCTTCCACCATTTCTTATGATGCTTGTGATGTAGCGAATTAAGAATTTATAAGAACAGACATTGGACAACTCAAATCCAAACACAGGAAACTTAAACTCTGCTTCCAAATAATTTAATATGACTACAGAAAATGGTACAGAAAGTCATGATGAAGCCAACGCCCTGAAGCCAACTGCCACGAACAATGAATACGGGCGTGCTTATATAGCCACACAAGATTAGGAGGGTATTACAAGAATTTGTATTATAAGAGCGCCAAGTCTGGTATTACATAAGAGCGCCACGTCTGGTATTACATAAGAGCGCCACAACATACGCCACCCCTAACTGAATTGGCTCCTGACAATTTAACTACAAAATATAAACAAAATTCGAGCTATTCAAATTACATTATTATTATTATTATTTGTTTTTAAGTTATAATATCAGCTAATTTATTCCATACTGGGTCGATCGTTGCGGGTCGTAAATGGTGTTCATAGTTGTCTCCATTAACCGCGTAGGACCTCCACACATTCTCCCATCTCGTCATTCATCACATCACACACAGTCACTCATCAGGCTGGCCAGGCCGCAGGTTCCTCCCGTGGTCCGACATCCTCAACGATCCCATCCAGGGCGCCACTGGAAGCTGAATTATCACTTAAGCATCGTAAACTAAATTAAATTCATAATGTATTTATTTCATAAAGCCGACTTTTATTTGCTACAGCTTTTACTCTTTTTAACAACTTCACACTTATTTTTGTTCAAGAGTAAAATACAATTAAAGTGACATCAGCAGTAAGTTTCATAAATTAATTTGATTCTTCTAATACTCAAAATGGCATAAAAATGAGAAAGTCGATCACAAAATCAAGACAACAATATCAAGGCCACAACATATGCAATCAAAACAATTACAATGCTGATTGATTACACAATTATTTAATTTTTTTTTTTTTTTTTTTTTATTTTTTATTTTTTTATATTTTATTTTACATTTTACCTGAAATCTTCACTGGATGTGTTTTAAGGAACTCTAATGCTGCAGCATTCAAATTTGTTTCGGGTTCCCAAGTATTCTTTGAATGAGGAAAACCTTTCCACTTGATCAGGTACACAAGTCGCTTATTTTTATACCTGCCTCTGATTATACGCTCGATTTCATATTCTTTGGGTTTCTCTGAAATCTGCGGTAATCCTGGAACAAAGGGAATTCCAGAAGATTCCGACTCACTGGATTGATGTACTGCCGTTAGAGGATGGAAAATGTTTTGTGGGCAGTCATCTTCTTGCAAACCTAGTATTGATGTATTCTGCTTTGGATCAAATGGAACAGAATCATTACTTGGGCGAACATATCTGTTATATGCAAATTTCATTCGGTTCACGTGCACTGGGGAAGACAGTAATTTATTATTTTCAAGATTTCTGACTCGAAAATTTACTGGAGATGTCTGTTCTACTAAGAGGTACGGTCCAGCCCAAAACTTCATAAGTTTACGGGATAGTCCTTTTTGGAATGCAGGGATATAAATCCAAACTGTGTCTCCAACTTGATATGGTACCTTTTGTGCTTTTTCATCAAAACGCTCTTTCATTTTGGCTTGATTGAGCTCTGCATGACGCTTGGATACATCTCGAAAAACTTCAAGTTGGGAAACCAAGTGATGCATGTGCTCTCTAAGTGTTTTCTCTGGATAATTGGAATTTGTAAGGAGTGTCACATCTAAGGGTAACCTTGCTTCTCTACCATATAAAAGGAAGAAGGGGCTGAATCCCACAGAATTTTCAGCAGGTGTAGTGCGATAAGCGAACTGTACGGAGGTTAAGTATTGATCCCAATCATTATGACATGTATTTACATAGTGAGAAATGGTATCAAGGATAACTGAGTTGAACCTTTCTTGAATAGCATTACATTGAGGATGATAGGAACTGGTATTCAATTTGTGAGTTTGCATGATTCGACACACCTCTAATACCACCTTGCTAAGAAAGTTTGATCCTCTGTCACTTAGTAGAGTCTCTGGACACCCATGTTCACAAATAACATTGTCGTAGAGTGCTCTAGCTACTGTGGAAGCATCTATGTTCTTCAATGGAACCAAAATAGGCCATCTCGTACAGTGATCTGTGAAACAGAGAACATAACGGTTAGCATTTGTTGTAACAGGTAATGGCCCCAGAATATCAACACTTACTCGTTCAAAAGGCCCAGGGACTTTCATTGTAATCAACGGTGCTAAAACCTTGTGTCTATGCGTTTTTCTCTGAGCACATGAAATACAACTACGCACCCAATTATCTACATCTTTGTACATTCCTTTCCAATAGTAGCGTTGACGGATTTTGCTATAAGTTCTATGAAATCCAAAATGAGCGGCAAGGACACTGTCATGACAATTATCAAGTACTGTGCCTACAAAGATTTGGGGTACATACAACTGATATATATTCCGTTCTGGCATGTGTCGATTTGATGGAGTATGCCAAATATGATATAGTAAACCATCCTTGGCAAAATATTGATCGGCTTGTAGTATCAGATTTCTGGCCTTTTTGTCATCATCTGGTAATTCGTTTCTTTCTAAAAACTTTAGCATCGTACCAGAAAAGTCATCTACTGCTAATGCTTGTTTGAAATTTTCAAGATTAATTCCAGTTGGAATTTGAGGAGCCTCTTTTTCAACACAGTCGTTACTCGGTATCCTCTTTCCATGTTGATATCTTAAATTCTTTACAACATTAACATTCGGACTGGATGACTTAACTTCATCAGCTGGACACAAAACATCATCATCAATATCATCAAAATCTGTTTCTACCCAACTGGTATCCATTGGTGTCGGAACAGTATTGTCAGAAACATGACACCGACTACATTCAGTACAGGATCTATCATAGTCAATTCTACTTAGTGTATCTACATGACAATTTCGGCCTTTGACGTGTACAACTTGAAAGTTATATGACTGTAATTTAAGTGCCCAACGTGCTAATCTACCAGTAGCATGTTTACTGTCAAATAACCACTTTAATGCGCAATGGTCAGTAACAACAGTAAATTTTACTCCCTGGAGATACTGTGTATATTTCTTTACACCTTCGACAACTGCAAGAGCCTCTAATTCAGTCGTAGTGTAGTTGCGTTCTGCATTATGTAATGCTCTACCACCATAGGCAATGACCCTTTCTTTATCGTCTTGGACTTGGGCTAGAATAAAGCCGAGTCCTTTTCCAGACGCATCTGTTTGAAGGTAAAATTCTGTACCGTCAAATCTGGGAAACGCTAAAATAGGTGGTTCAACCAGGTGTTGTTTAAGAGTCTCAAATGCAGTTTGGCAACTTTCACTCCAAATAAATGGCACATCTTTTCTAGTCAAGTTAGTGAGAGGTTCTGCAATCCTACAGTAGTCTTTGATAAATTTACGGTAATACCCTACAAATCCAAGGTATGATCTTACTTCTGACACTTTCTTTGGTGTAGGATAATTTTTGACAACTTCTACCTTGTCTGGATCGGTTTCAATCCCTTCACTGCTCAGAACCATGCCCAAATATTTGATCTTTTGTTGGGCAAAAACACATTTTTTTGGCTGTAATTTAAGACCAGAGTTACGAAAACGATCAAACACCTGCTTCAAATGATGTAAATGTTCTGCAAATGTATTTGAGAAGATTATTACATCATCTAGATAACACAACACAAATTTCCAATTTAGACCTCTCAACACTTCTTGCATAGCTCTTTGGAATGTGGCAGGGGCAGAGTGCAAACCAAATGGAAGTACCTGGAATTCATACAGAGAATCTTGTGTAATGAAGCAAGCCTTGGATTTGGATGATTCTTCAAGTTCTATTTGCCAATATCCAGCTGCTAGGTCTAGAGTTGAAAAATACTGTGGTTTCATGATGCCTAGGCTATCAAGTGCATCAGATATGTTCGGTAATGGAAAATTATCCATAATACTGATCTTATTTAGCTTACGAAAATCTACACAAAAACGATATGAACCCTGCTCTTTCTTTGGTACCATACATACTGGGAAACTCCATGGGCTAGTGGATTCTCTAATAATGCCTTCGTTCAACATACTCTTGACATGTTTTTGTATTTCCTGTTGGATGTGAGGTGGTTGTCTATAGGGCCGAGACTTAATCGAGGGGTGATCTCCTGTGTTAATAGTATGTTTAACTCCTGAATATCGGCCTCTAGGTCCTCCATCAACTTGGAAAATGTCAGAATAATCTGATATTAGCTGAGTTATCGCAGCTGTTTCTGAATTAGACATGTGATCTGTATTCAACATGACTTTGGAGAGAATTTCTTCTGTCTGTTTTCCAGAAATCACTGTTTTCTCACAACAAGCTTCACTCAAACTTGGGTTGTTACTGTCAGAAGAAGTTTTAACTTCTGCAACGTATGCCTCATGTTCCTTAAGATCTATCGTTGTCATTGGTACTAATTCACAGGGATCGATTAAATTGAACGTTCCCAGTTTGGTACGTGGATACAAAGTAATTGGATCTTCAGAAATATTCATGACCAATACATTTGCTTGACCCTTGACATTTGTAACATGACTTGCGGTGCGTGCCACCATTACACCTAGTGACGTAATATGTCTACCTCCAAGGCATAAACCAACAGTGTTTACAGGAAGTTGATTTGAAACTTTTGCACAAACTACGGTTTGAGAGCGTGGTGGGATTGTTTGCTTCTTAAGAACACGCAACTGGTTTTTCTTAGTAAGTCGTAGTTTACGTGACCTATAATCTATGTTAGCACACTGTTCGCTTAGAAAATGTGAACCAAGAATCATATGTGAGGTAAGACTACACACAACATGGAATTCTATTTGAAAACAGGTGTCACACATAGCCACTGGTAAGGTAATAAACCCTGTAATGTCTAAGTCAGAATTATTAGCCGTTTTAGCACTCATCAAACGAGGTTTTTCGATTAAATGGTGCATGGCAGGCAGATGTTTTAAAAGCCAGTCATTATCGATAAGATTAATGGAAGCACCAGTATCAATAAGGGCTTCAACTTGTACATGATAAATCTTTACATCAATTGTACTTGAAGAACTCAAATTCATTTCAACACACTCAGAATTACTCTTTACTTGTGAATTCACATGGCCTTCTTTTTGTTTGTCTGATGCTTCCCCACCTGTCGGTGTTTGAACTTTTGAAGTTTTGACATTAACAGGTGGGCTCCTTAGTTTAAAGGATTACCTAAGACATCGAAAGTAGCTCGGCAATACCGCCATTTGTGACCTGTGCGACCACATCTGTGACAAGTAAATGGATAACGATTGGATTGTTGAGGATTAGCTCTACCAGGTGAAATTGGTTTCTTTTGATTTTGTTCCTTCTGTTGTTCCAACCTATCCAACCTATTCGCAATTGAATTCATGGTTACTGTAAGTGATTGCAGAGTGGAATGGATGGCATTTACAGAAACACTAGGATCAGTATCATTTGCTTTCAATCTATCCGGCTCATGAGCTGTTTGTTGCACAGAGATAGCCAGTCTAGCATAATCAAGAGCATCATGGAATGATTTCGGTTGTTTAGAAAATACAAATGCCCGAATGGATGGTAATAATCCACGTACAAATATGGAAAGACACTCTGCACTTGATTTCTTAACTTGTTGACACATGTGCATAATATCTGAAGCATAATCATCCAATGTTTCGGAAGGTAGTTGTTTTCGTTCAAGCAATTTTGTTTCAACTTGCCACACCCAAGAGTCACCTTGAAAATGTTTCTTCAAAATCTTTTGGATACTCTCTACTGAATTTTTGTCTTCATTCGGCACACTTTCTAGAAAAATTCGGGCGTGGCCAAATATTCGAGACTGTAAAGCCAAGACTTTTTTGGCATCTGCAAAATCTCTTAATGAGGCCAAAGTCCTAAATCTAGAAATAAATTCGTCTACGTCCTCTTCGGGAAGACCTGAATATTTTAGTCCACTAGAGGCTAAATCATATTTGGTGCCCGACATTGTTGGTTTTTCTTCTAGATCGACTTCCATAAACATTGAAGGATTGATACTTGAACACAGAAATCAAATGAAACTAATTTGGACAATCCGCCACTTTATATCATTTACTGTATAATTCTACAACTGTGTCCAGTATAACCTTTAATACTTTATTTACAAAAGAAAATGAAACCTACGAAACTGATGTCACTTTGAAAAATAAAAATAACTTACCGTGCCCGGCAAGGGCAGCTGACCGGGGCGTTGGCCGTCAGAGTCCGGAATGAAGGACCGGGAAAGCTCGGTGTAAGAACACAGAGTTGGTGCGGATCTTCCACCATTTCTTATGATGCTTGTGATGTAGCGAATTAAGAATTTATAAGAACAGACATTGGACAACTCAAATCCAAACACAGGAAACTTAAACTCTGCTTCCAAATAATTTAATATGACTACAGAAAATGGTACAGAAAGTCATGATGAAGCCAACGCCCTGAAGCCAACTGCCACGAACAATGAATACGGGCGTGCTTATATAGCCACACAAGATTAGGAGGGTATTACAAGAATTTGTATTATAAGAGCGCCAAGTCTGGTATTACATAAGAGCGCCACGTCTGGTATTACATAAGAGCGCCACAACAGTATTTACTAACAAAATTGGAAATGTTTCTCAGTCCCAGATTCATGTCTTATCATCATTTTTGCAATGACTGACCTTCATTGAGATGATATACGAAGAAAAAAACAGCGTCTAGGTTGCAACATTCTTTCCACTACTCGTGCGTGGACAAATTCGTACACGGTCCAACTCGTACACAGAATTAAACTCTTATACAAAATTAAATGTGGTCGACGATTCTTGAATATGTACTGGGAATGGTGTATCGTTCAATTTCTTTAAATTTGCTAATTTTGGCCAGCATACGAGTTGGCCCGCGTACGACATGTAATAAGACTTGTCTCGCTACGAGTTGGTTCATACAAGTTGTATAATACGCGCTGTGGCCGAGTGAAACTCATTCGTTAGACATAGGCATTTGTCCGTGGTCTCCTCCTCAAATTATACACAGTTGGGATCACTGGCTCCGCTCCCACCACAGTCCGTCTTTCCAGTGCTGCTGCTTTCAGTTCGTTGGTGTCACACCCTGACCATTCTCGGATGTTGTCCACCCAGCGCATTTTTGGCCGGCCCACGGAGCGACGACATCCCTCTGGCATTTTATCCACAACAGCTGCCGCCATGCCGCCATGCCGCCATGCCGAACCACACGGCCCAACCACGCTGCCTTTCGTTCAATCACAGTACTACTGCTGAATAACCACCAGTCGCCGGTCATCTCCATCAGGCTTTCATTTGCCACATGATCTAGCCACTTGATGTTAAGCAGGTGACGCCAAATGGTTCGGCCGAAACTGTCTAGGCGTTTGCTGTCAGCTGCTTTCAGCGACAGGGTGGTGGCACCATACAGTATCCTTGATGTGACTAGGGCCTGAGCAAGCTGCACCTTTACCTCAAGGCTGACGCGGGGGAAGCGCAGGTATATGCACTGACGAAGAGTCGATCTGCCCATACCTAACCGCATCCGAACCTCCTTGCTGTCGTCTAGGGTGTGGTCGATCAACACTCGCAGATACTTGAAAGATGTGACGCAAGGTATTGGTGCCGAGCGGTATGTGATGGTGCTGTCATCGGTTAATTGTTGGCTGGATGATCATATATGCAGTCTTACCACTGTGGATAGTTTTCATGTTGGTCTGGGACCCTGACCAGGGCAGATTGTGGCATCTCGTTCTGATGGCTGTGGCGGTTGGCTTTGCGAGAGCAAGCATTGCTACGATAAGCTCAAGTAAGCCATCGCAAATCAAATTACGAGTCATTCACAAGTCGATCACAAGTCAAATCCAGTTAACACCAAGTCAATCACAAGTCACAACACAATTCATTCACAATTCACATCACAAATCAATCAAATCACAAGTGACATCAAAAGAATCACAGCAAAAGCCAAATCACATGTCGATCACAGAAAGGTGACAGTGAACGAACACTGATATATGAAGGAATGTATCACCGATTCAGGATTGCTTAATCGTCCCTTGACTTGGGACTGAAGGACTTGTGAAAAACGTGATTGACCCATGATTTGACTTGTATTTTGTTGACCTGTGATGAATTGTGATTACTTGTTTAATCTCCTTGACTTACAGTTTCTGTAACCTTACAAATTTAGGTTCACATTTTGAGTCGATCGCGAAACGACTGTCTTTGATCTTTATCATTTTTGTATAGCTCTTTTTGGAATGCTGTTTGTATGTCAACAAGAAGCAGCGTTCGGCAATCTGTGCTTCTGGCAGTCTCTGGGCTCCGCCGCCATATTGGCCCTTGGTATCCCACAATCCATGTGTGCCTACCACGTGATCTCAATCGTCATGTGCATCCTCGTGTTCGCCCTGGGCATGTACTGTTTGCTAGAGCTGCGATTGAAGCGAGAGCGGACACCAGGCGAGAAGAAAACTGAGAAGGAGGCTGAGGGGAAAGAAATGACGTCAGAAATGACGTCAATCGACTGATGACATGTAGAAATCCCTATCATACCTATGAACCTATCCAGGGGCTGTGTAGTATGCAGCCTTTACCAATGAGCCGAGGTTAGAACCGGGGACTCGCGTTACGCGCGCAGAATGCATACTTATGAATCATGGCGGTAAAGGTACCCATAATGCTTCCGCATTTGAATGAAATGAGTCTTCCGATCACCATCCGATATTGCAGTTGGTACGAGCAGCATAACAGCATACACCGAATAGCTCGTTGTGCAAGAATTCGTTTCAATTGAAAATTGAAACAAAAATGTTTTTATATTTAAAAACCAAACATAATTATAAACATTAACTGACTCCAATTTACAGAGCTTTTGTCAAGTTGATTAGAACATGCTGTATTCGTTTTCAAATTTTACATTTTAAACTTTTTGAAATTATAGTTAATTTATTTACTGCAACAAGGTGATTGTTATATTTTTAAATTATCAAATGTTTACTACAACACGGTGACTGTTGAAGTTCAAGGGGTTCTCGAAAGTGTTGCAAAAAGCGCCCTCTCTTGTTCATGCACGGAGCCAATAAAGCATCAAATCATTATATTGTAGAGTTTTAGGTTAATTATTGGTGGCGCTGTTTACAGTGGAGACTGGGGTCAGCGTGAGGTCAGCATGCACGCGCAAGCAGGCATCGCTGTCATGCTCGTGCGCGGGCAGTTGCATGCCGTGCAGATATGTAGTGGATCGTTCACGGCCGGCCAGCTGGCTCCATGAAACTCGAGGCTCCAGATTCTCGTGTTGTTCAAGATTACTGAGGTAAATCTCAAATTATTACACTGACTAATTGTTCTGAGGAAGTGATTACAAGCCATTTAGACATTGGAATGTTATGTGATTGCCTCCGAGTTATTTTGTCTGTCTTTTTATTAAATAAAATTGAACCCCAAAACAGTACACCCTACAATATTATGAGATGAACTGTTATCACATTATTTTAAGCACAATTGCTCTTAAATTATTCATTTGCAAGGAAAAAACACTTAAATTCTGGTTAGAATTTTTTTTCGCTGGCACAATTTTGAGTTCTCATATAATATGTCCAATTTCGTTATCATTGTTTATGTACGATTACGTCCCTGAGCTGTGCCGGCAGCTTAGGGTATATTTATGCACAAAGTCTATGGGCAAATGCCTCCAGAGGCTTCACCGTTAACATTTCGTATTCCAATGCCTTCTGACTCGTTCGGCTTCTGTCAATACTGCCTTGACAATCAGAGGCAAACTATATTAATTGCAATATCTGTAATATTACGGCCCTCTCGATGCGTATCGTTTTCTAAAGGTTCGTTGTTTACACGGTTGTGTAATTATCTAGACCAACCTTGATTGCTGCTGAGGATTCTGTGTTTGTTACCGGAAGCCGCTTCCGCTCGTACGCGGTGCTGCAGCGTTCCATATCAATTCGTGACTGTTTATTACCGCGATGGTCGTCATTGTTCAATTTCAGGACGATATTTTGTTAATTTCAAGATGCTATTTTGTTAAAACTGGAAACTGTAATTACAACGTGATTCCCATTGGCTGTTACGTTTCCCGCTTCCAGCATTAGCTCCACCCATACTGTAAGATTGAACAAATTATACAAGTTGAAGCCTTCATGGCAAGTTCAGGCTCGCTTCATGATTGGCTAGGCTTGCTATGACGTCAGCCTGTTTGTTGTCTGCGGCTGCTTAGGTGCTGAGGCGAGCGAGTGGCGTTTTGTACTCGGTGATAAACGATCAACACTAATGGAGTCTCGGTCGTTGCGTCAATCAGGTTTGGTCTTAGTGGTCAGGCTCTTTCCTGATCGTCGTTCGGTATTCTACATGCGTAGATAGCTGCCTATTATGTTGCGTTTGCGTGTTGTGTGAGTCGCTCATGACACTAATCAGAACAAGTTTCCAGTAAGATTTTAAGTTGAGGCTCTCTCGCGTTTGTTGTTTTGAGTTTTACGTGCGTAGTTGCCTATTAATTCGCGTGGTTGTGTAAGTCTTTCATAAAAATCCTACAGCGTAGTGGATTGTGCTCAGAATTCATCTGCATCTTGGGCAATGGACGGAGCAGCAGCTTTGGTTCTGGTGCTGTCAGCAATGGCAGGTAAGAAGAATAAATATCACCTGTTGTACATCCTCAAATTCCTGATTGGTTTGTTGGCAAAAGTAGACAAGATTTGCCATGATATCAGGATCAGGGACATAAGGTGCATCCCCCATTTCTTTGTTAACAATCCTCCCCCTAATTTGGTGGAAGCCGATCGCTATATTGAATTGGGTGATCGTATCCTGCCAGTTATTTGTTTCGTTTGACAAGATATTGATTTGAAGATGTGATCTCAGTGATGATTGAATAATCAACACTTGATTTTGTTGTTTTCAGTGCATAAAAAAAAAAATCAAAAAATGCTTAATTTTTGGGTCACTACGTCAAACGTTTCCTAACTATGTAAATTAAATGCATAAATACCTAAGACAGTTTACCCAATTGCCCATTTCTATTGGTCGAGAGCCCGTCACATTGCCGGTCTTAAATGAATCATAAAGACCTGCTCGCGGCCGGCCGGCTGGCTGGTCTTAAACACTTTTCCATCCTTTTGTCATCATCAAATTGGATTTGTAACCAAACTCCGCCCATCGCCCATCTACCTCAGGTAATGAAATAAATGAATTGGCGCAGTGACTGTATATACGTATGCCACTTCGCCCATGCCTTAGCCTTTCGCCAAGGCCATCGTGGCTTAGAGTGGCAGAGCTGTGAAAAAAACGAAGCGACTGTCGCAAAGATTAAGTCAGCACGCACGAGTGGCGAAGCCACGAGGCCTTTTCCAACTTGATTTTGTTGAATTATTCATATTTTTATGCAAATAAGAAGAATGCAGAAAGGTTAACCAATCACAACGCGGATTTTGCCTAGTTGCTTCCATTTGTGAAAGAAGGGTGAGTGTAAGGAAAACAGTACAACAGACTGCGCGCCCAAGTGCAAGTGCGGGCACAATGCCCAGCCAACAACGATATAATAACCGTGCGTGCACGGTACGCTTACGCACGCCCACGCAAAAACGATTTCAGTCACTATTTATATGCAGTGGCTGGCCGGTCAGGAAAGTCGGGGTAAAATAATGTCGAAGTGTGTCACACCACTTATGCATGCGCGTGTTTATGGTGTAAAATCGAGGACACACACGTGCAAAATCATCAAAGAATTGAGGACAGGAACCAAACCGAGGACTCCCGTTTAGAAAACGTGTAAAAAAACAATGAGAGCTGTTGCGAAAAAAGTTAAGAAAAAGGGAAGAAGAACAATAGAAAATCCTCCATTTACACCATAAACAAACGTGCTGGTAAACATGTATGTATGGAGCCTTTCGGTAGCTCCATTCCCCTGTGCATTTGGGTAGGCATTACTTTCACTGTGTGGACTTCCGAACAAAAGAGGTCAACATAAACCAGGCAGAGGCGACGTTGTGTGGACGTGGGCAAGTCCACAGAGTGTTTCCCCTTTTCTGGAAAACAGGTTTAGAGGCATTTTTGGGTAAGGTTTATCTGTGGCAGAATGAAGAGAAACACTAAAGGGAATCATAGAAAAAATTGGGTTGAAAGAGTTTTCCCAGTTTCACTGTTTTTTCTTAACTACACGAAAGCAATGGAATGTCCACACTGGGTATGTAACGTAAACATTGTGTGTGCGTGCATGTGTACGTGTTTATCTTTTCAAACTGTGGACGCAAAATACCAGAGTAAAAAAGAGAACAATATAGTCCACGATTCCCAGCATACGTCCGCGATTGGAGTCGTGTACAAAACCTATGGGAGTCTTCCTAAAAAGTTAAAGGACAAACAAAAGAGGGACAATAGGACGTCCACAATCGACGGAAACACACGTTTGGGTGCGTGCGAGCATGGGCGTGGGCGAAGTTACAAATAGGTGAAGTGCCAATTTGGCGAACTTGGTGCGATAATTTGCGAAGTGGTAAATCAGCGAAGTGGTAATTTGGAGAAGTGACTGTAAAACCATAAATAAATGGCCAGGTAAAGGTTTCCTCAAATACTGATAATTTCATCAATTTTATTTACGGTGAAACCCAAAAAAATGTATCTTGGACTATTTCATTGCACTTTCAATTTTTCATTAACTAACATCAGTTATTCAATAGGGGTGCGCATTGTGTAAATCGCAGTACCCGCCATGTATTATAGATTTTCGGAAACAAGAGCCCACTTTTTGGCCGACTTTCTTTTTCCAGTCAAGCGCTTTAATAATGAATAAAAAGGAATGTAATAATAAGACCATTGCCAATAAGTACACATCATTCCGATTCGAAGGTCCAGGAAACGCGCCACCAGGAGTGAACTTCCAGGCTCTATAGGCAAAAAGTGTCAAATAAGGACCACTGTGAGTAGTAGCGCCCCCATTTGTCGGTCAACCCCCTCAACCTTTCGATTCTGCGACGGCCGCGTATTAAACCCAAATAGCATAACACTAATACTGATTCGGCTGTGCGTTTACATTCTGCTTTAGGCCCCCATTATGATGAATAAGAAGGCAATGTTATCGTAATATTGGGAGCTGATTGCGTCTTTTTTATGGTGTTTTTCGTAGTAGTAATGGTCTCGTGCCATCACGTCTGCTTCATCGGATCGGAGTACAACCCACAATCTGGTATCCCACCCCGTTGGTTCTTACCGTACAAAGATCCGTGCGAATGCACCGCTATACGTTTCGGTGGGATGCGCATCCCTGCTTCGTCATACCGCCAGGGGGCGCCTCACTACCTGAAGGAGCTTTTCCTGAGTGAGGATTCTGACGAAATTCAAGCTTACTTCAAATGTGAGCCTGCTGAGAAAAACCCAGGCAATAGACACATGTTATGTTTGTAATGCAAAACAGCAACACGTTTTTATTAAATTTGGACGCCAGACGTCACTTAAGTTCTCTTCAAATTCTCCAATAATGTGATTCGTGCTTAAGTAGAAGTACCCTTATACAAGTGCGCCTTGACCATCTCTTGGAGTTGCTCATTTTTCAGTTCTTGTAAGTAGTATTAATCATGAATGTATGCGGATATATTATATGAACAGATCACCACGCAAAAGCCATTTTTTTAGATGATGCCACACTCGCGCGCGGCCTCAAGCGAGGACGCTGCACGCGTTTTACTCATTTACTCATTTACAATAGTCAAGAAGTCCATTTAATTGGGAAATGTTCCTCTGTGCAAAATGCAAGGGTTCTTTTTGAAAATACCTAATGACGTATTGTTATCTTACCCAACTGGTACCCCGACACCTACCCCAGCCGGTACGGAGAAACCAATCCAAGCTGGTGCGGGGATACCTACCCCAGCCGCTACAGAGAAACCTACCACAACCGTTACGGAGAAACCTACCTCAACCGTTACGGAGGATCCTACCCCAGCTGGAACGGAGAATCCTACCCCAGCTGGTGCGGAGAAACCTACCCCAGTCAATACAGAGAAACATACCCCAGCCAATACAGAGAAACCTACCCCAGCTGGTACGGAGCAACCTACCCCGGCTGGTACGGAGAAACCTAACCCAGCAGGTGCGGGGAAACCTACCCCAACTGGTACCGAGAAACCTACCCCAGCTGGTACGGAGACACCGACCCCAGCCGGTACGGAGAAACCTACCCCTGCTAGTGCGGGGAAACCTACAACAGCTGGTACGGAGAAACCTACCCCAGCTGGTGCGGAGAAACCTACCCCAGCTGGTACGGAGAAACCTAACCCAGCCGGTACGGAGAAACCTACACCAGCTGGTACGGAGAAACCTACCCCAGCTGGTACGGAGAAACCTACCCCGGCTGGTACGGAGAAACCTACCCCAGCTGGTACGGAGAAACCTAACCCAGCCGGTACGGAGAAACCTACCCCTGCTTGTGCGGGGCAACCTACCCCAGCAGGTATGAATAAACATACCACAGTCGGTACGGGGAAACCTTTCCAAGCTGGTGCGGGAAACCTACCCCAGCAGATAGGAAGAAACATACCACAGTCGGTGCGGGGAAACCTACCCCGGCAGATACGAAGAAACATACCACAGTCGGTTCGGAGAAACCTACCTCAGCTGGTACGGAGATCCCCTTCTTAACGGGGAAACATACCCCGGCTTTAAGTGGTCGTATGATCTTCTGTAATCATAGGTTTGGCTGTAAGCATATGGATTTGTTCTATCGCAAGGGTAAACATTGTATTGCATTGAGATTGAACATTTAATTTCTTACCGCATATCAAGGTTTATCGAAGGCTGCTTACCCAACTCCTCCCAATTAAAAGCAAATACATTCAGGTATTTTAGTGCAACTCCCAAGAGTAAAACCAACAGAATAAACAACGGGAAATCCATTGATGCATGATCATGCCCGTTGTATTTTCTCCCAAATTCAAAATGTTTCTCACTGCCAAATTAGAGGGAGGGAGTAAAATGTGCAGTTACAATTGTGCATTTTACCCCCAAACAAAGTTGGGGAGGAAATTATCATTCTCTCAATACATTTTTTTTTTAACTATCAATATGAATAAATATTTCATTTGCTTACTCATTTGTTGCCAGCAGAGTGTTCCAGTCCGCAACCCCTTGGTATGCAGGACGGGACAATCCAAGATGATCGCATCACGGCGTCCAGTAGTCGCGCCTGTTGCCCTGCCAGTGATGGACGCCTCAACAATAACAACAAATGGATAGCCATGAAGTAGGTATCAAAGGAGAATACCACACCTGACACTTCACTCTCATATTCACTCTGTATCATTACAATGCCACAAAACCTTCTGAATGTGTTTAATTAATGAACATCTAATTGCTTCAGTGGGGTTTTGTTTCTGTTCGTTTTGTTTCTGTATTTTGTTTGGCATTGTTTTTCTTTTTTGCAATGGTTCTCCTTTCCATTATCAAAAAAAGTTATCATCCCCGGCCAAAGCCCAACCCGGACTCATGCGCATTTGAATTGCACACTGTAACGAGTTTCAATAATAATATTTGATTTTCAAATCCATTCCACAACCAGATTTGCGGAGTATCGTTAATTCATTGTTCCTCATTCTCTCTTCACTCTGTGTACAGTGACGACGCCAATCCCTGGATCGAGGTGGACCTCGTCCAGAGTACAGTGGTGTCTGGGGTCACCACACAAGGCGCCGGCTTCGGTTCGCATGTGACTGCGTACAAGGTGGCGTATAAGAAGCAGCCCTCATCCGACCGTGAACACGTGACGGATGGAAACGGAGACATCAAGGTAAACATCAATCTTTACTAAGTCTTGCTGTAAGCTACATTTAGCTGTCGTTTGTAAAACAGTTTTGAAAAGAAAATGTAAAGTTTTTTTCCCTCATATTTTGTTTGGGCTTTTATCGCAATATGATAACTTCATTATTTACGACTTTCTACGGTTCCATGCTCATGCAACCATTTAGCCATTCTGAAATCGCGTCTGATTACACCACGTGTGAACAAAAAAGCATGTCCTGCTTTTGATTAGTTTTCTCAGCTATTTTAAAAGATTTTTCATTCAAATTCACCAACTCTATCATTCAATTTCGTCCACGAAAAATTTCACCCGCTTAAACAAAACCAATTTAGTCCAATTTAGTCCAGATTTTGGTCCCAAAATAGCAAAACGCTCTGAAGATGAAACAGAGACGTATGTCTATAATGTCTATAATAAGTCATTATGTCTATAATATGGCTGAGAATGATCAGAAAAGTGAGTGCCCACCCAAGATAAGCAGTTTACTTTATGCAGTTATTACGGTTTGTTGAAATTCTGTTTCGAAGGAAGACCCCGTCAGCTAAGAATGCCCACTTTTTTTGTAGTTTTGGTCCTAGACTTTACTACAAGTAGGCTATTTTTATACAAATCTTCGTTTATGGCGTTGGGATTCATTTCAGGTGTTCATCGGTAACACTGATACCAGCACCCCGGTCACTAACCTGTTTGATGAGAGTGTGGTCGCCACGGTAGTGCGCATTGAGCCTACTGAACGGTCGTCTTTGTATCCCGCTCTGCGATTGGAGCTGCTTGGATGTCGTCGTGGTTAATCCAGCTGAAGCATTCAGGTGATTCTCTCCGATAGCGCTGACAAAATTTCACTCTATATAAAAGTAAATGCGACGGTAGATAATATTAAGGTTGATAATAAATACCATGCTTTGTAGGAGGAATATTTACACAAAGTAAGGATACACTGAAGATTTAGAATAACCACTACGGACTCTTATGAGTTGTTTTGTCTTTAACTTAAGAAGTATCTCACGGAAAAAAATATAGGTTTTACCGGCTATGTTAAGCCGTTTGTCATTCGAATTTACTGTTTGTATTATTCAAATTGGTTAATCAACATCGATTAAGTTTAATTTCGTTTAATTTTATGTTCAATTTCGCCTTTTGTCAGACAATTTTGTCTCATCTGTGATGTTTGGAACGGAATATGGACACGGATTTGAGAGTAACTGTTTTATTCAGGATCGCATGTGATACAGTTGCCTGGTCAAAGATATACAACAACAGATGGCGCTGTTCAACTACACTACATTCACCCTCTTTCTTTAGATAAGTGGTTACAACACTTAAACTTGGAAAAGTGTGCCAGTGGATGATTTAAATGAAAAGTTGCAAAAAGGGTTTCTGCTTGAGTTAACTGAGTTTGTTAAAACATTTAAGATTGTTTTTTTTGTTGAGCACTGAAGGTCGAGTGAGATAAGTTTGGAAGTAATAAAATGAAACAAAATTTACCAAATAAGAATGAGTCGTACGTCTCCTTTAATTTGAGTGTTTTAAAAGGATCTGAATAAACTTTTCTTTTCTCTCTCTTTTTTTTTTTTTAACAAACTTGTAGAACTTGGAACTTTCTCTTGTTCTTGTTTTTTTTTTCACAACTCAAATTTCCTTTTTCTTTCTTGGAAACTTTCAACTTTAAAATTTTGAACTTTGAAACTGTTAAACTTTTAAAACTTGAAACTTCAGAAGGTTTTGCCTAAAATTGGCTGAGAGTGTGATTTGGCCTATTTTTGTAGTTGGCATAGGTTTGATGCAAATGAGCAAATAAATTTTGCAGTCTGCACAGAGTTCACTGAACATAGTCCTTGAATCGCACTGGAGGCTTGCGAACTCGTGTGGATTGACGAAGACTGGACTTCAGTTTAGGACTATCCTCAAGAACTGCTGGAGATTTGACGAGAGATTGAGGATCTTGGGATGGCTGTGAATCAGTGACTAAAGGTATGTCGTCTGTAGGGTCATCACTGTTGTCATCTTCTAGGGTGTGGGGGTCGGGGGTTGGGGTTTGGACCTTTTTGAAGTGAGAGACGTTTCGTCTGGTTACTTTGTCTCCTCTTGTGGCTTCCACCATGTTTCCTCTTCTCATCGTGACTTGGAAGGGTTTGAGGTTGAATGGTGAGGTGTGTTTGGATTGTTTGGGTTGACGCACAAGGACTACGTCTCCTGTCTGGATGTTTGACGGTTTGGCAAAGAGGCGAGTGTCAGCGAGTGTCTTCATTTTCGATTTCTGCTGGGCATCTCATTCTCGCAAGGAGTCATCGCGACTGTATGGACGCTTGGGAGACTGGATCTCTGGTAGCTCACATTTCAGCTTTCTGGAGTTGAGTGCTTCGCTGGGGGATAGGTTTGTTGAGGAATGAGGAGTAGCTCTGTACTGGCGAAGAAATCTATGTAACTGTTGTTTCCAGCTTACACCTTCAGTCTCGGCGATGCGTATGACTTTTCCTAGTGTTCTGTTTAGTCGCTCTACTTCTCCGTTGGCTCTTGGCCATAGTGGGGTGACTCGTCGATGTGTAAAACCAAGATATGATGAGAATTTTGTAAACTCATGTCCATGAAATGGAGGACCGTTGTCTGTCTTGACTATGTCAGGAATCCCTTGCCGAGCAAAGATTACATCTAGCTTCGGAATGGTTGCTTTGGCTGAAGTAGAACTCACAATCTCAACTTCTGGGAATCTGCTATACTCGTCAACGACAACAAGTAAGTATTCACCGGATGCGTATGGGCCAGTGAAATCTACGGCAACTTCTTTCCATGGAGCGGAAGGTAACGGTGTCATCTTCAGTGGCTCAGGACGTTCTGCGCTGTTTGTCGTTGCTGCTTGGCATGGTAGGCATTGCTTCACTTTGTCTTCAACCATTCTGTCAATACCTGGAAACCAAACCTTCTCTCTGATGAGGCTCTTAGTCTTGACGATTCCTTGGTGACTGGCATGTGCCAACTCGATAATGGTGGGTTGCAGGGATGCGGGAATCGTTAAGCGGTTTCCTCTCAGGATTGCACCATTGCAGATTGTAAGCTTGCTTCGAACTGGTTTGTATGGACGCATGTCTACATCATCCCAATCGTGTGACTTTCCGGATTGGATGGTTGTCATCAGTTTCTGCATGATGCTATCTTTTGCTGTTTCAGTACGGACGTCCTCTAGAGTTAGAGCTTTTGGGACTGCATTGTTACAGATGTAGTTTATGTAGTCTTCTGCTACTGACTTGTTAGGAGCTTGAGATCCGGGGTGTCTACTGATGAAGTCAGCTGGGTTTTCATCATCTTTTCCCGGCTTGTACTCAATGTCACAGTCATATGACATTGTACGCACTCGCCAGCGATCGATTCTGGCAGAAGTTGGCCTGCTGCTCTTGAAGATTCCAAGGAGAGGCTTGTGGTCTGTGATTATGCGAAAATGGGCACCAAAGACGTAGAGATGAAAACGCTCGACGGCCCAGACCACTCCTAGCATCTCACGCTCTGTTTGGGAATATCTGGATTCTACATCTTACAGTGTACGACTGGCGTACGAGACAATCTTTCCATCTTGTGACAACATTGCGCCTAGTCCTACTGGACTTGCATCCACGATGATATCTGTCGGTTTGCGAGGGTCAAAATACACCATGACATTCGTGTTTGTCAGGATACTTTTCAGTTCGTTGAATGATGAGATTTCCTCCTGCTCCCACTTCCACTTGGAGTCTTGACGGGTAAGGGCGCGAAGGGGGTTAGTGACCGTTGCATAGTTGGGGATGAATCGTGAGACATATGATGCTAACCCGAGGAAAGACTTGACTTCTTTGGCATTCTTGGGGGGTGTTGCATTGATGAGGGCCTCAATTTTCTTTGGGTCTGGTGCGATGCCATCTCCACTGAACGTGCGTCCGTAGAACTTAACTTCTGGTTGTGCGAACTTGAATTTGCTCTTGTTCAGTCTGGCGTTGTGGCTCTGGAGTCTGTCAAGAACAGCTTTCAGGTTTCTATCGTGTTCTTGTTGATCTTTGCCGTAGACAAGAATGTCGTCTGATACATTCCTGCATCCACTCAGGCCAGTAAGAAGTTGTGCCACGGCTGACTGGAATATCTCTGAGGCAGCGTTGATACCAAACATCAAACGCTTGTAGCGGAAGAGACCGTCATGGGTGCTGAAGGTTGTGATGTTGCGGCATTCTTCTTCCAGTTCAAACTGGTGGTAGCCTGCTGTCATGTCTAGTGTGCTGAAGACTGTACACCCATTGAGGTCAGTGATGATGTCATCAAGGGTAGGCATGGGGTGTCGTTCTCGTTGGACTGCGCGATTGGCTTCTCTCATGTCGACGCAGATTCTGATTTCACCTGAGGGCTTTGGAACGACAAGAATTGGGCTCACCCATGGGGTAGGACCGTCAATTCTCTCTATGATGTCTGCATCTTCCAGTCGCCGGAGCTCACAGTCGACATCTTTGCGTGTGTGGAAGGGTATGCGACGATGCTTTTGTTGCTTCGGTTTTACGTCAGGGTCGATGTGAAGAGAGATCTTGACATCTTTGATTTTCCCAATGCCAGAAAACAAGTCGCCATACTGCTGCATTATCTGATCATGTGTCATGGCAGTGGCGGTTGGTGGTCGCTGTGGCTGATCTGGTTGGAGGTTGCAGGTTACATGGTCTGCATTGAGGGATATCAGCTTGAGTTGTTTGGCAGTTGCGAAAGATAGCAGGTTGCAACTGTGTGTGTTGACAATGTGGAACTCGGTAGAGCAAGAGTTGGGACCGACTCTTACTTCAGCTTCGATGACACCTAGCACTTGTAGGGGTGTATTTGTACCGTAGGGGAATACTCTGGAAGTAGCTTTTCGTGTCTTGAGTGTCTGCCCGCTACTTCGAAGGAGATCAATGGATTTGGAGTCTAACACGTTGACGGATGCTCCTGAATCTATCATGGCAGACAGGGTAGTGTTGCCGATGGTCATTTTGCAGGTAGGTAGATTAGCAACATGAATGACGTAAGCGCTGCCACGTTGGTTGGCGAAGATGTAGTCATTGTCAGAGTCATCTTGTTCTATGACGTTGACTTTTGCTGATGCTGATCGGCATACGGAACCAAAGTGTCCGATTTTTCCACAGTTTTGGCACTTTTTTTCCTTTCGCTGGACAGGTTCCAGTATGGGGATAGATTCCTCCACAAAAGTAAAAGGTACGGTTGGGGCGTGGTAGTTTATTTTGGCGTGGTGGTTGGCGGTGCCTGGACTTGGATCGGCCTCGGTTCTGTGATGCATTTCGCTGTCGGGAAGGGCGGGGCTTGAAGGACCTGCTTGTGTATGCCTTGTCACGTCTGCTTCTGCCATCATCGGACTTTGTGATAGCATTTGTTGTTTCAGCTCTCCCTGCTTCTACAGCGTCAGCTTCTCGTTCACTTGTCTCGAGGGCACGACCACTGGAAAGTAAGTTTTCCAGTGTCATTGGTTCACGCAGAGCACGTCTTCGGAGGCGTTGTTATTGGCAACTGAGGATGATTTGTGCACAGATTTCTTTGTCGACATCCTGGAACTCACACGTCTGTGCAAGTTGACGCAGTTGAGTATGGTACGTATCGAGAGTTTCAGTTTTGCCCTGTTTGGCCTGCCTGAACTGATATACCTCGTAGGCTATGTTATGTCGAGGATTGAAGTATTTTGTCAGGTGCTCAGTTGCTGACTTGTAATCATCTCCGACATCCTTGAGTGTTTCAAACACTTCATCAACATCTGTACCCGCATAGTGTAACAGTAGTGCACGTTTTCGATTGTCATCTTTTATGTCCATGGCCACCATTAGCCGTTCAAATCTCTGGAGCCATTTCTTCCAGCGAGGACCAGCATTAGCATCTTGATGAATGTCAAATCTTGGAAAAACAGGTAGCAGTGCCATGCTTTACGATAGCGATATTCAACGAGCACTGTGGAACTGTCGAGATAATGTTCTGTACAGCGTTGGTGTAACAGAGTTCACGTTGACCAGTTACGGTATGGATTTACAGTTCTGCTTTCCAATTATGTCTTCAAAAGAAACGTTCTATTCAACGAGTGTGAGACTCACCACGTTGATACTGGTTGTTGCAATGGATTGCTGGATCAGTTTTGTGTTAGTTCCATCCGTCCTCGTCGCCAATGTGATGTTTGGAACGGAATATGGACACGGATTTGAGAGTAACTGTTTTATTCAGGATCGCATGTGATACAGTTGCCTGGTCAAAGATATACAACAACAGAGGGCGCTGTTCAACTACACTACATCATCTACGCCGCAGACGTTATTCAGAAATTCAAATCGTGTGATTGATTTATATAAGACGAATTTGATCTCTGAATGCTGCCATTCGGCAACAGCTTAGTGATGGCGAATATTCTCGAGCAGGTCACTAAAGAGAGTGACCAAATTTTAAATTGAATGGTAAATGACTAAATTGAATTTGATAACGGGTGTGAAATTTTGCCCGGACGAAATTGAATGTTAGAGTAGGTGAATTTGAATGTAATATGTTTAAAATAGCCGGGAAAACCTATACATTAGGGTAATATTCACAGTTTATATTAAAATTAATTAACCTATTATCGCCAAGTTTCCTGCGTGGAATGCAATATAAACAAGATTATCTGAAATTCAAAAAAAATGTCAAAAAATGGGGGCAAAAAAATCACCTGATGAATAATAAAAGTAAAGTATATATATATTTTAAAGTATTTCCGCTCTAAACAGAAACGTCTAAACTTTTGCAGTGCTTTTGTTGCATACTTGTTTTATAATTGTATATAATATTAAGATTACGTTGCATATTGTGTTATTATCGTAAATCTTCAATACAATATAGAACGTTTCCATGCAGTGTTCTACATAAATACATTTATGAATTGTTAAAACTTGATATTTCAAACACACAATAAAAAACATCGAAGTGGCTAGTGGTAAACCATCTCGAGAATTCAAATATTTTTAGTGATCAAACTTTTAGTTTAAAGGCCGGTTTACACTTTACACGTTAGCAACTGCAAAGAGCATTTGACGTCAGGAAAGCATTCGCTACGAAATGTCTTGGTGTTGAAATGTGTTCAACTTTTGCGAAATCCCGGCAGGAAAACTTGGCATGACGTCACAAGGTCGCGTTCGCTTTCGTTCCGAGTATGAACTGGTGTTAAATGTAGTTTTTGCTTTATTATGTTTAAGCATATCATGAACCTGTGTATTTTGCTGTCAATATGAGAAATTGAATTCACGATGTCAAATAGTCATATAATAATTAAGGTGTATAGTTTTGTATAAGGTGTATTTATAATAGTGTATTGCTGCCGTAATGTAACATTTTTATTGGCATTTGTAATTGTTGTGTTTGATATGGAAAATATTTAAATACAAATACGTGTATACATTTATGTGTAACAAAGTTAATTAATATAGTTTTAGACAATATTTGTTCATTTATATCATTGTCACACATGATTGCTAGGATGTATGGGTCATCAAAATACCCTAATTTCAAACTAAGGGTCAATTTGTGTTAGGAAAAAAAACTACATGAATATTACCCCATAAAGGTGTGATGCTCATTTAATGCCGAGTTGCCGTACCAAGAAGCTAAGAGGAAGGAATCTTTATCTCATCGAAGCACATACTTACCAATAATTATTGTTCAATTATAGTTCAAATGATTGTATACGCTCTGTGAATATGTACATGCTTGTGAAATAAAAAAACACAAAGAAACATTCATTTGTTTACTTTTTAGTTGATCAGCCGATGTGCTTGGCGTATTAAAGATGAGGTGGTACGAAACGACTGACTGCCTGTCCAGATTTGATTAAAATGATTAAATACATCAGAAATGGAGAGAAAGAAGATCCCACTTTAATTTGTTCTTTTTAGCAAAGTCTCGTAATCAAGGCACTGTTATCGTTTGTACCGTCTTTTTTTTTTACCACCAGAGAGCGCCCAGCAACAATAGAACCCAACGCCCCATCCTATGCAATACTTTCGTTGTGTTGCTCTGTTTACTAGGCTGTTTGTATATGATTTAAAGGCAATAAGGCCCTGAGACAAGGAGCTTAAAGATCGCAGTTTCAGTATCATAATCACCGAGCCAAGTGTACAAATCGGATCGCGGCGCTCCGTTAAGTTGTATCTGTACCGCCTAGGCTGTATTCATGCACAGAGTCTATTGGCAAATGACTCTTTAGGCTTCCCTTCCATTGTCACGAAGTGGTTGGATTTAATATTTCATATTTCAATGCCTTCTAACTCGTTCGGCGTATCCTATCAACACTGCCTTGAATATCAAAGGCAACATTTCTTAATTGCAATATCTTTAATATTACAGCCTTCTCGGTACGCATCGTTTTCTAAAGGTTCATGGTAAATACGGTTGCGTAATTATCTAGACCAACCTTGATTGCTGCTGAGGATTCTGTGTTTATTACCGGAAGCCGTTTCCACTCGTACGCGGTGCCACACCGTTTCATATCGACTCGTGACTGTTTGTCGCTGCGATGGTCGTCATTGTTCATTTCAAGATGGTCTTTTTTTCTCCACAAGCTATTTTGTGAAAATTGGCGACTGTAATTACAAGAGGGATACCAATTGGCTGTTACATTACCCGCTTCCAGCGAGAGCTCCACCTATACTGCAAGATTGAGCAAATAAGAAACGTTTCTGCGTTTCTGCTCGTTCGTGATTGGCTAGACTTGCTATGACGTCAGTCTGTTCGTGGTCTGCGGCTGCTTCGCAGCTGAGGGAGCGAGTGGCGTTTTGTACTCAGTGATATATGATCAACATTACCGGAGTCTCGATCATTGCGTCAATCAGGATTGGTCTTAGTGGTCAGGCTCTTTCCTGATCACCGTTCAATGCTGGTAGCTACAGTCAACCATAAAGACAGCCCCCCTTTCAATACTTTGTTGTCTAACTCAAAAACTACTGAGCACCCCTCGCTCAAATTATGACAGAAAATAAATTCCTTAGCCCTTAGCAATCCAGCCATACTCCTAATTTGGCCCAAAACGGTGACATTGTGTACAAATTATGCAATTTATGACAAATGATACCGAAAACAGTTGTTTTGTATGCGTGCATGTTGCGGTTGACACTCACCTTGCACGTATACAAGAAAGCAACTGTTTTTGGTTCCACTCGTCATAAATTGCATCATTTTTTTTTTTTTTTACACATTATCACTGTTTTCGGCCAAACAAAGAGTATTGCTGCATTACCAAGGAATGTCTTTACTGATCAGTTGTAATTTGAGCAAGATGTGCCCAGTAGTTTTTGAGTTAGACCAAAAAAGTATTAATGGGGGACTTTCTGTTTTGGTTGAGTGTAGCTGCATATTAGCGTTTGTGTGTCGTTCATTACAATAATCATAAACAGTTTCCAGTAGGATTTAAGTTGAGGCTCTCTCAAAATTGTTGTTGATTAAATCGTAGCGGATTAAATCGTGCTCAGAATGGACAGAGCGGCATCCATGGTTCTGATGCTGCAGGCAATGACAGGTATAATATTGAATCTGTATCACCTCTGGCACGTCCGTAAATCCCAGACTGTTATTTTTTTTTTTGCGAAAGTAGACAAACTTCGCCATGACCAAATTGGGGACACAATGCGCACTGCATCCCATTCATGATATCACATACTCATCGGGGTGATCAAACGGAGCAACTATAGAATGCAGGGCCACGCCTGCAAAGGTTTTTTTGTAGTTGCGATTTGAGGAGTGGGGTCGTTGAGTAGAATGACACTCTTTTGTCTTAGTTTTGAGAACGAAGCAACTTTGGTATAAGAGACTTCTCCTATGCGTACTAGTGTCGGGTGTACGGTATGAACATAGGTGAAGCAAAAATAGAGGGCGGTATAAAGAGCGATCGCTCTTTATACCGCCCTCTATTTTTGCTACATCTATGTTCATACCGTACACCCGACCCGAATGAGCATGAAGTAAATTGTGAACAATATAGGGGGCTATAGAGAGTGAATTTTTGACAAGTACGTAGTATATATACCGAGTGAGACGGCTTGGGATGTCTTGGATGCGTGGATGCGCGGATGCGCAGATGCGGGGTGGATGAGCATGAAGTCAACAATAGAGGGCGCTTTATTTACCCCAGGACCATCTTCATTTCCCTATCTAAAACCAACCCAAACCTACCCACTCATTCCGTCTTGGATGCGTGGATGCGCGGATGCGCAGATGCGGGGTGGGCATGAAATAAATTTTAATCAATAGAGAGTGCGTTATTGGAAGCCTGGGCCAAGTTCGGGCAAGGACCATTAGTCAACTAGTGGTTGATTTGTGACGTACCTTACGCCTGCGCATTAAAAGCAAAGTGCGAACGTCTCTAGTCGAACACTGGTCAAAATGTCATTGCAAAATGTCTGGATCCTGGCTCCCTGCTGTACGTTATGAACGCACGCGGCTATGGTTACCAGCGAAGCAACCAACCCCAGTAGGTTGGTTCCAAATAGTCGACTAGCGTAGTTAAAGAGGTTGTGGAATGCTCGAAGACATTTCCGTCATTTTTCGGGTATATGTAGCCTTGTTGGTGTGATGAAATAAAAACGACGATTGTTTCTGTCATGATATGAGTACAAAAGGTACTTTTGAGAGCTGTTTTTCAGGTCCACTTTCGACCCGAACGTGCAACTGTGTAAAAGTCGTCGTTGCGGGCAGCAAACAAAACACAGTAAATCGTGACGTAATAAACAGGACTCCCGATGCCCAGTAGCATGCACGATTCCTGTTTATTACGTCAAGATTTACTGTGTTTTGTTTGCTGCCCGCAACGACGACTTTTACACAGTTGCACGTTCGGGTCGAAACTGGCCCTGAAAAACAGCTCTCAAAAGTACCTTTTGTACTCATTTCATGATAGAAACAATGGTCGTTTTTATTTCATCACACCTTAGGTAGGCTACATATACCCGAAAAATGACGGAAATGTCTTCGAGCATTCCACAACCTCTTTAAACATCGTCGACTAGACAGAGTTCGGGCAAGCGTTAATCGACCAATCGTTAAATATAGTCCTTGCGCGAACTTGCCCCTGGATGCGCGGATGCGCGGATGCGCGGATGCGCGGATGCGTAGTGGGCATAAAGTAAATTTTTATCAAAAGAGGGCGCTATAGAAATGCGCGGATGGCATGAAGTTAATTTTTATCAATAGAGGGCGCTTTATTGGATGCCTGGATGTGCGGATGCACGGATGCGCGGAGTAGGCATGAAGTAACTATTAATCAATAGAGCGCTATAGAAAACCGACTGCGCATCCACGCAGCCATGGATGCGCGGATAGAATGGAGTGGCCGTGTATTCTATAGTTGTGCCGATTAAAAAAACACAAATGCCAGGACGATTATTTTGGTAAAGTTCTGCACTTAGCCCTTCCACAATCTAAGATATGAAAACCAATTCCTAAGGTTTATTTTAATATGAGAATAATTTAAATCACTGTAATTTCCTCAAATTATGCACCCTATCCAAATTTCTATCGGTTGAGTATGGGGTGAGACAATCCGACACCTTCATATCCAACCGAGAACGACACAGTAGCTTATCACTAGGGCCATCGGATATCTATCGGGTGCGATAAGGAAACTGGGGTTAGGTGGTCTGGAGTAGATACATGTTTACGCAGAGATTAAAAAGAATGTGTTGTTTACACAAGAGCGAGTGGCCTGGCCGAGGGACCGACACCTGACAGCATGTGGTAAAGATAAGCATGGTTTGCGGTTATCCGGTCGCAAATATAGAAAGCAGTTATTGGGTTTCCACATCATAGAGTTAATCATTATTTTACTTCATTGTAGAGCTTTTTCAGCAAGGGGAATAATTGTGTTATCAATACATTAAAATAGATTTTGTTTGATTTTGGTACGATCACCTATGACCTTCTTTCTCTTCCCTATCTCTAAATACTTTTGTAGGTTTTTAAAATCCCAAAATATAATGCCTAGGCCATGATTTTATACCAAATTCGCAGAGAACTGTTTTGGGCAAACTGACTTGTGGGGGCGAAGTCAATGACTAGAATTAACGGTCGCAAACGGTGAAAACAACATACGACAGTCACTTTACATTGTTTTCATTTTCACTAAAATATATGCTAGTGCCCTTTCAATATCCCCGGTGAAAATTGTCACTGAAATACAGCTCCGCAATTGGACGAAGAAACGGACGAAACGATCCATCCAACATTTGTCCCACGACACGGGGGCACGTCACACGCCGGGCAAGCCACGTGGCCGGAGTAGTGCCGACCGGCTAGAGCCGCGCGCGCATCCAGGCAGGCATGCAGTGGCCAGCCAGTGCACGCACACCATACACACAAAGTACGTGAATACACACAACTCACCAGCAGAGCCATCATCTCAGTTAGTCACTCTCAGTTGGTCAGTTTCAGTTGGTCAGTCTCAGCTGGTCAGTCTTAGCTGGTCAGTCTAAGTGGGTCATCGGTTGTTCATTCTCAGCTGGTCATTCTCAGTAGGCCAGTCTCAGTTGGTAATTCTCAGTCGGTCAGTCTCAGTTGGTCAGTTTCAGCTGGTCAGTCTCAGCTGGTCAGTCTCAGTTAGTCAGTCTCAGCTGGTGAGTCTGAGCTTGTGAGTCTAATACAGTTGGTCAGTCTCAGTTGGTCAGTCTCGGTTGGTCAACCTCGGCTGGTCAGTCTCAGTTGGTCAGTCTCGGTTGGTCAACCTCGGCTGGTCAGTCTCAGTTGGTCAGATGGTCAGTCTGTGAAGGGCTGCTCCCAGAACTTGATATCAGCTTTTACATAGGTTTCGATACAGGGACTTATTCAAGCTCAATTATTAATTGGCACTGTTGGGGAAGATTGTCCACTTCATTAAAGTTGTGTTGCTGTACAAAATAAAAATCGGCCTAAGCGTCTATCCACTGGACGATCAGGCCGTGGCTTTATACAGAAACATTGCCTTGGTAGAATAAGACTGGGGGTAATCTTTGACTACATATTACTGAACGAGTAAGTCATCTTTTTGCTTCCACTCAACATTAAAATCAACCATTTCGAATTATCAACATATGCATTAAGACGACAAATGCTGTCGCAACAGATTATGTGTTCGTGTGCAATATGGTTACATGAGCCGATCTAGCAATTATATAAATCAATTGAGCTATCAAACGACTATAATAATGTAATTCTTAATGGCCCCTTCTAAATGTCATACACGTCTGATCTGGATCTGAAAACTACCCCTCAAAAGCACAAATCCCCCTCTTGCAATAATACAATTTGGCCCTCTCAAGATGAAAAATTGGCCATCAAAAACAATTGCGCTCCTCTCGCAATAACTTCTCGAGATGGAAAACTGCCCCTCGAAAAATTGTACAATTAGGCCAAAAAAAAAAAGTTCTCCGGTTTCTGGTATGGAGCTTGCCCAAAAAGTGCTGCAGCGAGGCGGCTTTTTTTTTTACCTGATTTTTTTGCTTCAAATGTCGGCTGATGACTGCAAATGGTGCCCGACTAAACTTAGTGCAAATATATGGGAGTCCAGAGAGGCCACATAAAGCTTATTCTCGACCATAACCTAATCTAAAAACACGTTAAAATTGTGCAGCAGCAGGATTCCAGTCAAACCAGTGAGTTTGGCGGTTTGAGACATCATCTTTCATTGAAAAAAAAAGCTTTTTCATTTTGCCAACGCGCATGGCTACGGCGACGCGCGCGCATACCAGATATGGAGACTTTTTTTTTGGCCTTAGTGCCCCGCTCGCAACATTACATTGTGCCCCTCTCAAGATGGAAAACAAGCCCCTCAAAAAATAATAGTGCTCTTCACGCGAATAAAATGTTCACTGAATTGGCCATCGAAAGCAAAATTGCCCCTCTCACGATAAACACAATGGTCTCTCTACATAACTATAGGTCCACAAAAAAATCCACAAATAGCAAGATAACGTGTTCATAATGTGTTCCTCGTCATATAAAGTAAAAGCGAAATATACGAGACCATATTCTTTTTCTCCGTTTTTACACCGACGGAAGGTGCCCCTTGTTCTGAAGAAGTATAAGTGCCACTTTTGGTGTCCCCCTAGCTTGCAAAGCGTTTTGCCACCCCTTGATAGCTCAGTATTTAGTATTACTGATCACTTCCGCCTGCTTAGCGATTTAATTGGATTATTTATGAGCAGCATGTTTATACGAAAGATATGTTGGCTCGACGCCCATTTTGTTTCGCAAATCAGTTTCTTACCTGATAATTTCTGGTGTAAGCTTGGCAGTCCCACCATGATTTTAACTGTGTAAGTGACGTAGGTTCCCAATCCTTAGGTTTTAATATATTTGTTTGCTAAATCAATAGAAACGCTTGCATCAATACCGCTTGTCAAATCATTGTAATATAGACATATTAGGATAACAATAGTTTGTGTATATAGTGTCAGTGTCTGATTGAATCCTCTGTTATTAACTAATGACAGTGTTGTAGTATAATTGATCATACGTCTATAAATGTCCACCCCAAGTTCATTCCAAGTCCATCACAAGTCCATTACAATTCCATCACAAGTCTATCACAAGTCCATCACAAGTCCATCATAAGTCCATTACAAGTTCATCACAAGTCCATCCTTGGGAGGTCACACCTCTTGGTGGCAATTTGTTTCATTTTAATTTTTAGCTGTTTCGGTGACTCACCGAAACAGCTATTGTTTTCGTTAAGATTTTTTTTTGGCTTTTCCGCATACTGCGGAAAAGCCTTTGTTTTTGTTCTCATTTTTTTCTTTCTTTCTTCTTCTGTTTATTCCCTGGCAAATCCCATTGACATTGTACACGTTTCTTCCGCCCCTCACTTTTACCATTCATCTTTGTCATACATCGTTCAAAGTCAGCAAAGGCTTAGTCCTTATAACATAGATGTGCCCCGAAGAGTGACGTCATGGTGCCGTCATCAAGTAATTTATTATTGATTTATGAATAATTAATTTTTCCCATAGACTTTGTACACAGATATTATTTTTTCCCCCGATTTTCAAAGGGCATTTTCGACTCTTTGCCAGTTATTCATTTACACCACTGTTTGTCCAAGCAAAGACACTAATTCAAAAAACGTTGTGTGATGATGACGTCATGATGACGTCATCCAGTGTTTATTTAAAGGCAATTAAATTGTGACATTTTTGATATTTAATAATGCATAAGAAATCAACCGTACGCATCCGCAGCATTCTGTTGCCGGCAAGTGGTAGAGTAGATTAAGGTCTTTATTTCATTCAGTGTGCGTGCAATCACGTGACCCTTGCTTCCGGTCGAAAAAGGCCAAAAACCGGAAGTGGCTTTTTATTTAGAAATGGTAATAGATATTAACTTGCTTTTAACGGTGTTAGTCTCTTGGCTGATAGTATCCTTCAAATCATTTACCGATGACGTCATGCAATATTCGAGCGCCCCCTAGCGACAGGTTGAAAATTTTCCAAAATGTATTTTGAATTGATGTCTGTGGCGAAGTTTGTCGGAATCGCCTAAATATTGGTGTATATGATGACCTTGACCCACTTGAGACTTGTGCGAAGTTTTAGGCGTATGACGTCATCAGACCGGAAGTTCCGTTGAAAAAGACCTTTCCTTTTTCAAAAATTGATAGCAAATCAATCCGTACAGATATGATTTTGAATTGCCCATTAAATGATAGCGTAAACATTTGCCTCATCAGTGCCAAGTTCCCAGCCTGTCAAATTGTTCATTCAGTTGACGCGACGTCGGCAAAAAATACCATTGCGCAAGTTGCGGTGAAGAGCTTTAAAACATGCACAGGACTTCCACAATGTGTATAGCACATGCACGTACGTTGTACATGCGAACATATGGTACATCGTCAGTCAGCCCGCAGCGCACGTGTTGCTAAGGTCAAACCCTGTCCACAGTGATCGTTTTAGCCGATGTTATGTTCATGCATAGTCAGGGACGTATTATTGATTAAAAAAAATCATAATGCGGAAAAGCCCTATGTTCTGTTGCAAACAGACATAGATCTCTAGTTTTTTGTGTTTTTTTTCTCCTTTTTCAGACTTTTTCTCCATAGGTTTAACACACGTTTCTTCCACCAGTCCACTTTGCCACTTTTTAAAATCCGATTGATTTCAGACTTGGCACATACTTGGACCACCACCCAAGGATGGTCCTAGACGAAATTCGTGATCGTGACGTCATCAAGTGTCAGGTTACGTCACATTAAAGATGTATTTTCCCCATAGGGTTTGTACATGTTTTAAAACGCTCCATTTCGGCACTTTTGTAAATCTGATCGACGTTACACTTGGTACACATCTATACCATCACCCACAGATGGTCCTTGAAGAAATTCGTGAACGTGACGTCATCAGGTGTCACGTTACTTCACATTTAAGATGCACATTTTCCCCATAGGTTTTGTACACATTTTAAAACGCTTCACTTTTGGCACTCTCGTAAATTTGATCAACTATATACTTGGTACACACTTAGACCACTACGCATAGATGGTCCTAGAAGAAATTCGTCATCGTGGCATCATGAGGTGTCAGGTTACATCACATTAAAGATGCATTATTTTCCTATTGGTTTTGTACACGTTTTCCTTCAAAACGCTCCATTTTGGCACTTTCATAGATCTGATTGACTTCAGACTTGGCAGACTCGCATATCACCAACCGCAGATGGTCCTATAAGGTTTTCGTCATGTTGACGTCATCAGGTGTCATGTGAGGGCGCCCTTACTTTGCATTTGTTGCAGCCCTGTAACTTTGCAAGTATGGGTCCGATTGCGTTGAAACTTTGCATGCCCTCACATTGGGGTGTGTTTCGTGTGGCAATATAGGTGACGTCATCGCGACGTCATTAGCTGTCATCTGAGGGCGCCCTAACTTTGCATAATTTCCATACCCCCACGAGTATGCATCCGATTTGGTTGAAGCTTTGCATTCACACAATCTTGAATCCGTTATACACAAGAATATAGGTTAAGTCAAGGTGACGTCATCGGTCGTCATGTGAGGGCGCCCTAACATAGCATCATTTGCAGCCCTATATCTTTGTAAGCATGGGTCCCATTGCGTTGAAACTTTGAATGCCCTCATATAATATTGGGAAGTGTTAATGTGAAAATATCGGTGGCGACAGTTTCACTTCTGTGGTCGTCATGTGAGGGCGCCCTAACCTTGCATCTTTTAAAGCCCTTTATCTCCGCAACTATTCGGCAGATTCGGTTTAAACTTTGCATGCACTAATAATCGTCATAATCTCATGTCCTTGTCAAATAATGTAACAGTCGAAACAGCTTGTGTTTGTCCACAAACACATTTCTAGTTTTAATTTTTACTATTCCCTGCATGGGCAGCCCCTGCTTATGAGATTTTTACTTCTTGTTGTCCAAAGATTAAAAAAAAAAAAAATAACATTTAATTTATAAGTTTTAATATTTCGCCCTTTCAAAGTCTTCTGACGCGCTCGGCAGCATTCTATGAACTTTGTAAATATCGAGGATAGAATTCCGTTATTTCAATGTCTACGGGCTTTTACCATGCTTGACGGCACTAATGTATTCCGCGTTTTAATATTTCGCCCTTTCAAACAAAGACTTCTGACGCGCTCAGCATATTCTACGAAAACTGTGAATATCAAGGACAGAATTCCGTTTTTGCAATATCTACGCTCTTGCTTCATATGTTTTTTTTCTAATGTTCGGTATTGAGGTGTTTATTAGGACCAAGCTTGTTGGCAACAGTGGATTCTGTGTTTTTCATTTATTGCTATTTTAAAGCCTTCTGACGCCTCACACGCTCGGCATATTCTATGAACACTGTGAATACCAAGGTTAACATTTCTTGATCGCAATATCTGGGCTCTCGCTTCTATCATTTTCTAAAGCTTCATTACATGCTCAATACCGGATGTAACTGCCGTTTGCAGCCGCGCCATTGCATATCGATTTCTGACTGTTAGTGAGATTTATTGCTCACTTTCTAGACAAAATTAAAAAAATTGCTTAGCTAAAAAAAAATGGCTTATAACAAAAGGTTACCAGCTTAAAATCCATGTAATTTTCATGCTTAGGAAACAACAGCTGACATCATGATCAATAAACATCACCTGGAGTTTTGGCTGGTAGCCTGTTTTTATAAGCCAGACTTTTTATGTGTGCTAAGCACATTAAGTGCTAAGCAGTGCCGTGAAATTGCCCCCGCTGGAGATTACTCATTACCACTTTCCCCAATGCTGCAGCACTGGCACCCCCAAGCAGTAAGCTTAAACCAACCCGAAAGTCGTTCGATCATCGTTAACAGTTTAGATTCACCCGTGATTGGCTGGCATTGCATACGTCAGCATGCATGTCTGCGCATGCTCAGCTTCTAATAATGAGGCAATCTGGGGTGATGGGCAATCATTGTGTTATTGGGAGGGCACACCTCTTGAGGTTTTTTTTTTTACTTTTGCCATTCCCTGGGCTGCCCCTGCTAAATTTATTCATCGTGGATGTTTTTGTTAAAAGATAAAAAAAAATCAGCAAAGTCCATCACCAGTCCACCCCAAGCATATCATAAGTGCATCACAAGTCCATCACAAGTCCATCACAAGTCTATCCCAAGTCCATCACATGTCCATCCTTAGTCCATCACAAGTCCATCACAAGTACATCAGAAGTGCACCAGAAGTCCATTACAAGTCCATCACAAGTCCATCAAAAGTCCATCACAAGTCCATCACATGTCCATCACAAGTCCGACACAAGTCCATCACAAGTCCATCACAAGTCCATCACATGTCCATCACAAGTCCATTACAAGTCCTTCAGTCTGAAATCACGTCACTGCCCATTAATAGTACCGTAAAAGAAGCATTTCTTTGTCATTTTTTTTCAGCTCCTTTTGACTGGACTGGTAAAAGGACTTGGACTGCACTAATGAACGGGCTTTTGACTGGACTTGTAGTTTTAGTAGGGGGGCCAATGTATAGATTTGGGTTCCCGTTGAAATTTCATGTTAATTTATGGCAACCATTATAAATGTAATCTTATGAGTCCTGAGAACAAGAAAATTGATGTTGCCATTTTTTCCATTGACCTTTAGTGACCTTGACCTGAGGTCAAAGTTCATGGGTCATTTTCACCTAAAATTTACCTTTCGGAAGGGTTTGCAAAGATTTTCGAGGCAAGTGAGCACATATTGTAATTGGTTGAGAGTTTCTCCATTATAATAAATGTTATTATTAATGTATTTATGGGTTTTGCTGAAGAAAACATGGGAAAATGTCACTTTTGCCCGAAAAACCATCTCGCGCAGATTCCGCCTCCCCCCCCCCCATGACCTCGGCCATCGAGTGACGAAAAATTATGAAACTCGGTGCATGCATAGAACACCATAACATGAACAAACCCAAGAAATTTCATGACTTTGGGTTAAAGGGTTTTGGAATTACGGCTAATTAATTATTCATAAGCACGTATGGTAATTCAAATGTGTACACTACGTATATGGGGAAATTCAGTTTTGACGGAGGGTAGCGCCGAAAATATTTCGCTGCGCGGCAACCTGTGGTTCGAATTTTATGTTTTTGGTATCAAAAGATGTGCAAGACTCGAGGTTAAAAAGTCAGGACAGCTCAGGCCGTGAAATAAATAATTTTTCAAGAGTATCGCGGAAAAAGTTGAAAGAGGGAAAATCCGCCCCCTATTAGGGCCAAATATGACCAACCCTTTAGTGCCTGGCATCTAAATATGAAATGTTGTAAAGTGTCCTCTGCAGTACCGCACTCACACAGGGTGTTTGTAGGTTGAGGAAAATCGCCACTTCTTTTGGTGCGAGCCACTCCAGAGCGGAGGTGATTTAAGCACCTCCAGGTCTTGCATCCTGCATTGGATCCTGTAGGTAAGGCTTCTGCAGGCTTGATTGGCATCTCATGTAGTGGGGGAGACGCCACCAGCCTGGTCAACCCAGGAGGCACACACTTGGGTCTTATTAGCAGGGTTGATAGCTTTCAGGTGACTCACGGTGTAGCACTGCTGTGACTGGTCAAGAGCATCGGTCAACGTCTTCCCTTGGGGGACCGTTCCTTTGAAGACGTACTCTACTCTGCTTTTGAATACTACAAAGAAACGATGGTTCTTCAGTAGAACACCAATAAACTGGGTAAGGGTCAGGTCTGCCGTCATGTCCAGGATCTTCTGAAGGAGTCAGCAACGGTTAACGCTATCAAAAGCAGCTGTAAGATCAACAAAGACAGCGCCGTTGATCTATTTTTTTCTGATGGAAGCAGTCCTTAGTGTACTGAGTGAGGTTTAGAAGCTGTCCCGTTGTAGATTTGCCGGGACGGAAGTCTGCCTGCCTGTTTCTGTATCAGTTGCTTCTCAATGAAGAGGCAAGAAGGTTGAGGAGGAAATATTCCAGCAACTTGAATGTGTGACTTAGAAGGGATTTGGGACGATAAGTTTTGACATGCATTGGGTCTTTCCCGGGTTTTAGGAGGGCGATGACCTTCGACTTTTGCCACACTTTAGGTATTGTTTGTGTGGCGAGGGAGGTGTTGATGAGCTGGGGTAACCAATTTGAGACGTTTGGTCCAAGATATCCAGTTTGGTTGATTTCCTGTTCTTTATTTATGCCAGTCGCAAGTTCATTAGCAGAGAAGGATTTGATGAAGCCAATTAGGTCGATGGCGGGGTCGTTCTGGCGGAGCTTGGGTTTTGGTCACTTATTAGGAGAACGTGGCACTTTACCATTTAAATAGCAGTTGTTGTGGGCTATTTGGTTGGCGGTGATGTTACAATGCTGTTCACTTGGCTGAGTTTTTTTTTTTTTTATTATACCCCTTGGAGGCCATTTTGGCTTCTTGGCCATATTGTTGGTTACCACAAGGGTTTGCCACAAGCTTTGAAGCTGTTCTGATATGGCTGTTATTAATTCCTCCCCAGATGAGATGGTATCGACAGCAAGAGAGTCGTTTTCATACATATGCGTTTCTATTTCCTGTAAAGTTCAGCACTACGGGATGCTAAGCCTGGGTTATAATCAGTGCGGCAGCTCGTAGGGATGTTCTTGCACCACCACATCAACAAACCGGTGTCATAGTTATCAGGGGTTGGATCAATGTCAGCTAGATGGTGTTTGAGCTCATTGGTGAAGCCTTCACAGTTGGCCTTACTAAGTTGAAACAGCGGTGGAATGGAATTGTTGCGAAGAGACAGCAGCAGTCACTTTGATTCCGATAGGGCGATGTCGGGTCTTTGGAATGGGCTCAAGGACCATCTTGTTGGTAAGTGAGGCGATGTTGTGGCTCACAATGGCTAGAGCAGGGTTGAAATTTTATCTCCAGCCTCCACTGTGGAAAAACTTCGATAGTTTCTCATTGTGAATAAGGCTCAGTTGACTTGCTTCGGCCAGCGATTCAAAAGCGTCGACGTCTGTGCTGGAATGATAGCCAATGATGCTGCTGTGGCTATTAAATCCCCGATAATTATGCGTGGCTTGGGCTGTTTTGTGGATTGTGGCGGTGGCATTAGGATGGAAGACCTGGAGGTGCTTAAATCACTTCCGCTCTGGAGTGGCTCACACCAAAAGCACCATGAAGAAGTGGGGATTTTCCTTAACCAACAAACACCCTGTCTGAGCGCGGTACTGATGCCAGGCACTAAAGGGTTGGTCATATTTTGGCCCTAAAAGGGGGCGGAGTTCCCCCCCTTCCAACTTTTTCTGCGATACTCTTGAAAAGTTCTCAATTTCGCGGCCTGAGCTGTCCTGACTTTTTAGCCTCGAGTCTTGCACATCTCTTGATACCAAAAACATAAAATTCGAACCACAGGTTGCCGCGCAGCGAAATATTTTCGGCGCTACCCTCCGTCAAAACTGAATTTCCCCATACGTAGTGTTTACATTTGAATTACCATACGTGCTTATGAATAATTAATTAGCCGTAATTCCAAAACCCTTTGACCTTTAGTCATGAAATTTCTTGGGTTTGTTCATGTTAAGTTGTTCTATGCATGTACCGAGTTTCATCATTTTTCATCACTCGATGGCCGAGGTCATGGGGGGGGGGCGGAATCTGCGCGAGATGGTCAAAACAACCCGGCCCTTTTCGGGCAAAAGTGACATTTTCCCATGTTTTTTTCAGCAAAACCCATAAATACATTAATAATAACATTTATTATAATGGAGAAACTCTCAACCAAATACAATATGTGCTCACTTGCCTCAAAAATCTTCGCAAACCCTTCCGAATGGCAAATTTTAGGTGAAAATGACCCATGAACTTTGACCTCAGGTCAAGGTCACTAAAGGTCAATGGAAAAAATGGCAACATCAATTTTCTTGTTCTCAGGACTCATAAGATTACATTTATAATGGTTGCCATAAATTAACATGAAATGCCAACGGAAGTACATTGGCCCCCCCACTATTTCTATGTCATCACCTGACAACGATAAATGAATAAAAAATACGAAACCTGTGTGGATCGTTGATGAAATTGAAGAAATCGAGTAATAACGACGCCTTGTTCTATTGCATCTGTATGGCGTGCGGAGTCCGAACTAAAAATGGAAGGTCCCTTCTGCCATAAATTAAGAGTAAATTGATTTTTATCTTTCGTCTTTTCAAAGTCTTCTGGCGCGCTCGGTGTATTCTATGAACAATGTAAATAGCAAGGACAGAATTCCATTATTACAATTTCTTCGCTCTTGCTTTATTAGTTTTTCTGCAGGTTCATTATTAGCACCAAGCTTGCTGGCTACAGTGGATTCTGCGTTTTTAATATTTCACCTTTTCAAAGTCTTCTGACGCGCTCAGCATATTCTATGAAAACTGTAAATATCAAGGACAAAATTCCGTTAGTGCAATATCTGCGCTCTTGCTTCATTTGATTTTCCCCCCAAAGGTTTAATATTGGGACCAAGGTTGTTGACTAGAGTGGATCGTTACAGGAAGACAGTTCCTTTCATTGGCGATGCCGTGCCATTTCATATTGATTTCTGACTGTTTGCAGTTATTATTAATATTATTCATGGTTTATTAAAAACATTTTCCGTCGCAGCCAAAGGCTGACTTAGTAAAAAAAATACATCTGTTCAATTTACATAAAAAGTAGAATAGACTAAATATAAAATGACCAAAAATTAGCACACAGCTTTAGACACAAACAAAATTAAGAAGAGCGAGCCAACAATACAATCATGAAAATATGTAGTTATACGTTCAGTTTAAAAAAAAAAGGTTATTAGTAAAAAGAGATATCAAAAAAAAAAAAAAAAAATACTGAAAGAGTAGGACTAAACACTTTAGTACAATGAATCTCATTGCTTTGCAGTGCCGCAAAATGTTCATCGTCAAAATAAAAAGATATCTATTGAGTTGTATTCAAAAGATTGATCAGATGTGGCACAGGACTATTCTTAAATCTGGAGGTATTGCACTTGAGTTCAGTTAATTTTGTTGAGTTCCTCAGATTGTAGCCAGATGTTGACCTTGTTTGCGGAACTAGACTCTCAAGTTTTGAGTTCTTGAGAGATTTCGCAAATGCAATGCTCAATTGTTCTCTTCTATGCTCAAGTGTGTCGAGTTTGCAGACTTGTAGAGCATCACAGTATCGTACGTAGTCCGGACCGAGGACTATTCTGCACGCTCTCTTCTGGATACGCTCTACGGTGTTGCGTTGATGTTTTGTTATTCCACTCGACCAAACAGGAGCTGCATATTCTACTGTGGGTCGCACGAACGATGTATAGGTCAAGACAAGGTCACTTGTTGACAAGAAGTGGTATTTCAGTTTACGTATTTCAGTGGGCCGCATTGTTAACTTTGATGATGAAAATTTGAAGTTTAGATTCACTCCTCATTGGTTAGTATCGGCATGGTCAGAATGCATGGTCTGCAGCTGCGTAGCTTCTTGGTCAAGCTTGTGGTGCTATAGAGTGCGTTCATAGTGTAACATATATTTTGAATATAGTCTTTGCTATGTTTGACTTTACTACATATGTTAGGATACGGTAGCTGTGGCTAAGAGTGGGATGAACGATGACTACGAAGAATACAAAGACACTGGTATGAGCTCAGTTATGTGGAGAAACTATTTTATTCTCAAGAACTGGAATGAAACCTGGTCTTGTATAATTACAGAAGTAGGAGACGGAAGACAGAATATCGTAGATGAAGACGTACTGGCGAGAGCATAGGGCTGAATCAGATCGTTACTGACTGTGTGCAGTGGGCTGCATCGTTAACTTTGATGATGAAAATTTGAAGTTTAGATTAACTCCTCATTGGTTAGTATGCATGGTCAGAATGCATGGTCTGCGGCTGCGTAGCTTCAGGGTCAAGCTTGTGGTGCTATAGGGTGCGTTCATAGCTCACTCAAGTCGACACGGGTAAAGGCAGACGGGTCAGCCACGACAGCTGGGCAAATCCGACGCTCAAAAGCGGCCCATCACGATCCTCACGTGACGCCCTTAGCCATGGCCGTAACAACTAAAACAAAAACGCCTGTTTCGGATTGGGTCTAAGGTTGAGATTTACTGTGTTTCAGTCAAATGTAAAACTCAAAAACGTTGGGCTGAAATTATAGCCTTAAAAAATAGGTTCAACCTCTCAGGCGCTATGGGCTCCGTGCGCAAACAAAAGAGGGCGCGTTGTTACCACTTTTGAGAGCCCCTTGGACGGGACACCGCGTGTACGTACGGGACTGGTTCGCAAGCGAAGTACTCACTACGTATTTATCCTGAATGTGCCATAGATATAGAATAAACAGACTAGATCGGCAGTGCGTACAGAGGCGCGTTCTCCCATGGGCGGCGCCATTTTTTTCAGCGCGTGGGGCAAAAGTTGCATTACGCGCACCTATATTTCCGTAGGGTTTGTATGAACAAGTAATTTTTATGTCGGTAAAAGTAACATTTTTCCTGCAGTAGTTATTTACCCAACAAAATTCTAATCGGGTTACCAAGCTGCATGTTCATCTCGAAATTTGGTCCATTCTATTTTTCGTTTTTATTTTACGTTTTAAAATGCTGGTGCTCGTTGCTAAAAAAAAAAAAACCCATTGCATCCAGTCGTTTAAGTGTTATTCCCTTCCGAATCAAAACAGAGTACATGTATATAGCCCGCAGCCTCCGTTAACTTACAGAATGATGATCATTTTGAACGTCTTTTTCTGGTAGTTGTTGACTCGTTCTTAAATTTAAATTCACAGCAGCTTTTAAGGTGTAACACCTGAAACAGTTTTTTCTCCATTGTCCCTCCTAAGGCCAAGGACTTGACATACGCTGTTATCAGATAAACAATAGAACAAATACATTTGTATTATTGTGCTTTCCTGCGTATCCAGCATCTCCAAATCTGCAAGAAGGCGCAAGAACCTCACAATATTGAACAACATGGGTGGATCATATATGTATGAATAAACTTGAGGAGTTAATTAGATTTAAAAACGGTTTTCCCATCTCGTTTCCCTATGAATAGCCGTGGTTTTGTTTGTCCGTTGCAATAGATAATTCTCAATGTCGATTCCCGATTTCGCCCTGAAGATCTCCATGATTTTCAATTAATGCCCCGCTTCCAACCTGGTCACGAAATATGCACAACAAACACACTCATCATCCGTACCCTCAAAACATTTTACAATGTTAATTTTAAAAAGCAGTCTTTACATTCCATGTGTTCTTTTTTATTGTTTTAAACCCTGGTTCTATGTACAATCAATCAGAAAGCAGACATATGTTGGGGTGCCAGTGGGGGGCCAACACCTCTAACGAAGCAAAGACCTCTTTGTCTTAAATTTTTAGGAAATAAATTTGACGCGTATCTCTCTTGTATTCCATCAGCTGCACATAATTATATTTCAGTTTTAATATTACCATGTGAAAAAGCGCACGATATTATATTCAACTCCCGTCCCCTTAAAAAAAAAATCCTCGAGCCCTTTTGCCCCCTCCCTCAAAAATTTGGTAATGGATCAGTCGCCTTGAGTGCTCATTGTTACTGAAGAATATTCAGTAATTATAAGAACAAAGGTTCTATTTTTTTTAGAGGTAATACAAAGGACGATAGCAGCAGACGAAACTCTTAGAGTTGTTTAGACGCGTTTTAGTGGTTGGAATTTTTCTTTGCTGATCTTGGTGCTGTTTTGTTTGTTTGTTTATTTGTTCTTTATACTTGCCTCGTGGCAAATGATTTTATGACGGGTCTAGGCCTATATTCTATTTTTCAAACTTTAAAGCTAAAGCCTTTCCGTTCGCTCTACAGTGAATGTCAAGGGCAAAGTATTGCAATATCTGCAATAAATCTCTGAATGATAACTAGCTGGAGATCGTACTTTAAAGAGCCTCTAGAATTGTTTCCGGCAAATTTTACCGAAATTGTGTATTATATTACATAACACTGTTTACTTACTTATTTTTTTACGTATCTTTTTGAGAGTGTGTTACCAGGTGGTGCACCATTTCATATCGATTTGTGACTGTTTATGACTGAGATGGTCGTCATTGTTCAATTTTAAAACGGTGTTTTTTTCCCTAGACGTTATTTTGTTAAAACTGGAAACTGTAATTACAAGGGGATACCAATTGGCTGTTACGTTACCCGCTTCCAGCATAGCTCCACCCATACTACAAGTTTCTACTTTCGTTGCGAGTTCAGGCTCGTTCGTGTTTGGCTAGACTTGCTATGACGTCAGCCTTTTCGCGGTCTGCAGCTACTGAGGCGAGCGAGTGGCGTTTTCTACTCGGTGATATACGATCAACACTAACGGAGTCTCAGTCATTGCGTCAATCAGGTTTGGTCTTAGTGGTCACGCTCTTTCCTGATCGTCGTTCAGTACTCTACATGCGAAGCTGGTGTGGTGTGTGTGTGTGTGTGTGTGTGTGTGTCGTTCATTGCATCGATCAGATGTGTGTTCCAGTAAAGTGTTAAGTTGAGGCTCTCTTCCCATTGTTGTTCAGTAGTCTACGTGCGTAGTACCTTTTTATAATTCGCGTTGGTGTGTGAGTCGTTAAATACATCCCAGCGTATTGTGCTTAGAATTCACCTGCATCTTGGACAATGGACGGAGCAGCAGCTTTGGTTCTGATGTTGTCAGCAATGGCAGGTAAGATTTGATAATCTATTACCTTGAGTACGTCGATCCTCCGACTGGGCTGTTTGTCAATACCAGACAAGCTTAAAGTGCATCTCTCGCATTTATTTTACAACATGAAACCCCAAGTTGCAATGGTCGTTCGCCATTTAATTTGGTGATCTGTGTTGGTTCGACAAGAAAATAATTTGTGTATGTTTATGATCACCATCACAGCCGATTAAATAAAACGTTATTTTGATAAATTCATCTGCGCATTTAAACAGAAAGATTTCAAACAAAATGGCGGCCGCTACATATAATTATTACCAGTTTGTCACCACGGAAATGGAAAATAAAACTAGTAACATACACATGTGAAATGGATTGTAGTGTTAGGTGCAGTATGATGAACTTTATCAAGATTGACCCTGCTTGCGGAAGTATTGTGTCCCCACCCTTAATTCCAAGTACGTCAGCCACTTTTTCCCCTAAAATTGAGCAATAATGTTGATTGGCCAATAATCCAAAACATAACCTGACTTGTTAGCGCGACGGTGACTTCAAAAGGGCGCGTCATTACATTTTTGGTGAAAAATATTCATAGTTTCGATATTTTCGTTCAAATTATTTAAAATTCGGTACATACATTAGTGGGGTCAACTATGGTGATCCAAAAGCTTAACTGAAAAGCTGAAAAACTGATTGATGCCTTTTCTACTTTTTTCTTTCTTGCTAAACAGAAAGCAATTTGAATGTTTTGTAAAAATGCGGTTTTTTTTTTAAAAATCTGACAACATTTTTGATCTGCTTTTCTGGTAGCAGAAATGCAGATGTCCACTTGTGAATTTGAACCACCTGACAACAAGTTCAATCTGCTTTTCTGGTATCTTAAAAGCAGATGTACCTTTTTGAACCGCCATTAAAACCTGCTTTTTTGAAGCAGAATATCTCATAGGTAGCAAAATGCGTTTTAGCAAAAATTTCAATCAGCTAAATTTATGGTAGCAGAAAATCAAAAAGTACCAAAGCGCATTTTAGCAAAATCTGCTTTGAATTTTCTTGTAGCAGACAATTAGAAAATTAGAAAACGCATTTCGACAAAAACGTTCAATCAGCTTTTCTGCAATTCTGTTAGCTAAAAAGCAGATGTCCATTTTTTAACCGCCAAAGATTAATACACCTTATTCGCGAGTCGGCCATATTAAATTCAAAGTGAGGTAAATTCTTCATTTTATGAACTTTAGATTAGAAATTCCAAATTGCTCTGATGAATAATTTAAAAAAAACATTGACTAAACATACCCTTATGTTTTAAGCTACCTTTAAAATAAATAAAAGACGCCAAATACAGTAGTCTGGCACCATTCTATTCAACAGTTTACAATTTGTGAAATAGATGCGGGGAACATGATCGGAAATGGTTTCCTCGGATCGTGAATTACGTCTAGTCTGGCTCCCTGACCTGACAATTCCGCCCGGACGTCTAAAAATTGTAGGTCAGGCAGCTGCCACCGGGCTTAAAATTAACATGACGACCTTTTTTTTTCAAAGCTCAGCTTCGTCACCGCTTGGACTTTATAATTGAAAGCTTTTAATGTTCCGATCAAATTTAAGAAAAAAAAAATGCTTTGTATATCATACAGTTCGATATTTCTTTAAGGAAACATTGAGCTCAGTATTAATGTTGAACTGGAATCTTCAAGTTAGGAACCCAAATAGTGGGCGAAGCCGAAATGAAGACAAAGCCGAGTTTTGGATTACACGTATAGGTGACCGTCCTCCGATTCCAAAAAGGAAATGACGCAGAGAAGCTTGTTAATCGCAACCTCGTCCCCAGTGCTTATTTTATTTCCAGCCTCGTTTCCAGAAGCAGGCTCTGGATAGGAAATGAAACTGATTAGAAAAATTCGGAAATTCGCCGGGAAAACTAATAGGTTAAATATTTAAAATATTTACGAACTGGGATAAAATGATTGTGGAACAATGAGGATGGGGACCCCGGATCAGAGGCGACGTATGTAATGCAGTAGGCTTACACCTCAAACATGAATTGTTTTTTTATTTGATTGTCGTATAGTTGTGTGAAAAATACCAAGTTGATATTTTATTAGCCACATTGTTTTATAGAGCGACCATCATGGCATTATGGGCTAGCATCTATGTTTTAATTTAATTAATTCCAAAGTGCTCTTCATTGGTGTGGAGAGCCAGCAGAGGGTGTGTTACTCCGGTCCCCCACCGGAACCTGATCCTGATAATCCGGATGACTGGATGAAGCAAGTCATGCAAGAGATACGGAAGCATTGCCCAGGAAGGAGGCAACCCACCCTAGCGGGTAAGTCGTCCTACGATCACCCATACGTTAGATATAACTAACAAGCATCTGGATTTGTTCTATCACAAGGTTATGTATTATATTGAGATCGAACTTTTGTTGTTTAACGAATATCAAGGTTCGTCGAAGACTGCAACTGACGTTAAACGCCTGCTAAAATGAGATATGTTTCAATGTTTGCTTCTTTACCTCAAAAATGTTACACGACTCCTCCCCATTACAAAAAAAAATCAGGTGTTTTTGTGACTTGGTGCCAAGTCGGTAGTCTGTTACTGGGTCCACGCACGCAAAATATCGCTGCAATGCGCGTAGTCTGGTTCCCAGACCAAATGATGCCGACTATTTCTGATAAAATACTGACTTGGAGAAAACGTTTTCAATTTTGTACACAACATATGGGAGTATTTTGATTTTGATATTTTGCGAATTCTATGGGAGCACTCTGATTGGTTCAGATTCCAGAGCGTATTCTAGGTCGGCACGGAAGATCATTCTCATTACTTCGAGGGTTTGTACTTTGTGTTGTGTAACATCACAAAACTCATTATAGGGCATGCACGACTAAAACAAATCAAGTATATCACAATGATACATTTCTTTTCTATACACAATTGAGCAAGCTGAGTGTATTGGTCGTTAAAAAGTCGCTAGAACTGCAAACATGTCCCTGACGTATTGAGAAGAACTCCACATGTAACGGAATGAATAAATGAGACCTCATTTGCATAGCGGCGCACGATTGGATCTCACCGGAAAAATGCACTGCATATGTATTGCACTGCTTGCATATATGAATAACGTTGATAGAACGTGATCGTCAAGTCGTTAGATTTGTCGTAACCCGGCCGATTAGGTACTAGTTGTATACCAGCCGCGCCGATGGAGCTCGACTGTAGTTCAAGGACAAAATACGGGTTTCTAACGACTTGTCATCAAGTGTAGCAACTCCTTAGAGTAAACAAAAACAAAAGAAAAGATTGAAAAATCCGTTGTTGCATGGTCATGCACATTGAATTTTCTCCCAAATTCAAAATGTTTCCCACTGCCGAATTCGAGTGTGGGGGCTTTATATATTTGCAATAACGAGGCCCTACAATCAATCTAGAACCTACCCCAGCTGGTACGGGGAAACCTACCCCAGCCGGTACGGAGAAACCTACCCCAACTGGTATGGAGAAACCTACTTCGGCTGGTACGGAGAAACCTACCCCAGCTGGTACGGAGAAACCTACCCCAACTGGTATGGAGAAACCTACCTCAGCTGGTACGGATAAGCCTACCCCAACTGGTATGGAGAAACCTACCCCAGCTGGTACGGGGATACCTACCCCAGCTGGTACGGGGAAACCTACCCCAGCCGGTACGGAGAAACCTACCCCAACTGGTATGGAGAAACCTACTTCGGCTGGTACGGAGAAACCTACCCCAACTGGTATGGAGAAACCTACCTCAGCTGGTACGGAGAAACCTACCTCAGCTGGTACGGAGAAACCTACTTCGGCTGGTACGAAGAAACCAATTATCTGACTCGTGGAAACATACCTAACTTTAAGTCGTCGTAAGATATCCCATATCGTAGGTTTGACAAGTAAGCATATGGATCTGTTCTATCTCAAGGTTATTGCATTGATTTTGAACATTTTAAATATTTTCTTTTTAACCGTTAATCAATATTTCATCGAAAGCTGCTTACAAACTCCTCCCAATTGAAAGAAAATCCATTCAGGTGTTTTTGCGCACCCCCCCCCCCCAGAGAAATCCAACAAAGATAAACAACGGAAAAACCGTTGGTGTATTGTCATGCTAATTGTATTTTCTCTCAAATTAAAAATGTTTTTGACTGCCAAATCCGAAGGAGTGGGGGGGGGGACTTTTTGGTATTTGCAATAACGAGGCCCTACTATCAATCTCATGTTTTCAAGGTAAAATTTGCAGTTACGATCAAATTATCATTCTCTTAATATCACTGGTTTCTTAAAACTACGAATATGAATAAATATTTACTTTGCTGACTCATTTGTTATCAACAGAGTGTTCCAGTCCGCAACCCCTTGGTATGGAGGACGGGACAATCCAAGATGATCGCATCACGGCGTCCAGTAGTTACCCCTGTTGCCCTGCCAGTGAGGCACGCCTCAACCACGACAACGGATGGGCAACCTTGATGTAGGTATCAAAGGGAAATACCACACCTGACACTTCACTCTCATATTCACTCTGTATCACTACAATGCCACAAAACCCTCCTGAATGTGTTTAATTAATGAACATCTAATTGCCTCAGTGGGGTTTTGTTTCTGTACGTTTTGTTTTATTTTGTTTGGCATTGTTTTTCTTTTTGCAATGGTTCTCCTTTCCATTATAAAAAATGTTATCATCCCCGGCCAAAGCCCAACCCGGACTCATGCGCATTTGAATTGCATACTATAATGAGTTTCAATAATAATATTTGATTTTCAAATCCTTTCCACCAGCGGATTTGCGGAGTATCGTTATTTCATTTTCCTCATCCTCTCTTCACTCTGTATACAGTGGCGACGCCAATCCCTGGATCGAGGTGGACCTCGTCCAGAGTACAGTGGTGACTGGGGTCACCACACAAGGCGACGGCCTCGGTGGGTATGTGACTGCGTACAAGGTGGCGCACAAGAAGCAGCCCTCATCCGACCGTGAACACGTGACGGATGGAAACGGAAACATCAAGGTAAACATCAATCTTTACTAAGTCTTGCTGTAAGCTACATTTAACTTTCGTTCGTAATGCAGTTTTGAAAAGAAAATGTAAAGGTTTTTTTTCTCATATTTTGCTTGGGCTTTTATCGCAATATGATAACTTCATTATTTACGACTTTGTACGATTCCATGCTCATGCAACCATTTAGCCATTCTGAAATCGCGTCTGATTACACCACGTGTGAACAAAAAAGCATGTCCTGCTTTTGATTAGTTTTCTCAGCTATTTTAAAAGATTTCTCATTCAAATTCACCAACTCTATCTTTCAATTTCGTCCACGAAAAATTTCACACTCTTAAACAAAACCAATTCAGTCCAATTTAGTCCAGATTTTGGTCCCAAAATAGCAATAATATCTATTATTATGTCTATAATATATGTCTATATATATGTCTATAATATGGCTGAGAATGATCAGAAAAGTGAGTGCCCACCCAAGATAAGCAGTTCACTTTATATAGTTATTACGGTTTGTTGAAATTCTGTTTCGAAGGAAAACCCCGTCAGCTAAGAATGCCCACTTTTTTGTAGTTTTGGTCCTAGACTTTACTACAAGTAGGCTATTTTTATACAAATCTTTTCGTTTATTGCGTTGGGATTCATTTCAGGTGTTCATCGGTAACACTGATACCAGCACCCCGGTCACTAACCTGTTTGATGAGAGTGTGGTGGCCACGGTAGTACGCATTGAGCCTACTGGATCGTATGTTTATCCCGTTCTGGGATTGGAGCTGCTTGGATGTCGTCGTGGTTAATTCAGCTGAAGCATTTAGGTGACTCTCTCCGATAGCGCTGACAAAATTTCACTCTATATAAAAGTAAATGCGACGGTAGATAATATTAAGGTTGATAATAAAGACCATGCTTTGTAGGAGGAAAATTTACTTAAAGAAAGGATACACTGGAGATTTAGAATAACCACTACGGACTCTTATGAGTTGTTTTGTCTTTAGCTTAAGAAGTATCTCCCGGTAAAAAATATATAGGTTTTACCGGCTATTTTAAAACGTTTGTCATTCGAATTTACTGTTTGTAATATTCGAATTGGTTTATCAACATCGATTAAGTTTAATTTCGTTTAATTTTATGTTCAATTTGGTCTTTTTTCAGACAATTTCAACAATAAGCACACACTTTCTTCTCGGGTTATTCAATTTTGTCTCGTCTACGCCGAAGACGTTATTCAGAAATTCAAATCGTGTGATTGATTTATAAAAGACGAATTTGATCTCTGAATGCTGCCATTCGGCAACAGCTTAGTAATGGCGAATATTCTCGAGCAGGTGACTAAAGAGGGTGACCAAACTTCGAAACTGAATGGTAAATGACTAAATTGAATTTGATAACGGGTGTCAAATTTTTCCCGGACGAAATTGAATATATATATTTTAAAGTATTTCCGCTCTAAACAGAAACGTCTAAACTGTTGCAGTTCTTTTGTTGCATAGTTTTTTTTTTATTATATATATTAAAATTAAGCTGTTTATGTATTGTTAAAACGTGATATTTCAAACACAAAATAAAAAAAATCGAAGTGGCTATAGTGGTAAACCATCTGGAGAATTCAAATCTTTTAGTGATCAAACTTTGAGTTTAAAGGCCGGTTCATACTGTACACGTTTGCAACTGCAAAGCGCATTTGACGTCAGGAAAGCATTCCCTACGAAATGCCTTGGTGTTGAAATGTGTTCAACTTTTGCGAATTCCCGGCAGGAAAACTTGGCATGACGACACAAAGTCGCGTTCGCTTTCGTTCGTAGTATTATTATTATTATTTATTCGGCCAACAAATGAACACAAGTACAATGACAAAGCAAATAAAAAGTAAACAGTAAACAAAAATTGGAAATTGAAAGTAAGACCAGACAAGACTGAAGAATGCGAGTAGGAATGGGTCGGGGGAGGGGGGGGGGGCAGGGAAGGGAGGGTGGACAGGTTGACAGGGGAGAGGAGATACAGGGACAGAAAACAAAAACAATATAACATTCTAAACCGGTCAGGGTAAAAAAAGTGTACTAAAACACTGTAGCCCTAAGACTTGCCAACACATGCTCGAAATGTCTGCACAAAAATTAAATAGTATTCAATGTAAATATAAATATATAAATGAAAAAAAAAGGAAAAAAAGAAGAAGATAAAAAGTATGAACTGGTGTTAAATGTAGTCTTTGCTTAATTATGTTTAAGCATATCATGAACCGATGCATTTTTGCTGTCAATATAAGTAATTGAACTCACGATATTAAATAGTCATATAATAATTTAGGTGAATAGTATAAGGTGTGTGGTGTATTGCTGCCGTAATGTAACATTTTTATTGGCATTTGTAATATTATTGTGGTGATCGATATGGAAAATATTTAAATACAAATACGTGTATAGATGTATGTGTAGCAAAGTTAATTGATATAGTTTTAGACTGTTTTTTTTCTTCAGTTATATCATTTTGACACGTGAATACTAGGATGTATGGGTCATCAAAACACCCTAATTTCAAACTAAGGGTCAATTTGTATTAAGAAGAAAACTACATGAGAATTAACACATAAAGTGTTATGTTCATTTGATGCCGAGCTGCCATAACAAGAAGCTAAGAGGAAGCAATCTTTATCTCATTGAAGCACATACTTACCAATATTGTTCAATTATAATTCAAATGATTGTATACGCTTTGTGAATATGAACATGCTTGTGAAATAAAAACAACACATAGAAACATTCACTCGTTTAATTTTTTAATTGAGCAGTTGATGTGCTTTGCGTATGAAAAATGAGGTGTACGAAACGACTTGCTGCCTGTCCAAATTTGATTGTAATGATTAAATACATCAGAAATGGAGAGAAAAAAAATCCTACTTTGTTCTTCGTTCCGCGTGTTTAGCAAAGTCTCGTGTAAATCAAGTTACCGTTATCGTCTTTACCAACTTTATTTTACCACAGAGAGCGCCTAGCAACACTGACACATTCCTAGAATGGCTCTGTTTACTAGCTGTTTGTATATAACTTAAAGACAATAAGACCCTGAGACAAGGAGCTTAAGGGTGCTGCAGCAGTTTCAGTATCACTATCGCCGAAAGAAGCGTAAAAACATCGGATCCACAATCTGTTATGTCGCATCTGTCCCGCCTAGGGTGTTTTATGCATGGAGTCTATGGGCAAATGACTCTTTAGGCTTCCCTTCCATTGTCACAAAGTGGGTGGATTTAATATTTCATATTTCAATTCCTTCTGACTCGTAGGGCGTATCCTATCAACACTGCCTTGAACTTTGAAGGCACAATACATGTATCTTAATTGCAATATCTTTAATATTACGGCCCTCTCGAAGCGCATCGTTTTCTGAAGGTTTGTTGTATACACGGTTCTGTAATGAAGCAACCTTAATTGCTGCTGAAGATTCTGTGTTTATTACCGGAAGCCGCTTCCGCTCGTACGCGGCGTCGCACCGTTTCATATCGATTCGTGACTGTTTAAGGCTGCGATGGTCGTCATTGTTCATTTCAAGATGGTCCTTTTTTCTGCAGAAGCTATTTTGTGAAATAGGCAACTGTAATTACAAGGGGATACCCATTGGCTGTTACGTTACACTCGCAGAAAAAAATTACACAAGTTGTGTAAAATTTAACCATGTTTTATATATACTATACGAACTCGTTTGCAATTGTGTAAAAAGCTACATAATGCATGTTGGGTAAAAGTTTTCTTGACAGTTGTGTAAAAGTTTACTTAATGAATGTATGTGTAAATCATTTATTAGGTTAAAGACAATAAAGTAAACTTTACATAACTTTTATGTGAAACAAAACTATATTATCATGTAAAATTGTGTTTTCTAAACGTAAACAACTATGGAAACCCATCATTACACGACCTGTTTTATTTTGTTCTAAGTTTATTTTGTTCCCGTACCGAACTGTGCGCATATCACAGCATATAGCTATTAGTTGGAGAAACCATGACGTCTGTGACAACAGGTCTTTGAAGATAACATTTTCCCCAAGCTCTTTGTGATTGTCGTACCGTCCCCAATCCATAGCAGTTCTTGGACACTTTGCAAGGATACGATACAACAGTACAGGAAGCATAACCCATGGCCCACAGCTCGGCCACGGCGAGTATGCACGCATGAATGTATATGTCTACATAGGCCGAATACAGGTCAACTCGTACGTGAACCAACTCGTACGCGAACAACTCGCACATAGGAAAACTCGGGGAAGAATGTTGCAACCTGACGCCACTTCAGTGGTTGTATACAAAGTCTATGAAGAGTCTAGAACATTTTCTAAGTATTTACTAACAAAATTGGAAATGTTTCTCAGTTCCAGATTCATGTCTTTTCATCATTTTTGCAATGACTGACCTTCATTGAGATGATATACGAAGAAAAAAAACAGCGTCTAGGTTGCAACATTCTTTCCACAATTCGCGCGTGGAAAAATTCGTACACGGTTCAACTCGTACACAGAATTAAACTCTTATACACAATTAAATGTGGTCGACGATTCTTGAATATGTACTGGAAACGGTGTATCGTTCAATTTCTTTAAATTTGCTAATTTTGGCCAGCATACGAGATGGCCCGCGTACGACATATGATAAGACTTGTCTCGCTAGGAGTTGGTTCACATTCGAGTTGTATAATACGCACTGTGGCCGAGTGAAACTCATTCGTTAGAAATAGGCATTTGCCCGTGGTCTCCTCAAATTATACACAGTTGGGATCACCGGCGCCGCCTCCATCACAGCCCGTCTTTCCAGTGCTGCTGCTTTCAGTTCGTTGGTGTCACACCCTGACCATTCACGAATGTTGTCCACCAAGCGCATCTTTGGCCGGCCGACGGAGCGACGACATCCCTCTGGCATTTTATCCATAACAGCTGCCGCCATGCCGCCCTGCCGAACCACATGGCCCAACCAAGCTGCCTTTCGTTTAATCACAGTAGTACTGCTGAAGCACCACCAGTCGCCGATCATCTCCATCTGGCTTTCATTTGTCACATGATGTTGAGCAGGTGACGCCAAATGGTTCGGCCGAAACTGTCTAGGCGTTTGCTGTCAGCTGCTTTCAACGACAGGGTGGTGGCACCATACAGTACCCTTGATGTGACTAGGGCCTGAGCAAGCTGCACCTTTACCTCAAGGCTGACGCGGGGGAAGCGCAGTTATATGCACTGCCGAAGAGTGGATCTGCCCATACCTAACCGCATCCGAACCTCCTTGCTCTAGGGTGTGGTCGATCAACACTCGCAGATACTTGAAAGATGTGACGCAAGGTATTGGTGCCGAGCGGTATGTGATGGTGCTGTCATCGGTTAATTGTTGGCTGGATGATCATATATGCAGTCTTACCACTGTGGATAGTTTTCATGTTGGTCTGGGACCCTGACCAGGGCAGATTGTGGCATCTCGTTCTGATGGCTGTGGCGGTTGGCTTTGCGAGAGCAAGCATTGCTACGATAAGCTCAAGTAAGCCATCGCAAATCAAATTACGAGTCATTCACAAGTCGATCACAAGTCAAATCCAGTTAACACCAAGTCAATCACAAGTCACAACACAATTCATTCACAATTCACATCACAAATCAATCAAATCACAAGTGACATCAAAAGAATCACAGCAAAAGCCAAATCACATGTCGATCACAGAAAGGTGACAGTGAACGAACACTGATATATGAAGGAATGTATCACCGATTCAGGATTGCTTAATCGTCCCTTGACTTGAGACTGAATGACTTGTGAAAAACGTGATTGACCCATGATTTGACTTGTATTTTGTTGACCTGTGATGAATTGTGATTACTTGTTTAATCTCCTTGACTTACAGTTTCTGTAACCTTACAAATTTAGGTTCACATTTTGAGTCGATCGCGAAACGACTGTCTTTGATCTTTATCATTTTTGTATAGCTCTTTTGGGAATGCTGTTTGTATGTCAACAAGAAGCAGCGTTCGGCAATCTGTGCTTCTGGCAGTCTCTGGGCTCCGCCGCCATATTGGCCCTTGGTATCCCACAATCCATGTGTGCCTACCACGTGATCTCAATCGTCATGTGCATCCTCGTGTTCGCCCTGGGCATGTACTGTTTGCTAGAGCTGCGATTGAAGCGAGAGCGGACACCAGGCGAGAAGAAAACTGAGAAGGAGGCTGAGGGGAAAGAAATGACGTCAGAAATGTTGGCCATAGCAGAGGCGACCAACAACGAAATATCAATCGACTGATGACATGTAGAAATCCCTATCATACCTATGAACCTATCCAGGGGCTTTGTAGTATGCAGCCTTTACCAATGAGCCGAGGTTAGAACCGGGGACTCGCGTTACGCGCGCAGAATGCATACTTATGAATCATGGCGGTAAAGGTACCCATAATGCTTCCGCATTTGAATGAAATGAGTCTTCCGATCACCACCCGATATTGCAGTTGGTACGAGCAGCATAACAGCATACACCGAATAGCTCGTTGTGCAAGAATTCGTTTCAATTGAATATTGAAACAAAAATGTTTTTATATTTAAAAACCAAACATAATTATAAACATTAACTGACTCCAATTTACAGAGCTTTTGTCAAGTTGATTAGAACATGCTGTATTCGTTTTCAAATTTTACATTTTAAACTTTTTGAAATTATAGTTAATTTATTTACTGCAACAAGGTGATTGTTATATTTTTAAATTATCAAATGTTTACTACAACACGGTGACTGTTGAAGTTCAAGGGGTTCTCGAAAGTGTTGCAAAAAGCGCCCTCTCTTGTTCATGCACGGAGCCAATAAAGCATCAAATCATTATATTGTAGAGTTTTAGGTTAATTATTGGTGGCGCTGTTTACCGTGGAGACTGGGGTCAGCGTGAGGTCAGCATGCACGCGCAAGCAGGCATCGCTGTCACGCGCGTGCGTGGGCAGTTGCATGCCGAGCAGATATGGAGTGTAGTGGATCGTTCACGGCCGGCCGGCTGGCTCCGTGAAACTCGAGGCTCCAGATTCGAGTGTTGTTCAAGATAACTGAGGTAAATCTCAAATTATTACACTGATTAATTGTTCTGAGGAAGAGATTACAGGCCATTTAGACATTGGAATGTTATGTGATTGCCTCCGAGTTATTTTGTCTGTCCTTTTATTAAATAAAATTGAACCCCGAAAACAGTACACCCTACAATATTATGAGATGAACTGTTATCACTTTATTTAAAGCACAGTTGCTCTTAAATTATTCATTTGCAAGAAACAAAAGCACTCAAATTCTGGTTAGAGATATATTTTCACTGGCACAATTTTGAGCTCTCATTATTATGTCAAATTTCGTTATTATTGTACATGTACGATTACGTCCCTGTGCTGTATGTGCCGGCAGCATAGGTATATTTATGCACAAAGTCTATGGGCAAATGGCTCTAAAGGCTTCACCGCCAACATTTCGTATTCCAATGCCTTCTGACTCGTTCGTCTTCTGTCAATACTGCCTTGACAATCAGAGGCAAACTATATTAATTGCAATATCTGTAATATTACGGCCCTCTCGATGCGTATCGTTTTCTAAAGGTTCACTGTTTACACGGTTGTGTAATTATCAAGACCAACCTTGATTGCTGCTGAGGATTCTGTGTTTATTACCAGAAGCCGTTTCCGTTCGTACGCGATGCCGCAGCATTTCATATCAATTCGTGACTGTTTATGACCACGATGGTCTTTATTGTTCAATTTCAGGACGATATTTTGTTAATTTCAAGACGCTATTTTGTTAAAACAGGAAACTGTAATTACAACGTGATTCCCATTGGTTGTTACGTTACCCGCTTCCAGCGTTAGCTCCACCCATACTGTAAGATTGAATAAATCAGAAAAGTTTGTGCCTTCGTGGCAAGTTCAAGCTCGTTTCATGATTGGCTAGGCTTGCTATGACGTCAGGCTGTTTGTTGTGTGCGGCTGCTTAGCTGCTGAGGCAAGCGAGTGGCGTTTTGTACTCGGCTATATACGATCAACACTTACGGAGTCTCGATCATTGCGTCAATCAGGTTTGGTCTTTGTGGTTCAGTACTCTACGTGCGTAGATGGTGTGGTGTGTGTGTTTCGTTCATCACATCGATCAGAGAAAGGTTCCAGTAAAGTGTTAAGTTGAGGCTCTTTTCCCATTGTTGTTCAGTAGTCTACGTGCGTAGTTACCTTTTTTTATAATTCGCGTCAGTGTGTGAGCCGTTAAATACATCCCAGCGGATTGTGCTCAGAATTCACTGGCATCTTGGACAATGGACGGAGCAGCAGCTTTGGTTCTGATGTTGTCAGCAATGGCAGGTAAGATTGAATAATCTATCACCTTGAGTACGTCGATCCTCCGACTGGGTTGTTTGACAAAACCAGACTAGCGTAAATATCAGACCTGCTTGCGGAAGTATTGTGTCCCCACCCTTACTTAATTCCAAGTACGTCAGCCACTTTTTCCCCCTAAAATTGAGCAATAATGTTGGTTGGCCAATTATAATCCAAAACATAATCTCACTTGTTAGCGCGACGGTGACTTCTGAAGGGCGCGTCATTACATTTTTTGTTGAATATATTCATAGTTTCGATATTTTCGTTCAAATTATTTAAAATTTGGTACATACATTAGTGGGGTCAATTATGGTATCCAAAAGCTTAACTGAAAAGCCGAAAAGCCGATTGATGCCTTTTCTACTTTTTTTGCTTTTTTGCTAAACAGAAAGCAATTTGAATGTTTTGTAAAAATGCGTTTTCTAAATCTGACAAAAGTTTTGATCTGCTTTTCCTGTAGCAGAAATGCAGATGTCCACTTGTGAATTTGAACCACCTGACAACAAGTTCAATCTGCTTTTCTCGTATTTAAAAGCAGATGTACCTTTTTGAACCGCCATTAAAACCTGCTTTTTTGAAGCAGAATATCTCAGGTAGCAAAAGGCGTTTTAGCAAAAAGTTCAATCAGCTAAAATTATGGTAGCAGAAAATCAAAAAGTACCAAAGCGCATTTTAGCAAAATCTGCTTTGAATTTTCTTGTAGCAGACAATTAGAAAATTAGAAAACGCATTTCGACAAAAACGTTCAATCAGCTTTTCTGCGATTCTGTTAGCTGAAAAGCCGATGTCCATTGTTTAACCTCCAAAGATCAGTACACCTTATTTGCGTGTCGGCCATATTAAATTCAAAGCGAGGTAAATTCTTCTTTTGTTGAACTTGAGAGTAGAAAGGAAAGATTCATTCCAAATTGCTCTAATGAATAGTTAAGAAAACAAAATTGATTAAACATACCCTTTTGTTTTAAGCTAGCTTTAAAATAAATGAAATTGAGGATGAGACGTGAAATACACAAGTATGGCACCATCCTATTCCACAGTTTACAATTTGTGAAATAGATTCGGGGAACATGATCGGAAATGGTTTCCTCGGATCGTGAATTACGTCTAGTCTGGCTCCCAGACCTGACAATTCCGCCCGGACGTCTATAAATTGTAGGGCAGGCAGCTGCCACCGGGCTTAAAATTAACAGGACGACCTTTTTTTCAAAGCTCAGCTTCGTCACCGCTTGGACTTTATAATTGAATGCTCCGATCAAATTTAAGAAGAAAAAATGCTTTGTATATCATACAGTTCGATATTTCTTCAAGGAAACATTGAGTTCAGTATTAATGTTGAACTGGAATCTTCAAGTTAGGAACCCAAATAATGGGCGAAGCCGAAATGAAGACAAAGCCGAGTTTTGGATTACACGTATAGGTGACCGTCCTCCGATTCCAAAAAGGAAATGACGCAGAGAAGCTTGTTAATCGCAACCTCGTCCCAGTGCTTATTTTATTTCCAGCCTCGTTTCCAGAAGCAGGCCCTGGATAGGAAATGAAACTGATTAGAAAAATTCGGAAATTCGCCGGGAAAACTAATAGGTTAAATATTTAAAATATTTACGAACTGGTATAAAATGATTGTGGAACAATGAGGATGGGGACCCCGGACCAGAGGCGGCGTATGTAATGCAGTAGGCTTACACCTCAAACATGAATTGTTTTTTATTTGATTGTCGTAGGCCTATAGTTGTGTAAAATACCAAGTTGATATTTTATTAGCCACATTGTTTTATAGAGCTACCATCATGGCATTATAAGCTAGCATCTATGTTTTAATGTAATTAATTCCAAAGTACTGTTGGTTGGTGTGGAGAGCCAGCAGAGGGTGTGTTACTCCGGTCCCCCACCGGAACCTGATCCTGATAATCCGGATGACTGGATGAAGCAAGTCATGCAAGAGATAAAGAAGCGTTGCCCGGGAAGGAGGCAACCCACCCTAGCGGGTAAGTCGTCCTACGATCACCCATACGTTAGATATAACTAACAAGCATCTGGATTTGTTCTATCACAAGGTTATGTATTGTATTGAGATCGAACTTTTGTTGTTCAACGAATATCAAGGTTTGTCGAAGACTGCAACTGACGTTAAACGCCTGCTAAAATGAGATATGTTTCATGTTTGCTTCTTTGCCTCAAAATGTTACACGACTCCTCCCCATTACAAAAAAATCAGGTGTTTTTGTGACTTGGTGCCAAGTCGGTAGTCGATTACTGGCTCCACGCACGCACAATATCGCTGCAATGCGCGTAGTCTGGTTCCCAGACCAAATGATGCCGACTATTTTTGATAATTACCGACTTGGAGAAAACGTTTTCAATTTTGTACACAAGATATGGGAGTATTTTGAATTTGATATTTTGCGAATTCTATGTGAGCACTCTGATTGGTTCAGATTCCAGAGTGTATTCTTGGCCGGCACGGAAGATCATTCTCATTACTTCGAGGGTTTGTACTTTGTGTTGTGTAACATCACAAAATTCATTATAGGGCATACACGACTCAAATAAATCAGTATATCACAATGATACATTTCTTTCTATACACAATTGAGCAAGCTGAGTGTATTGGTCGTTAAAACGTCACCAGAACTGCTAACATGTCCCTGACGTATTGAGAAGAACTCCACATGTAACGGAATGAATAAATGAGACCTCATTTGCATAGCGGTGCGCGATTGGATCTCACCGAAAAAATGCAATGCATATGTATTGCACTGCTTGCATATATGAATAACGTTGCTAGAACGTAATCGTCAAGTCGTTAGATTAGTCGCAACCCCGCCGATTAGGTACTAGTCGTATACCAGCCGCGCCGATGGAGCTCGACTGTAGTTTACGGACAAAATACGGGTTTCTAACGACTTGTCATCAAGTCTAGCAACTCCCCAGAGTAAAACCAAAAAAGAGAAAAGATTGAAAAATCCGTTGTTGCATGGTCATGCACATTGTATTTTCTCCCAAATTCAAAATGTTTCTCACTGCCAAATTAGAGGGGGGGGGGGGGCTTTTTCCTATTTGCAATAACGAGGCCCTACTATCAGTCTAATGTTTGTAAGGTAAAATTTGCAGTTACGATCAAATTATCATTCTCTTAATATCACTGGTTTTTTAAAACTATGAATATGAATAAATATTTCATTTGCTTACTCATTTGTTGCCAGCAGAGTGTTCCAGTCCGCAACCCCTGGGTATGGAGGACGGGACAATCCAAGATGATTGCATCACGGCGTCCAGTATTTGGAGCACTACATATCCAGCCCGGGAGGCACGCCTCAACAATAACAACAGATGGGTACCCATGAAGTAGGTATCAAAGGGAGATGCCACACCTGACACTTCACTCTCATATTCACTGTGTATCATTACAATGCCACAAAACCCTCCTGAGTGTGTTTAATTAATGAACATCTAATTGCCTCAGTGGGGTTTTGTTTTTGTACGTTTTGCTTTATTTTGTTTGGCATTGTTTTTCTTTTTTTTGCAATGGTTCTCCTTTCCATTATCCAAAAAAAGTTATCATCCCCGGCCAAAGCCCAACCCGGACTCATGCGCATTTGAATTGCACACTGTAACGAGTTTCAATAATAATATTTGATTTTCAAATCCATTCCACAACCAGATTTGCGGAGTATCGTTAATTCATTGTTCCTCATTCTCGCTTCACCCTGTGTACAGTGACGACGCCAATCCCTGGATCGAGGTGGACCTCGTCCAGAGTACAGTGGTGTCTGGGGTCACCACACAAGGCGCCGGCTTCGGTTCGCATGTGACTGCGTACAAGGTGGCGTATAAGAAGCAGCCCTCATCCGACCGTGAACACGTGATGGATGGAAACGGAGACATCAAGGTAAACATCAATCTTTACTAAGTCTTGCTGTAAGCTACATTTAGCTGTCGTTTGTAAAACAGTTTTGAAAAGAAAATGTAAAGTTTTTTTCCCTCATATTTTGTTGGGCTTTTATCGCAATATGATAACTTCATTATTTACGACTTTCTACGGTTCCATGCTCATGCAACCATTTAGCCATTCTGAAATCGCGTCTGATTACACCACGTGTGAACAAAAAAGCATGTCCTGCTTTTGATTAGTTTTCTCAGCTATTTTAAAAGATTTTTCATTCAAATTCACCAACTCTATCATTCAATTTCGTCCACGAAAAATTTCACCCGCTTAAACAAAACCAATTTAGTCCAATTTAGTCCAGATTTTGGTCCCAAAATAGCAAAACGCTCTGAAGATGAAACAGAGACGTATGTCTATAATGTCTATAATAAGTCATTATGTCTATAATATCGCTGAGAATGATCAGAAAAGTGAGTGCCCACCCAAGATAAGCAGTTGACTTTATATAGTTATTACGGTTTGTTGAAATTCTGTTTCGAAGGAAGACCCCGTCAGCTAAGAATGCCCACTTTTTTTTGTAGTTTTGGTCAGACTTTACTACAAGTAGGCTATTTTTATACAAATCTTCGTTTATTGCGTTGGGATTCATTTCAGGTGTTCATCGGTAACACTGATAGAAACACCCCGGTCACTAACCTGTTTGACGAGAGTGTGGTGGCCACGGTAGTACGCATTGAGCCTACTGAACGGAATGTTTATGCCGCTCTGCGATTGGAGCTGCTTGGATGTCGTCGTGGTTAATCCAGCTGAAGCATTCAGGTGATTCTCTCCGATAGCGCTGACAAAATTTCACTCTATATAAAATAGTCCGAGAGCCCAGTGAGGTTTAATCAGAATATCGCGCACAAAAGGTCTGATGGTGGCAGCGAGTAGGTGGGGGTGTCCAACCTTCGAAACCGTCATTCTTAAGTGTCACACCCCGTGCGTTTGGGAGGGGGCACCGCCTAAAGACCCCCCAAAATTGACTTTTCATTAGAATGTCGCGCACAAGCACGATTCCAACGCGAAAAGATAGTATTCGATGAACTTATCAATGACCAATTGTTTAAGAATGAGAAATCCCGTGCATTCCATGCTTAAGAATGGCCTAAGTAGTGCTAAGTTATTCACCTTTAATTAGAATTTTGAGCACAAGCGTGAAACCTTTACTAAAAGCTAATTTACGTGACCAGAATGCAATATCCGCAGTTTAAGAATAGATTTTCTCGTGCATTTTGTGCTTAAGAACGAGTTAAAGTTCAAAAATTAGCCGCTTGCTAAGCAATTATTTTTTTATGTGTTTAATTAGAATGTTGAGCACAACGATCTTTAATACTGCTAATTACGATTGTATGGCCCTTAGGATTCGTAACATCCTAAATCGTGTGCTTGATTTCAGGCCTTCGATGCGGTTGTTCGTAATTTATCTTTCTTTAATAATTCAGGATCATGATTGGGTATGATTTCCAGTCCATTCATGTGCTGGGCAGGCTTTTTTACATCGTAAAAAAAATATCTAAATGCCATGACAACTTGACGAATTGGACTATAACACAGACATTTACATGTACATGTATTTCTCAATAATGTGAAAGGTTGCATTATTGCGTAATTCGCAAAAGCATTACTATTTCGAACATTTAGGCCGGCGTAATATTATTGCATAATAAAGTATATTGCAGCATTTTGCAATTCCGGGGGTTATGTTATAAAGCAGTACGTGCGCAGAATCTACTTTAATACTCATCCTTATAATAACTTCAATAACATTTTCTAAAGCAAAGAAGTGACTGAATAACTATGAGGACATAGTAACGATCCAAAATGGCTACTATCATACCTTAAATTGAGCGCAGTTATTTTGTCTCCGTTATAATCGAGTAGTCTTGCCAAACCTCAGCATGAGTTTCAAACCTTTAAACCTCAGGTTACCCTGCTAAAACTTTATGGAAAGTCGCTACCGCTACCGGGCCACAAATCAACACGATAGCCCCTATTCAAAGTTCAGCTTCGTTTAATACCGCTTTTACTTTATCATTAAAAGCTTTTAATGTTCCGATCAAATGCAAAAAACCTCGCTTCATATATAACAGCAAGATATTTCTGTAAGAAAACATTCAGGAATGTTGAGCTGGAATCTTCAAGTTAGGGACCCAAGTAGCAGTCCAAGCCGAAACTATACGAGATGCATCAAAGCTTGCTCCTCGTACTATCCGAGTGCACAAACTATACGAGATGCATCAAAGCTCGCCCCTTGTACTATATGAGTGCAAAAACTATACGAGATGCAGTAAAGCTCGCCCTTCGTACTATCCGAATGCACAAACTATATTAGATGCAGCAAAGCTCGCCCCTCGTTCTATCCGAGTGCACAAACTATACGAGATGCAGTAAAGCTCGCCCCATCCGAGTGCACAAACTAAACGAGATGCAGCAAAGCTTGCTCCTCGTACTATCCGAGTGCACAAACTAAACGAGATGCAGCAAAGCTTGCTCCTCGTACTATCCGAGTGCACAAACTATACGAAATGCAGCAAAGCTCGCCCCTCGTACTATCTGAGTGCACAAACTATACAAAATGCAGCAAAGCTCGCCCCTCGTACTATCCGAGTGCGCAAACTATACGAAATGCAGCAAAGCTCACCCCTCGTACTATCTGGGTGCACAAACTATACGAAATGCAGCAAAGCTCGCCCCTTACTATTGTGACGGGGATCTCCCCGGGCCAAACCTGTGTTAGTTGGGACCAAGTCTGACACCTACGATGGCCTACGATTTGGTGGCCCTACACTTCCCTTGAGACCTAAGTCGCCATGGACAAAGACCTAGAATCTACTGACGAGTTGTCCACTCTTTCAGCCGAAACTTAGCAGATCGCTGTGCACTTGTGTAGGGTTCACATTTTCCCTATCACGAACGAATGGGTTAGTACTTGGCTTACCCTGTTCCGCGCCATCTTGCCCGGACAGGAACAGCGTCAAGTTGTCTATGACTTGACTCTCGGCGTTCTAAGGCGATTGGCGTCGACCCTGCTCGGGATTTTATCCTTGAACCTGAGTCTTTCAGAGGCGTTTCCATAAAGCTGGCCTCTCTCCCAGCTCCGTCTAGGAAGACCTCCACTCTAGTGAACTCTTTCACCTGGGCCATGCGCGTCCTTGTGGGCGAGGCCGTAGACCTGGGCGTCTCCATAGACATCTTGTCGCCGAAGTCCTGGCCTTCCAAGGAGGGCATGGATGATGCCGGGCTATGGGGTGGGGACGCCTCCACCGTCTTCATCAGCTGGAGTATAGCTCGGGGCTTACTCGCTGTCCATAGGGGGAATCGGCAGGCCGTGGAGACCGGACTGGACCCAGAAGGGGGAGGGGGGTGGGCGCGAGGGACAAAACAGCCGTGTCTCGGGCCGTCTCGTCATCTGACGGGGCGGTTGCAGGGGTCTCTGGTGGGGGGTTTGCTGGATTTACCGGTGTGTCATGGGAAATGGTGGGCTCCCAGTTACTACCAGTTCTGCTGAACAGTTAGACTGTTACCTGGCCTTCTTCATGGCTGGAGATGAGATGCCTGGTGGAACATCGTTGGCTAACAGCTCAGGGTGGCATACCTATATATGCCTCTGCAGGGCCGCACTGTTTGCATGGCGATCTGGACATCCCACCAGCATTTCCATGCTTCTTTCCGCTTCTGTGCTCTACGACTAAGTCATATTAAGACAGGACTTCCATCCACCTTGCCAGCTGACCCTCTGCGTTCTTAAAATTAAGTACCCACCGCAATGCGGCATGGTCAGTTTTGTCGGTCACTTTTCGGCCATACAGGTATTGTTTGAAAACCTTCAAATATACCACCACAGCCAACAACTCTTTGCGAGTGACACAGTAGTTTCGCTCAGGTTTGCTGAGGTTCCGGCTTGCATAAGCAAGCACCTTCTCGTCACCATCTTGGACCTGGGATAGCACCGCCCCGATACTGTCACCACTGGCATCGGTGTCCAAGATAATGTCACCCTCAGGCACTGGGTATGACAGAACCGGAGTGGCCTGGAGCCTGCTCTTCAGCTCGTCATTTCATTTCATTTATTAATTTCACAGGTAAAAGTTCAAGTACAGACAATAAGAACAGTAAAGAAAACTAGAGATGTGTTTGTGGACAAACACAAGCTGTTTCGGATATTTGAAATACTCTGAGCACGGGATGAACAATCAGTGACGTCACTATAAATGTCATCTATAACAGCCCATTATAATATGTACATGTCAAGTTACAACCAAATCAAACATTTTAGTTCTGTAGATATATAGACCTATAAAAGAATAAAATGCCCCTTTAAGGGACTTCACATGACATTTGATGATGACTTCACTTCAATTTCCATCTATAACAAAAACACATCCATGTGAATATACATACCAATCAGACTTGTACTTCCGAAGTTCAGTTTGAAGAACAACGTGTACAAAACCAATAGGGAAACAATGTATTTTTAATGTGATGTAACCTGACACCTCATGACGCCACGATGACGAATTTCTCCTAGGACCATCTATGGGTAGTGGTCTAAGTGTGTACCAAGTATAAAGTCGATCAAATTTACGAAAGTGCCAAAGTGGAGCATTTTAAAACGTGTACAAAACCTATGGGGAAAATATGCATCTTTAATGTGAAGTAACGTGACATCGGATGACGTCACAATCACGAATTTCTTCAAGGACCATCTGTGGATGATGGTCTAAGTGTGTACCAAGTGTAACGTCGATCGGATTTACGAAAGTGCCGAAATGGAGCGTTTTAAAACATGTACAAACCCTATGGGGAAAATTGCACCTTTAATGTGACGTAACCTGACACTTGATAACGTCACGATCACAAATTTCGTCTGGGACCATCTGTGGGTGGTGGTCTAAGTATGAATTAAGTTTAAAGTCGATCGGATTTACGAAGATGCCAAACTCGAGTTTTTTAAAACGTGTACAAAACATATGGGGAAAAATGCATCTTTAATGTGACGTAACCTGACACCTGATGACGTCACGATCACGAATTTCTTCAAGGACCATCTGTGGATGATGGTCTAAGTGTGTACCAAGTGTAACGTCGATCAGATTTACGAAAGTGCCGAAATGGAGCGTTTTAAAACATGTACAAACCCTATGGGGAAAATTGCACCTTTAATGTGACGTAACCTGACACTTGATAACGTCACGATCACAAATTTCGTCTGGGACCATCTGTGGGTGGTGGTCTAAGTATGAATTAAGTTTAAAGTCGATCGGATTTACGAAGATGCCAAACTCGAGTTTTTTAAAACGTGTACAAAACATATGGGGAAAAATGCATCTTTAATGTGACGTAACCTGACACCTGATGACGTCACGATCACAAATTTCTTCAAGGACCATCTGTGGGTGGTGGCCTAAGTGTGTACCAAGTGTAACGTCGATCAGATTTACGAAAGTGCCAAAATGGAGCGTTTTAAAACGTGTACAAACCCAATGGGGCAAAATGCATCTTTAATGTGACGTAACCTGACTCTTGATGACGTCACGATCACGAATTTCGTCTAGGACCATCTGTGGGTGGTGGTCTAAGTATGAATTAAGTTTAAAGTCGATCGGATTTAAGGAGATGCCAAACTGGAGTGTTTTAAAACGTGTACAAAACATATGGGCAAAAATACATCTTTAATGTGACGTAACCTGACACCTGATGACGTCACGATCACAAATTTCTTCTAGGACCATCTGTGTGTGGTGGTCTAAGTATGTAGACTTAAGTATGTAATCTTTACGAAAACAAGAGCTGTTTCGGTGAGTCACCGAAACAGCTAAAAAAAAAAAGAAAAAAAAAAAAAAGAAAAAAAAAATCTTAACGAAAACAAAAGCTGTTTCGGTGTGTCACCGAAACAGCTAACAAAAACATACACATACAATTAGGAGAAAGAACAAGAAAAAAAAAGAAAAAAAAAAAAGTAGCATCCCTGATGGATTTTAAAAAAGTAAACTAAATTACTATCGAGTTAATCTCCTGATGCCACAATTTAAGAAGAGACAATTCAAAAGGACATTACAAATGGACATTATTAAAACATGGCTTACAGTGTAAGAATATAGAACTATACAAGCAGTTAAAACTTTAAAAGCACAAATGGGCATTAAAAAATACAAATTCGGTAGAAGAGAGATTCGAGTGAATTATAATGCAAAAGGCACTGTAAAATTGAGAAAAAAAAACAACAAAACAAGCAGCAAGGTATTTGAGTGGGCAAGGCAACTAGAAAGTTAAACTGTTTTGGTCAAGGGGACCTCCTGGCCAGGGACTAATAAATGATTTCTGAGAGAATTTGTAAAGGAGGATAAACTATGGATAATTGGATCTTTAATGCAGGCCGGTAGTTCATCCCATAATCTAGGGAATCTGTGAAAAAGAGAATGATGGGCAGCATTGGAACGAGCCCGATGATGGACAAATTTAACAGATTCGATATGTCTACAATTAATGAGAATTAGAGTGTCAGTGTCAAGGTCAAATTTATTATATAAACATTTAATAACAAACGTAATTGAAAGGAAATGAACCATGTTGATTAAAAGAGGCAGACCCAGCTTGACACACCTGTCTGAATATTCAATTTCATTTACAGAATCAATTAAAACCCTTCTCGGCAGACCCAAACAAAAACGGGTGAATCGCCTCTGTGCCTTTTCTAGCGTTCTTTGCTGAGTCGAAAGAACAGGGCACCAAACTGGAGCTGCGTATTCAAGTATGGGTCTGCTAATTGAGCGATAAAGTGAAGTCAGAATGTTAGGGTTTCTAGTTTTAACTACTCTACCAATAAATCCGTTGAGTCTAGTGGCTTTGGAAGTGACTTTATTAACATGTGTTTTCAAGCTTAAGTCCCTGGAGATAATAACACCCAAGTATTTGTAACTATCCACATTTTCCAAAGTGTTTTCAGCAATTTTATACAGTGGGTTTAGCAGGGTTTCTAGACCTGGTCACAGTCATTAATTTACACTTATTTGGGTTTAAAGTCATACAGTTTAGATTACACCAAGTGTTTATGTGCTGCAGGTCATCCTGGAGTGCCACTTCATCCTCTTGATTTTTAATGACTCTGTACAAGACAGTGTCGTCTGCATACTGACGGAGATTAGATTGAATGCAAAATGGTAAATCAAAAGCAAAGATATTGAAAAGAATAGGTGCAAGAACAGCACCCTGTGGCACGCCAGAATGAACTGCAGCCCAGTCAGATGATGAACCCATAATTTGAACCCGTTGTAATCTGTTTGAAAGATAAGACTTAAACCAGTGCAACATTGAGCCACAAATACCGTATTTATGTAATTTATTCAAAAGAACTTTGTGACTCACGCGATCAAAAGCTTTTGACCAATCAAGAAATATAGCATCAGTGCGGGGCGGTTTTGAAACATCAAGAGCATTGGCCCAGCTATGATAAAGAGTTGTCAATTGAGTAACGCAAGATCTTTTAGGCAAGAAACCGTGTTGTGTAGGTGAGATTATCCCCCCTCTATACATGTGATTAATGAAATGTTTAATAATTTATTGAAATGATTAATAATCCTTTCAAGAATTTTACGAACCACAGAACATAGTGAGATGGGTCTATAATTCGACATAACATGAGCGTCACCAGTTTTGAACAAAGGGACAACATTTGCTAGTTTCCACTCATGCGGAACTACACCTGTGGCAAGCGACAAGTTAAAAATTTTAGCTAATGGCTGGGCTAAACTCCCACAAGCTAGATTCAACAACATAGGAGATATATCGTCTGGCCCACAGGATTTGTGCATGTTGAGTTCTGAAAGGAGTTTTTTAACCTCAGCTGGGGTTGTGGAAATGTTACAAAGACGAAAATCGGAATTAACATGATCACAGGATATGTCAATGAGATTGTTAGAGTCACAGCTAAAATTACTCTGAAACATGAGATTGAAATTCTGAGCAATATTAACTGGATCATTGATGACACCATTATCAGTTTGAAAACTTGTAATCGTACTCTTACGGCGTTGAGTACTAACAAAAGACCAGAACTGTTTGGGATTATTTGAACAATTCGTAGCCATGTCATTGATAAAAGCACAATACGATTGTCTAGTGCGGTATTTGACCTCATTCCGAAGCTTTTTGTACTTAGCCCATAAGTTATGATTAGCTTTGTTACGGATAGCTGCTTTAAAGGCTCTATTCTTCTTTTTGGATAAAATAGTGATATCATGTGAGATCCACGGATGTTTCTTTCTACCTTTGCATTTGGCTATAGGAACAATATCTTTTACAGCAGCAAACAACAGGTCTTTAAAATAACCCCAAATCTCATCAATATTGTCTGAAGAAAAGCAAGTGTCCCAAGGCACCATACGGAGAGTGTCACATAAGGTATCGATGTTAGCTTTGTTATACTGGTAAAAAGACCGATTCATAGTTTTGTAATCATAAGAGGTTAACATATCAAACTTAACACCATTATGATCACTGTTTCCAAGTCAGGGATGTTGCGTAACATTGGAAAACAAGTCTGGTCTGTTTGTAAATAACAAATCTATCACCGAACCAGGAACAGTAGGTGAATTACCATCACGAGTGGTGAATGTGACTAACTGCTGTAAACTGAGAATATCAGAGATATTATTCAGACGTGCCGATGATGGTTGTGTACGGGAATCAATGTTAAAATCACCAAGTATTACTATGGCAACATACTGTTGAGAAAATAGTAATATGTTTTCTACAACAGATTGATAATCATCGAAAAACTTAACAGAGGCACTAGGAGGCCTGTACAGGCAACCCAGCAACACTTTACCACGTTTAGTATGTATTTCAATCATAATCAATTCAATATCAACATGTTCAAACTCATATTTACGAACTGGAGATAAATGTTTGGCAATTGTGACAAATACGGTGTATTTGTCTGTTACGGTCCTTTCTAAAAATGGCATAGTTACAATCAGAAGATAGTTCTCCATCGTGTATTGAGTTGTCTAGCCAGGATTCCGTGATGAAAACCAGGTCGTATTTGTAGACATCTAGTTCAGTTTGAAAAAGAAGTAACTTGTTGACAATACTTCTTGCGTTGAACAGAACTGCACTAAGGGTAGATTTGGATGAGAGTCCCAATGTAGTCTCGGATAATGCCGATGGTTGAAATGTGAGAGTGGACTGGATAGATGGTAGTGATGGTGGTAGAAGATTTGCACTTGCAGTTGGACCGGGATTGCTTTGAACATCACCACAAACATCCAGTTCAATGTTGAATGAAGCAACACATTTGGAGTAATAGCTGATTGGCGCATGTCCAAACTTACGCTTGTAACTTCTAGTACTTGGTTTGTACAATGTCAGCCATGATAAGTTGAAGAAACCACTGTAGTGTGTATGGTCAGACCATGGTCTTGTTGGTTGTGTGGTACAAGTTTACACGACTCCACGGTAATGATGGGGGATGATGCTGAATATCAATTGAATATGATGTCCAGAAGTATATGTAGATATTAACCTTGAAGCAATATCCGATGAGTTGTTATGGAGGAAATTCTTCCCTTGATGAGTCCATGAGGGAAACAGTATTATGGTGAGCAGAAATAAATTCATACTGCTGTAAGCCATGATGAAAGTTATTGATAGTCCAGGTCCTTTTCAGGAGATATATAAAATGGCTGACATCTGGATTTTGCAATCACATGTGAAGAAAAAGTCACATAAATATCTCCAAATCTCGATGAAAATGTTACCTCCAAACACAGCTTAGTTGATCAATAGTGTTCCATAATCACACATATTTGTAGATGAAGGTTGGATGGCGTGGAATTACTGTAGAAAAATCTGGATTTAAAAGCTGAATCTAGCAGACAAGAAAAACACCCTGCTACCCTCTCGAACAGCGCCCCCTCGTCAAATGCCTTTTGACAACTGTCAGTCCATACGAACTCCTTTGACTTCTCGTTCAGGGCATGGAGTGGGCTCGCAATTTTTGCAAATCCCTGTATTAACTTCCGGTAGTACGAGGCGAGACCCCTAAAGCTTTTCAAATCCCATACACACCTTGGAATTGGCCAGTTTGCCACTGCTTCAACCTTTTGGGGGTCTGTGACCACGCCTTCTGATGACACAATGTGCCCCAGGTAAGCGACAGACTCCTGAAATAAATGACACTTGCTGGGCTTTAACTTCCGCCCGTCGTGTCTCAGCCGATCAAACACCACTCAGAGACGTCCTAAGGTCTCCGGCACTGTTCTACCGAACACAATGATGTCATCCAAATATATCAGTAGGATTTCCCACTGTAAGCCGGCCATGACTTTTCCATGAGCCGCTAAAAGATTGCCGGGGCGTTGCAAAGCCCAAAGGGCATGCACCTCCATCGATACAACCCGTTTCTCACAACAAATGAGGACTTTTGACAGGCGTCCTCGTCAAGAGCGACTTGCCAGTACCCCGACGTTAAGTCGAGTGTACAGAACTACTTTGCCCCTCGCAATGCATCGAATGTTTCATCGATGCGTCGGACAGGGTACGCATCTTTGACAGTGACTGAATTCAGCTTTCTGTAGGCAACACAGAAGCGCTTCTTACCGTCTTTCTTGTCAACCAGGACAACATTAGCTGCCCAGGGACTATCGGAGGGTTCTATTACTCCCCGCTTCTCTAGGTCGCTTATTTGCTCCTGGATTTCCTGCTGATGCAGGTACGGATGACGCCTCACCCGCTCTTTAATCGGCCTAGCATCACCAGTGTTTATGTGATGCTTGACTACGTCCGTGCGACTGATGTCATGGTTACCCTTGGACAACACATCCTGGAAGTCTATTCGACATTCCCGGACATCACCATGGTACGTGACTTCCACTCCCTTAATTGGAAGTCCATGATTCCACCTGTTGGCACCAGAAAAACCATGCTCAGGATACCACTGTACTTGATCTAAGCAAATACAGTCTTCACTAGGTGCGTGGTCCTACCAACTTGCACCTCAACCAGAGCCCTCGCCAATTTGGCAGGCCTTCGGTCCAGCAATCTATGCTGTTCGACCTTCTCAAAATTCTCAGTCTCCAGGGCAGCCTGGACTGCTTCGTCCAAGGATTTTGGACGGGCCCTGTTGATGCCCTCTCTAATTGAGTGGCTGTCAACGGCATCTACGAAGTGGTTCTTTGCCAACTTCTCTCGAGCCTCTTCCTGTATTTCAGGGTATGCTCGCATCGTTAACTCGTGGATTGCTTGCCCTTATTCTAGCAATCCCTCTTTCTGCTATTGGCGCCGGTGTTAAAGCTCAACGAGATAATTATCACTCTGTCGAGCCGACCCAAACCTACGCTCAAGCAACTCGACCAGCGCACTGTACGTGTGCTTTTGACCTGAGTCGCCCAACAACCGTAGAGCATTCCCTTGCAAGCTTGCGGATAACCACTTCGCAGCTTGCTCTTCTCTTCACTGGTTTACCTCACGGCATGACTCAGAATAGCAGGAGTACGCTTCCAGAGCACTTTCCCACTATACCGGTCAGGGGTTATATTTGGCCTACGATTTGGTGACCCTACACTTCCCTTCAGACCTAAGTCACCATGTACACGTGGCTCTCGTTTCAATGGCCAAGGACCTACTGACGAGCTGTGCACTCTTTCCCCGAACTGCTGTCTTTCGCCAAGACTGGTCTAGTTGCGAAACTTAGCAGATCGCTGTACACCGGGTTCACATTTTCCATATCACGAATGAACGGGTTAGTACTTGGCTTACCCTGTTCCGTGCCATCTTGCCCGGACAGGAACAGCGTCAAGTCGTCTATGACTTGACTCTCGCGTTCCAAGGCGATTGGCATCGACCCTGCCCGGGGTTTTATCATTGAGCCTGAGTCTTTCAGAGGCGTACTTTCTATAAAGCTGGCCTCCCTTCCACGTTTGTGGGCCCAGTCAGTCACCATATTTGTGTCTGACTCTCGTCTCCCCGTTGCTCCAGAGACATACCCAATAGTCCCTTCGGGCAACCTCAGCTCAACATCGGTATCTACCTGATGGAATATACGCCGGCTCCCACCTGTCGTGATGGTGTTCCCTCCCTTTGGAGAACCACCCGACTGCATCTCCATGGCAGCCTCTTACTTCTTTGCAATAAGATATTTTTCCCACTGCAGAAATTGAGCTTCCATTCGCAGTCGCTGCACCTCGGCCTCAGCACTTGAGGTGCTCGCTTGACCCTGCGAGCCTTTGCTCATCATTGAAAACAACCACAACAATCACACTCGAGAACAAACAACAAACAATTGATTAAACCACAGTACAATTAGCAATACAAGTCAAAACACAATGTGCAATCAACTAATTTAACAGCGAAATCACTTACTCAATTATTCATCCCACTTCTGACACCATTTGTGGCGGGGATCTCCCCGGGCCAAACCTAAGTTCGTTGGGACCAAGTCTGACACCTATTAAAGTGTAGCTGATCTTCTCGTACCCAAGCTTTCCCAAGACGAGAGACCACTCAGAGCGACCTCAAGGCTTAGGGAGCAGGTCCGTTTTGGAGGAAATATACCGCCGATTATGATGATTGTGATTACCCTCTGTTAATTGCACAATAAACCAACAACAAATACACCTGGACAACAGGAATGTCCGCACCACAAATATAATCGTAATTTATTAAACAATAATCAAGAAATGTGCAGTAGTGTTTGTGTCTTAATAAGGTTGTTAATTATCAGGTCCTCTCAATTACACTTGGGAGTTAACTGACAGCTCACCTAAGCAGCAACGCGCACAGCCTAAACAATGCGTCCAATGTAAACAATGCACACTAAGTCAACAACGTACACTAATGTAAACAACACACACCAATGTAAGTAATACACACCAATGTAAGTAATGCACGCCGAGGTAAGTAATACACGCTGCTCAGCCTTAACCTGATTTACGCTTTACCCATGCAAGCTAGCGTCAGCATCGTTCAGTACATTCACTTGTACGGCTGCGCGTCAGCATCACACAGCGCAATTTCAGCACGGTTATGGCCAGCGCCTGTACACAGTGCGCGTCAGCATTACCCAAAACACAGAGCGCGAGCAATAATGAATAGCCCTCACGTGAACATGCATACGCCGTACAAACACATATGCATGTACTTAGCCTATGGGCCTTTGACAACCAAAAGCGTACGTGTATTTTGGTCACTTGGCTCTTACGCTCCGCCCAGTCACCGACGCACAGTGAATTTACGTTATTGCAATACGAATGACGTAGTAAATAAACCAGCTGTACGTCCCTACACTTTCCGCTACACTATCCTCACCTAATATTTATCAGACATAGTCAGAATCGTTTGGTGTGGGAACCAGACTAAAGCGGGGGTGGCGTGGTGATCACCATTTTGACTGTAGAGAGCGCTGTTTGTCATTTGTGTATGTGTAGACACACCCATACGGGCACTTTATTCCTCAATTATCTTTTGCGATTTCAATGAAAACAGTTGTTGATTCGCTGTTAAAAACGTTGCATATTAGTTTACATTAGGTTACATTAGGCATCATTGGCTTTCATCTGTGTTTTTATTTCAATTTATTCCAAAGTGTTGTAGATTGGTGTGGAGAGCCAGCAGAGGGTGTGTTACTCCGGTCCCCCACCGGAACCTGATCCTGATAATCCGGATGACCGGATGAAGCAAGTTATGCAAGAGATACGAAAGCGTTGCCCGGGAAGGAGGCAACCTACTCCAGCTGCTGGTACGATGTCCCATACGGGAGGTTCGACTAATCAGCATGTGGATTTGTTCTATAGGTTATACATGCAAGTAGTGTAGGTGGACTGTCTGGCACACTGTGACCTTTGGCATAGAAATATGTAAAGGTCACATAAATATGTAAATATGTATATACAGATATAAATATGAATTAATGGGGTTAGGAAATTCTGGCACAGTTTGACCTATTGTATGGATGGGATGAATAGGGAATAGCTGAGGGTAAGGAACCAAGTACAGTTTGACCTTTTCTATGGGAAAGATTGCATAATGTATGGGGGGAAAATATACAAATTTCAATACAGTATAGTTTTCAACTTGTTTCTTTGCATCGTTATATTCTCACGCTCAGCATTGACGTACATCCAACATTCATCTAACCAATGCGGCAGCAAAAAGCGATTGCATAAACACCACGGACAATGCATGTGACCCTTACCGGTGGCTTTGTCATCGCTCGATGACTCAGCACTATGACGTATAACTGGATTCCCCCACTCGAGTACAAATGCTGTCTATTATGATTGGGAAACGAGAACGGGTATGTGCGGCTTGGGAAATTGCTTTAATTCAAATGTATAGGCCTGTTTACTGTACTACGTAAATTGTGTTATGTATTGTTTGCCTTTATATCGTATTGTTTTCAGAAACTTGCACGGAGAAAAGAAAGCGTGATTCTTAAGTTAGAAAACCAAACTTCCAACACCCTTAGCCAAATGATTTAATCGTGGAAAACGATCGTCTACTGGTATTTCAGTTAATTCAACCAAGGGCGCCACCGTACTTACGGTCCTTTGTCCAAGGATTATTGGCCCTTCCGGGAATTATTGATCACTTTAGAACCACATGGAGTGATCAATAATCACTTTCGGCACACCTGCCAAAATTACAGTCCCATTGTCCAAGGATTATCCGTTACAACTGGCCGTGTTCACTACCGTTCCCATTGCGCAACCAGTTGCAATATGTAGAAACATAACTATACTGTATTGAAATTTTTATATTTTCCCCCCATACATTATGCAATCTTTCCCATAGAAAAGGTCAAACTGTACTCGGTTCCTTACCCTCAGCTATTCCCTATTCATCCCATCCATACAATAGGTCAAACTGTGGCAGAATTTCCTAACCCCATTAATTCATATTTATATCTGTATATACATATTTACATATTTATGTGGTTTTACATATTTATGTGGTATGTGGTTTTTCTTTTGACAACTCACAGCGCGGCAAAATGCCGTGACAACACAGACTCGCGTTCCCGTTCTAGATGTTATTCACTGTGGTATTTTGCTGTAAATACAAGACAATTTAAGTCACGATATTGAGTCATTGTACAATAATGTAGGTGTACATTTTGGTGTTAGATGTATAGTGTATTGTTACGGCAAAGCAACATTTTATTGCCAATAATAATGTTGGTACAGTGTTGGAAAAATTTTATCAATGTGATGCCTTAATTGCTGTGGTGTACAGGTTTATCAGAATTCCAAAATTACAAAGTTTTCGAGGTCAAATACACTGGAGGTTAGCTTTTGAATGCAGGAACCTTAAAAAAAAAAAAGAATAAAAGAGAATATTTCCCAAATATTCGTAGTTCCGTGCGAATATCGACGAGTTATCGTTAAAAAAACGCTAAGAGGCAGCCATCTTGATTTCATTGAGGGATATACCAATATTGTACATATATAATTCAAATGCTGTTTTTGCTAAGCGGTTATGTTCCTTTTTGTGAAATAAAAATGCCTATAAATAAACCATGTATTTGGTCTTGCTTGTTTTGTATTTGCTCGATTTGTTCAATGATCGAATCACAATTCAAATCAGATCGACTAATTTGCGGCCAGTGCGCATTTGATTGTCTGTAAAAGTGACCACTATTTCGTCAGCAAGGAAATATGTATATTGTATATTGTTTTCTCTTCATTTTATGTTTCTTTCTTTCTCTATTTCATTTTTGTCAAGGAAAAGAATAAAATTCCCTTGGTCCCCCTCCTCGTGACTCCCATGTTACTTTATGGTACATGCTGTCTGACAAAAAGAAGTGCACCATTAATAGATGACGCGATGAACGACCCATTTATTTGATATTTAATTAGTTTCCTCCTGAAACGTCCTCTAGGGATCTTGAAAACATTATCTAGCGATGTTGACATTTACCGCGTCACTTGTTGAAATGCCGTCAAATGGCTTGGAGCGTTTACTAAACAGTGGAACCTTGCGCCATACTATCTTGGCTTTGGTGAAGCTGCGAAGCCACGAAGCGGAGCGGAGGCAAACTCGGCGCGAAAGATTGGCGAAGCTGCGAGACTTTTTTTCTAAATTTTGTGAGGCGTTGGTTGAAATATTTTATAGGGTTGCAAACATCAATCATTGTTATTTTTAAGCGCATGCGCATACGATTCAACAGGTACCCCAGAGTACTCCTATTGTTCGGCATCTAAAGAATTTAGTCGACCGACTTTTCAGAAATTCCGCTGAACCCAAAATCTTCACATTCGTATCGGGTCTCAATTTTTTCTCGAATTTCTTGGCAACGACAGCTCCTGTGCCAAGTTCTTGGATAACCTCATATGTTAGTATTGAACATCCAGGTCATCATTAAACATCGCGATTGTAGATGGAATTTCGACTTCAGACTCAGTACCTAGAGAGACCGACATCCGCAGATGGTGCCCAAAGATTCTTGTCACCATGGCGTCATCAGGTGTCAACCTTATCATCATGTCGGGATCGCCTGGGTAGTGACGACATCACGAACCAGTCCCTAAGTCCTCTTCCTCCAACTGTCTCGATCTACCACTCATGTGCGCAGCCCTCTGCAGATGTGAGATCAGTGTCCCTTTTGAGCTGGTCCACAAAGGTCACACTTCTTCTCCCTCTTAAGGCAGTGCCCTGGGTGGGCTCCCACAGTATGGTTGGGTGGGCAGCAAGCTCAGGGTGGCGGACGCAGTGGCCAGCGAGATTAAGGCGACGCTGTCTGATCTTGTGAGTACCTCTCTGCATGCCGTTGTAGAGGTCATCATTCATCATACGATCCTGCCACGATACGTTGAGGGCTATACGTAGCATGCGAGTGTAGCATCCATCCAGTGACTTCTCCTCCTTGGTTGTGAGGGTCCACGTCTCTGCACCATAGAGTAGGACGGACTAAATCGTGGAGATGAAGAGCGACCTTTTGAGCTTAGTACTGATGGCTGACGTCCATACAGTTTTCATGCTGTGAAGTGCTGATCACGCCAATCCTCGTCTGGTCTTGATGTCTTTTCCGCTTGAGTCGACATACGCTCCAAGATATTTGAAATCGGACACGTTAGCGTTGAGATGTAATCCCAGCGTTAAGATGTAATCCCATCTTCAAACATTCTTCCTCCACCGAGAGGAGAAGGGTACGAGCCTATGTTTGAGATCAGTACTATGTCATCGGCGAAGTCCAGATCGGTGACTGTTACAGATCGGTGACTGTTACAGGAGCGAGGGTATCGCCCTGTAGCACTCCTGCAGAGTTGTTAAACGGTTCGGTAGTTCCATCAGGTGTGGTGACCCTGGCCCATGTGCGAGAGTAGGATGCTGCCACAGTTTCCACAAGCTTCTTTGGTATCCCATATGCACTAAGGATATCGAGCATCTCCCCCTTGTGGATTGAGTCAAAAGCATTTTTGAAGTCTATGGACGTCATCACAGCAGGAAGATTCTTACTCTTGACGCCCTCGATGATCATCCGAGGTGCAATGATTTGACCCACAGTTGTCCTTTTTTGGCGAAAACCATTTTGAGCTGTTCTTAGGAGAGGGTCTAGAGCAGGGCGGATACGGTTGAGAACATCCGGTTAAATTATTTTGCCATGATAGAGCTCAGGCTGATGCCCCGGTAGTTGTTGGTGGATGTGAGGTCCCTGGATTTTGAAACAGGGATGATGTTGAGGGTGCTCCATTGATCCGGAAGTTCCCCATTCTCATAAGCACTGTTGATGAAGCCGAGCACGATGTCGTCAATGGGGACACACTTGAGTATTTCCGGGACAACTCCATCCACACCACTACTCTTTCCTCCCTTCAGTGACTTTTTTTTGCATTGTCATAATCTTCCCTTGTGAATGGCCCATTCTTGATGTGTAGATCTTCGAAAACGCGCTCAACTTCAGACTGTACGTCCAGCATAACTGATTCAGCCCCGAGAAGGTTTTTGAAATGGTTGTACCATGCCTTGACTCGCTCTTCGGTCTGGCGGAACTTCTACCAGTGATCTCTTTGATCAGCTTCCAGCTCTTGCTGTGCTTGTGGTTGAAGTGAGCTTCCTCCACTTTTTTTTTATCTTGTTGGCAAGCTCCTCCTCTTCGATGGCATCATAGGTTAGGTATAAAACCTTCTTCTTCTTAATCAAATTAGGTTTCGCCCTGCACCGACGTTTAAACACTGTATACTCAGTGTGTTACCTTCCGAGTGAAAGGTTAAAAAAAAATAATAATTATAATTTGATTTATATCACCCCGACGCAAAATTCAATTTTATAATACTTCTTCTTGTTGTTGTAGTCTTCCCGATTGGTTTCACAGCGGTGCTTGAGTAGCTTACTGTACACTGCTAGCTCCTTGGCTCTCGAAACCTCCCTGATCGTTCGAACGTTCATGGTGGCAAGAGTCAAGCTCCTCTTGTTCCTTAGTAGCGCTTCAGATCTCCTGCACTTGTCAGCCGCCCCCCTTCTCGAGGAATCCTTAGGGTTTAAGGGGACGCCGTCATACTGCTCGCAAGACGAGCGTGCACGTGTCACTTCCGCTGTTCTCCTGCAGACTCCGGCTGCTGGCAGTATACTTATTGCTGTAGTTTTCATACTCATGTTTCTGGCTTTTCAATGCGAATGTAGGTTCTGGGTGGTCGCAACTCCTCTCCCAGAACCGTCGGGTCTTAATTTGGAGTGACCTTCTCCTAGATAGGTTGCCGACCAAAGCTTCGGAGCCCTACCTGCCCCTGGTTGTACGTCCCATTACCCCGGACATGGGGGTTTGAAATCAGAGTTTTCCTTCTCCTAGGTGGGCTACCTCCCATGGATAACGAGCCCCACCTGCCCGGAGCGATCTGGTTTTCAGGCGCCAGAAACTTACCTTCGACACCTCTGCCATCGGTTTGAAACAGGGATCGGCGCATGAGGCCAAGCAATAGGAGTTTGGTTAGGAGAGGCTTTTTGAGACGCAGGCCATGTGGGATACTTCATGGGGAAGGGGTGGCTCAGTTCCCCCTACCCATCCCGACCATCCTAACCCTTTGATCCCCAAACGTCAACCTACGTTACATTAAAGGTGCATTTTGAAAGCCCTATATCTCCTGAAGACATCTCCTGAAGACAAATCCAATTGGATTGAATCATTACAGACAGGAACGTGTTATAAATGTAAATTTAAGTCGTGATGACGTGTCATGTGACCTCAAATTTAAAGCGCAATTTGCTGAGGTCTCGAGAAGTAAAGGTCTGATTCAGTTGTTCTTTGTGTATAGTGTTGTATATTATTCATGTTTATGACATTTATGATGACACCATGAATTCATGGTGAAATATTATGATGAGTCATCACATCTCACAGAACCATTTCAAAAACAGACGAAACAGCTTGTTTTCGTTCACAAACACATTTCTAGCTTAATTTGTATTTCATCGGCTGATGTGCTTTGCGTAAAGATGAGATGAACGAGACGACCTGTTGTCAGTTCAAGTTTGATTGTCCCTCCCCCCCCTCCAAAAAAAAATGCATGAAAATTGAACAAACTACCCACTTTGTATTTCTTTCCGTCTGTTAAGCAAAGTCTCGTAATCAAGTTAACGTCATCATCTGTACCGACGTTATTTTACCAACAGAGAGCGCCCAGAAACACTGACACATTTCTCGTACCCAACGCCCCACCCCTACAATTCTTTCGGTTTTGGTTCTGTTTACTAGCTGTTTGTATACAATTTAAAGACATAAAGTCCATAAGCATCATAATCGCCGAACAAAGTGATTTTGGGTCATCAGGTTGCCCCGAAGTAGCAACCAATACAATATAACAATATCGGAGTCTTATATAGCGCACGTATCTACCAACAATTAGGTACTCAAGGCGCTGGAGATATGTCTATTATTAAAGAAAGGTAAATAAAGTTTATGAGAAATATGAGACCCATTATGTAGCACCTTATAAGGGTTTACAAGGTGCTGTGGCGCATATTGCAGCCACTGCCAGAAACACCGGGGCAAACCCCTTCTCTTGGCGATAAGTGTTACTGGGTTCTTTAACGTGCATATTACACAACACACGGGACCTATGGCTTTACGTCCCATCCGAAGGACGAAGCAATAATGGTAAAGTGCCTTGCTTAAGAGCACAAGCACCATGTTCCCACGGTCAGGATTCGAACCCATTCACCACGGCACACGAGTCGAACACCGTAACCATTGGACAACAGCACCCCACTAAACCAGGAGGGCAAAAATAGCCCAAAGGTCAACGTGTACCTACACATTTTCGACACTATAGTTATCCCTTCACCTCTGTATATTCCAAAACGATACCACACTCCTGATATAAGGTCACATCCATAAAAAAATGTAAACGCACAACCTTACAATACGTAACCTTTTAAAAATTGTTTATACCCTTCTTATCTTCCAAGATTATCTCTAATTTTAGGTCTCTCACTTTGAAAATTGTGCCCTTCCGTTGAAACGAAAAATCGCCAGATCTTTACCACTATTATGCACAATTGAAGCGATATTACATTCATCGATACTTGTTTTCCTTTGAGAAACTAAATTCTCCAAACCATATTTCCAAACTAAACTACAAAATTGCTGTAAAAATAACCTATTTAAGGGAACGAAATTATACAAATAATGAATGAAAAGAAAAGCTATGACAGTCCATGTAGTATCTGGCAAGTGGCAGCGAGCTGTACAAACATGAGTTGAGTGTGCTCTCGCTGTGGTGTGTATTGCCATAATGGTGTTTGGCGCTATGCTACGCGCGGGCGAACTGTTGGACAGTTTAGCCGTACACTTGCGGGTGCACCCCGGTTGATTGGGGCTGGGCCCATGGTTTCGTAGTGCCACGTGCGCACGAACATATCTCCACAGTGGCATTGAGCTATGCATTGCGATATTGTTTAGGCAGTGCAGCATTGGTGTTTGCATTGGGATTTAGTGTTCCTGTATTGCAGCATTGGCATGTACATTGCTATAGCGTTCATGTATCGCAGCATTGGTTGTGCATTGCTATAGCGTTCCTGTAATGCAGCATTGGTTGTGCATTGCTACAGTGTTCCTGTAATGTAGCCTTAGTTTGTGCAGTGATTATTGGAGTGAGCAGTGTGATATTAGTTGTGTATTGCAAATAGGGCTCATATTCGAAAACCACAGGTTGTAATGAAGCTACCCAAGACAATTAATCATTTAATTGTTGTCTCTGAAATATATCATCGTTGTTACTTGAGATTACAGACCATTCAGTTGCCAGTTGTCCTTGTATTGTGTTATTGCCTAATTAAAAGAAGGTTTAGGGATCAATTCCTGGGGCGGTAGATTTTCACCCAAAACGAGCCTGCATCCTTAGCCTTTAGACTGCTTTGTGTAGTCCTTGGTCCGAGGAATAACTTGGCTCGGGAAAAGTCCCGCCACACTGTACTTGTTGACAGAATATTTGTTAACCCTAGGCACCCCTCGAAACATGTTGGAATTTTATTTTGGCATTCCGCCAGAATGCGATGTGATGCGGGGATGCAGCCCAGGGGCGGATCCAGGAATGGGGGAGGGGTGCCGATAAGCAAATAAATGCTGAAAGGTAGACAGGTTTTTTTTTGTCCCGACACTTGGCTCCGTCAAATAAAGGGGGAGGGGGGGGGGGGGGGCTCGTTCCATACTTTGAATGGGGTTGCTGTTCAAATGCTACGATAATTAACACTATTTTACACGATAGTGTACAAATACCCCCGTTACCAAGCAGGCTCTTTTCGTTATTTTTTGCAAAGGCATTTATTAATACCACTATTAAAAGCTTTTAAAATGCGCCGTTTTGATGTAGGAAAGAGTATACATATTGATAATACATCTACATCTTGAAGAGCCCCTAGTGTAATGCGGTGTCCAGCCCCCACCGCTTTTCGCATTGCCACGGCAAGGCAATTTTTGGATTTTGGTCATCCCCCATCACACCCCATACTCCGGCATTACTGCTGCTGCTTCCGCTGCTGATGCTATTATTCATTTACAAGCAAGTAAGGTATTTTAAATTATTTGGTGTTTTTTTATATTTGAAGAAAAAAATGCATAATACCTTTACAGAAAATTGGGTAGAAGTATCTGCATAATATAATCGAATGTTTTCAGTACAATGTTTTTATCATTTGACGTTGTACTATTACTGACTCTGCTTCGACTGCAAAATAAGTTCTGTTACAGGGCCATTAAAATTAATTAGGTATTAGTTATTCTAGACATTATGTCGGCAGACTGACTAATAAGTGACAGCAGGCAGCCAGTTGTAACCGCCATGTGCAATTAGTTAATTAGCAACAACGACTAGCAAATTCTGGTACCGAAGGTCTATTCCATTTAAGATGGCAGTACATTACCCGCCTATTCTGGGAAACCAACCATGTCGAGGGGAAACACCCATCCACCCACTACGCCCCCCCCCCTCCAACCTTTGGCATGCACCGATCTTGGACTTCCTGAAACATATTTACCGCTTTTTGTTCCAACAAAAATCTTTCAATTATATTGCAAAGTGGGAATGTATGCTGCCCTTCTATATTTAAAATAAAAGTGATATTATCATAGGTAATAATATAAACGGCATAAAATGAATTTCAGTCTACAGTTAATGCAATCTTAGCCCATTATAACTTGTTACATTTTCAACTTTTTTGTTTTCAAAACTATTAGAAAAACAGCCACATTACTGTTAAAACCTCAATTATAAGCAAATTCCCTACGGATTTAGTTAGTTCCCAGCATGCATTGGACCCTAACGTTTCTATTATCAAACTGGCCAGTTCTGTTTTTCCATTCCAACCAATTTAAAATGGCTATATCGAAAGACACACCAGATAAAATTTCATTCAAAGGACAAATTTTCTTTCAAACAATAGCTGCGCTCTCGCTTCACATTTTCCCAAAGTTAATTAGCGTTTCATTACGGAGGTTCGTTAATGGAAGCACGCTTGTTGGCTACAGGGCATTATGCGTTTTAATATGTCGCCTTTTTATGGTATTCTAACGTCCCCTTCAAAATCCTATGATCACGTTAATATCACGGACAAAACTTCTTTATTACAATATCTGCGCTCTCGCTTCACATTTTCCCAAAGTTAATTAGCGTTTCATCACGGAGGTTCGTTAATGGAAGCACGCTTGTTGGCTACAGGGCATTATGCGTTTCAATAAGTCGCCTTTTCAAGGCATTTTAACGTCCCCTTCAAAATCCTATGATCACGTTAATATCAAGGACAAAACTTCTTATATAATTGCAATATCTGCGCTCTCGCTTCACAATTTCCAAACCTTCATTAGTGGTTAATTATGAAGGTTCGTTAATTGAGCAAGTTTGTTGGCTTCAGGGCATTATGCGATTTTCAAGGCAATCTAACGTCCTCATCATTTACTATGATCACGTTAATATCCATGACAAAACTTCGTTATTACAGTGTTTGTGCATTTTTGTATCATAATGTTAACGTTCCAGGCTAGTTCCTGATTGGCTAGGTTTGCCATAACGTAATTTGATCCGTGGTATACGGTGCTGCGCAGCTGCTGGGGTGAGTTGTGCCGTGGTTTTTCCTATCGGTGATTCTATCAACATAACAGACTCTCGATCATAGCGTCGATCATAGCGTCAGACACGGTCTTAGGCACATTCCCCATCGTCGTGCAGTACTCTTCATGCGTAGCTTACTTCTAGTAGGTTACGTTGGTGTGTGTGAGTCGCTGAAGAATACAAACAACAAAACGAATTGCCAATATTTGCACTTATCAGACAAAGTTTCGGGCAAGTTTTCGAGTTGAGGCGATTACCCGATTTTTGTTCAGTGGTTTAATGCGTAGCCTTTTAATTCGCGTAGGTGCTTGAGTCGTTGATATATACATCTATCGCATTCGTGCTCTGAATTCACCTCATCTAGGAACATGCATGGAGCAGCAGCTTTGGTTCTGATGTTGTCAGCAATGGCAGGTAAGATGTAATATCTATCCCCTGAGGTACTCTCTATAAATGCCAAAGAGTGAAATTAGGGACTAGACGTTTTAGAGTGAAATCACTCTCATTTTCGATTGAAATAGTCTGAAAACAAAGAACCATTTCAGTCGAAGCTCGAGTGGAGACTTGATCTTTGCGATTGAAGAAATTTCACTCTCAAACGTCTAGTCCCTAGTTTCCGACTGTGGAAGTTAATCTTCACTCGAATGGAGTGAATTTTCACTCTTTGGAATTTGGAGAGTATGTCCTCAAAACCATGGTGGGTTTGCTGACAATAGCAGTCCAGCTTAGCTAGACCATTTCAAAACCTCACGTTTGCAGTTGTCGATCACTGTTGAATTTGATGATCTTATCTTTGAAGTAATGTGTGTTGGGTTGAAAAAATACTTTGAGGTTTTTTTTATGATCAGCATGACAGCCGATTAAACAAAACTTGATTTTGATGTGGTAATATGCGGGTGTAAAGGAGAATCCCAGATTGTTTTGGGGGCCGAGCTGCTACATTTACTACCAGTATGATTATCCCTACCAACATTTACCCTGTCATGTCCTTTGAGGACGAGGGGAAGGCACGTTGTGCCCCATCCTTATTTCCATACTGTAGCGTTTTCGGTGGTTCAATTTTATTCAGTGGACAGACAGAATAAGACACAAATGACACCAATATTCCGGTTTCTTAACTTCTAATTCTTTCCTCCAAACATCCAAACAATGAACACGCGATATCAGTGTTACTTGTGATTTACCTTTGTCTGCACTTTACTGGTAATCGCAACGTGGAGCCTGGGGTGTGTACATACGGAGCTGGCCTTTCAGAACAACCTTCACAACCAAGATCTGTACAGCAACTAACTGCGCGCGCGCACGCACGCCTTTTTCGCGCCGATTTCACGCTGACTTGCGCTGACCCCAACCTCCACTAAAAGTAAACAGCGCCACCTATACTGGATTCTGCAAACTCTACATCATCCCCTCCCCGGGGAAAGAATGCGTCCCGCATTCACGAACAACACATTTAACTAGAAAAACGAATCAAGGAATCCTCATGGAAGAGGTCGAAAACGCACCTCCGCTTGACGAGCTTTCCTATTGCCTCATCTGATTGGCCTGAAACCGTTGCAGAACTTGGGGGTATGATATAAACTTTCCTTAAGGATGTTGCACCTTGTGGTGAAGCCAAACGCCTCACGTCATCTGGAGACAAGTGTAATTCCAGGCACGGTCCGGACTTCTATTCGGGCGTCTTGGAGATCTCGGGCGTCTTGGGAGCTTTGGGGGAGTTGCTGACTTATACCGGCGACTTGTTGCCTGCATCAAGATTGCCTGTGTGAGCCCGTCGGATGTGCCTCGCCAATGTTGACGTGGCCCCAAATGACTTATCGCATTCGAGGCACCTGCAGCTTACCGCTCGTTCATCATGTCGTTGTTGGGTTCGGTCAGGTGTGGGCGATCGGCGAGGAGAATCCCGGTGACTTCTTCTCGGCATCTGCAGAGAGTACAACAGAGAACAGGGGATTAGGTTAGTTCGTATTTGCTCCGTAGTTAAAAATGCTATTCGGTCCATTCGCCATAACGCTGAGGAGGTCGACGTTTTCTGTTGTGCCCTTCCTGATGACCGTCTGTGTCTGAATCTTTCTTAGGTTCAGCAACTGGTGGAACCCCAATCTCTCCATTGACGACTTCAATATGTTCCTGCATGTTGTGGTCTTCTGCTGTTTCCTGTGAGAACCCTTCTGTGGTAGCCTCTTTGCTCTCCTTGCCTCCACCAGAAGTATCCGGCTGCAGAACATTTCGAGGGGCTTCCTCTTCCCCCTCCTCTTCGAGCTCCTCGGACCCAGGAAGTTGCTGTAATGCAGGGCTCTTTGGCCTCCACCATGACTTGTCCACTTCACCCACAAAGCGCTTCAGACGATTAATATGGACACTTTTGGGCTTATGGCGTGATCCTCTTTGGATTCTGACGTTGACATCATTTAGCACTTCAGTTACAAGGTATGGGCTTTCCCATATTGGCTGGATTTTGGGAGACAGCCCAACAGTTCTTTGCTCAACTGTCAACGTCACAGCAGTCCCTGGTTCCAGACACTCCGGCTTGCCTGCTACTTTGTAATTCCGCTTTTGGTGCTTTGCGGCCTTATGAAGGTGTACTCGTGCCTTCTCATGGGCCTCGTGCATTCTTTATCTCAGGTATATGGCATATTCAGTGATTTCTTGGGGTTCTTCTGGGGATCTTAAAACCAGGTCTACCGGGAGTTCTACTTCCCTACCAAAAGTGAAATAGTTGGGTGTTTGTCCAGTGCGGCTATGCTCTGATGCCCGATATGCCATCATCACTAGTGGTAAATGAAGGTCCCAGTCCAACTGATTTTCAGCAACATAGGCGCGCAGCATGTCTTTAAGCGTGCGATTGAATCGTTCAACTTGGCCGTCGCTTTGGGGATGGTGGGGACTCGTCCTGGTCTTATCTATTCCAAGGATTACACACATCTCTTGAAACAGCTTGCTCTTGAATTGGCGACCCTGGTCGCTATGCAGCTGTCGCGGTACACCGAGTCGAGAAACAAACTCTCTGACAAAGACATTGGCAACCGTCTGGGCTGTAACATCCTGTAGGGGAAAGGCCTCCGTCCACTTAGAGAAGTAGTCCGTGATGACAAGGTTGTAATCGTTTTTTGTTCTTCTTGTTTCTGTCATCGGAAATGGTCCTGTAATATCAATGGCGACCCTTTCCATCGGAACCCCGGAGACCTGTTGTCTAATTGGTGCTCTGCCCCTGTTGGGAGGAGGTTTGCGTTTGGCAAATTGGAGGCATTGGGTACACCACGTCACCACTGAGTCTCTCAAGTCTTCTACGAAGAATCTGGACTTCACCTTAGCATGCATTTTGTTAATGCCGAGGTGGCCAGCTGTAGGGTCATGAAGTTGCTTGAAAACGTCCTCATGGAGGGACCTGGGGACTACTAAAAGCCACCGAGAGTGGTGCCGATCATCCTCGTTCCAACGCCTGTATAACACGCCGTCGTGCAAACAAAGCTGCTGCCATGTCCCCCATAAGGTTTTGAGCCATGTACCCTCGGCAGACACCTCTTTTCAAGTTGGTCGTGGATTTCCACTTTCCAGCCAGCCTATGATCTTCTGCAGAGTCTGGTCACCTGTTTGTTTTTCTCTCAACTCCGAAGCAGTGAAACCTTTCAGCCAACAGAAAGACGACACCTCACAAATGAACTGACTGCTGTCTGAACTGTGTGTATGATGCTGCGCAGGTAGTGAATGGACTGGTTCAGTTGGCAGGTCTGGATCTTGCTCTTGAATTTTCCACAACCTTTTTATTTGTTGGCATTTCTCCTTTGTGCTATGGTGCTGGTCTCCCTTAACTTGTGTCCGTCCCTCACGCGATGGCTGTTCCCTGCTGTCGTCCCTTACACCGTGTACAAGTGCACAGCCTTCGTGACATGGCATCGGCATTGCTGTGCTTGCGTCCCGGTCGATGTTCAATATTGAAGTCATATTCTGCCAGCACTTGCAGCCATCTTGCAACCTGCCCCTCTGTTTCTTTGAAATTGAAGAGCCATCGGAGAGATCCATGATCTGTTCTAAGAAGAAAGCGGCACCCATATAAGTAAGGTCGAAAGTGTTTGATGAAGTGTACGACAACAAGCATCTCCTTTCTCGTTACACAGTAATTTTGCTCTGGCTTTGACAAGGCACGACTAGCGTTAGCAATTACGCGCTCCTGACCATCTTGCAGTTGGCTAAGAACAGCACCTATTCCGCTATTGCTGGCGTCGGTGTCCAGAATGAATTCTGCGTCAAGTTTCGGGTATGCCAAAACCGGAGCAGAAGTGAGCCGCTGTATCAGTTGTTCGAAAGCCAATTGGCAGTCATGCGTCCAGCTGAAGTCCTTGTCTTTTTCTGTGAGCTTGTGAAGTGGTCTGGCGATTTCTGCAAAGGAAGCTACAAACCTCCTGTAGTATGATGCCTGGCCCAAGGGACTTCTCACTTCCTGTATGTTTCTTGGTACTGGCCATTCCTCGATTTGCCGCGTCTTGCTTGGATCTGTCTTGACTCCCCCTTTTGAGACAATATGCCCCAAGTAGGAACCTCTTCCTGAAGCAGATGACATTTATCCGGCTTGAGCTTCAGTCCGGCCTGCCGTATGCGATCTAGCACCACTCCCAGTCTGTCAATGTGCGACTCAAATGTCTTGGAGAATATAATGACGTCATCTAGGTACACAAGACATATCTGCCACTGTAGCCCATGGAGGTCCAATGTTGTAAAATATCTGGATCTTTCAAGTGTTTTGAATGAGTCGTCTATTCGGGGTATTGGGTAAGCGTCCTTCGTAGTGATGGCGTTGAGTCTACGATAATCAACGCAGAATCGAACTGAACCATCTTTTTTTTCACGAGTACAATAGGCGCTGCCCGAGGTCCGGTTCTATGATGCTGCCGTCCATCATCTTCTTGATTTCTTTCTCTACCGTCTCTTTCTGAAGGAGGGGTATGCAAGGAGCCCATTGTCTTATGGGATTCGCACTTCCGGTGTCTATAGAGTGTTCAGTTAAAGAAGTAAGGCCAATGTCTCCTTTATGTTGAGAAAACACATCTCGGTGTTCGCAAATAAGCCTGTGTATGCGGCCCCTCTGCTCCTCGCTTAATTGGGACGAGGCATGATGCAACATTCCTGCACTGTTTCTGGGAGTTGGCCATTCTGTGTATCTGTCCTCCGCTCTGCCGTAACTTGTTCAACCCTTTCTCCGACAGTTTCACCAGTTCTCACTTCTGTGCTGGAAATTGGGGGGCCAATAACGTCTATGGTCTGGAACAAACCCGCTGCTGTTCCCTTTCGCAAGATAACGGTGTCCTCACTGGGGTTTAAGATGCGAAGCGGAACCCAAGACGTGTCATACCGAGTCACTGCTGGGGCGAGAAGTATGATGTGCTTCTTCAGTAAGCTTTGGATCGGTTCAAGAATCCCAATTCCAACTGCACAGTTCTGTCGCTCTATGTCACTTTCGACAACAATCTCAGAAAATGGTGGAATAGCTACTGTATCTTTCACCGTCATTCGGCAGCTCTGTTGTCTTACGTTGATGTTTCTCAGAGGAACTTCCAAATTTCAATAAACGAGGTGTCTTCTTCCAACGTCGATGACGCAGTTGTGCTTGTCCAGGAAGTCCAATCCAAGAAGAATGTCATTATGAATATCAGCTATCACCATTTCGTGGTGCACTTTTCTACCACCTAGCTGAAGCTCGACTGTTGCCTCCCCATAAACACTTAGCAACGTCTCGTTTGCTTGGAAAACTTGCACGCTAGAACTCTTGATTATTGGCTTCTTATCAAACTGATCTACCACTCTTTTGGAAACGATGGAGATAGTCGCACCCGTATCGAGAAGCATTTCTACTGGAGTTCCGTTGATGTGCCCAGCTACATGGAGGCCCGCCCCAACCGGGGCTATGGTTCCGCTATGAAACACTTTCTGTGGTGGCCTTTCGTGCTTGGCTGACCGTAGGCCCTCGAAGTCGGCCTTTATTCGTTTCCCTGCTGTTCTGTTTCTGTCTTGGGGTGCGCCATTTGGGGGCAGTCCCGCTTGAAGTGGCCCTGTTCTCCACATTTGAAACATCCCTGTTGGTTCTTTCGGGAGTCATTTTCTCGCCGGATCAAAGACTGTTGCTGTTTGCCTATCTGTTCCATACGCTGCTCAAGCTTGGATACGGTACTGTCGTGGGGTTCACATTTGCTGACCTCATTGACAACCACCTGTTCCTTCCCTCCCCCTACGGAGCGTAGTCTCTTGGTGTTGTTCTCCTGCTCAGCACCTTTTATCGCTTCAAGTTCGATCGCAGCTGTGAGTGCTTCTTCTAAATTACAGGGACGCATTTGAAGCGTCCGTGTCCGCGTGTCTCCATCTGCCAAAGCATCAAGAAAATAATCTCTGGCCATTGTTGCCACCCCGGCGGCTGGAAGCTCGCCGAAAGTCTTGTCAACGAGAAGCCGAATATCCTGTGCGAGCTCCGACAGAGTCTCTCCATTTTTCTGGCGCCTGTTCTTAAGTTGCACCCTATATAGTTCCTTCCGTCCATCTGGTTCAAACCTTGCTTTCAAAGCATTTGCCAGACCGCTGAATGTTAATGGTGTCCCATCGTTTGTCTGACCCTGCAGCACCTGTTGGGCTGCTCCGGCCAAGGATACAGCAAGATACTCCGTTTTCTCTATCTCCCCCATCCGTTAATAGTGGCACACATTTCAAAGTGTCGATAGTATGCAGTCCATGAAGTCGTCCCATTGTATCTATCGGGTCGCATAAGTGGACGCAACCGCCTTTGCACTGGTCGATCTACAGTCCCTGCAGCTGCTGCAAACGTACTTGTGTTTGAATGTTGTGGATAAGCACCAGCGGTACGAACATTTCGCTGACCGACTCCTGGTGTATCATTCCATGGTCGCTGACCTACTGCAATGTGTTGCTGCGCCGACCCGACGCCTGTGGCTTCGTGCTCGTTGTGTGCACCGATGAACGGTTGATTGACAACCGATGAACCGGTCGGTGCAACCGATGAACCCGTCCTTATTCCGAAAACCGACGCATCGCCACCTGGCGCATTGGCCGTCGGTATGACCCCTGAACCGCCAGCGGCACGAACATAATCATACCCTGGTGCACCGTTCCATGGTCGCTGACCGACTCCCATGGGTTGCTGCGCCGAACCGACGCCCCTTGCTCCGTGCTCGTAGTGCTCACCTATGAATTGTGGATTGACAAACGATGAACCTGTCGGTGCAACCGATGAACCCGTCGGTGCCCCCACAACCGTCGCAGCGCTATCCGGTGCGCTAGCCGTCGGTATTATCATTGATTCGCCAGCGAAGTGCAGTCGCCCTTGTCCGTCGTGCCACGGTTGCAGTGCGGAGCCATTGCTGTGCTGGGTTGTCGTGTCCCCGTTGACTCCAAGTACCTGCCTTGTACCGACGAGTGGTGAGGAAACGATCGGTGGACCAATCGGTGCATCGGTGGCTCCGTCGTATGATGCGGCGCCGTGAAAGAGTGGTTGCTCCAGTGCTCTGCTGTGGGGTGACGGTGTGGGCATGGAGGCATCGGCCTGATACCCTGCGGTTGTCCACTGCAACGAGCCGGTCGCTGGCGGGAGGATCCCCGGTAGCGACAGAAATGAGTGCTCCGGGTCAAAAGCTACACGGGGAACTTCATGCGGCATGTCAACTACAAAACTTGACATGTCACCTTGCGGGGCAGGGAAAATGGGGGAATTTATGGAACCATGGTGTCGGGAGGGAAAGGGGTGAAGGGGGCATGGAAGGACGAGTGGAAGGGTGCATTGGGTTGGTGTCTGACATGTCGGTGGATCAATCCGACAATTTTATTCAGTGGACAGACAGAATAAGACACAAATGACACCAATATTCCGGTTTCTTAACTTCTAATTCTTTCCTCCAAACATCCAAACAATAAAGACACGATATCAGTATTACTTGTGATTTACCTTTATCTGCACTTTACTGGTAATCGCAACGTGGAGCCTGGGGTGTGTACATACGGAGCTGGCCTTTCAGAACAACCTTCACAACTAAGATCTGTACAGCAACTAACCGCGCACGCGCACGCACGCATTTTTCGCGCAAATTTCACGCTGACTTGCGCCACCTATACTGGATTCTGCAAACTCTACAATACTGTCTAAATGCAAAATAGTGAAAACTTCATTCTCTCGTCCGAGTGTTAACGCATTAACTCTTTTTCTGATTCGATTACCACTCTTTTTTTAGTGAGCAACGTTAACCGCCTGAACCAGTCATTCTTCACGTCACTCTCCCACGGCCAGAAAATTTGACGCAAAAACAAATTTCACTCTTTTGCGAGTGTGTTATATTCCTGCTATAACTACCACGCGACTTTCGGAGCGACATTTTACCGAAAACAGCCAATCGTTAACAAGATTTTTTTTTTTTTTTTAGATTGGTCCAATTGTGTCCAAACGTACTTTGCATACATGCCGCGAGCGCGTAATGCATACACTGAAAAAAGTCATTGTTATAGTGCATACACGTACACGTATGTTGCGTTGAAGCGATACTGGGTCCTGGAACAGCACAATTGGGCGCTTTGAACGAGATGATGTTAATCGGAGATAACATTTAAAAGTAGGCTAGAAACATCCACACAACTATCCGCTAAAAACTGGGCGTTTTTGTGTTGTTCCTGTATTTTGCGTGCGAGAACGAATTTTGGACACACAACTTGTATATATCGTACACTGAGAACGACACGAAAAACGTATTTGTACTCCGTCGTGTTCGATGTAAACAAATGGTTTTTTTTTCGTCTTTTCTCGGGAATGGTAAGACATTAAGTTGGTTTTCTTTAAACCACATGTTTGAAATAGGCTTAGTAAACAATCCAAAACATGACATTTTCGGGGATTTCAGGACCTACATTACCGGCACTCTCTCGCAAAAAGTGATTCGGCCAGCTTTCTCTGATGGACTTTTAAAAAGAACTTTTGCAAATGGGAAAGACACTTTGGAAACATCAATCAGTTTGGATATTATGCTTCATAAATTTCTAAATAAACGAGCACATTTTTAAACAGTATTTAATTACTATAATTTTTTTTGGTGTGGGGGCTGGGGAGGAGGGGGCTAAACAGAAGATATATCAGAATGGCGCAATAAGACCGACAGCGGGCGCAATAATTTTGATTAGGCTTTTAAAAATTTTACGCGAGTCGTTTGCATAAAAAGTGACCCCACATTTTTTTTGTAAAAACGAGACTGTCTAGTTTAAAAATCGGTGGAATCGTGCGAATATATCCCAGGATCATCTCCATAGCTTTTGGGCTATTATCTAAGAGCAGATTTGATAAAATTAGGGTCCAAAAATTGGTCCTCTTTGCCTGAGAAAATGTAGGGATGCCATTGGTAAATTTGGCAGTCTGCAGCCTCAGCATTACTGGCACACTCTCGCAAAAAGTGGCTCCGCCAGCTTTCTATACAAGACCTCATTGGCTCGGGGTTTTGGGCGTAAGCCTTATCAGTCAGCCGATCACGCTCAATTGACTTCGGCAAAACCGCAAGTCCCAACATAAAGAATAAGTTAACCGGACCATTTTTTCCAAGAGTGTGTTTCTAGTGGCTGATGATGGGCTTTTAAAAAAAAACTTTTGCAAATGGGAAAGACACTTTGGAAACATCCAATCAGTTTGGATATTATGCTTCATAAATTTCTGAATAAACGAGCACATTTTTAAACAGTATTTAATTACTATTTTTTTTCGGTGTGTGGGGGGATGGGGGGGGGGGCTGGACAGAAGATATATCAGAATGGCGCAATAAGACCGACAACGGGCACAATAATTTTGATTAGGCTTCCAAAAATGTCTACGCGAGTCGTTTGCATGCATAAAAAGTGACCCCACATTTTTTTTTGTAAAAAACGAGACCGTCTAGTTTAAAAATCGGTGGAATCGTGCAAATATAGCCCAGGATCATCTCCCTAGCTTTTGGGCTATTTTCTAAGTGCAGATTTGATAAAATTAGGGTCCAAAAATGAGTCCTAATAGCACGAAAAAATGTAGGGATGCCATTGGTAAATTTGGCAGCATGCAGGCTCAGCAATTACCAGCACACTCTCGCAAAAAGTGATTCGGCCAGCTTTCTATACGAAACCTCATTGGCTCGGGGTTTTGTGCGTGAACCTTATTAGTCAGCCGATCACGCTCAACTGACTTCGGCAACAGCGCAAGTCCCATCATAAAGAATGAGTTAACCAGACCATTTTTTTTCCAAGAGTGTGTTTCTAATGTAGTGGGCCTTTAAAGCGTACTGTAAGGCCGGATATTGGAGGTCCACTCACAAGTCCAACGCCTCATTGGTCCGACGCCTCATTGAAGTCCGAAATTCCGGACTGATGAGGCGTCGGATTTATGAAGTGTCGGACCTATGAGGCGGATTTAGGCTATTAGTCTAGCTTTACTGGTCTTCATGCATGTGGTGCTCCGATGAACTTTTACACAATACACGGTATGTTGTACATGTACCGAATGCATACTGTACCCGTGCGGTATGGGTAAAGGGTTTACGAATTGGAACACATGCACAAAGTTGAATTGGCAAGTCAAAAGAGCTATGTTCTATCTTTTTAATTGAAAAAAAGAAGTGAATCTCGAACTTCAAAAACATCAAACGTTTTGAATGGTCTCTAATGCAGTAGTCTTACACCTGAAACATACAATGTTTCCTTCTGATTGTCGTATAGTTGTAAAAATACCCAGTTGATATTTTATTAGCCACATTGTTTTATAGAGCGACCATCATGGCATTGTTAGCTTGCATCTATGTTTTGATTTAATTAATTCCAAAGTGCTGTTGGTTGGTGTGGAGAGCCAGCAGAGGGTGTGTTACTCCGGTCCCCCACCGGAACCTGATCCTGATAATCCGGATGACTGGATGAAGCAAGTCATGCGAGAGATACGGAAGCGTTGCCCGGGAAGGAGGCAACCCACCCCAGCTGGTAAGTCGTCCTACGATCACCCATATCTTAGGTATGACAAACAAGCATGTGGATTTGTTATATCACAAGGTTATGTACTGTATTTAGATCAATATTGTATGTTTTGTTTGCCGAATATCAAGGTCCATCGAAGGCTGCAAATGACGTTAACCGACTGCTAAAATGAGATATGTTTCCTGTTTGCTTGTTTGCTTCAACAATGTTACACGACTCTTTCAATTCGAACAAAACATTTAGGTGTTTTCGTGCAACTCCCTAGACTTGGTGCCAAGTCGGTAGTTGTTTTGCGTACGGGTAACCGGTTACTGGCTCCACGCACGCAAAATATCGCTGCAATGCGCGTAGTCTGGTTCCCAGACCAAATGATGCCGACTATTTCTGATAAAATACCGACTTGGAGAAAACGTTTTCAATTGTGTACACAACATATGGGAGTATTTTGATTTTGATATTTTGCGAATTCTATGGGAGCACTATGATTGGTTCAGATTCCAGAGCGTATTCTAGGCCGCCACAGAAGATCATTCTCATTACTTCGAGGGTTTGTACTTTGTGTTGTGTAACATCACAAAATTCATTATAGGGCATACACGACTCAAACAAATCAAGTATATCACAATGATACATTTCTTTTCTATACACAATTGAGCAAGCAGAGTGTTTTGGTCGTTAAAACGTCGCCAGAACTGCAAACATGTCCCTGACGTATTGAGAAGAACTCCACATGTAACGGAATGAATAAATGAGACCTCATTTACATAGCGGCGCGCGATTGGATCTCACCGGAAAAATGCACTGCATATGTATTTACTGCTTGCATATATAAATAACGTTGATAGAACGTAATCGTCAAGTCGTTAGATAGGAGGGAGAGGGGGGGGGGCTTTTTTATATTTGCAATAACGAGGCCCTACAATCAATCTAAAACCTACCCCAGCCGGTACGGAGAAACCTACCCCAACTGGTATGGAGAAACCTACTTCGGCTGGTACGGAGAAACCTACCCCAACTGGTATGGAGAACCCTACCTCAGCTGGTACGGATAAGCCTACCCCAACTGGTATGGAGAAACCTACCGCAGCTGGTACGGAGAAACCTACCTCAGCTGGTACGGAGAAACCTACCCCAACTGGTATGGAGAAACCTACTCCGGCTCGTACGGAGAAACCTACCCCAACTGGTATGGAGAAACCTACCTCAGCTGGTACGGAGAAACCTACCTCAGCTGGTACGGAGAAACCTACTTCGGGTGGTACGAAGAAACCAATTATCTGACTCGTGGAAACATACCTAACTTTAAGTCGTCGTAAGATATCCCATATCGTACGTTTGACTAGTAAGCATATGGATCTGTTCTATCTCAAGGTTATTGCATTGAGTTTGAACATTTTAAATATTTTCTTTTTAACCGTTAATCAATATTTCATCGAAAGCGGCTTACCAACTCCTACCAATTGAAAGAAAATCCATTCAGGTGTTTTTGCGCACCCCCCCCCCCCAGAGAAATCCAACAAAGATAAACAACGGAAAAACCGTTGGTGTATTGTCATGCTCATTGTATTTTCTCCCAAATTCAAAATGTTTCTGACTGCCAAATTCGAGGGAGGGGGGGGGGGCTTTTTCGTATTTGCAATAACGAGGCCCTACTATCAGTCTAATGTTTGTAAGGTAACATTTGCAGTTACGATCAAATTATCATTCTCTCAATATCACAGGTTTTTTTTAAACTATCAATATGAATAAATATTTCATTTGCTTACTCATTTGTTGCCAGCAGAGTGTTCCAGTCCGCAACCCCTTGGTATGGAGAACGGGACAATCCAAGATGATCGCATCACGGCGTCCAGTAGTTACGACGGTTACCCTGCCACTGATGGACGCCTCAACAATAACAACAGATGGTTAGCCATAAAGTAGGTATCAAAGGGAGATGCCACACCTGACACTTCACTCTCATATTCACTGTGTATCATTACAATGCCACAAAACCCTCCTGAATGTGTTTAATTAATGAACATCTAATTGCCTCAGTGGGGTTTTGTTTCTGTACGTTTTGTTTTATTTTGTTTGGCATTGTTTTTCTTTTTTGTAATGGTTCTCCTTTCCATTATAAAAAAACAGTTATCATCCCCGGCCAAAGCCCAACCCGGACTCATGCGCATTTGAATTGCATACTATAACGAGTTTCAATGATAATGTTTGATTTTCAAATCCATTCCACAAGCGGATTTGTGGAGTATCGTTATTTCATTGTTCCTCATCCTCTCTGCACTCTGTGTAGCGATGCCAATCCCTGGATCGAGGTGGACCTCGTCCAGAGTACAGTGGTGACAGGGGTCATCACACAAGGCTCTGGCTACGGTTCGTATGTGACTGCGTACAAGGTGGCGTATAAGAAGCAGCCCCCACTTGACCGTGAACACGTGACGGATGGAAACGGACACGTAAAGGTGAACATCAATCTTTACTAAGTCTTGCTGTAAGCTACATTTAGCTGTCGTTTGTAAAACAGTTTTGAAAAGAAAATGTAAAAAAAATGTTCTCATATTTTGTTTGGGCTTTTATCGCAATATGATAACTTCATTATTTACGACTTCGTACGGTTTCATGCTCAACCATTTAGCTATTCTGAAATCGCGTCTGAGTATGAACAAAAAAGCATGTCCTGCTTTTGATTGGTTTTGTCAGCTATCTTAAAAGATTTTTCATTCAAGTTCACCAACTCTATCATTCAATTTCGTCCACGAAAAATTTCACAGGCTTAAACAAAACCAATTTAGTCCAATTTAGTCCAGATTTTGGTCCCAAAATAGCAAAACGCTCTGAAGCTGAAACAGAAGCTTATGTCTATAATGTCTATAATAAGTCATTATGTCTATAATATGGCTGAGAATGATCAGAAAAGTGAGTGCCCACCCAAGATAAGCAGTTGACTTTATATAGTTATTACGGTTTGTTGAAATTCTGTTTCGAAGGAAGACCCCGTCAGCTAAGAATGCCAATTTTTTTGTGGTTTTGGTCCTAGACTTTACTACAAGTAGGCTATTTTTATACAAATCTTCGTTTATTGCGTTGGGATTCATTTCAGGTGTTCATCGGTAACACCGATTTCGGCACCCCGGTCACTAACCTGTTTGATGAGAGTGTGGTCGCCACGGTAGTGCGCATTGAGCCTACTGAATGGCACTTTTATGCCGCTCTGCGATTGGAGCTGCTTGGATGTCGTCGTGGTTAATTCAGCTGAAGCATTCAGGTGATTCTCTCCGATAGCGCTGACAAAATTTCACTCTATATAAAAGTAAATGCGACGGTAGATAATATTAAGGTTGATAATGAATACCATGCTTTGTAGGAGGAATATTTACACAAAGTAAGGATACACTGAAGATTTAGAATAACCACTACGGACTCTTATGAGTTGTTTTGTCTTTAGCTTAAGAAGTATCTCCCGGAAAAAAATATAGGTTTTACCGGCTATTTTCAAACGTTTGTCATTCGAATTTACTGTAAGTAATATTCAAATTGGTTTATCAACATCGATTAAGTTTAATTTCGTTTAATTTTATGTTCAATTTCGTCTTTTGTCAGACAATTTCAAATTCAGGTCAAGCAAATTGCAACAATAAGCACACACTTTCTTCTCGGGTTATTCAATTTTGTCTCGTCTACGCCGAAGACGTTATTCAGAAATTCAAATCGTGTGATTGATTTATAAAAGACGAATTTGATCTCTGAATGCGGACATTCGGCAAGAGCTTAGTTGGTGAATTTGAATGCAATATGTTTTAAAATAGCCGTGAAAACCTTTACATTAGGGTAATATTCACAGTTTATATTAAAATTAATGAACCTTTTATCGCCAAGTTTCCTACGTGGAATGCAATATAAACAAGAATCTGAAATTCAAAAAATGTCAAAAAAAGAAAAAAAAATCATCTGATGAATAATAAAAGTAAAGTATATATATATATATATATATATATTAGGTATTTCCGCTCTAAATAGAAACGTCTAAACTTTTGCAGTGCTTTTGTTGCATAGTTTTTTTATTGTATATAATATTAAGATTACGCTGTTTATTGTGTTATTATCGTAAATCTTCAATACAATATAGAACGTTTCCATGCAGTGTTCTACATAAATACATTTATGAATTGTTAAAACGTGACATTTCACACACAAAATAAAAAATCTAAATGGCTAGTGGTAAACCATCTCGAGAATTCAAATATTTTTAGTGATCAAACTTTGAGTTTAAAGGCCGGTTCATACTGTACACGTTTGCAACTGCAAAGAGCATTTGACGTCAGGAAAGCATTCGCTACGAAATGCCTTGGTGTTGAAATGTGTTCAACTTTTGCGAATTCCCGGCAGGAAAACTTGGCATAACGTCACAAGGTCGCGTTCGCTTTCGTTCCGAGTATTATTATTATTATTATTTATTCGGCCAACAAATGAACAAAAGTACAATGACAAAGCAAATAAAAAGTAAAAAGTAAACAAAAATTGGACATTGAAAGTAAGACCAGACAAGACTGAAGAATGCGAGTAGGAATGGGTCGGGGGAGGGGGGAGGGAAGGGAGGGTGGACAGTTTGACAGGGGAGAGGAGATAGAGGGACAGAAAACAAAAACAATATAACATTCCAAACCGGCCAGGGTAAACAAAAGTGTACTAAAACACTGTAGCTCTAAGGCTTGCCAGCCCATGCTCGAAATGTCTGCACAAAAATTAAATAGTATTCAATGTAAATTGAAAATATATAAATGAAAAAAAGAAAAAAAAAGAAAAAAAAGTATGAACTGGTGTTAAATGTAGTCTTTGCTTAATTATGTTTAAGCATGTCATGAACTGATGTATTTCTGCTGTCGATATAAGAAATTGAACTCACGATTTCAAATAGTCATATGATAATTTAGGTGAATAGTATAAGGTGTGTAGTGTATTGCTGCCGTAATGTAACATTTTTATTGGCATTTGTAATTGTGGTGTTCGATATGGAAAATATTTATATACAATTACGTGTATACATTTATGTGTAACAAAGTTAATTGATATAGTTTTAGACAATATTTTTTTTCAGTTATATCATTTTGACACGTGATTACTAGGATGTATGGGTCATCAAAATACCCTAATTTCAAACTAAGGGTCAATTTGTATTAAGAAGAAAACTACATGAGTATTAACACATAAAGTGTGATGTTCATTTGATGCCGAGCTGCCATAACAAGAAGCTAAGATGAAGCAATCTCTAACTCATTGAAGCACATACTTACCAATATTGTTCAATTATAATTCAAATGATTGTATACGCTTTGTGAATATGAACATGCTTGTGAAATAAAAAAAAACATAGAAACATTCACTCGTTTAATTTTTTAGTTGATCAGTTGATGTGCTTTGCGTATTAAAAATGACGTGTACAAAACCACTTGCCGCCTGTCCATATTTGATTGTAATGATTAAATACATCAGAAATGGAGAGAAGAAAATCCCACTTTGTTCTTCTATCCGCGTGTTTAGCAAAGTCTCGTAATCAAGGTACCGTTATCGTCTGTACCAATTTTATATTATCACCAGAGAGCGCCCAGCAACACTGACACATTCCTATAGAACCCAACGCCCCATCCTATACAATACTTTCGTTGTTTTGCTCCGTTTACTAGCTGTTTGTATATAATTTAAAGGCAATAAGACCCTGAGGATTTTAAAGGTAGCAGTTTCAGTATCATAATCAGGCTTCCCTTCCATTGCCACGAAGAGGTTTGATTTAATATTTCATATTTCAATTCCTTCTGACTCGTAGGGCGTATCCTATCAACACTGCCTTGAACTCTGAAGGCACAATACATGCATCTTAATTGCAATATCTTTAATAGTACGGCCCTCTCGGCAGTGTTGGAGTCAAGACCTCAGAGTCCGAGACCGAGACCAAGATCTTACCAACCAGTTTTAGAGATGACGTACTCAAAGAACTACACGACAGTAACATAGCAAGGCACCAGGGGGTCTACAAGACATTGCAAAAGGTGCGCCGACATTATTACTGGTCGGGCATGTCCGCCGATGTGCGGGCTAAAGTAAGGCAATGCACGATCTGTGCCCAGAGGAAATCTCCCAGCAAAAAGGCAAGGGCTCCACTGAAGCAATACATCGTAGGAGAGCCCATGGAGAGGATCGCCATGGATGTGATGGGGCCCCTCCCAAGAAGTAAGCGAGGGAACGCCTATGTTCTTGTTATTGGAAAGGCCTATGCGCTCCCGAACCAACAGACATCGATAATAGCCCGGACGGTGGTGGAAGAGTTCATCTGCAGGTATGGATGCCCCAAAGAGCTCCACAGTGATCAAGGGACCAACTTCCAGTCAGCGGTGTTTAGAGAAATATGCAAGCTGTTAGGGATTGACCAGACCCGCACGTGCCCATGGAACCCCAAATCAGACGGGTTCATTGAAAGGTTCAACAAGAGTTTGGTGGATTTAGTGAGTGTCATACTGAGACCCGATCAGCAAGACTGGGATGAGCAACTTCCCTATGCCATGATGGCATATCGCAGCGCAGCGCAAGACAGCACTTCGGAGTCCCCTTACTTCATGTTAATGGGACGGGAGATTGCACTGCCTCTAGATGCACTGACAGAGTTACCGACTGCGGAAGAAGATCCTCTTAGTACTGACTATGTGCAGAGCCTTCGAAAGAAAATGAGTCAAGCACACGAAGTGGCGAGGAAGAACATCAAAGCAAGCCATCAGCGGCAGAAACGTAACTACGACAGGCGTGTTGGGGGGAAGAGCATTGAAAGCGGCAAGTTTGTGTGGTTGCACAATTCGGCAAGGAAAAAGGGTCTCTCGCCGAAGCTGTAATTCAAGTGGAAGGGTCCGTATCTGGTCACATAGAAGCTATCTGATGTAACCTTTCGTATTCAAGAGAAACTACGGACGAAATCTAAAGTGGTGCACTATGACAAGTTAAAACTGTACACCGGACCTACACTAGAAGACTGGAGAATCAAGTCGAAAGCGGGCCAGACGAGACAAATTGAGGAGCAGGACGAGAGACCTCAGGAATCGGCAATGGCCGAAGCGGACAAGAAGCGATGGACCGGGAGTGAGAAGCGGACTGGAAACCAGCAGAGTCGTGATAAACCTGGTGAGGAGAGGGCGAGACGACCCGACAAGGACCACCGGCCAGATCCCCGCCGCGACAAACGGGAACCTCAGCATCGGTGTCGCCAGCTGGGGTGCAAGACAGTGTGCACCCAAAAGTCCAATTTGTGCCGCCATCTCCGTGAGGTGCATCGCGATAAGGAAAGAAGATTCTTCTGTGATACCTGCGGAGGCTACTTTGCCCGCTGAGAGACCCTGGAAAGACATATGAAGACACATAGCAAGAACAGCACACCATCACGCTCATCTCGCCCCGTATCTTCAACGCCGAAACCCCGCAAGACATCTTCATCACTGCCTTCACTTCCGCCGGAACCAACTCTCGAGCGCTTGAAGAGCCTGCTACCCCCGCCTCAGCGTCTACCAGCACCGCTTCCCCACACCCGCGGGTTGGCGGGAAATGTCTCAAGAAGTTGATGAAGGAGCTCGAGAAGGAACCTCCTATGATGGCGGACTTCTCCACATCACAGAGCGAGGTGGACACAGACCGGCAGGACGACAACACAGGACACAACTACGACAGGATTGCAATGACCATCACAACGACCTTCTACCGGAACGAGGTAGTAATCTACCAGGAGGAGATCAAGAGAAACTTCAACATGAACATTTAATTCTCTATAGAACTTTGAGTAAATGTACCTTTAACCGTGTCTTTGGTTGACACCCACTGTTTTTAACTCAGTTATAACCTGATACATTTTGTTAACTGTTTGTTTTATAACGTTAATTGTTCAGACCTTTTCATATATTTTTTCGTTAAAGTTATTTGTTGAGGACTGGTTATATAAAGTTATCTTGTTGCGGACTTTGTAAGATTTATCGTTGAGGACTTACTATATTAAATTAAATGTTGAAGACTTGTTGCATAATTATTCGATAAAGTTAATTGTTCGGAACTATTTTTTTTATAAGGCTACTTGTTGAGGATTGTTCATTATTTAACGTTTGGGAAGCCATACTGTTTTTTTGTAATAGAAATTAAGGCTTATTGGAACAAAATTAAGTTAGTTTTCAGGGACTGAAAACTTTGAGAGGGGGGCTATGTGACAGAGCACGAAGTGTATGTGATAAATTCAATGTAACCACTGTCTGTATAATGACTGTATTACATCGAGTCACCCACACTTTGCATATTGGCAGATCCTGATCGCTGATTGGTCAGTTGGGCTTAGGCACTATTGTATGGCAGAGTGAAATTGTATTGGGGCTATAGGCTACCGGGTGAACTCAGGGGTATAAAAAGCACCTGCACGACAGGATTTTAGGTAGATGATTCAAAGATGATTCAAGTGATAACTTAATGATTGGAACAAGTTATTGGGGTTTAAGTAATACTAGACAAATAAGGATGATGATGAGGATTGATTAAAGGCTTGACCATTGTTTGTGATTCCTGACTCCGATTCCACTCATTCCACTGGCTCAAATTATTGCTAATTAGACTTCTAATCACCGAATGTCAGGGCCAAAGTCCCAGGCTAGATAAAAGGGCCTGAGAGGATTGCAAATCTCAAGGATTCCTCCTCCCTACTCCCCTTCCGCAATCCCATTCCACAAACCCCTTCCACCTTCCATCGGCGGTATTCCACCGAGGAGTCCACTGACGGTATTCCACTGAGGATAACTTGTGCCGTGGCCCATCGCTGCGGGGACTGGACACCATCGAGGCGGCACGCTACCTATCAAACCAGCCTGACGAAGGAGAGCTGGCACGACAACGTCACAATAGGATCATAATGTAGGGGTGTGTAATTGTATTTATCGCCTTATCGGCAAGAGGGCGCCCTTGCGTCTTACTGTTTTGCAGCGATCCTTTCTAAATGAGCTGGAACAGACTAGGTCTCGACCTGGATGGCTCTGGGTGAGACAACCTTTCATAAAATACTCTCTGAGGAGATCTTGGTGGGCATCTGTACATCAAATGAAAGCATACTTATTGGGGATCAAGATTATACACTTTATGGCTTGGGTAGGAACCGATTGTATAATATTTTAGCTTGTAATTTTGGGTCATGACTGCCACAATTTATGGTTTTGAGTGCACATGATTTTGCGCGTGGAATACACGTTGCTTTTTTGCAGTTGTGCACGCATCGTGTTGGCTCGGCTGAGCGGCGGGTGAAATTCATACATTTGTACTACATTTTCCTAATAGTTGGGTCCAAAACATAAGTTCCGTGACCATTCTCTGGCTAGGATGGTTTGACGATGGATTTGACTTCTATGGACCATTTATAAAGAAATTAGCCCCCCGGTCCCTCCCACAAATCCCGGCATTTTTCGCCAGGGGGCCAAATCCAAGATGGCCGCCGGCGCCATCTTGAAAAATTAACTCTTGAACCAGAGCACCCAGAATCATGAATGAAGACACTTTTCCAGGTAAGTTGACCATGAGGATTCCGATTCCGACATCAGTTTGACGCTATGATGTCATTTTGACCCAGAAATCCAAGATGACCCCCATTCGATAGAGCAAAAACATAAATTTCAAACGGGAGAACCTAGGATCATGAATGAACACATTATTTTGGCAAAATGGTTGCGCTGATGCAATTTAAGAAGGTCCTGGACCCATCCAACATAAATGGAGCGACAACCCGCAGCCAGACATGTTGGTCAATGGTTCTTAAGGAGTGAGGTCCGAATGGGATCGAGGGCCGTATCAGCTGGTTTTAAAAATGATTAGCACAATGAAGTTCTGTCTTGTTTTAACAAAGCACACTTCATTTTCAGGTTTTGTCCCCACTGACTATGGCAATCATCATAATCATCACACTGCATGTTATGTTGGTACCAAATTATTCGCTTTTTCTATATTTTATATCGCAAACACTTCTGCTACTTTTTACTGTTATTGTTTCCTCGGATTGGTACGCGCACTGTAATGATGCTGTGGTTTCCCTGGTTTGTGATGTGAATTGAGAACATAGCTTACGGCAGTGTCCACTGTTCCATGTGTCCTCCGGTGTGGTAGGCTTTGCGACAAGGCCACCGATCCCATTACCTCAATTGAGATGTGGGAAAATCAAGAAAAAGGCCATGTAATGGAGCAGTCAGAACAAGTTTTGAGATGTTCACAAAACTGTCATTTGCAATAAATGTCCTGTCGGACAGTGTGTCTGTGGGACATTTAGGTTGACCTTTTGAAACAACAAGAAACTAGACAAGAAACTTGAAAAAGACCTACAAAAAAAGAAAAAGAGAGGTTGACGAATGCCAATCTCAGTCTTTGTCTATGTCTGTTGTCTAGTTCTGTTGCCCAGCTGCGGCTTCAGCTGCCAAGGAGCTGCAATCGAGTCTGGGGGCAATTGCATCATAAAACAAAATGTTAATGGAGCTGTAACATGAATTAAGCAAAGCACCCAGAATCAAAGCCAATCCTGATTTTGTATGATCACGCATGGCCAGATTTTCAGAGACACAAATTAACCATGGAAGATCAGAGCCTGCAAGACAAAATCGACTGTCTGATCGATCCTGCATTATGATCACCCCTATGCGCTTGAGATCAGATATCACTCTCAAATGTCATTTGAAATTATGTGCGTAGCTATCAGAAAATAAGTGAAGATGACAAACTCTCACGAATGCACTATGCCTTTCTCCGTGAGGATCAAACGACCTTCTTTGACCACATCAGAACAGTTATCTTTGAGGAACATAAGCTAAGGGCACTTTAGAGCCTCCTCAGAGATGACTGGATAACCCTTCTCTGTGTGTATGGCTTCCCAACATCCAGGGTCAAGTCACCCTATTCATGCGAGGGCAAGATTGCCTTCCACTCCCATCCTCGAAGGAGACAGAGCGACCTAGACTGTGACGCGTCTGTGGGGGAGGGTGGTTCTTATGTCGAAGCAGCACTTTCCTCCATCGGTGTAAGCATAGCGGATAGCAACTGGTGCACAATGTGGCTGATTGGCTTAGGAATGAATAATCAAACTCGTTCCGTAGGCACAGAGGGTCAAGGAGCTAGAGCACGAGGAGAAGGAGTTCTGCTTGCAATCTGCTTTGCGTGGGAAGAGGGGGTAGATCTGTCCCCGAGCACTCCCCCTTTCACCTCTCTCATCACACAGTATGTCATAAAGCTACCAACCACATCTGCCAGAAATGCCACCGTCACCCTTCTCGGGATGACTTACAGCAAGGAGCTTATTGACTCTTACTACAAGCTGGGCATGGGGATCAGCTATCCTAAATGTGCTTCTCCTCCGCGGCCTTTAGACCTTGCATGACCTGGAGCGGTGCTCGGCCTCTCCTGAGGAGATCGCTGAAGGAGAACCAAGCATCAGTGAATGGTAACCTGATGCAACCGAGCAAACTATTCAGTGTCATGATGGCTTGAATATGGAGCAGGGGAAGCGCTAGGCTTACAGTGACTGCCCAACAAGTCAGTTGTGAATCATGTCAAAGACAAGCTGTCTTAATCATCGGCACTAAGCGCATGGCTCTGTACGTTGCATGATTAGGGTGGACGGGCGGCTCACAGCGCCGTGTGGTCCTTTATGACGTACCTGCTTTCATCTCAGCCTCCTCATCAGCCAGTATTTGTGAGACAGTCTTTGCGTCTTTGATGCGCATAAGCTCATCCTGGATATTTGCCTTTTTCTCATGTACAAGAGGTTCTAGACACTGCAGAGACATCAAGTTACAGCGGTGCGTTTCCTCCTCCTATAAAGTTGTTGTTGAGAAAGTCATCAGTGTCAATGTCACTGATGATTGGTTCTTCATCAGCGATTTCCTTGGGACAGACCGAGCACCGCTCCAGGTCATGCATGGTTCAGACGTCTTGCAGGAGAAGCACGCTTGGGTAGCTGAACCCCATGACCAGCTTCTACTAAGAGCCGACAAGCTTATTGCTGCATAAAGTCATCCCGCGAAGGGTGACGGTGGCAATGATGGTGGATGTGGTTGGTCGCTTTATGACGTACTGTGTGATGAGAGAGGTGAGAGAGAGTGTGCTTGGGGACAGATCTACCCCCTCTTCCCACGCAAAGTAGATATCTGCTGCACCATGAGAAGCAAGAGTTGCTCCCCCTGTTGTAGCTCTGGGACGAGTTGGATTGAACTGATGACATCTTTGAGCCGCTCAGCCACATTGCGCAACAATTGTTTATTACTATGCTGACACCGATAGAGGACAAAGCTGCTTCTACAAGACCCCCTCCCCCCTCCAGACTTGTCAAGGATTAGATCACTCTGGTTCCTCCGAGGGTTGGAGCGGAAGCCGATCTTGCCCTCAAACTCCTGGGTTAGGATATCTTTTAAATAGGATGACTTGACCCTGGATGTTGGGATTAGGGTTAGGGTTACTGTTCTTATATAACCAAAGAAGATGGTCTGAACCTTATGGAGAGTTACATTGAGCATGCGTGGGAGTTTGTCATCTTCACTTATTTTCTGATAGCTATGCATTATTTCAAACGACATTTGAGGTGATATCTGATTTCAAGCACGTAGGGCTGATCAGCTGCAGGATCGATCAGACAATTGATTCCGTCTTGCAGGCTCTGATCTTCCAAGCACTTTGTTTTATGATGTATTGCCCCCAAACTCGATTGCAGCTCCTTGGCAGCTGAAGCCGCAGCTGGGCAACATAACTAGACAACAGACATAGACAAAGACTGAGATTGGCATTCATCAACCTCTTGTTTTTCTTGTCTTTTGTTGGCCTGTTTAAGTTTCTTGGTATTTCTTAAGGTCAAGCTACATGCATCACGTACACATATATTGTCCGACAGGGCTTTTATCCTAATTGTCAGTTGTGTGGACATCTCCAAACTTGTCCAGACCGCTCCATTGCAGGGCCTTTTTCTTGGGATTGTCCAACCTCTCATTTGAGGTCATAGAATCGGTGGCCTTGTCGCAAAGCCTACCACACTGGAGGACACATGGAACGATGGACATTGTCGTAGGATACATGCGTGTTCCCAATTCATCTCAAACCACCGAAACCACAGCATCAGTAAGAAGTATCGGAAGTGTTTTGTGATATAGAATATATAAAAAAAAGAATAATTTGGTGCCAACATATATGTAGTGATTATGATGATGATGATGATTATGATGATTGCCGTAGCCTCATTAGGGACACAACCTAAAAAAGGAAGTGTGCTTTGTTAAAACAACTCAGAACGTCGTTGTGCTATACAAGTTTATACAAAATCCAGCCGATATGGCCCTCGATCCCATTAGGACCTTGCATCTTATGTTGGATGGATCCAGGACCTTCTTAAATTGCATCAGCGCAACCATTTTGCCAAAATAATGTGTTTATTCATGATCCTAGGTGCTCCCGTTCAAAAGTTATGTTTTTGCTCTATCAAATGGGGGTTATCTTGGATTTCTGGGTCAAAATGACGTCATAGCGTCAAACTGATGTCGGAATCGGAATCCTCATGGTCAACTTACCTGAAAAAGTGTCTTCATTCATGATTCTGGGTGCTCTGGTTCAAAAGTTAATTTTTCAAGATGGCGCCGGCGGCCATCTTGGATTTGGCCCCCTGGCGAAAAATGCCGGGATTTTTGGGAGGGACCAGGGGGCTAATTTCTTTATAAATGGTCCATAGAAGTCAAATCCATCGTCAAACCATCCTAGCCAGAGAATGGTCACGGAACTTATGTTTTGGACCCAACTGTAATCGCTCTACTGTGTGGTCTGTGCTGTGTGTCACGAAAAGTTTTCTGTTTTGTATGCAGCATAAACAGGGCACTTAAATAGAACATCAGGCAGGGGCTGCTAGCCTACATGTACACCGGCTGTGGGACATAATGTGTCCTGAAACCCTCCAGTGTTGGGTGAGTGTTGGCGGCCGGACCTGTTTGTTACATGTATTTTATGAGATAAATTTAAGGTTAAAATGTGACTCACTTTAAATAGTGTACTTCATCATAATGTAATTGTATTCATAAAATGTATGTGAGGGATAAATTCATGAACTAGATTTTGTGCATTTTTCTCTCGTAGGGGTCTTTCCGGGGTTTTTCCGTGGTGTTTCCCGTACACATCTGTAGTTGTATTCGTCACTGTTGCATGTTGGTTGACTTTGTGTCCCATTGTAACCGTTTAGGGAAGGACACAGGAAAATAACAATCAATTAATTTCCAATCAGCTTTTATTGTGTAACAACAATTTCGTTTGGCCAAACAATTCAATCAAAATACAATCAATGTTTAATTAAAAGGATATGGATCAACGATGCTCAAGTACATGTAATACACACAAAAATGGGGCCCAATGATGTGCACAGTAGATGGCCGGCCGGCAAGAAAGTCAATGCTGGAGCTTTCACAGTTCCAAAATAGTGACGTCCAGTCAACCGACTTGACTGAACCGGTGACTCCAACGAAGTCAGTAAACTAGCCCGGTACTGCAAGGCAGACGAAGTCGTTGGTCTCCTTGAGTAGGCTCACTCCAGTAGTTTTACGGAGCACCTCTGATGACCACTGGCCTACTGTAGTAGTTTCCTTTATCAGGTGAAATTCAGATCTGGCACACGTCAATCAGGTGAGGTCGTCCCTTCAGTTATCTCAACGAGAGACTAAGAAGTTCTCACTTGTATCTGAGAACCTGAGAACTGAGAGCAAAATACAATACAAAACATGTACATAAGGTACAAAACCGAATATAGCCATGTGCACGTTTTTACAGCTATAAACTTTTCAATGCGTGTCCATTTCAATATACACTGTTTATAGATTCGTTGCAAGGGCATGCAAATTACCATAGCAACATGTACTTACAGGTACAGTTACCCATGCAATATATTTAAACTGATCCACCATGGATCCATAATGAGCACTAAACAACTTTTAATCAGCGCAACAATCACTTTAATTATTTCCAATAATTACCCAATCTAGACATGCACATGTTTCAACTATGCATGTGTACTAAATGTGCATGTAAACTAACATTGACCCACTGCATTTGCAATCACAACAATTTTTGTCTGGGAAAACAAATCAACGGACATTACTGCTTTCCCTAAATAACAAGAAGGCACAATAAATGCAAACAAAGAAATATAACCCAATGTGAAAAGCTACATGCCAACCCATTATCTAATCAAAAGCTAGCACTCAAAAATGTCCGATTCAATCCCCATATATATATCCCTGCATTACACGCGTTTCCCAAATAAACGTGTGCTTTTACACAGCATGAAAAGTCATTCATTCACACCCCTCAAATATAGGAAATATCACACACCTGAGAGCCAACAGTATGCTGAGCAGAAATAACGGATTCTTGAGGCACACAACAGGTTGATGATTCGCTCAAAAAGCGACTTTACAGCAAGATGATTCTGGATAAATTTGTCGAACAAAACTTTTATCGACAAACAAACTTCGTGAACAATGGCAAGAAAACGGGCGCGTTTTTAGCGAACGCTTGAGGGCGCTATATCATTTCTCGCGACTCCTAGAAAGCAAGTAGCTACACCATGGATCTCAGTCTCGTAATAAACCAGAAGATTTTTGGGGATCGGTGTCTCAAGACTCTTCGTTTCTTATTGCCCGGAACCCGGGATCACTTCCCCTCCTCGGAGTTGATAACGAGACTCCACTCAACCCCTGTCCCTCACGGAGGTTACTACAATAAAAATTGGGCTCATCGTTATTTGGCCCATAAATATTGATTAGTGACAGACAAAAGTCGCCAATCTCACTATCAATGACCAGCAAATTACTGTTATCATCCTTCTTGACATTATGAACCTTGTACTCAAAATTATTATTAAACACAATAGCGACACCTCGAGAATTAGTTGTAAAGGAACTAAAATAACATTCAAGACCCCATTCGTTGGCCACATAATTTTCCATTTTCTAGTTAAAATGTACATCTTGTAAACAACAAATAGAGAACTTCTTGTTTTTCAAAAAAATTAAACACATCTCTGCGTTTTGCAGAATTTCGCAAACCTCTGCAATTCATCGAGGCTATCGATAAAGTACTAAAGTACTAAAGTACTGTAAGCTTCTCGCCACATACCGTGTCAATGTATGCAAATTCGAAAAGTACTGGTATACATTACTCGGACACTCGATAGAAGTGACATTTAATTGAATGTACACGAACCATCGGTACCGATGGTTCGTGTACAAACCAGAATGAGCCAATAAGACAACAGCGCCGATGGTTTGTGCACTGACAGATACAACCAATGAGAGAGCATACAATCACTAGTGGTCATCGGCCCAGTGACCTTGCCTAGCTCAGCTATCAGTGAGATTTACGTAACGTTGCGTAACAAAGTGTATGTGGGGAAGCTGTGGTCAGGGCCCTGGCCCTGCACAAGGCCATGCATGTGCATGCTATCTTAATATGTTAATGTAACGTACACTTTGTACAGTTGAAACCTTATATTAATTGCTTCTATATCCAGACATTAAGGTTTGCTGCATGCACTATAATATATTACTTGGACATGGTTGTATAGCAAGGATCTATGGTTGCACCATGGAGGAAGGAATAGAAAAATACAACTTGGAAAACGATAATCTAAACGAGAATATGCTGAAATGTAGCGCCCACTGAGAAAGAGAACTGAAGTTGTAATACATACATGTCAACCGTGCAGACAAGTTCTAGGAGAGAATATTCAACCGACGGCGAGATTACTTACACCATGGAGGATGGAACACCTCCATGCTTACACAAGCTAAAACTGTAAAAGATTTAATGTTTTTATATTCCTTGCTTTATGTTTATTATAAGATGGAATTTTGCGTCGGGGTGATATAAGTCAAATTAGGTTTTGCCCTTTTTACTGATCATTAATTTTTGTCAAACCTGTTTTATAAACCAACAAACAATCAATTGTTGTTTTATGCATTTTAACTGGACTGGTGGTATTACCATTAAATCCCATATTCAAGGCATAAATAGATATTTGTTGATGTATGATGTAACATTGCATGGCGCCGCCACTGACGTGGTGTACTTTGCTTGTTCGTCTGTCGCGCTATCTAATAGAGCAACAGTTTTGTACTGAACTTTCACAAAAACCGGTATAATGTCATCGAGTTCTAAACACTCCCGTTCCTGAATCACGAGTTAATCCAATTCCTGTTACAAAGTTACAACAAAACATTATTTCGACATGATTTTCCTATTTTATTGCAAAGTGGAAGGGTAACCCTTTGAAAATATCCCCCCAAAATGAGGAAATAATTTTCTGACAAACTTCTAGTTGGGTATATAAGTAGATCGAGATAATAATGGTTTATCAGATTTTATCAACTTTACAGAATTCTTCAATGGAATTTTCCGATATTTATTCAAGTGCGCCACGTTAGAGAACATTCAGCCGTTTGTGTGCCCAATTTCCGGATGCCACCGTTTTTGAATTTCGGAATATAATCTCATGACACCGAAATCGTTTACAGAGGTATAAACCGCCGCAGTAATAAGGTGTAAGTACCAGTATTTCACGGACTGAATTTGAAGTTTATCAACAAATAAGTTTGGCAACACTACATGAGGAAAGTCAAGGTAAACGTCGAAGTGTGCCAAGTTAGGAAACACCACTATGTAATATATTAAGGAATTGATAGGGTACTGGTTTTTAAGAAATATATTTATAGACTTTGAGCCCATTATTTTTAAATTAGAGATGAAGGAAGGGCATTTCCAAAAAGCAGAGCTTGTCGAATAGGAATCCCCTATAACATGAATTAATACATACGTTTAATGAAAAAAGCAATTGCAAACAATTAAACATGTAAGCTGTACATGCCCCCCCCCCTCCACCAAAAGCAGTTCCTTTGCGCCACCATATTCCACGGAGCACACTTTCAGGATATAATTTTAGAAATGTTGATACTGATTTCCGGGGCGGGGCAGATACGTGTTCCCTCACGTCCCCCTCATTTTGGCGACGGATAAACCTAACCCAGCGTAGTTTTTTTTACTTTTGATGTAACGAAGGAGAAATCAAAAATGTTGGTTTTTTTTACCCTAAAAGAGCCGGGGGCGGAATTCGCCACCCCCTCGACTTTTTCCACGATAGCCTTTAAACAAATTTTTTTCGCAACCTGAGCTGTTATGACTTTTTAGCCTCGAGCCTTGCGCATCTTTTGACAACAAAAAAATATAAAAATCAGAAATGGGTTGTTGCGCAGCGAAAATTTTTCCGGCGCCATGCGCCGTGAAAACTGAATTTTCCCATATATGTAGCGTAAACAAACCAGAATAACCATTCGTACATATGAATAATTAATTAGCCATAATTCCAGAACCCTTTGCCCTATAATCATGAAATTTCTTGGGTATATTTATGAAGAGTTGCTCTATGCATCTTCTTCGTCACTCGAAGGGGGGGGGGGGGGGGGGCGTGAATTTGCAGCATGTTAATGCCAAGAGAAGAAAGGGGTGCGGGAAGGCAAAATAGGGGTGCGGGCGTAAATTTGCAGCATGTTAGTGCCAAGAGAAGAATAATAATATGAATAATTAATTAGCCATAATTCCAGAACCCTTTGCCCTATAATCATGAAATTTCTTGGGTATATTTATGAAGAGTTGCTCTATGCATTTTCTTCGTCACTCGGGGGGAGGGGGCGTGAATTTGCAGCATGTTAGTGCCAAGAGAAGAAAGGGGTGCGGGAAGGCAAAATAGGGGTGCGGGCGTGAATTTGCAGCATGTTAGTGCCAAGAGAAGAATAATCATTCGTACATATGAATAATTAATTAGCCATAATTCCAGAACCCTTTGCCCTATAATTATGAAATTTCTTGGGTATATTTATGAAGAGTTGCTCTATGCATTTTCTTCGTTACTCGGGTGAGGGGGGGGGGGGAGGGGGCGTGAATTTGCAGCATGTTAGTGCCAAGAGAAGAAAGGGGTGCGGGAAGGCAAAATAGGGGTGCGGGCGTAAATTTGCAGCATGTTAGTGCCAAGAGAAGAATAATAATATGAATAATTAATTAGCCATAATTCCAGAACCCTTTGCCCTATAATCATGAAATTTCTTGGGTATATTTATGAAGAGTTGCTCTATGCATTTTCTTCGTCACTCGGGGGGAGGGGGCGTGAATTTGCAGCATGTTAGTGCCAAGAGAAGAAAGGGGTGCGGGAAGGCAAAATAGGGGTGCGGGCGTGAATTTGCAGCATGTTAGTGCCAAGAGAAGAATAATCATTCGTACATATGAATAATTAATTAGCCATAATTCCAGAACCCTTTGCCCTATAATTATGAAATTTCTTGGGTATATTTATGAAGAGTTGCTCTATGCATTTTCTTCGTTACTCGGGTGAGGGGATGGGCGTGAATTTGCAGCATGTTAGTGCCAAGAGAAGAAAGGGGTGCGGGAAGGCAAAATAGGGGTGCGGGCGTGAATTTGCAGCATGTTAGTGCCAAGAGAAGAATAATCATTCGTACATATGAATAATTAATTAGCCATAATTCCAGAACCCTTTGCCCTATAATCAAGAAATTTCTTGGGTATATTTATGAAGAGTTGCTCTATGCATTTTCTTCGTCACTCGGGGGGAGGGGGCGTGAATTTGCAGCATGTTAGTGCCAAGAGAAGAATAATCATTCGTACATATGAAAAATTAATCAGCCATAATTCCAGAACCCTTTGCCCTATAATTATGAAATTTCTTGGGTATATTTATGAAGAGTTGCTCTATGCATTTTCTTCGTCACTCGGGGGGAGGGGGCGTGAATTTGCAGCATGTTAGTGCCAAGAGAAGAAAGGGGTGCGGGAAGGCAAAATAGGGGTGCGGGCGTGAATTTGCAGCATGTTAGTGCCAATTAGAGAAGAATAATCATTCGTACATATGAATAATTAATTAGCCATAATTCCAGAACCCTTTGCCCTATAATCATGAAATTTCTTGGGTATATTTATGAAGAGTTGCTCTATGCATTTTCTTCGTCATTCGGTGGGAGGGGGCGTGAATTTGCAGCATGTTAGTGCCAAGAGAAGAAAGGGGTGCGGGAAGGCAAAATAGGGGTGCGGGCGTGAATTTGCAGCATGTTAGTGCCAAGAGAAGAATAATCATTCGTACATATGAATAATTAATTAGACATAATTCCAGAACCCTTTGCCGAATAATCAAGAAATTTCTTGGGTATATTTATGAAGAGTTGCTCTATGCATTTTCTTCGTCACTCGGGGGGGGGGGGCGTGAATTTGCAGCATGTTAGTGCCAAGAGACGAAAGGGGTGCGGGTAGGCAAAATAGGGGTGCGGGCGTGAATTTGCAGCATGTTAGTGCCAAGAGAAGAATAATCATTCGTACATATGAATAATTAATTAGCCATAATTCCAGAACCATTTGCCCTATAATTATGAAATTTCTTGGGTATATTTATGAAGAGTTGCTCTATGCATTTTCTTCGTCACTCGGGGGGAGGGGGCGTGAATTTGCAGCATGTTAGTGCCAAGAGAAGAAAGGGGTGCGGGAAGGCAAAATAGGGGTGCGGGCGTGAATTTGCAGCATGTTAGTGCCAATTAGAGAAGAATAATCATTCGTACATATGAATAATTAATTAGCCATAATTCCAGAACCCTTTGCCCTATAATCATGAAATGTCTTGGGTATATTTATGAAGAGTTGCTCTATGCATTTTCTTCGTCACTGGGGGCGTGAATTTGCAGCATGTTAGTGCCAAGAGAAGAAAGGGGAATCCGCCCCGGCTGTGAGGTGGTCAAAATAACCCGGCAACAATGTTACCAAGTGGGCAAATAATTGTTATTTAAAGATTTGGTCAATTCAATAAAAGTGTCAGTCATGCGTAATGCGCTTGTATGAATTTAGTGTATTTTGTACACTCCATGTTCCAACCTTTAATCATCTTAAAGTTACAATTATTCCTTAAAATTTAGCATAAACAGTTATTTTACTCTTCTCTTCTCTGTATTATTTTTGTGTTAATTTGTTGTTAACAGGTATAATGAATCTAATGCGTAATGTCAGCCACGGTAATGTCAGTCACAGAGGTTTATTTGCATATTAAAAGAAATCATGAAAGTTTTGCACATTTACTACATGTGTTGGTTACCCTATAAGCTAAAATGCTCGTATGGATTTAAATACGTAGGAATTTTTACTTGAAAAGAAATTTGAAAAACATGTGTGACATTTTTGGTTGCATCGCTTTTTGTAATGTCAGTCACGATAGTAAACTACCACTCTAATTGGAAAAACTGAACATGAAATTTCAAATTTTCAATACCGTATTGTGTATTCAGGTCCCAGTAACTCCCATGCCAAACAATGGTTCAGTTGGCTTTAATTGTTTACACATAAGAGCTGATTTGATATTCAAAATTAGTAATGTAATGTCAGTGACGGTCTTAGGCTTAGTGTAATGTCAGTCACAAAAAACGATGCTTTTTCCCATAAAAGCATTCAGGATAGCAATACAAATCTGCCCTTCATTGTTTTCTTAGCACGGGGTCTGGGTATATCAACTTCTGTTGTTGACAGACGAGGCTATTTTAATTGGGTGTTAATTTGTTTTATATTAACAGGCATATTCATTCAAAAATTCATGATTTTTTCCCCCCATCTTACTACATGCGTTAGTAACCCTATTAGCTCTAATGTTCTAATGGATTTTGATCTGCAGCACTTTTAACCTGAAGAGAAATTTGAAAAACATGTTTGACATTTTTGGGTTGCATCGCTTTTTTAATGTCAGTCACGGCACCAGTCAGGGCTCTGGAGTGCTCTGAAACGTACAAAACTAAATCAGGCCCACTTTACTCACAGTTTAGCCAGCAAATTTCTGCAAAAATTCCACTGGGGCAAAGAAAATGTCCTCAGTATTTCACCAACCAAGTTTGCAGACTCAATTCATTTTTTAAAGGAGACTTTTCTTTAATATTTTGCACATGAGAGGGAAGTCAAGTGATTTCAAAATGGGGCTAAATACTAGACTGGTACATGTTCAACCATGGTCCAACTATTTGAAAAGACTGACCTCTTCATTAAAAGTCAATAGTCTGGTGGCTTGACTATGGAGAAATGTGTAGTAATTTGAGACTACTTCCCGCTAGTTCCCGTTTTGGGACTCTCATACACAGTATTGAGAGTCCCAAATTTTCGGACTATCACGGCACTAAACAACCCCCCAAGACAAAAAAAGCTAACCATGAAATTTCAAAGATTCAATACTGTATTGTGTATTTAGGTCCTAGTAACCCCTTTGCCAAACATGGTTCAGTTGGCTGTAATTGTTTAGACATTAGAGCTGATTTGATACATGTAATGTCAGTCACGGTGGAATTGCCCAGATAATGAAGACATTAAATCCTGTAGCTTGTGTAGGTAATCTCGCCGTCGGTTGAATATTCTCTCCCAGAACTTGTCTGCACGGTTGACATGTACATGTGAACTCCAGTTCTCTTTCTCAGTGAGTGCTACGTTTCAGCATATTCCTGTTTAGATTTTCGTTCTCCAAGTTTCCGTACAACCATGTCCAACTAATATATTAAAGTGCAAGCAGCAAACCTTTGTCCAGAAATACTAGAAGCAAATAATTATAAGGTTTCAACTGTACAAAGTGTACGTTACATTAACATATTAAAATAGCATGCACATGCATGGCCTTGTGCAGGGCCGGGGCCCTGACCACAGTTTCCCCACGCACACTTTGTTACGCAACGTTACGTAAATCTCACTGATAGCTGAGCTAGGCAAGGTCACTGGGCCGATGACCACCAATGATTGTATGCTCTCTCATTGGTTGTACCTGTCAGTGCACAAACCATCGGTGCTGTTGTCTTATTGGCTCATTCTGGTTTGTACACGAACCATCGGTACCGATGGTTCGTGTACATTTAATTAAATGTCACTTCTATCGAGAGTGTCCGAGTAATGTAAAAGAAAAGTACAAAGAGCTGATCTTTTGTTGCGTAATTGTAGAATGAAAGAAACCCGGAATGGTAAGAATACTACCCCCCTGTAATTCCAAAGAATAAGACTCCCACCCAACGTGCCCCACCCCAAATAATTCCTGTACAACATCCAATGACACCTATTTGGCTTAAATATTGTAGAGTTTTAGGTTAATTACTGGTGGCGCTGTTTACAGTGGAGACTGTGGTCAGTGCATAGACATAAAGAACCTATAGACGGACAACAGGGGGCGCAAGACCGAAATTTCAGTGAAGCCGCCATTTTTAAAAACCATGGGCAAACTTGTTCGGCACGTCACACATAAAGCGCACACAATACGCGGCTGTCTGGTGAGGTCCTCCAAGCAGAACGTCACCGTGAAGGGTAAGTTGTAGTATTATTGACAGTTTATGACAGTAGAACAAACCTGACAATGTGTTCATATCATGTATGACATATCCGGGCATTGAGCAAGGGGAAAAAAGCAAGTTTTTTAGGAACATATTAGCCCCATAAATGTGGCCTATTTAATGGACTGCCGCCGTGTCGCACTTTGCCAAATTTTGATTTTCACAGTTAGGCTTACTTTGTAGGTTTTTTTTGCTTTAGAAGCATACTCACCCTCTTTATAGGCTAATCAGAAAGTGCTGCCTTTTTCAGATGTCTAATTTTTGTGAAATTTCATGTTGAAATTATGATATGCAAACGTGTGCAAATGTATCTGGGTACAACTATAGAATGCAGGGCCACTTTACTCTACATCCGCGCCTCCGTACGGTTGCGTGGAGGCGTGGAGACGCAGTGCCTACCTCCGAAAATCGATCGTGGAGTCGTGGAGCCGCAGTCGATATCTCCGAGAAGTGCGCGTCTCTTCGACTCCCCGACTCCGCGCCTCCGCCACTCCGCAGTGTCCCGCGTCTTCGCGACTCTGCGACTCCACGACTCCGCGCCTCCGCCACTCCAGACAGTGCCCCGTCGCCCTCCTCCCTTCCTAATTTGCGAGCCCATTTAAAGTGGATACGGATGCTTCATTCTCAAAAAAATTCCGCCGAGAATTGCGCCCTCTATCGGCGCGAGTCTCTGCGACTCCCCGACTCCGCGCCTCCGCCACTCCAGTGCCCCGCGTCTCCGCGACTCTGCGACTCCCCGACTCCGCGCCTCCGCCACTCCAGTGCCCCGCGTCTCCGCGACTCTGCGACTCTGCGACTCCACGACTCCGCGCCTCTGCCACTCCGCGACTCCGATCCGTACCGTGCCCCCAACACATTTACAAGCACGCCCTCCCTTCCGATCCTTCATGAGAAGCTTAGAAGACAAGTGCATTCGCTGTACTTAGCACTTTTTGCAGGTTTGCATATCTATTAGTATTAGTATTACTCCTATCCATCCACGCCTCCAAGCAAAATAAAAAACCTTGCTCCGGCGTGGCCCTGCATTCTATAGTTGCTCCTAGTCCGAAAATTTGGGACTCTCAATACTGTGTATGAGAGTCCCAAAACTTATGGTATTGAAAACATGCAAAGCAAGAAAATAGACTGGCACCTAAAACAACCAGTCCAACACAGCTTCAGTACTGCATCAATCAACCATGCCAAAAGAATTAAAGAAACATGTGGCATGAAGCGGGAACTAGTCTCAATTTACTACACATTTCTCTGTAGTCAAGCCACCAGACTATTGACACTGAATGAAGAGGTCAGTCTTTTCAAATAGTTGGACCATATGGTCATGATGGTTGGACATGTACCAGTCTAGTATTTAGTCCCATTTTGAAATCACTTGACTTCCCTCTCATGTGCAAAACATTGAAGAAAAATCTCCTTTGAAAATTGAATTGAGTCTCCAAACTTGGTTGGTGAAATACTGAGGACATTGTCTTTGCCCGTTTTGTTTTGCACGTTTCAGAGCACTCCAGAGCCCTGTCTGCTGTAAGTGTAACTTAGCCCTAGTCCTAGCCCAGGTTGGACTCTGTTGTGTACCCGCAACGGAGTCCAGGGTATGAATCTCTCCTGCCATAGCGAAAAAAGTTTTAACACATTTAGTGTTAGTAAATATTGCTTGAGATTATTTACGCTTATTGAATTCTCATTGTCTTTGGGTAATGTTATTTTTTTTTTCATTAGAAAATTGACGTGACAGGTCACACAGTGGATGATTTGGTGAACAAGACAATAGAATACCTTCAGCCCAATCCAGGTAAGAACCAAAATTGAAACATCATTGACGCTAACCTTCCCAAATCATATTTGCAAAATGTAGGTTTTTGCAGGATTGAGGCAATATGGCAAAAATGTGTGCCTGATTTATGAGGATGCACTGTGTCAAGGTCTGGGGCCGGATCTTGTGATGTTCCCTGAGCTCAGGGAACCAGACTAGCTGGCTTGCATCCATTCACGGATGTGTAACCGCTTGTCAAAAAAAATGTGGACTAAATAAATTGGGTAAATTGGGGTACTATTTGGCAAAATCAGTTTCTTCCAACGATGGTCGGCCAACCATCTTTTGAAATCAATACAAAAATTTCCACTTTTCTTGAAAATGACAGCACACCAGGTGCCAAGATTTCACAGGATGTCTGAGACTGTCATTCACCTACAGTCAAGTAAAGTATTTCATAATAATTTGGTAGTTTTGTTTGTTGATGTTTGCAAATGTCGTATATTACCTTTAATTGTAACCTTTGGAATAATTACGTTTGGGGTGACTATAGAACACCGGTTTGAATCGGGTCTAAGTATTCACTTCAAACAAACCAAATAGAGATAGATCTTCTATTTGTGTGCTGACCCTAATCAATCGTATTGTCTTTCCTGAACAGTCTCCAGAGCCATGAGTAAAGTCCGTGGTCAGAACAAGGGAGAAACCAAGCCTCAACAACCCGTAGGATTCCTGGGAGAAGTCATGCTGAAGAACGGCAGAGAATTAGGAGAAGATTCGACGTTTGGTGAGCGAGCTTCAAGATGTATTCTCTTTCCTTCTGTGGTAGACTGATCAAAAAGCTCTCAAAAAGGTGCTCTAATCAGTGTTCCAATCCACCAACATAGTACCATGAGTATTGTGTAATTTATGTAGTGCCCAGCACTTCAGATATGCAAGGCCAAGTAAAGAAATAAACCAGTTTCTCATACCTGCCCGCTGCCTTTTTTGCACCCACTTTTTATTTTTTTATTTTTTTTATTTATAAATGCATGCATTTGCAATATACAGGTGAGTCAAAAAAGACAAAACCCAAATGGCAGGACCAATTTTTGAATGAAGTTTTGCCAGTAGCACTTTCCAAATCTAGGATATGAAAGCCCAATCAATGGCTTTGTATTAACACAAGAATCATTCACATCACTCATTTGCTTTTCAAGTTACGGAATTTTGAACACAAACACTGTTTTAAAAGTTCTGTCCACGGATCACAAAAAGGTAAGTGTTCTTTCAGTAAAATGAAAACAATTCACATGCATCCCTGTGAGAATTGTTTTCGTTTTGCTGAAAGAACACTTACTTTTTGACCTAGCCCAACTCTTCTCATTTCGATGGAAACAACAGGACAATAAAATCTTTCCTGTTATAGGTATTATAAAAAGATGGATTTTGCTATGTTTTTGTATTCGTTTGGATACAGGTACGGCGATGGTCGAGATGGAAGAAACACTGAGGCAACTTTCTGAAGTCAAGGACGCCTTCGATCTGAACGTCAGACAGAACTTTTTGGATCCCCCGTGATCATCTCAAGAACAAAGATCTGAAGGAGATCAACGTGAGTTCCATCTTACAAAATCTAACATCATCCATTATGCGGTTGATTTTGATAGAATCAGGACTGTGTTGCACAGCCATGTTCGGGGAAATTCAAGCACAAATTAGGGACAATGGAAAAGCGTAAAGCCACGTCAGAATGAAGTGGCTACGGCTAATACATTAGTTGCACCTATGGAAGCAGATGAAGCCACTTCCCATGTGGGCTAGTGTTAGTCGTAGCCATGTCATTCAGACATGGCTAATGCTCACTAACAGAAGGGTTAACCAGGGTTACTGGAAATTACATTCTCATACAGCGTAATCCGGCAAACAAAATTAGAAGCCATTTTTGAGGTCGCGCCACGACTACGTGCACGCGTTCTTAAAGACGAGGCTCACAAATGTTTAGGTCGAAGGAGTCCGGAGTGCGCGATTCACGTGAGCCTAGTGCCTCCGCATTTATCCTGAGTTATCCTGTTCACAGACAAACCAAGGCCGATGAAAACATATACATGTACCTCACCTCATGGTGGAGGAAAAAAAAAGCAGACGGGAAAACTGGTTTTTTTTTTTACTCTGTCTAATAATGCATTTCATAGACCATGCATTTCATAGACAATCTCAGCTCCCAGGGTATACTTAGCACAGCTGTTTAGTTTTGGTGGAAACAACAGAACAATAAAATGCTGTTTTTTATAGGTATCATTAAAAAACAAAAAAATTGTTTTGGTTATTTTTGGGATACAGCTACGGCGATGGTCGAGATGGGAGAATCACTGAGGCAACTTTCTGAAGTCAAGGGCACCTTCGATCTGAACGTCAGACAGAACTTCCTGGATCCCCTGGATCATCTCAAGAACAAAGATCTGAAAGAGATCAACGTGAGTTCCATCTTACAGAATCTGACAGAATTTGGTTGATTTTGATAGAAGCAGGACTGTGTTGCACAGCCACCTGCGGGGAAATTCAAGCACAAATTGTGGCCAATCTGGAAAAAAATTGATACAAGACAAGTGATGGATTACTGGTTGATTTGGGTTGTAACTTATGCCTGTGTACTTTGGGTCATTCGATAAATTTGGGGTCCACTTTTTTCCTGTCCCTGTTACATCTGACATCTATGATTTTATAATTCTGATGCACTCCTTAATGCAGTCGTCCTCCAAGGGTGATTATAAATAGCAAACTACCTACACAACGAATACAAAATTGTTTAAAGCCATTCTTAACCCTAACTCCCTGGGCATTTTTGTGATGATGCTGCAAAATCCTCCAACTGCCTCCATGTCAAAATTGCATGCAGCCTCAATCCTGCAAAATTCTCCGTTATTTCTTGAATGTGGTCCTTGGAGGGGTGACCACTGCCTCAATCCTACAAAATCCTCCAGCAATCACTGTCAATATGTTGAGGCTGAGCCAGTGACATCGTGGAGCAGTGCGGAGGACTTCAAGTATAATTTATGTACAGCTGAGCATAAACAAACACAAGGCCTGGCCCAAGACCTTGACACACTGCATCCTGCAAAATCAGCCACACATTTTTGCCAATGAAACAGCCTCAATCCTGCAAAATCCTCCATTTTGCAAAGAGGATTTTGGAGGATTTGGGAAGGTTAGGGTTAATGCAGTCGTCCACCAAGAGTGATTATGTGAAGCAGACAACCTACCCAACAAATTGTTGAAGTCATTCTTAATGATACTTGAACAGCAAATGACAATGCTCAGAGATAACAGGAACTCGAAAATTGTCACACTTTGACCCATAATTTATATAAGGTGCCTTACAGCAATGTGCAAATGTCTCTTGTCAAACAATAAGTTTATTTGTCTCCCCAATGTTTGTTTTTTTCAGCACCATCGGAAGAAGTTGCAGGGGCGACGTCTTGACTTTGATTACAAAAAGAAAAAGCAAGCAAAAGGTAGGCAACAGATTATCTCAACTCCATCATATCAAATCATCTTACATTACTAAAATCATAACTAAAACAAAAATAACGTTAGACTTAAAAAGTTTTATTTTTAACATGACACTAATTCATTATTAAGACAAGATAAGTTTTGCGGTAGCACCATGTGAATAAATCTCTTTTCTGAGTAAGTGTGGTTCTGAAAAGAACCGAAGGGACTCAACGTTTCGAACAGTATGCTCTGCCCTTCGTCAGGAGAATGAGGGATTCCAATGATGATGCGATGTTATAAGGATGGGTGCGGTGAGGATTGAGAAGGATGCAAACTGGTGAAGCTGTGGTGATGTGATGGAGTTCTTGAGGTAGGTGTTCATCGTCGCAGACGTTGTATGCTGATGATGAACACCTACCTCAAGAACTCCAACACATCACCACAGCACTGCAGCGCAACGGATACCAGCCTAGCCAAGTCAAGACACAAGACCGAAGAACCATTCCCGGCCGTAGGGTCTCCTATACCCAAAGCCAACTAGTTAGGGCCCCTAGTTCCATCACCCTCCCCTACTTAGGCACCACTTCTCATCACATCCAGTGGATCCTCCATAAGCATGGAATTCGAGTCTTCCACACAGCCCCTCTGAAGATGCAGAACCTGCTGACTTCACACAAGGATCGGTGTGACCCAAAATGCAGACCAGGAGTGTACAAGATTCCATGTCAATGTGGCAAAGTGTATATCGGCGAGACTGGCAGGGACCTCCCCACCAGACTCAATGAACGCAAAGCCCATGGCAGGAAGGGAGACTTCAAGAAATCTTCCATCGTCAAACACTCCCACACCGAAGACCACCCGATCAACTGAAGCCAAGCAGAAATACTCAGTAGCATCGACCGCTGGTACCCCCGACGCGTCAGAGAAGCCAACTATACCCCTGAGCTCCTTCCCCTTTGCCCCCTCACTGTGTACTGACACGCTCCAGTGATCATCCAGCATCCTTCAGTCAACTTGCATCCTGTCTCAGCTTCACCGGTTTCGAGCTTCACCAGTTTGCATCCTTCTTACGCCTCACCACACCCATCCTTATAACATCGCATCATCGTTGGAATCCTTCACTCTCCTGACGACGGGCAGAGCATAGGCCTACTGATCGAAACGCTGAGTCCCTCCGGTTCTTTTCAGAACCACACATACTCAGAAAAGAGATTTATTCACATGGTGCTACCGCAAAACTTATCTTGTCTTAGTATCTTTCCACCATGCAAACCTTCACATCTCATCCTATATCATTATTAATTGTCATACATTATGCCCCCAAAAATGTGTCTGTGGAAAAAAAAGTCTGATGTGGTTTGGGATTGGAATCATTTGCCCTTGAGCATTAAACCGAGGTCTTGCCGTGATGACTGATAGCCAGGCAAATGATTCTAATCCCAATTGCAGCCCTTTTCACAACATGCAGGATTTTACACAGCTTACTTAACACAGCACTGAAATTGATTAAGGCAAGGAACTTGGTCACAGTGTCCCAAAATGTTGTTGTGATCAATTGACAAGTGTGCAGCGATGCGTGACTGAAATTAAATATAACTCATCGGGGTTGGGGCCAAGATAGGGAGTATCTGCACATCAAACTTTTTCAAGTTGGACTTCATGGTTTTGTAGTTATTTCAAAAATAGTCAGACGGACATTTCTTTTGGACATATATCATATGCGTATTATATTTGTTTGCATTAAAAGAAAAACAAAAGTTGCATTTAAAATATACGAACACGTACACACTTACCATAACGCGCACAATGTCGTTTTCAGCTATGCTTCCAAGGATTAATTGGCTTTGTGTTTTCCTTTGTTCCCTGATCTAAACCCTTCTCATAGACTTAGTACCGAAATGTGTACTCACAGTTGAGTACTTGAAGAAGACTTTGCAGAATGAATTTTGATGAACAGTTTGAGTAAAATGCAAGAAGGTCTTTAAAAAAATTAAGTCAAAGTGGCAAAATGTATAACAAGATCATTAAACCAGATTTGTCCAGGTTTATGGCTTTTTGCAGCGCTAACGTTGGTCTTTTCCAAGACCTGGACACGATTTATTTAGAGCAAATGCATTCAAATTTTCCTTCCTGATTGGTTTCCATCTAGATTGGTGGGTTGGGTAAGATCAAGACCAACACAATCATCAAGGAGCTATCCAAACCCTGGATGCTGGATGAGGAAGCAGCCTGGAGACCATGGAGAAGTTTCCTTGGAAGATCAGCAAGGAAGAAGTCACCACGCTCAAAGAGAAGGTAGAATCTCCTCCTTGCGCTCAAGGCCCCACAGTGAAAACTATAAACGTTATGTTTATTTTTGTGTAAGTTGGTCAGTAGTGCAGAATGATTCATATGTTATCTAAGGCATGCAAAATAGAGAAAAAGTGAATGTTTAACGACTATCATCCCACCCTATTTTTAGACTATGTCAAACCCCCCAAAACGGATTTTTACCTACCCTACCACACAGTTGGTTTTTTTTTTATATGTAATAGAAAGCACCACACTTTTTGTTCTTGGATGGCCTTATTATTTTAATATATGTTTCAGTGTCCAATTCATTTCATGGAGCCTTTCAGAGATCTCTCAGGTTATTCTGGATGGCTGCATGTCGAAGGAAACACATGCTTTATGACAAAGGGAAATAATTGCTCTGTATAATTTTTGTTTGTGAACCCCCCCCCCCCCACCTCCCACCACCCCCCAGGCTTGGCCCTACTCATCCCTCCCCTCATCTCCATGAGATCCAACTGGGAGAAATGCAAACTGCGCATCTTTGCCACCACGGGCAAGAAGGAGCAAATGGACAGGGAGAAGATGAACATGGCCAACATGCTCAGTAAGTTCCGCATCAAATGCTCGGACGTGGAGGTCATCCCGGACCTGAACAAGAAGCCCAAGGAGTAGAGCCTGAGACGGTTCAAGGAGCTGTCCAAACCCTGGATGCTGGATGAGGAAGCAGGGGAGACTAGGGAGAAGTTTCTTTGGAAGATCAGCAAGGAAGAAGTCACTACGCTCAACGAGAAGGTAGAATCTCCTTCTTGCGCTCAAGCACCCCCCCCCCCTTCACAGAGAAAACTATAAACGAGGGCCTTTTGGGCGCAATCGTGGCTTATAAATGCTGGTACCAAATACACGATAACCAGCATGAGTCAACCAGTGAAGTGTCCCTCATTCCGGCTTCTGCTTGTTTGACTATAAAGCGCCCTCTTTTGTCCACGCATGGAGACAATACACTTCGAGTTCTTCCCAGTACCCACTTTATACGGAAGATGGATAGTTTCACTCAATGAGTGTGAATATATTTTCGTTGGTGTGTGTGAAAATATTTTGTTTTTGTACAGCGGCCGTCACTTATTATGTGGCGGCCGTCAGATAATAAGTGGCGGCCGCTGTACAAAAAAAAATGTATTCACACTTTTTCATGTGGCGGCTGCCACTTATTATCTGGCGGCCGCCACATAAAAAGTGTGAATATATTTGCTTTTGTTCGTGTGAAAATATTTTTTTTGTACAGTGGCTGCCACTTATTATGATCACTTATGATTATTTCGCGGCCGCCACATAATAAGTGGCGACCGCTGTACAAAAAAAATACTCCCACACGCACCAAAAAAATATATTCACACTCATTGAGTGGCACTATCTGTCTTCCGTAACTTAACGCGTAGTACCTAGTTTTTGTGATTTCAACATACAGGATGAGCACAATATTTTGATGAGTATTTTGAGTACCGAAATGTGTACTCACAGACTTTGCGGAATGAATTTCGATGAACAGTTTGAGTAAAATGCAAGCAGGTCTCTAAAGAATTAAGTCAAAGTTGCAAAATGTATAACAAGATCATTAAACCAGATTTGTCAAGGTTTCTCGCTTTTTTCAGCACTAACGTTGGTCTTTTCCAAGACCTGGACACACATTATTTAGAGCAAATGCATTCAAATTTTCCTTCCTGATTGGTTTCCGTCTAGATTGGTGGGTTGGGTAAGATCAAGACCAACACAATCATGAAGGAGCTCTCCAAACCCTGGATGCTGGATGAGGAAGCAGCCTGGAGACCACGGAGAAGTTTCCTTGGAAGATCAGCGAGGAAGAAGTCACCACGCTCAATGAGAAGGTAGAATCTCCTCCTTGCGCTCAAGCACCCCCCCCCCCCCCCACACAGTGAAAACTATAAACGTTATGTTTATTTTTGTGTAAGTTGGTCAGTAGTGCAGAATGATTCACATGTTAACTAAGGCATGCAAAATAGAGAAAAAGTGAATGTTTAACGACTATCATCCCACCCTATTTTTAGACTATGTCAAACCCCCCAAAACGGATTTTTACCTACCCTACCACACAGTTGTTTTTTTTTTATATGTAATAGAAAACTCCACACTTTTTGTTCTTGGTTGGCCTTATTATTTTAATATATGTTTCAGTGTCAAATTCATTTCATGGAGCCTTTCAGAGATCTCTCAGGTTATTCTGGATGGCTGCATGTCTAAGGAAACACATGCTTTATGTCAAAGGGAAATAATTGCTCTGTATAATTTTTGTTTGTGAACCCCCCACCTCCCACCACACCCCAGGCTTGGCCCTACTCATCCCTCACCTCATCTCCATGAAATCCAACTGGGAGACATGCAAGCTGCGCGTCTTTGCCACCACGGGCAAGAAGGAGCAAATGGACAGGGAGAAGATGAACATGGCCAACATGCTCAGTAAGTTCTGCATCAAATGCTCGGACGTGGAGGTCATCCCATCCTTAACAAGAAGCCCAAGGAGTAGAGCCTGAGACGATTCAAGGAGCTGTCCAAACCCTGGATGCTGGATGAGGAAGCAGGGGAGACCACGGAGAAGTTTCCTTGGAAGATCAGCAAGGAAGAAGTCACTACGCTCATCTAGAAGGTAGAATCTCGAGCGTTCCTGCGCTGAAGCACTCCCCCCCCCCTCTCCACAGAGAAAACTATAAATGAGGGCCATTTGGGTGCCATCGTGGCTTATAAATGCTGGTACCAAATACACGATAACCAGCATGAGTGAACCAGTGAAGTGTCCCTCATTCCGGCTTCTGCTTGTTTGACTATAAAGCGCCCTCTTTGTCCATGCATGGAGACAATTCACTTAAAGCTTTCCCAGTATCCACTTTACGTTAGTCCCTGGTTTTTGTGATTTTAAGTCCAGTCTTGCAACATCTTTAATTGCGTCCAACCTTTGACATTCTGGTGGGTGATTTTCAATACTGAGATTGATCACTTTCAATCCATTTTTCCGTACAACTCTCAGTTCATTTGATTTGCCAAGTGCATAGAACTGGACTTTATTAAACATCAATAAATCACTCCATTTTTTCGCCTGAAATCTTTTTTTTCCCTTTCAGTCCAACAGACAGATGCGAATCCATGAATTGCTTCTCCAACATTCCCAGGAGGCTCAGCTCATTGTCATGTAAGTACACAAAGCCACTACTAACTCAATAGACTCAATTTCATGGTTTAAGCACACAATTCTGCATCTTTGAAGTGGGGGGGGGGGCATTACAATGAAAAGACATCCCATCATTCTCAGCTTCAGTTGCATGACATGACGTATTTTCAGTGTAATGCCTGGCTCCCCCCCCCCCCCTCCCGAAAACAATCATTCAAAGATGGCCGTATCAGCAAAAAGGCTTATAGAGTTGTCTTAGGGGCGTGGTTAACTCGCAAACGGCGGTAGGTCAATGCGTGGCGCTTTTCATGGCGGCACAATTGCTGATGTTTACACGAAATATCAAACATTCTTTAAAAGCCGCTGGCGAAACAAGAAACTTTTTAAAGAAAAATAAGGACACTTGTGTAAAAACTAAAAGTTACTTGTGTAAAAAGGGCACTCTTTACAGAATACTGGGAGGGGGGTGTTAACCACTGGGGCAAAAAATGGGGGCGGGGTGAGCAATAGATCTAACAGTGCTTGTGACCCAGTCTGACTGAGCTACTGTGGTCACCTGATCAAAAGTGGTGATCTGATTGGCCAATGTGCACTGTTTGATTGACATGCAGGAAGGGTCGATTACAACCTTTTCTTTGATTTCTTGCAGGAATCTACCTATTCCCAGGAAGCGTACTTGTTCAGCTTACATGTACATGTGCTGGCTGGAGACATTATCCAAGGATATGCTATCATTAGGGGATTTAATTGCATCACCTGACCAAATATGGCATCCAAATAAAAGTCAATACAAAGAATTTCACTTGAAATACCATAAAGTGACAAAGGACAATTCCAACCAGTTGAAAGACCCTCCTCACTTGAATGGAATTTGTGCTTTGTTTTAATTGATTTCGTTAAGATTGTTTCTTTACCATCTAACGGGCTCACACTTTCACTGATGTTCTCAAAGTGAGTTTCTTGAATGCAATCAAGTAATACTGATTAAGAACATTAAAAGACTTCAAATAATTTGGAGTCTTTTAATCAAGAAACACTTGTCGCATTTTACAGGCTTTAAAAACAACAGCCAACTCCACTTTTTTCATTACTGTGGGCACGTTTCTGTTTCAACTGAAACTAATAAAATCATGGGTTTTTTTTCATAACGAAGCCAAGCAAAAAAAAAAAAAGAGTATTTATCAACAATGGTGGTGCTTTTGGTAATCCTCAGAATGAGGTTTTATGCATACTGTTTTCATAGCCAGTCAATTGTTACTTTTACATAATTCTCACATATTATAACGTTTAAAATAATGCAATCATTTAATAAAAACCAGTGTATTGTAATTGCTGTGAATAGCATTAGAATATTTCAAACAATTGTTAATCCAAATGCCAAGCTTAAAGTCTATAAGAAAATCAGATTCAATCACTCCAGACTTTTTTTGTGACATGAAATAAAAATTGATACGTACATGGGATTGATTTAATTGACATCATCTGTGCTGGGCATACAGGAACATAAGGCGAAGAAAATAGCAAGTTACAGTAAACGCCCTAAAATTATCCAGGTAGGTAGCAAAATATTGTGTTTGTTTGTCTGTATGTCTTTTATACTTTGTTTGCTTTAAGATACAGTTATTGTGTTTAATAAATCTGTTTTAAATATCCGACACTACAAATAAGTTGCATTTATTTTCAGGAAAAAAAACACGTTATTTTATATGTTGACCAAATGTGGCAGCAAAAAAAAATGGCGGTCAGAAACATGGCCTAAAAAATCCAGGTTGGTCGAGATAACGCCATAAACACAATCTTTTTTTAGTCGTTAACCTGTCTGGATACATGGTGGCACTGCTTTATTGCAAACCTTTGGTTTCTAAAAAAAAAAAATAGTGATGACCCAGCTTGCTTTGAAAAAATATTCCACCAAAATACTTCCTATAGGCCTACAATGGATACAATAAAAAAAATTGTTGTCAACAAACTTAACGCATACTTTTCACTATATCTCAATACTCATGCATGAAGCTAAATATTTTGTTTTGCAAAAATAAAAAAAATGGCAAATCCATTGTTGTAGGCTATACAGATTGGCGCATGCGCAATGCAAAACCATTAATAATAATATCTTAATTTTTGTGACATTGTCATTGAACATTATTTGTTTTAATTCATTGGTTATTGTTTCGGCAAAATGTAAAGCAATTAAAAAAATCAGCAATACGATGCTCGTGTATCTTTATGTGTTGGATTTGTTGTTGTGTTTATTCGGGGTGAAGGAGGAAGCCACTGAATGAGGTCCTGCGTAAGGAATCACTATACGCCCTACCGTACATTGTGAGATACATCGTATCTCCACGCTGCAGAACCACCACCGCGCTCCCAGACACCTGCTCATAGTGACTTGAATCAGTGCTATAGCCAGTGACAACCGCGTCGCCGTTCTTCCGGAGATGAACGTCCAGGCTGCTGCTGGAATGATATTTGCACACAGAAAACATGAACACGTAGGTGCCCGGCACACCACACGTGAACGTGCCTGTCTCGAGATCGAAGCTGGTACCCGGCAGAAGCGTCTCGGTCGCCTGGAACGGCAAACGGGCGTCGCTCAGCGTATCCGAGGGGCTCGTCCTCACCACGGTGAATGCTACCCGCTGGTTGGAGTCGTCTGGTGCCTCCCCTGGCTCACCCTTTTGACCTTTGACACCAGTTTCCCCCGTTGGCCCTACAACACCTGGGACTCCTCTTGGACCGATTTTTCCGGGCTGGCCTATGCCTTCGACCCCTTGAGGCCCAGCTGCTCCACGCTCACCCATAGGTCCAATCGATCCAATATCACCCTTTTGACCTGGCTCGCCCTTTGACCCTGGCTGGCCCAAGGACCCCGGAAGACCTGGTATGCCGGGAATTGCAGCCGGCCCCTGGCAGCACATCGGACACGCCTGAGTTGCAGGACCATCACCGTCCGAGGCAACCGGCCCAGTAACGGAAGCTCGGAGGTTGACGGAGTTACCCAGAAGGAGGGCGATTGAAAGAACGGTTGCCACGCAGATCTTCATTCTGTACGTAAACAAAGCATGAAACTAAACCAAATCAGGTGAGATTTTTTTTTCTCAATAAAATAGTTTTTAAAAAAGGGAAGAGTAGTGAAAAATATTGAGGTTTGATAAACAGGAGAACTAGTCTAAAATTCATGACAATCCACCGTCAGATTTGAAGGAAAAAAACCCCAAAAACATGAGATTGGAGGAATCATTGTTCGAAGAATATTTTCTTTGTTATATAACAGTGGCGTATGAGGGGTCAAGGGGCTAACATTTATGAGAAGCCTAGTTTATAAAACCGGTTGTCATGGCAACCCATCGAATCGATTTTGTTTTTATTTCGCCTGCCAATAAAATTTAAGAAAGGTCACCAAAATGCATTCCGATAGGGCGAAGCGTTCCGGAGCTGTAGTATTTTTTTTTTGGGGGGGGGGTCCTGATAGAATCATTAATTAAACCTCACCACACCCACCTCGATGGTTCGTTCTTGAAGATCAGGTCCAAGAAGAGATCACAAGGAGTTCAGTGTAGGCTAAAAAAAAAATACAAACGAATACTGGTTAAGTTTACATTTTAATACTATTTTATTATCAATTAAGATAAATGAGTGAGATTTTTTTGCTCATTGGGATCCATTGCCACCCAAAAGCAGGATACTCGCCAAGTTATTAGGGTCAAGTAATTAAAATAGTAGGTTTTCTCGGCCGAATTCGTGAAGAAAAACAACCTGTTCTAATGTCGCACTGTTCAATTTCTCTCGAATTGACTGATTCGTGAAATAAGCTTTCAATTTGTTTACACGTTATTATTGAAACGATTTTGTTTTTCAAATTAATATTTGTGAAGGCATGTATCTTTTTTTGAGACACTAGTAACTCGGTCAAAAGTCTGTTGGCATTCTAAGCTTTTGTTGCACTTGTCCAAGCAAATGTACTTTTAACTCCAGTTCACTATGAGTTTTAAAGCAGAAATGAACTTTTTCATTCACTATGAAATATTATAGGGTTTCCCGCCCAATTCCATACTTTGCTAATAATAATAATAAAACATTTGTATTCAAAATCGCATAAAACATGCAGACCTTTTCACACCCGGTTGAACTTAGCGACAGCTCAAAATATTTGAGGGTATTCTCCATTTACGCTTGAAAAGTAAGCAACATATTACGTGACTAGTGCATTGAATTTCGTGTGCTTTGAATTTCAGTCCCGCTCGGGAATTCACTTTGATGCATACGTTTACAAAAGTAGCACGGTTCAATGATATTTGGAAGTTGCATTAGCAAGATATCGTGTTATAGTGATACAACAGAGTATAAAATGACATGGCTTTTGAAAAGTTTGGATTAAGGAATGTACAGCTATTTCAAAGATTGGAATGCCTGGGAAGGGAATATAAAAAAAGCAGAACAGAACTGTATACATGTAAAGTGTCAAAGTGATACAAGTTCAACACTCGCCGATAAAATACTATGTCAAAATACAGATTTTTATGTGAGGGAAAGTAAGTGACCAGTTCGTTGTAATCACTTGGTGGAAAAAAAGATATTGAAAATCATATAATTTTTTTTGTGTGGCCAATACGATTTACGTTTAGCGAATTGTAAATGTCAAATTGGGTGGACTCCTCTCCTTATTCCATTGCACTTTCGTTAAAAATGAATACTTCCTCTTACAGATTCGCCTATACTCAGTGCAAAATGGAAAACCAACAAAAGAAATGGATTTTCTTTTGCACGAAAAAGTTGCTTACACGCTTTGGTGGGTGTAAAATATTTTACAAAAATCGAATGCGCTAAATGCGACCTTTTGCAGTGTAATGAACAGTCTCTCTTATTGGACGAACAAGTTGCGAAATTGGACGGAAAAACCTATATGTTATGATTCCCGAAGTTGATAAAGAATCACAAACGAATTACAACGTGATCAACGATCAAGAAAAAAATAGGACAACGGTTGCGAACACAATTCCGATTTAAAAAATAAATAAAAGAAGACAAATTCCAAAGAATCTGATTACACAGCAACTAAATATTGGTGTGATCAATATTTGATTTCATCTTAGTTCTATGTTTTTGCCAACTGATGTACCTGCATAAAAAAAATGTGAAGGACATTTCAGCGTGTTTCCGCTATAAGTTCGAGGCACCCTGATGAGTTTAACGAGGAATTTGCAAAGACTGCAGGCCAAAATGTCTGGCGCAGTTCTACGGTGGGTGTTATAGGGAGGGAATATCACTCGAGCGATGTTTTCTGTTAAAATTTTGACCAAAAGGTGTATAAATATAAAGAAAAAAATACAGTCTCCCACCAAAATCACTGCTCTGTTCTGATGATTGAGTAAGGAAAATGTCAAATAACAGACACTCACCTCGATGTAACGTTCTTGAATTCTATCACGAAGGGAATCCTCAACACTCAGCAGATTGCGAGCTGGAAATAATACCAACGAAAATGAGCCATTGAAAATCCGCTGGGAGATATCTGAGGGGCTGTTGGGGGAGGCATAGCTGAATTTCACAAGTAAAACACCCCCAGATCAAAATCTCTGTCGGGCAAAATGTGATCTGGATTGATTATAGCGGAATGTGTTCTACATGCAACGGCCCTGAACCATGTGAACAGACCCACGCACGAGCAACAATATTCATGTCTTCTTTGAAGGATTTGATATTTTCGAATCAAACGCAGTAACTACCAAAACAAATGCCCAGATTTTCTGAGAGAAATCTGTATGCAAAAAGAATTTAAGGCCACGTAGGATCATTTGCAATTGCCCGTAAAAGTACACAGCGATTTAATGACAGAAACCTTGCAATGCTGAGAATGCCTGATATATCGGTTGAAAACTTTGCAGGTGTTTTTAAAATTAAAAAAAAATAGTTCAGGTGTTATAAAGCACGGAATCAAGTTACGAGATCCAACAAAATAGTGCATACGTTTTCTCTGCTTTTTCTCAATTACAGTATCCACTGAGCTGAAACTTCAACAGGTTAGTTGCGACCTTCTTAAGTTTTTAAGCCATTTTGTTGCTTCTCACGAAAAGAAATGCACCAAAAGCAAATAATCCTATGTTTTTCAAAATTGCTTGCATTTGAAATTGTAGGAATCACAATGAACATACAATTTCTGCATTATCAAGGACAATCGATCCCATACCAAGGAAGTAGTGGCGGAAATCAGGTGGGCACCGCAGTCAAGCTACGGTCGTTACAAAAATAATTATGTTCCGGATTGGAAATCAGCGCACCGGTTTGACTACTAGCATCAGCCACCATCTGTTTGTTAACCGAATAATGTCCCATATTTTTTTTTGTCTGTGTACCAACTGACCAAACACTTTCAAAGTATTCAGCAAATACTACTATCGCCATTTCAAGAAAATACTCAACGAAATCTAAGTGGCATGTTGAGTGGAACCCTGCATGCAAACAGAGCTTGTGCTTCATGTTTTAAGACGAACAACGGACAAGGCGGATCCTGGGAGGGGGGAGGGGGCCATGCCCCCCCCCAAAAAAAAAATCACCCCAATTTTGTTTTTAAGTGACGTCGCAATAAAGGCAGGCAGTGGGTACACTACCATCTTTTCTAAACAAAAAATGGTTAAAGTGGTCAGAAATTTCCTCAGATCGCCACAGAGCATTTAGAATTACAAAAAAATCGGGGCCCATGATTAAGCGGGCCCTGAACCCCACGCCGTATTTTTTTGGACCCACTTTCCCGGGACCAATTTTTTGGGGGGCTACCCCCCAAAAATAGTGTTCTGGATCCGCCCTTGACAGCAGAACAGAAGGGACGAATAATGTGCACAGACATCAACGCTGTACATGATTGCTACAAATGAATCCAACTAGATAAAGCAATTTGAACTTGAATAAAACCGGTGCATCATCAGGATCCGGTCCGTTTGTATTTGCGCCCTCTATATTCAGTTACACGTTCATCCTGCAATGCTTGAATATAACTTGATGATCAAACCGGAATGGCGCACTGTGAACTCTAGCGAAATGACAGAGTTTAACAACAAAGTTCAAAGGGTACTGAGTATCCACATAAATGATAACACAAAATAAGACAGGCATGTTTGAGTTGTCCGGATTTCCTGATGAACGTTCTTCCGTGACCAACTTCCCCATAACTCTTCATCCTGAATTAGTTTGAGTGATTGCCGAAATACAATGTGAGTACATCGAATCAGGATTTCATGTTTAAAAATAAAATGATAAATTAAACAGGGAAAAAACGAGGCAGAAAATAAGGGGGTGGTTGATCATACCTATATACTGTTTAGGTTAAAGAGTTCGCAACATTCGCAAGATTGTTTTCTTTAAACCAAAATGTTAACGCAGCAATTTTTTACCTGAACTATTACAAGTGCGTGAATTATTTTGAATAAGTGCGAATCCCGATCAATTTCAACTATTGTGAATCACAGCAGAGAACTTGATGTAATGAGCTCTTTAAACAAATGCTCCCAAAATTTGATTCAAAACCAGTCGAGTCTGAACAACTTTGTTTTTGACACTGAATTATTTCGTGTATGTATAGTGTTATATCAGACAAGATAAATCTTCGTAAAAAACTGAAGACGTTTTCGAAATAGTGTGCCGGTGGGCAGACTATTAACGTGTATTAGCAACGAAATTCAGTGACAAGAACCAAAAAAATAATCCCTTTAATTTATCTGTTTTGGTCAAATGTATAGCATCAACGAAGCTAAAAGTTCAAAAGTTAGTTGTGCTGCATCATACTTAAGATTGTGAGCAATTGATCTTATGTTCCTCTAACTGGTTCAAGGTTGCTTCACCTTGTAATTATAGGAATCACAATGAGCATACAGTTTCTGCATTTGTGGGGGAAATCGATCTCATACCAAGGAAGTAGGGGCGCAAACACTACAGCTGGACTACCGCAGTCAAGTTACAGTCGTTGAATGAAGATTTATTTTCCGGATTTTAAATCACCGCACCGGTTTGGCTCTAGTTAGCCACCGTCTGTTTGTCAACTGAAACTTGTCTCACAAAATATTTCAGATTTGTAAAAATCTGTACCAATCACCAAAAACTTTCAAAAAATAAGCCAAAAATCGATATGGCTGTTTGTCCACTCCAACAGAATCTCAGTGGCATGCTGAGTGGAACCCTACATGCAAATACATGAGTGAATTCATCGAGAGCTTTTGCTTAAATCTCTTCAGGCGAACAGAAAGCCTGAGCAATTCGTACAAACACCAACTCTACACATGATTTCTACAAATTCATCCAGTTAAATAAAGCAATTTGAACTTGTATAAAACTGTGTGCATCATCACGATCCGGTCCGTTTGTATTTGCGCCCTCTATATTCAGTGACACGTTCATCAGCTATGATTGAATGAAACTTGATGATCAAAGCGCACTGTGAACTCTAGCGAAATGGCAAAGTTGAAAGGGTACTGCTTGAGCAATAACACACAATAAGACAAGCATGTTTTTGATGTCCGGATTTCCTGAAAAACGTTCTTCCGCGACCAACTTCCCTATAACTGTTGATCCTGAATTAGTTTCAGTGATTGCCGGGAAACAAGTACATCGCACCAGGATTTCATATTTAAAAATTAAATTGATAAAATTAAAATGGCAAAATGAGGAAGAAAATAAGGGGTGGTTGATCATACTGATTTTATGGGTGAGGTTATTTATAAAAGATGGAGCTTTCGCAATATGTCTTCTTTAAACCAAAGAAAAACACTTTTTTAAAGTATTAAAAGTGCGTGAATTTGTTGAAGCATTAATCACAATCAGTTGAAACTATTCTGAAATCAGCAGGGAACTTGATGTTTTCAACTCTTAAAAAACTGCAATAGATATGACTAGAAAAAGTCCTACCTGATAGCCTTTGTTTTGACAATACAACTTTCCGTGAATGTACAGTGTGCTATCCATTATAGTGACAAGATTTCAACTTTTTGAAAAACTAAACCAGTCAATATGTGAACAATAATGTAGTTTAAAGCGTGCGAAATGAAAATAGAGGCGAAAATAATGTCGGACAGGAATTCCTCATTCCGAACAACAAAACCCTGATATATTTGAGTGATCAGGCACTACCGGATCATTGTTTGGAAATGTTAAGAAATATATTTCTTTCTTCCTTTTTTCTTGTTTTTTTTCGGACAATGATTATCTGCGACGTTTCTTCTGGACCGTGTACAGTACATGGTATAAACTTCAAACCTTGAACGAACATCAACTCTGACTCCGATCATGGAGGTCTACCTCCATGCTCCGATGTGTACATTTTGTTATACTCTGACGTCATAATGATGTCATCGGGTATCTTACTACAAGCGATTTCACTGCAAAAACTTATAAACTAAATGATCAATCATGTTCACACTTTGAAATCTGATTGACTATATAAACATTTTTGATTTTCGAAGGCAAAGTCGTCTGACCTTTCCTTCCGGGGTTACCGGTAGGTCAAATTTAGGTGCATTTAAAATGCAAAAAGAAGCCGCAGAAGGACGAAACCTGGTACGAACATGAACCTTATTGTGAAGCTGTGGATATTTTAGTGACGTCATCATGATGTCATACATCAAGTTACAAGCATTTCAGGTCAAAATTTGACGAAATAGTTTGACAGGCGCAGATCAAGAGGGTGGGGGCCGACCCCCCCCCCCCGACCCCCCACTGTGAAACACACACAAAACTATATCACAATAATAATTACCCATTCGCCTGTCATAACAATCTGACATATTTTTTTCTAGGAGCCTGACCCTCCCCCTGCAAAAATTCCTGGATCCGCCCCTGTTTGAGCAATATCTTTTGTCCTAATAAACCTGAGTGTTCAGTGTTTTGTGAAGTGGCAGATTTTGCCTTGGGCGATGGGCTACAGGACTACAGGGTCATCATCTTTGGATGGAATTTTTATCCCAAAAGGTCATCGGATTATACCGCAAAAATTGAACAGACAATGAAAGATGATGAAATAAGCTGTAATTTGATGGGTGTCTCAAACACCTTGGGGAGTTGTGAGTTTTTGTCCTGATCTTTACAAGTGGGAGTATTTATCACTGAGGTCCATGGCAGTTAATTTGCTGGTCTGCAGCCATAAATATTCTTTGAATTACCATAAACGTCTCAGCGACAATTCAGCATTGTGACGTCATCGAACGAAGTTAGTTATAATAGGGAGAATTTGAAACTGAATCGCATGTTGGTTCAAAGACCACGAACAAAAAGGCTACGGTTCAAAAAGGTGTGTTTATATCAGCGATTGGCCAAAATGTGAGGCACATTTGTACAGTGAGTGTAGATTTGTACACTTCTTTTGTTCGAATG